>JAYRBT010000139.1:18980845-19021976 GCA_036023395.1 Myiotriccus ornatus | reverse complement strand
GCAAAGAGGGGATAAAAGAGTGGTGGTGCTTACATTGCTCTTGAACCAAGCAGACTCTGTCCTAATGTGCAGGCTGTCCCTCTGCTGCCTGTGGTGGCTCCTCCTTCACATCTGTGTGTGACAGAACCATCTGCCTTCTCTGTCAGTGGGACAGTCTGGCTAAAAATTGTGCTTCTCAAAGTGTAGCTGAAGGATTTCATTTGCAGGTATTAAAAAGTCACTGTGTTGCAAAGTGTTCTCTGCTTCTACTACAAATTATATTTTTTACATAGTTATAGGTCAGAATATTGTGCCTTTTTTTGCCCGTGCTTTTTGAAGATTGCTACAATACAGAACTCATAAAGAACGACATTTTTGCACCTTGTGCTATTTGCTTGTATGCAGAAAGGCCAATGATGAGGACCACTTACATTTTGTCTTGTATGAACAAAAACAGAATGTACCAAATAATGCTACTGATTGTAAAATCAAAAAAAAAAAATGCTCCCTTTGCAAAATGACAGTTCGGCTTATGCAAATGAAATATGAAGAAGGCAACAAATATTGAGTAACATGTAGGAACTAAGCAAGACAAAGAGGTGTGTTGTTTGCACTAAAAGCTTAATGAAATTGCCATTTCCTTCCTCTGCACAGCATGCAGACGTAGTACTGAGCAATTAACTTGATATCTCTGGATTACTCCCAAACTATATTTGACTTCATTACAAACCCACAGAGGAATGACTGCTTCTGCTTCCACTGATACTAGGGTGTGAAGCCAGATCCTACACTAATCATGTGGATCACAGACAGGTCTTTCTAGGATCTTGTATTGCTCGTGTGTTCTGAAGTTGTAATCTTCTCTTTTTCACAAGTTACCTGCTTCATGGCTTAACCCACTCACAGTTCTCTCTCTGGTGGGAAAGAAGTGGGTCAGCTTTGCTAGGAAATGAGTCCTTCAGAAGAGATGGCACTTTAGACTTCTCTGGCTATGAGCTATATATGGGCTTTATATGACATATCAACCCTGGAATATGTGTAGGAGTCTGGGAGTCAAAGATTAAAGTTCTTCTGGAGCAGTAACTTACTGTACAAAATGAAAAAAACCTCCATTCACACATTCTGAGACAATATCTGTTGTTCCAAGATCAAAAAGCCCCAGGTGGTTCAGTCATCACTGCTACCTGATTTGAATCAGGCCCAATAAAAGCTAAAGGTTCCAGTGGCCTACATGCCAGCAAGTGATACAACCACAGGACACAGAATCCACCTTTCTTGGGATCCCTGTGGCCAGGGAAGTGTTGGCTGACACAGCATGACAGAGCTCCAGCTGAGGAGCAATACAGACCAACTACCAAATAGCAACACACCACAGCTCCTGGACTCCCTAAGCCAGGTTCAGATTGGCAAGGACAGTGAGAATCCTTCCCCTAACCCTGCCCTGGAACCCCAGAGTAGCTGGTGAGTCAGAGACCTCGCCTGGGTGTGTTGGCCAGAGGGACCAGAGCAGATAAAACCAAGGGCATGTGTTTGCCTTGTGTCGCGGCGCTGCCATTGGATTTGTGAGAACTGGTCTTCCACAGGGTTCCAGTGGTAGTTATACAATCTGTTTCTCCCTCTTTCTTCTCCTCTCTTCTTGCTCCCTCTCCTTCTCTTTCTTTGCTCCTGTCTTGACGCTTTGAGTGGCTTGGAGCTGGAGGGATTGGATTTTGACTTAAGTGTTGTGGAATAGTATGTGCTGGGTCAGTATTGTGGTGGCACATTTTGTCTAGCTTCTGTGGTGTCCTTGGAACTTTTGCCAAGTTGCCTTATTTTCTCCCCTAGATTAATAGAAGTACCTCTTGGGAACAAGTCTGTGATTTATTCTATTAAGGCTCTTAAATATCTCTTAATCTCAAAGTATTAAAGTACCTTATATATATTTTAAAGTAAAACTCCTGACCAAGCCCATGATCTAGCAGCTCCAGGGTCAGAGTGTTACAAGTGTTGGTGTGTTTGCAGTCAGATTTCTACTTCCTTTGTAAGTCGAGGAGCGAAGACAGGAATGCCAGGAACTGTGACAATACCTACCAGTATATATGGTTGCCATATATAACTATCAGGAACATTTCACATTTGTTTGAAAGCTTAAAATGCAATACTAATGAGCATGAGGACTGAAGTTTTGAGTTCCCAAAAAACACAGGAATTGAGATTACCTGTGCAATTAGGTCCCTGTGTTAAATCCTTAGCATCGAAGAGGAAGTCTGCAACTGACCCAGAACCTTTGACTCATTTTCTAATACTTTAAGCCCAGAAAAAAAAAAAAAACAAAACAAAAAAACCGAAACCAAACCAAACCAAACCAAAAACAAATCAACAACAACAAAGTCTTTTCCTGCAGTCCTTTTCATCATGCACTGCCCATTCTGTGTGCTCCACAAGCTAACAACCTTCCAGGGCCACTAGTTAGAATATAGATTGTGTTGGTGTATTATTGGAAAGAAGGAATTTAGATCTGTCACACAGACTGCTAACATTTACACTAGGGAATTAACTAGTAGAAAAGAAATAACAAAGCAGGAGGTTTCGGCTTGGGTAGACTAGGGATTGACATATATGTGATCCCGACATTTTATGGACCCCTGTCTAACTCTAGTGCACAATCTCCAGACATCTGCAACAGAATGCTGTGGTACAGATTGCAGCTGGTATGTTACAGAACCAGGGATGTAGTTCACTAGATATGCTTGGGAAGGTCACGTCAGGGCTGAGGGGAAAGAGAAAAATCTTCAGATAGAGGTTTTACTTTGGTGGAGTAGTTCAGCAGTTGTCTATTTCCCTTATGCAGGTCAGTTTGTCCAGCATTTGTGTTTATGCTTTAGCACAACCTGGAAAATCCTGTGTAAGTTACCAGAGAAATTCTCATAAAACAGGGCAGATGCTTACTGATGGCTGAGGTAAAATTCTTGAAAGAAGAGATCTTAGTGCTGAACAGGGTTTCTCTTAATGCAGGAAAGGTCAGTGCCAAGCAGAGTGATGGGTGCTGCATGACAGGTTACATTGCCAATGAGATGCCTGGTGTATTTTCTTCAGTTTCCTTAGTGTTTTGCTGAGTGTTTTATATATGCCCTGGTGCATTGCAAGGACTGATTGTAAGGATATTGAAGCTGTATTTATCTGTAAGCATTGTAGCAGACTGAAAACACAGCAGCAGGAGGTATTTGAAGATGTCTACTGCTGCAGAGAAAATGTTGGATACACTCCACCGGCATTTCTGATTAACCTAGGAGCTAACTGATGGGGGAGTCAGTGAGGTCGACAGTCTGAGCACTGTGAACAGCACAGACCAAACCAGGGGAGCTATTTTAGGACACCCTGGTTTCACACACAGGTAACAGGAAGAGTCTGGTGCCTGTCGTGCAGCTCAGAGAACCTGCATGAGATGTCACCTCACCTGGTGAGTGGGTAACCAACCTGGCATGTGCAAAGGATAGCTCAGTGTCTCACAAGCAAAGGCTACCTGATAGGCAGCGTTAGAAACTAGCTTGCCGTTTATTCGTATACAAAATGTACACATAGGTATGCATGTATTTCAGTCAGTGCTGTACATTAATACACCCAAAAATGGCTTTCTCTTCCACACCATGTGCATGGTTTCTTTTAACCTATGAGCCATTCAGGTCAGGTGTTGTCTCATACATTTGCCATCTGGGGGTTATTTGAACACAGATTAGAACAGCTACTCCAGGTTGTGCTGACGGATGTTGTTGATTTTTGAAATCTTGCCTTGATGCCCAAACCAAGTTTTTAGTTCCTTTCATCAAAAATACCTCTTTCCATTCTGAGAGCAAGGCAAGGCTAATCATTATCATTATCCTGTAATGGAGTGATAAAACCCAGTGACACACACAAAGCAGCTGTCACAGCTTCTCTCAGGCAGCCCATCAGCCCTGTCTATTTTTTTACAACAGTTTTAATGACAGTGATGTGCTGATGTCAGGGACAGGAAGGGCTGTAGGAGGGGCACAGCGTCACTTAGTTTGTACTGTTGCCCAAGGCAACTGAGTGTGCACAGACCTTTGCAAGCTGCATGAAAATACGTTATTTTCATGGCTCTTGTCTTGCTTAATTATCACTTCAGCAAGATAATTTCATTTCTTTTTTCTTCCCATCCCTGCTTATTCTTTATAAAGACCTTTCTTGAAGTAGAAAAGGTCAACTATGAAAAAAGTCATAGCAAAACCCAATGCTAAATAAAGGTTAGATGATTTGATTTGACTCCTGTGTAAACAGCAATTGTGTTTTCTTCTTTGTGATTTATTAATGAGGGAACTGACAGAAACATCTATATTTAGATTCTGTGAAAAATTTGATTAGAATGGGTTCTTGAGACTTATTATTTGCATGAGTAAGCCTGATGCTTGGCAGAAGAACTGCCCCAATGCTGTAGAATGCCTCTGCTTTGCTTATGAAGCTCTATACAGCTTTCATCCACGTGAACATGTATATCCAGAAAAGTACATGGTACAGAGTCAAGCAGGACACCTTCTGAAGTCAGTAAACCAAAGGGTTAATCCAACCAGAGCAACTTTTAAAGAGATGTAAGCTCTGCACTTGCTGGAAGAGGACATTAAAAATCGCTTTATCTCTGTTCTTTAACATCTGATAAATGCAAATTTTTACAATGGACCATATCCTCCATTTGATTCCTAGGAGCAACTGCAGCTCCTCCAGACCTTAACTGACATGGGTTATAAAAAATATACATTTAAGTGGCTAAAATGTAAAAACAGAAAGGAACTTTATTTGATGTTCTGAAAGCACAGAGGCACACCCTGGAAAAAACATAAAGCTAAAGTTCATATGCATATGTCTTCTGTTGTTTTCACCTTCGTCTTCCAGCCAGTCAGCATGTGAAGGTGTAAGACTTAAGAGTCCCTTGCATCTCCCTGTGTGTGTTTAATGATATGATACTTACTCCAGCCGTCGTAGTACCTTTCTTTAGGTCTATTGAACTGAACAATATGGAGCTCAGATGGTCTGCCACTTCTTCAAAATGTCTTCAAAATAAAGCCTCTTGGATAAAGGCGTTATAAAACAATAATTTAAACAAGAAGCACAGGGAGTTGGAGGAGAAAGACTTGCAGAAACAGAGAAGGGCTAAAGGGAGGCTTAAGGTATAAAACAGGAGGAGTAAGGCAGAGTCACTTCAGTTGCAACATGCAGAATACTGTTGATGAGTACCAGAAAGCCAGACAGTTTTCACAACAGGCTTTTGCCTTTCCCTGTCAATTTGTATGCAACACATCACACGTTCAAGCTGGTGAAGAAAGTGACCTTACACAAGGGAAAGCGAGAGTGAGCCCAACTGCTGTGCTGCTCCAGGGCAGCCAATCCACAGCCGATGCCTTGTTGCTAAATTAAGCAACAGGCCAGGGTCTGAAGCAGACATGGACTCAGGGCTTCATAAATCAAATTTCCCTGCAGCAATAGAAGCTTACAGGGAAAAAGCAAACAGTGCTCTTGCAAACCCATTCATGCATTTCCATACTGGCCAATTTTTTTTCTTCTTTTTTTTTTTTTTTTTTTTGGCCATTTCTGAACAGTTCAGAGCTATTAGTAAATAAATGCTGCAACAGATTTTTACTACATGATAATAGACCTCTTATACTATTACTGAAATATTTACTGAAATGAAACAGTATTATGTGTGCAAAATTCAAATCTTATCTGCAGGAAAACTGAAACAGAAGCAGTATAAATATTGGATCCTAATTATCCTTAATTGCAAAAGCTTTGAACTAAAAAAGAATTGAAACCTTCCACTTGCTGGGCTTGATTTAGCACTTCATTAGTCAGATTTTGCACCAGTTACAGTGCTACTTTGGAATTCAGCTGGAGTAGCACAGCAGTGAATAATAGGCATGCTGTACAGATGTACTGCTTGTGGAACTGGAGATTTTAGGGCTTCTAAGGTTAACGTCTAGAGGGCGGCCAACCTGAAGTTCCTCTCAAGGGAAGAGTCTGAAAGCTTTCACTTTTGTGGGTAAAATTTGAATGGTATGTTCAAGTTACCAAGTTGTCCTGCAGGGATGCCTGACCCACTTGAAGATCTCAGCTGGAAAAGCTTTGGTGAATTCTGTAAAGACATTTGCCTTCCAGTGGCAGTCCAATGAAAAGTAGGCAGGGCCCTGGAGCCACCTGCCTGATCTCTGCAGGAAACTTCCTCATTTTTCCTGTTCAGCTGCTCTGTGACACATTATCATATTACCTATGCAGCAGCAAAGAATGAGGTTTCATTGGTAAAGCCTTGTGCAAATAGGGAATAAGGAATGTCATATGCCAAACGAGTTTACAGTATCCGTCACAAGTTATTGTCTTGTATGGGACCACTCAGCCTCTCCAGGACAAACTGTTTTCTAAGTCCACTGTTTTTTGTAAGTTCCCCGATTCACTGGTGACCACTATGTCGTGAGATACATGAAAATATTTCTTAAATCTTTCTAACCTTGAAAAAGTCACTCTTCCTTTTGAATTAAACCTTGGAGTATGATGTCTTATTGCAGGAAGGGCAGGATTTTATTTATAGAAACTGAAAGGCCCACTTCTTGTTTCTGAAGCAGAACTGAGAAACAATTGCTTTTCATAACAGCATTTAAAAGAGAAGTGGTAGAGGAGTGCTGGGACCTTATCCATGTCTTAAGTACACTTTCACAACACCTTAGGCCTAGTCTATGATCTGGAGGTTTCACTCCTCTTCCCACCCTTACCTCGAGGTGGCAAGAGGTCCCTACGCACTTGTGATGAGATGGTTTGGAGAGCTGGTATTGATAAGGTTAATAATTTGGAGAGTGAGACTTTTTGCCTGCATTAGCCATTTGTGCCAGCTCATGGTGGAAGCAAGGGAGTGTTTGTGCTGGTCTGGGGAAAGGCAGGAGGGTGCAACTGCAGGGAGGAGGCAGGCATGACAGTTTGCCACTGCAAACCGCCCTGAAACTACATTCCCGCACTTCCTTTTGGCAGCCCTCAAGCAAAGACGGTGTTAGTGGGCCTTCTGCTGAAGGATGAGGCCAAATGTCATGGAGCAAATAACAATAGAATGATTGCATCCAAAGTACTGTTGGGCATGAACCTGAAGCATCCTACCTGCCAGCCAGCCAAGCCCAGGAATTTCTTGGCAGAGTGCTAGCTGGAACTGGTAAAATAATGAAGAACATGAAGGCACCATGCTCTGGTCTAGCAGGTTACATCAGCACAGCCCCAGACCCTCCAGGAGCATAAACTTTGCTAGATCAGCATTAGTTCTCAAAAAAACCCATCATCCAGCTGCATGCCCCACATTGTATGAGTCCTCTGGGTTGTATGAGGATCAGAAAATCTATATAAAGGGGAAAAAAACATGTGACTGCCTTTTTTACCCTGTTGAATTCCACTCTGCACCTTTATCTCATTTGTCCAGAAAGGCTGTCCTTGCTCCTGCATCATACAGGCAGGGAAAAGTCCTGGAGGACACAGGGCTAAGTCGAGCTAAGTCTGAGCTCAGTGGCTATAGATAGCGAGCTCACTGTTATCCTCTGTGGAAAGACAATTAAAACGAGTCAGTAAATAGCACATGCAGCGCAAGAGAAAAATCCACACACTGCTGACTTATACGGAAATGCAACATGTTGGTTACTCTACAAACACTGCGTCCCTTCTGGATGAGAGACTTGAAATTAACTCATTTGTCTCCATTCACTACACAATTTTCTTTATCTACTAAAGAGTCAGTAAGTTGAAGCTGGCACATTAAGGCTCAGCACGTGGGAGGCTATGCTGTATTTTCTGGAAGTTTAAACATACGAAAAACATATGGACTTAAATGTTGTTGTGAGACATTTCTAATGGTTGAGGTTTTTTCAGGGGTTGGGGTGCTGCCTTTTCTCATTAGGGACTTGGTTCTGCTCTTTCTGGAATATTACAAAACTCCAAGTAAGCTTCAGAGAAGAAGCTGACTTGGTTTTCTCTCTCCTTATCATAGGGTGCATCTTGCATCTTTTTGCTTGGATATTCTTCCTTTAAACAAAGCTGACCTGTGCCAAGCAGTTAAAAGACTTCAAAAAAATTTGAACTTCAGCTTTGGCCCAGCACAGGGCAGTATGTCTAGCCTAATTCTATAAAGACTCATTCATCTTATAGGAGCATCCCTGACATCAGGGACTTCTCAGTCTGTAGTGTTAAAGGTATCAAACCCTTCACGGATTTTATGTCATGTATGCCATTTTCTTTGAAAAACAAAGAACAACATTACTTCAGGCACTGCTTGAAACGTGTCCCAAGACCTGCTCCCTGCCTTCTCTCGGTAGAAAAACAGGTCCAAATGTTATAAACCGGAGATGACCAGAAGGACATAACCAGAACTGATGTCTAGGACTTAGAACGGGAGCAAAGCATGGTAGCTGGGTCAGTCTGGAGGGCAGAGCTTGGCAGGCCCATGCTGGTATCCTGAGAGACCATTTTCACATTCATGCACAAGATGCAGATGTTCACCCAGGCCCAGAGGGGTAGAAATGGCAGGACCACCCAGAACACACCTGCAGCCTGTGAGAGGGGTGACCAACAGAGATGAAGGCCCCTGGGTTCCTGGTTTTGGAGAGCAAGACGCTGTTTTGTCAGGGCTGTGTGCATCCTGAGGGAAAAGCCTCCCAAACTGAGAGAGAAACCCAGCCTTTCTGAGAGAGGTTAGCTTTGCTGAGGAACCCCAGCTGGGGAATACTGATTTGGCCCAGTTGTATATACTCAAGGGTAAAGGGTATGTATGTCAAGACCATTGGCATCTAACCTAAGTCCTGATAAACACTGTGGTGCCACTTAACAGAGGTCATGCAGTAGCATGGGGCAAACAGGCAAGCAGAGAGAGTGCAAATTTGTCTGTGCCCTGCCACTGCAATGGCCCATATCTGTGACATGGAAGGGACTGACCCTGGAGATAGCATGGTTAATCTCTGCAGTTCTGCAATACAACTGAACACAGAAGGGAATATTACTTTCATTTCTCTAGCCTCTTCTCATCAATCTTGGTAAATAAATAGTTTTTTCTCTTCAGCTCACTTTTAACTTCAATAAATGAGACTAAAAAGAATCTGCCTCTGACTGTGCTGAGTCCCTTCTTAGCAACGCCACTGAGATCAGAGAAGCATTACCAACCATTAAGCTAGAGTGAAATCACAATGGGATCCAGCTTTGATTACAGTTTTTAATAAAAAGTCTAAACTCTTTGATGGATTCTTTAATGCTTTTATTTTTTCTTCTATTCCCCACCCCTATTTCAAGAGAGTCATTCAGTGCATTGGTGATATCCAATTTATTCTTCTAGTTGTGAGTAATATCCTCAGTTAGCAGTATAAATTGTACCCGTTGCCCTTGGCAGAATTCTCAACAATTCTCCTGCTGCCTATTGAAGCAGTTTCATAAATAGACACACTTCATTAATATACACTTTTTAGAAGACCAATTGAATTTTTCCAATATATCCCTCAGCAGCCATTGAATTATTTAGCTGGTGGTGGATGTGTGCAAGCTCATGGGCAGTGATGCTGAAGAGTCACCATTGTCTAAGGGAAAGTACAGGATGTGCTCTGCTTTATGGGTTGGTTGAGATGCTTCTGAAGGCCACACTCCTGAGAACACAGGCAAAATAGGAAGTTCTTGTCAGCATCATCTTGCTGTGACAGTGATGCTTGCTTGCGGGTCAAAAGACTTGTCAAAATCATCCAATGAGAATACACTGGGACAGCAAAAGGTAAATCTAGGTTGAAAAAGGAAGGAACAGCAGAAAATCTTCTGCAAAAGGTGTAGACTGCACTGGGACCTTTGATAGAAGCCACAGCAACCCAAGACTTCCTTGGAAGTGTTCTGCAATGATGATAAATTCAGTGCTCACTTTACACACAGGTAATTGGCATAAATAGAAGTAAATGCAGAGAATTGATACAGGAGGGGAAAAAAGGGAACCAGTAAAGGGAAACAGTAAGAAAAATCCCAGCACTCAAGAAAGGGACCTAGTTCAAAGATAAGCAAGATAGTCACTAGTCCTACATTAAAACTAGCATAGACAAATGCATGTCTGAGTCTCACAGGAATGAAGTAAGAAGTTCATGACACAGACTTATCACTAACAGAAAAGAGCCACTTTAACAACTAAGACTCTTTAACAACTAAGCACAAGGGCTCCTAGCATGATCCCATGTGGAGTCCCAACAAGTGTTTTCAAGGAACTCATAAATGGACTTGTGACCTTTTTGTGTAACTTCTCTTTTTTTTTTTCACCTCCCCATCTGCCTATTTCACTCCTTTACTATAGCTTTCTGTGTGTAGAATGAAGTCAACACAGAGAAATGTTTCCTTGAATGCCTGAGACTTTAAGGACTTTTATTAAAATCACAATAAAGCTGGCTTTAAGCATCACATACTTTGCTCTCTCAGACCTGAGGATGGCAATTCCTGTAAGGAAGTATGGGTCACAGGAAGAAGTAGCTTTCATTCTCTCAATGAGGATTTCCAGTGCTCATTTAGAGTATCTCCTAGCAGCCTTCAATTTATTCTAATGCAAAGGATTCAGCTTACTCAAAGCAGAAGGTAGGCTGAGTCAGATGAACAGAATAAGAAGTGAGTTTTCTTCATATGTGACTAGTTCCTACTGCTCTTCAGCTAAGATCAATAGACTTTTAACATTTTTGCCTCTTGACAGTATGAATTCTTTGTATGCATATGCATAGTAATATAGCCATTAGTATCAATAGCAAACTCGTTCATCTTAGTGGAAATGAAAAAAAGACCTACCAATACTGACTGTCTTCATTAATTATTGAAGTTATTGTTTATTTTTGTCTGTGTTAATGTTTGATGCCGTGCTGAGCTCAAAAGAAGTTACACAGGGGCAGAGCTTCTTCCCAAGAACCTGCAAAGGATGAGGCTTTATTATCGACCGTAGTGTCAAAATGGCTGTACACTACCTGTTACAGGCTGCTGTCTTTGTGTCCACTAGTACAAGCCACTTGAAGACTAGTCACAGCCAAATTTGCTACGCTGAAGAGAGTTCTCAGGCTGCTATGTCAATGAGCAATATGACCCTTTCCAGAGAGAAGCAGAAAAATGTGAAGTAACTGCACACTCTTCCAAAACTGGGGACATTCCAGTGGAAAAAAATCTCTGTGGTGACTCCTGAAACCGGATATTGGTGTCTCCTGGAAGCAGGGTACTTCTGCATATAAAATCAGGTTAAAAGGAAGTAGAGCAAATCTGCAATGACTGTAGCTGCAAATAACATTAACAACATACAAATCAATTTTTCAATTACACTGAGATATTAGCAAAGAATTCACTGCCTTAAAATATTCTGTTTGGAATAATAAGCCATACTCTAGTAACTTTTAATGGCCGCAAGCCTCTCGAACATCACAGTGTTCTGGGGATTATATGGCTTTTATGGTAGTTATGTCAAAGTCAAGTGAAAAATAGCACAGTCTTATCCATCCTTTGCAATCTGGCAGTTAATATACTATAGATTTATGGAGATGGTTATAGTTTGACTTACATCTCTGAGATACATAAGGTTGTCTCATAGCTGAGTTTTTCTGTATGAGTTCCTTAACTACAAGAATGTTTCCCAGAGAGTAACACAGTAAATCTTTTAGTTGGGAAATGGATAGGTGATAAGAATGTCAAGTCATATTTATGCTTTTCTCCCCCACGTAATAAGGGAATGTGATTTATACTTAGGCAAAGAGCAGATCTAGAGAGGCCCCTACAAATTTAAAAATTTTGTTATTCCAGTGACATAAAAGCATGATATTTTGCTGAAGTAAGAAACATTCATTCTCTGAGTATTACAAAAAGGTAACACTGAGAGAGAGTTAATTAATTTACAATTGGTTCTGAAAACCTAGGAATCTTTTCTGACTGAACTTCCATGTGTCTTCCCAGGATCCAGCCTGGCTCACATCACTACCTTGTTCCCTGCTCTTTACAGTTCTCAGTACCCAGTAAAAGGAGGGCAGTTTCACATCTACTTTGTGGCAGCCACGTGCTTCATCTCTCAGGGTTTTTACAGGAACCAGGAGGCCTCTATATCTGGCAGTACCACTCTGTGAATCCCCCAGGATGCCCACTTAGCCCAGAGCTTTCAGCGTCAGCCCATTATGACAGCTTTATGACTTCTGAGGATTGCTGTGTCTTGCCATACCTTTCAGATCATATTTAAGGCTTTCCCTTTTGGTAAAGGCAAATCTTATCCATTATAAATTGCCAGAGATTCATTGATTTCAGTTTACTGATAATGACTGCTTCTTACAGTATTACCCCCAGTTGGACTCACTTTGATTAAGATGCTGGCTCAGAGCACTCTGGCAGAAAAAACAGATACAGTTTGCTCATTCAAATCCAATGTAGTTATATCTGGGGGACTGGGCATTAAAACAAAATGGGGAGATCCAGCTCCTTTGAAGCAACCAGTCACACAGCATGAGGATGTAGGCATGGAAAACCTTAGCCTAGGTTATCTATTTCTCTGTTTGTTTGTGTATATAACCACAGAATGCACCGGCCATAACAGCTGAGAACTTTTCAGTTTTTCATCTATGATACGGAAGCAATAGAGGAAAGAGGATTTTTATATTCTCACTACTTTGGCATCCTGTTCAGTGACCACATCCAGGATCTCACACCAGCTGAATCTGATGATGAGCAGGAAGGCAGGACTAGTCCCACGCCTCTGATTTTGGAGTCATCCCATCAAGATGCTACCACAGGAGGGAAAAAATGGCAACTGAGTCATAACCATTTAAAACAAATAGGGAAAACACGGGAGGGCGAAAGGCGCCATCACATGAGGGCTGAGGTCATTCCCAATGAGAGCATGGAGAAATGTGATCCTGTGGAGACGTGTCTTTGTGTTTAATAGTGGTGTAAGAAAAGAGAGAATTTTGTGGGCATTCTAGAGGTAGGAGACTGGAGGAATTGGCAACCGGACTGGGGGAAATCCATTAGGCTGTCCAGAGGGTTTTGTCAGGCAGGAAACAAGTTCTGTGCTATCTGACAAGGGAACACAGTGTCAATATGCATCCCATAATACTCAGCAGCTGCTTCACCAGAGCACAGCAGGACAGACTTTGTCATGCTTGTTCTGCTGTCTCGGCAAATGGGTGACTTCCCTTTGCAAAGCCCCAGGGCATAAGGCTGCTAACAGGGCTACTGTTAGAAATGTCAAAAAGATTTTCTCAATATAAAACCCAAACCATGCCACCCTTGTAGTACTTTGCTTTTAACATTTCTATTTCCTGGGAGATGGTAGACATTAGCACCTTAGGTTTCACAGGTAAGGAGATCAGTCAACCTTTCACAGGAGGAACAGGGAGAAGCAAGCTGCTCTGATGGGACAGAGATCCTCAGCCTGAGCTGTCTGGCTTCTTCCATGTGTGCCTTGAGAGAGCAGGCAGCTCAAGAGAACATGCTGAACGCTCCTATCCATTAAATACCATTTTGTACATGATACAGGTTTCAGGCAGTTTCTATTCCCAAATATCAAACTTGCAGATTTTGTATAAAGTTGACTGATGATATGGCAACCACCGGCCTCTTGCTGTTTCCCACAATAATAGCTCTGAAAAAGCAAACCTAGACCGAGTCCTCTCTGTCAGCTCTGGTGATCACAGTACGCAAGTATGTCCTATTCCACTGCAAGCTTGGCAAAGAAGCAGAAAGTCTTTGAAAACCTGGCAGCCCTGTTTTACAGAGAGCTATCTCCTTTGCTCCAAAGAGCTTCCAGTTCTGTTATTCTTGAGCAATTATCCTTTAAAGTAGAAAACCAAGGCCCTAAGGGTTTGACTAACATCATGAAGGAGACCTATGATCATGCTCAAATGGATAGAAAATAATGTCAGAATCAAGTGCCCTAACCACTGCACCATGTATGTCTTTCTCATATAGCACTTGAGCCAGCCTTAGTCATTTGTTAGCCTAGAACAGATTCATACCCAATACAATGAGACATTTGGAGTCCTCCAGCTCCAAAACACATTTCTGTGCCAATGGGGAATATTCTGGTGACTAATCTCTAGACTGTAGTGAGACCCATGAGTGCATCTTTAAGAAAGTTTTCCTAAAATATTAAGCCTCTCAAATACTCATCCAGGTAATTTGCTTCTACTTTACAGTTTTGGATGGGGGGCTTTTGCTCTTAATGTGGTGGTTGTTCAGTGTTGTTGATGGTGTCGGCAAGTGCCTTTGGCTACACCCACAGCACTGATCACACACAGCACTGTTTAGCTGCACAGTGTAGCATATCTTCAACTAAGAAGAAAGGCAAATAACAATAGTAAGGGAATAAATGAAAGATAGAGTATTCTAGACAGTGTATTTTCTAAAATATCACATCTTTCTGGAGTTTGAGGAGTTTTCACCACTACTAGTACAATGATTCCTGAGACCAATATAACAGGATTAACACATGGTGGGGTTTTTTGTTCTGTTTTGTTTGGGGCTTTTTGTCAGGTATAACATAAGAATTAACATTTTTTGCTTTACCTCTACATTATGGGCAATAAAGTGAAGTTGTCTGGTCAGCTATAGTGTCTGACCTCATTTCATAAAGCCAACAGGAAAATGCTTTTTCTTCTTGTGCTGTTGCTACCTGAAATATGCCTGAAATGCTTAACTGAACTTTCTCTGTCTTACCTCTGCTATCTGAAGAAGAGAGATGTTATGATTCTTACTCCATCTGGTAAGCTACACTGTAAAGTGCATTTGTATTCATGGCCAGGTGAGAAGATTAACATCTGTTGAGGAAAGCTTTGATACTGTCTTCAAAAAAAGAGGTAGAACATCTTCACTAGTAGAAGGTGCCTCATTCTAATAATTCTATAGGGAAAGGACAGAGGAAGTAACTGGACTCAGGCAGGCAAATGACATGTTGGGACAGAATTGGAAGAGGAGAGGTTACTTAGGGTTGGCCTGTGGAACTGATAAGTTCTGTAATTTAGCCCTGATGTTGGATAAAAGGGAGATGCTACTTCAAGCATCTGAGTTGCCTTGAATGTGTTGGCATGTCTAAAATATTGGAGAGGAGTGGCTTGCTTTCTCTTTTTCTGTTGTTCCTCCAATCTTGGCACAACAGCAGTATTTAAACTGAACTTTCACGGGAAGGAAAGCACACACAGCACACATCAAAAGTCACAGCTAACTTTTCACCTAGTAAATGGGTAGTCCCAGTGCCATGAAGTATAGGAAGGCTCACTGCTGGACTGCAGTTAAGCTTTGCAAATTGGTCCAAATGCACATTCATTCATTCAGGCTGCCCAGGGAAGTGGGGGAATCACCATCCCTAGAGGTATTTGAAAGACGTGTAGATGTGGCACTTAGGGATATGGTTTAGTGGTGGGCTTGGTAACAATGGGTTAATGGTTGGACTCAATGATCTTAAATGTCTTTTCCAATCTAATAGATTATATGATTCTAAGAAGAAATAACAAGTCTTAGTGGTTTTTAAAATAATCACCTTCTTGAGCCAAGCTAAACTCACAGACCATCAGTTTCTGAGTTCAGAATGCTGCTAATTAATCAAAGGTTCTGTAAAAAAGCAATGTGATATTAAATTCCCATTAGATACAGATAGAAAAATTACCTTATTTTTCCATGCTGAAAACCATTCAAATATCAGTAGGCAAGACAATATAAAATTATTAGAATTAGTTTCACCTATTTCTCCCTGCCCTTTTCCCTGGTTAACAGGAGTCAGAAGATTTTTTAGCTCCAAGACAAGGTCAAGTTCTTCTGAAATTATACAAAGGGGATGTTGACTTTAAAGGGATAGTAAAACATTTATTCATCTGCCATCTGTGACTTATTTCATGATTTTTGCTTTGTCCACTGAAATCAGTAATCACCTAGAGACTTCGGTGTCAGTTGTGTTCAGCTAAAAGACAATTTTTTGACAACACGTTTCCTTAGCAATGACATAAAAATATCTTCTTTCTCCGTGGCTGTGAGATAAGAATCTTCCAAATCTCCCCATAAATCACTGAACCTTGACTAGTTCATATTTTGGAGGGATGTCCCAAACTCCAGAGGAAAAACATCTTTAAATAACAATCAGACAAAGCATCTTGTGACAACCGTGCTGCTGCCCCTAACGCAATTCACCAACAGCCAGAATGGACATGTTTTCCTAGAACCTGAATTGGAAACAGTGATGGTCTGTGCTCCAGAAAGCCTATCTCAAAATGCTTTCCTTAGGTTCACAGGTCAGAAAAATAGTGAAATCATATAGAATGGGCCCCCTATATGTCCCAGTGGATCAGCTCAGTCCTGGCTTGAATGATTCCTGTACTTCATGCTAGTGACAGTGTTTGGATGATCCCTGTAGCTAGGAAGGAGTGTAAAAGGAGAATAAACAAGAAAGAGTGGAAAATCAGCCTAGTAGAAAGAGGTACAAGAACAAAGAGGAAGGGAGAAACTTCCAGGGAAACCTTGCCCATTTGAGTGAAACTAAGCTCTGTCATGAAGCCTGTTCTGGAGGACCCTACAGGGAAAGTGCAACTGTGTCCATTTGGGCAGCCCTCTGAGTGGGTCTGGCTGAGACTGAAGATGAAGGTGTCCAGTGTGAATGGACTGAGTTGCTTACAGCATTGCATGAAAGCTCCAACAGAAGGTAACCCCGAGAAACAGAGGACAGGGCCTGACCTACTTTAAATTGAGAAACTGCAGTGGTTTGATCAAGCAGAGACAGTTACTTCTGTGGTAAGAAAAGGAGCAAAAAAACACAAAACAGACACTTCTTAAAATGATCAAGCTCAGCTTCTAGAAACAGCTACCCTAAACACAATTGAGCTACAGCTAAGCTTTTTCAGCTAAAGATATAATTTCTTTGTATTCAGATAAAAGAGCAGCTTTACCTGTTTCTGATACCAGTAATGTTATTAGAACTATGGCTGGGCAAGTGATGTAATAGATGCAGGAAAAGGCAAAAATCTGTAAAGATTTGACTTCCTCATTTTAGATAAAACAACGTAATAGATAGATGACTGATAGATACATTCTGATGATAGATACAACAACACAAAGAATGTCCAAGAGGAAGTAAATCAGATACTTTTATACAGAATTCAGGAATAATGTATGCACAGGCAAATTCAAAATGATAATGAGGAATGTTGTTTCACAAAGCAACAGTTGCATTACAGACAGTTCAGGCCATATGTCAGTAGGATTCTGGTGAAAATTAGTGAATACATGCAGGAAACAGAAACACCTGATTTTTTATTTTATCAGCTGCATGGAATTAATGTCAGGGTTTCTGTTTCAATGCAGTACTTACATGTTTAGAGATCATATTAACAAGTGATTTCAATCCAGACTTCTTTTTCTTTTGGGGCATACAGTTCTACATTGACCTATGGTATATATAGTTATTCTTGGGGTTTTTTACATTCTTTATATTTAAACAAGAGCCTCTGCTCATCTTCAGTTCTTTTTATCTCTACTCTCTACTGTTCATGGTACTTATTCTTCATGCTTATGCCTATCCATCATTTATCTACTCACCTTGCAGCACCTATTACATTTGCTTTTCATCTCACCTGATGTATGAATCAGCATAAAAATCCATGTTGTAAAAATCCATGTTTATGTAAGCCATAAAGAGCTTTGGTAGTGGTTCTGTTGGTAGCACGAGGAAAAGTTTCTGTCTTGTGCAACAAACTGCGAAGATATGAAAGTAGCTGCAGTAGCTCTGTCAAAGGATATTCCTCTCTGGAATAACACTTTATACAGCCAAGGAAGTAGACAGAGCTAGACTAGCAACCAGAACAGTTTCTTAAACTCAGTGAAAATGTACAAGAGTGGTCCCATGTCACAGAACTTCATTGGAAGACTATTTCATGTACCTTCAGCACCCATAACCACTCTTGAAAAGAATCCCTGACTGATTTTCTTTTTTCCTGAAACTCTAAAAATGTCAAAAGCTTTTGATATATACATAATTTGAGATGGAGCTCTGAATCCAGAGACTCCATGTATCTGACACTGCATTAATTTATTGTTCACACTAGGCAGCGGTTGCCTGAGCAGATAGATTTTCCAGTCGTATTGTTTGACATCATTACAGTTGAATATGCACCAGAATACCATGTGGTGACTACGTAATAAATCAGCTCATTATGTCTATAATCATTACGATTATGTGTTGTTCCAGGTCTCGGTATTGTTGACATAAAAGGAGGTAAACAGTATAAATTACTGACTCATCAAATCATTTGTTTTAATTTGCTGAGAATGGAGGTTATTTTTCTGTGTGGCCTGTTTCACATGTAGAAACACAGTAATGAATACACAGAATATGTGTTAAATGGGAATAGCAGAATGGGAAATTAATCATACCCAATTGTACTCCATAGAGTTTAAGGGTGAAAACATAATGTCACAGCACATTAACCAAAGGTTCCTATCATAACAAAGGAATCACAGAATCACAGACTACTAGAGGCTAGAGGGGATCTCTGAAGGTCATCTGGTCCAACTCCCCTGTTCAAGCAGGGCCACCGAGATCAAGTTGCCTGGGACCACATCCAAACGGCTTTGGAATACCTCCAAGGGTGGAGACTCCACAGCCTCTCTGGGCAAGTATGTCAGTACTTGGTCACCATTACAGCAAAGCTTCCAGATGGGCAGCCCCAGCATGTACCAACGCCTGGGGTTATCCCTCCCTGCACTTCCCCTCGCTGAAATGCTTCAGGTTCCTGTCAACACTTATCTCCAGCCCACTGAGGTCCCTCTGGATGGCAGCACAACCCTCCAGTGTATCAGCCACTCCACCAGATCTGTGCCACAAGCAAAATTGCTGAGGGTACACTCTGCACCATCATCCAGATCGTGAACAAGGATGTTTAATAGTATTAACCCAGTGTTCACCCTTGGGATATACCACTAGTGACTGGCCTACAATTAGACTTTTCACCACCAGTCACCATGCTCTGGACACATCTGCTCAGCCACTGTTTAATCCAGCTCACTGCCCACCCAGCCCATAATTCATGCTCTGAGGATCTTAGAGGAGTCAGTGTCAAAATCCTTCCTGAAGTGGAGGTAGACAATAATCACCATCCTCTCCTTATCTACTAAGTCAGTCATTTCACCACAGGAGCTTATCAAGTTGGTCAAGCATGTCTTCCCCTTGCTGAAACCACGTTGGTTACTCCTGACAACTGTCTGATTCTTCACGTGCCTGGAAACAGTTTCCAGGTTTAGCTGCTTCATCACCTTCCAAGGACTGAGGTGAGGCTGACTGGCCTGGGTCCTTCCTGACCTTCTTGAAGATGAGACTGACAATTGCTTTCCTCCACTTTCATGTACTTCACACAGAATCACAGAGGTAAGGTTGGAAGGGACCACCAGTGGGATCATCTGGTCCAACTGCCCTGCACAAGCAACATTGTCCTAGAGCACATGGCACAGAATTGCATCCAGATCGTTCTTGAATATCTCCACTGAGGGAGAATGCACAACCTCTCTGGGCAACCTGTTCCAATGCACTGTCACCTGAAGAGGTGATCTCATGTTCAGGTGGAACTTCCTGTGCATCGGTTTCTGCCCACTGCCTCCTGTCTTTTTGCTTACCACCAAGAAGAGCCTGGATCCATCCTCTCGACACCCTCCCTTCAGATAATCATATACAGTGATGAGGTTCCTTCTCAGTTGCCTCTTCCTGAGGCTGAACAGGCCCAACACACTCAGCCTCTCCTGGGAGAGGTGCTCCAGATCCCTCATCATATTTATTGTCCCCCCCCACTGGAACCAATCCAGGAGCTCCATGTCTCTTCAGCCCTGGGGAGCCCAGAACTGGACACAGAACTCCAGGTAAGCCCTCACCAGGGCTGAGTAGATGGGCAAGATCACCTCCCTCAACTTGCTGGCAGCACTCCTCCTAATGCACCCAGAATACCATTGGCCTTCTTGGCCACCAGGGCACAGCTGGCTCGTGGACAGCTTGTTGTCCACCAGGACCCCCAGGTCCTTCGCTGCAGAGCTGCTTTCCAGCACGTCAGTCCCCAGCCTGTCCTGGTGCCTGGGGTTATTCTTCCCCAGGTTCTGGACCCTGCATTTGCCTTTGCTGAACTGACAGTTCTTCTCTGCCCATCTCTCCAAGCTGCCAAGGTCCTTCTGAAGGGCTGCACAGCCCTCCTGAGGTATCAGCCACTCCTCCCAGCTTTGTGTCATCAGCAAAACTGCCGAGGAGGGACTTCGTCTCTTCATCCAATTTATTGATGAACACATTGAACAAAGACTTGACCCAGTATCAGCTCTTGGGGAACACCACTGGTTACAGGCCTCCAGCTAGACTGTGTGCCACCAGACACGACCTACTTGTCCTTGTTGCCATAATCATTTGAGGATAATTGAGAGTAACCTTGCAATGACATCAGCCACGTTGACAAGTTGTGAGTGCATCCCATCAGCATTCACAAATTGTATGTGTCCAGTCTGCTTAAGTATTGTCTAACCTGATCCTTGTCCACAATGCTAGGTCTTCCCTGCTACAGAGCTCCCCTGTTCTCAGGGACCTGCGGTTTCGGAAGGCCAGTCTTGCTAATAAAGACTGAGGTGAAGAAGGCATTCTTACCACCTTTTCCATGTCCTGTGTAAAGAGGTCCCCCACCTCATTCAGCAGTGGGCCCACATTTTCCCTTTCTTTTGTTGCCTATGTGTTCATAAAAGCCCTTCTTGTTGTCTTGTCATTCCTAGACAGATTAAACTCCAGTAGGGCTTTATCTTTCTTAACTTCACCCTGGATGCTCTGGCGATGTATCCATATTCATCTCAGGTTACCTGTCTTTGCTTCATCTCTCTGTATGCTTTCTTTTTTTCTCTGAGATTGTCCAGGAGCTCCTTGATCATTCATGCAGAAATTTTGCATGACTTCCTCCTCATTGGAATAGACTGCTCCTGAGCTTGCAGGTGGTTATGCTTCAATATTAACCAGCTTTCTTGGGCCCCTCTTCCCTCTAGGGCTTTATTCTATGGGACTCTAGCAACCAGACCGTGGCAAAGCTCTCCTGACATCCAGGACTGTGAGCCTGCTTTTTAACTCTCCTGCCTCCCTTCAGGATCCCAAACTCCACCATCTCACTGTCACTGCTGCCTTTCACTTTCACATCCTCAGTGAGCCTCTCCGTGTTGGTAAGTATGAAGTCCACTGAGCACCTCTTCTCTTTGGCTTCTCTATCACTTGGGGTGAAGAAGTTGATGCACTCCAAGAGCCTCCAGGATTGCCTATGCCCTTCTGTGCTGTCCCTCCTGTGCTGTCCCTCCTGTATGTATTAAGGTGGTTTAAGGTCCCCATGAGGACCCTTACAGCACTCAGAAGCAAAGGCTGGCGAGAGGTGCATGGTGAGGTTCAAAGACATTTTCACAATGCTGTAAAAAAATCACTTCCTTACATACTTTAACTGAAATTTGACATAGATGCCTGAGGCACAAGCAGCTAGCTTATGGATTCCTGGGGTTTCAGAACCACCGTGAAACAGCAAAACACCCCAAATACTGAGTTCACTCACAATGGTATATTATTTGATCCATGCAGTTTTCTTTATATCCCTTTTATTAGTAGTTTTATAAAGATGATAATGTTTAAGGGAAACATTCTTAAGGGAACTGTGACCAACAGAACCTACAATTTCTAGCCATAAACTGTGTTATCAATCCCAGTCTAATGATCCAGGAGGGTTATTACTGTGGCTAAACAGCGCATCCATTTGTGAGATGCCCAGTACAGCCCATTAGGTATGTGAGAGGTTAAGAGAGAGAGATGCTGTGTAATATGTGGAATGAATATTTACTCTGCTCTGCTGGTTATACAGAAAGTGCATGATCACAAAACAGACGCATCAACTCACCTTGTGTATGGTTTCTTCCCTGATACATTTGTCCCTAATGATACAGCTGTCAACTGCAACTATCATACCAGAGGATTTGCACCTTTTTTGGCTCAGCTCCCAGTCCCAAAGAAACATATTCATCCAGTCATTCACTTGTTTTTCACATTAATGTAAAGTCGCAAGTGTCTTCACAAAAGTATAAATGTTAAATGCCTCTATTCACAAATTTGCTCTTCTTTGCCCTTTTCAACTCGAACTGGGAAAAGTTACGATTTAATTTACTTTTTGAAGTATCCTTCAGTCCTTTTCCTAAAAAAGACATGAAAGACACTGTATTAAAAAAAAAAAAAAAAAAAAAGACTTCTACACAATTTAAATTTGGTATTACTGTCAATAAATCTCAAAATAACAAAATATATTGAGATATATGGCAGGAGCAGTGCAATAACAACAGTCTAATCCACACCAACATAAATTTGCCTACCAATGCTGAAGTAAATGAAACTACACTAGTTTAGGCCAACTTCACATCTCAATATGTTATATCACTATTCATCAGCTCTATTTTTTTCAGCTATAGTAAAGATTTTACTTTCTTTTAGCCAAATGGTGATACAGTTTGAAGGTGAAATTTTAAAATACTCTACAGGAGTCTTCAAAGACACTGCAAAAGTGTGATTGTCATTCTGATGGTTAACCTGGGAGCTCTGGCAGCTCTCAGAAAATCCAGGCTCCTGTGGACCTGAGCTATGGTCTAACACATATTAAAAGATAAAATCCTCTGCATTTAAATTTATGTTTTTATCTCAGTCAATACTAGCAAGTTAAAAAGGTTGAATTATTTATTATTCTCAATATTATTGAGACCTACACGTACACTTAATTTTAAGCATGCTGTGTTGACTTTAAATAAAGTGCTAAGTAAAGTGCTAAGCAACCATCTATGTGCTGCCCTCTGTATGAATGCTGTGTCAAGACCTACAAAAAGTTGACATAGAACAAATGCATATAGTTGGGAGATCAAAGCAGAAAAAAAGAATGGGAAAACAGTCCATTGACTATGACTCACAAGTGATTAAGGGAGTTAAAAATTCAGATAAATAAATCAGAATAATCTAAATTTCTGGTTTGCATTGATATGGTGACACACTGATGTGTTGAGATGTGATGACATGTTTAGACTATAAGGACAGCAGCTAGCAGACTTCAGAGCTCATAACAGGTTTTAGAAAACGGTTTAGAGGTCTTTAAAACCAATATTGCATGATGTATCAAACAAAACTGTTCTATGGGAGACCATGGTTCAGCAAAGAGTCAAGGACGTAGGGGAAAAAATAGGTACATGAGAATACTCCATAAACAAAGTGGTCATGCCCTGAGTGCATCACCTTAACCAACTTCTGCAGTGATCTGAGTCTCTTCAATACCTCTTCTCAGCTTTCCCATATCATCACTGCATTTGGAAACTAAAGCATCCGTGCCCTATTGGGCATGGGAAAAATTATTAGTTGAGCTGTATTTCAGTCATATTATTGTCTTTTTTCCTCTCGGATTTCCTTGTCCATTAGACAATAAGCAGACCCTATGCTCAGACATGACTGCTGAGAGCAGCATGAGGATTTAATGCTGTAAAGACACAAGAAAGTTTTACCTGAACACAGCAGGAAAACATTTGGGCACTACTTTTGATGTGCATGGGCATGGAGGTGCTTGGAGCAAAATGCTCCCAATTCCTATCTTTTTTGCCTCAGAATGAGGGTTGTTCCTTTCCCACAAGTTCTGGGACTGAGTCCTCCACGTGCTCTGAAGGTGCTTCACAACCCTAAAATAGAAAAGAAAAAAGCTTCCCCGTCTTTCAAGCTGAATCTATATAACTCTTATTGCTGTGACTGTCAAGGCTGGATTGTCAACCACCTCTCTTACAAGCACTTGAAAATCCTACCATGTTTCCACTTCAATTAATTTCAAAGTTGGTTTCCACAGAAGAGCAAAGAATTAGCTGTAAATATTAAAGCAGCTGAAATGAGCAAATGGTTTCAGAGACAAATAAGGTCTGCCTGGAAACAAGCCTGAACCTCACCTTTCTCTGGCAAGTTGTTTCTTCCTGGACAAGGAAGATTGCTGTTGAAAGGAATAGCTTTAATATTTTTCAGTGACTTGGACATCACTGGAAAGATGAAGAAAGGAAAAGATGGCTGTAGATGTTAAAGCTACATTAAAGCTACACCAGAAGCTTGGCTAGCTTGTAGAATTAATTAACTGAATGCCAAGACTGTGATTTTATACCTCAGGCAAAGGGTGTATTATTAACAGAAGGGGTCTCTCCTAAGAATCCAGATAAGGAATCTCATGTTCAGGAAAGTATATGAGAACCACACTAACTGTAATTGTCCCTTGCTGAGCAGCCCCTGAGGTCCCACAAAGCCCTCGCAGCAGCAAGGTCTGTAAGTGCTGATGGCTACCTCTTCATAAAAGTACAGTTGCTGACAATAGGAAGTTGCATCATCTAGCCTTTCTCCTTCTTTATCAAAAAAGGGGAAGTTCCATGTCAATGGTAGCAGGATTAATTCTAGGAAGTTTAGCAATGTTTCTTTAAAAATAGGTCATTTAGCAGAATAATGAAAAGGAGTTGAATGCTGACTCTGTTTGCCAACCTGACCTAGTCTTCCAGATTCAGACACAAACAGCGTAAGGACCAGGCTCTATTCAGCCCTCCAGAACAACAACAACAACAAAAAAGCAGAAAGATTGTGAAGAGAACAAAGTAAAGAGCTACCAGGAAGCCTTGGATGCCCTGGTGCTATAAATCTTTTCTCTCTCCACTCTCCTCTCCTTCCACTGAAGATCCCTCATTCTTGGGATGTTCAGGCTCTTCTGCTGATTTGGTTTTGGCACATGTGAAAAAGTGGTTATTGTCGGTAAATACTGAAAATGGCTCTTAAATTTTCCATAATTAGATAACTGCCAAAAAGCCACATTAATGTCTATTACATAAATATGTGCTGATTTTAGTGGCCACGGTTAAGCAAGAAATTACATATGCTACAGTAGGAAATGTAAGATTTTTTCATAATCACTTAACCCATGAGTTGAAGAGATTTAGGAACAATAACTGAGATAGAGGATATTTGGCAAAGCAGTAAGTAAAACATGGGTCCATGCATACGGATCAAGGAAATATGATCCACTGATATCTACGAGGATTAGAGATAAAAATTATTAGGTCCCCTAGTCAGCTGTTCTTTTTCCCCCCTCAACCTTTTCCATATTGTACTAGAATTCTCACAGCTCGTCCTGTAGCTCTTTGAAATCCTGCTCCTATTTATCCCTAAAGGATGGCAGAAGAGTTAAAATCTTCCCAGTTGAAAACCTGTACTTGACTTTACTCTCCAAGCACTGCAGAACCATTTCCTGTGACTGCAGCAGGGAGAGATAAAATTCCACTGTGCTGGGAATAAACGAAATTACATCAAAGATTTCCAGATAAGAAGAGTTCCAAGCCAAAATATCTTTTGCTGCTTGGATCTACTTTTTTTTTTTTTTTTTTCCCAGCCAAACAGGGCAGTGCTTCATACAGGAAGCCACATTTGCCTATCAAAACCAACAATCCGAATTGAAAGCGTGACAAGAACTGATGCACATTTGCATACACTGCAATTCCCCACGCAAACCTGTACCACCCGGCAGGCAGAGGGCTCGGGAGGTGCCTCGCTGGCTGGCTGTGGGCACGCTTCCTCCGCGGACACACGCAAGACCAACACAGGTGGACGGAATTGGTGGATTTGGGATGTGAGGTTCTAGCTCCTCTGCCGTGAAGCAGCTCAAGTTCGTAGTTCTGGCTTAGGAGCTGGAGAGAAGCTGCTGTCAGAGGCGGTAACGCAGAGCGAACCCGCGGCTCTGGCTGGGCTGCCGAACCCTCCCGGGGGGCTGCCCAGGGCCCCCCGCCCAGCCCCTGCTGCAGCACAGGAGCCGGCAGCTCCCGGGTTATAAAAGCCAGGCGAGGCCTGGGGTGGGGCTGGCGTCAGCGGGAAATGTCTCCCTGGAAGCAGGTACGTGCCGCGCTTGGTAAGGCTCGGGGCGGGGTGCGGGCTCCGAGCGCGGTCGGGGGGTGCTGCGGTGCCCTCCCCGCCGGCTGGGGGCTGCCCGCGGGAGCTGCTCTGCTCTCCCTGCGGCCCCGGGGGGAGCCCGGCTCCGCAGCCCCGGCGCTCCCCGCCTCCCCGAGCCAGCCGGCTGGCCGGGAGCCGCGTCTGCCCGGGCGGCGGCGGAGCCTGGCCGGGGGCCGGGCTGCCCGAGCCTCTTGTCGTAGTGGGCACGAACCGCCTCCCTCCTGCCCCCGCGGCGGGAAGGGCCGCTCAAGTGGAGCCCTCCTCGCTCCCGCCCTCCTGCCGCCGCCGCACACCCCGAGGAAGGGCTTGTTTTCCTGCCCGGATGATGGATTTCTCCGCAAGGTCATCCCTGCCCGCGGCGGCGGTGTGCCCGCGGCTCCCCATGCGCCTCCGGCGAGGTAAGGGGTGGGGGGGATCGTGAGCACCTACACAGACACACACACACACGCACCAGCGAGCGTATTCGGCGCCGAAGAGGAGCGGGGTGGGTGCGTAGGCAGGTGCCCGGGGCCAGCCGGGGGGGTGCCCCGCCCTGCCCGCCGCAGGGTGCCGGGCGGACCGGGGTGTGCCCGGGCAGCGCATCCCGAGGGGCCGGGCCGTGCCCCGCTCCCCAGCGGGCGGGGGGCGGTCGGACCGGGCCAGCCCCGAGGGCGCCTCTTTCTGCCTCTGCTTGTTTCTACCGGCGCTTGGAAGCGGCTTTGGCTCCCTCGTGGTCCCTGGGAGCGCGGAAAACTTAAGGAAAAAAAAATAAAAAAGAAGAAAGGAAAAATTATCAGGTGCCCCCCACCACCGCCGGGACGGGACTGGACGGGGCGGGGGGATGCGCGGCGCCGTCGCCACGGCAACGTGCCCGCGGTGTCGCAGCGCGGAAGGTGCCCCGGAGGCAACCCCAGCTCCCCGTCTTCTGCTGCCCAGGCGAGGGGGCGTCCCCGGGGCCCTCCCCGGGGCGAAGTCGGGCGGACGCAGCGGTGCGGGGGTCTGGGTAGCCCAGGGTTCCCCCAGGGGGCTGTGGGGGCCCGGGCCGGGAGGGGCAGGATGGTCCGAACTGGGATGTCGCCGTCAAGTAGCATCACACCAGGAGCGCTGACCGGGTGATGCCCCCAGTGTGAGAACCTCGCCGCGCGTCTGCATCGGGGTCATGTGGCTGGGATCGGATCTTTCACGACCCTTTTCCTTATCTTGCTGAAGTTGGTGACAAAAATACTGATGGTCTTGCCGGCTCCTGGTCTGTGGCTTGCATTTTCCTCGTTCAGCCTGGGTTTTGTGCCCTATACAGGCCGTGGCTTCATTAATGCTTTATTCCTTCATTCTTCTTTTTCTCTTAAGGAAGATAACGATGCTGGTGGTGGATTTATTAGACTCATAAGGAATTATTATGGTCCCGTATTCTGACTTCTTCCATAATATAAAGCACTATAAAGGCTATTCCCCAGTGATTCCAAGGTTTGGCCCACCAGCCTCTTTAAACAGTTTCGATTTAATGACTTCCAAGGATGGGAATTGACTGCATTCCTGGATAATTGGCTCCAATTGTTAATCTCTTTGTTAAACGTTTGCATCTCTTTTCTACTTTGAACTTTTCTGACTTCATCTAACTACTGGATCTTGTCTTGTCTGTCAGATTAAATATCTATCTAGTTTCAGATCATCTCTGTCTGCTCAAGTGTTTAAGGGCAGTAATTAAATAACTACTTAACGTTGTCTCTGAGATAAATAGACCTGACTCCTTTGGTCTCTCCCTGGAATGCAGATGCTCCACAGGAGAAACGTCTGGGCTGGTCCTCACTGAGCCCCCACCTCTGTCCTTGCTGCACTGTGGATTCCAGGAAGGCTCTTGTTAATGTCACGTGTGGAGATAATAACCTCGTGTTCAGTATTCCCTTGTCTATTCACCCAACAGTACAAACTTTTCTTTCCCACGACTACACAGTGGGAACTGCTGTTCCATTAGTTACAGGCAGTGATCCTTGCATTTCCTTGTGAGCCAGGGTTTTCTCAGAAGCTGGTTGTCTGTCCTGTAAGGGGCATTTAAATTAAATCTTCCTACATGTATAACTTTGGATCTGCCTATATTAAGGAGATTTTTCCCTCCTCCTGTCACTTCAGTTCTAGGGAGTCTGCAGCTCGGGAATCACAACAGACCTCTGGTGTCCTCTAGAAATCAAAAGAGTTTCTTTTCATGGGACCTCCATCCTAAAAAGTCTGTCTTCTTCTTCACAGTGCTCTAGATGACCTTACAGTTATTTGAAGTTTACTGGAGGAGAAGTTATACCTAGTAATATACAAACTGAAACCAAGTGCCCACTACAATGACTTATTTTTGTAACTGCTTTTGTTCAGCTGTGCCTCCCGAGTGTTGGTGAGGGAGAAAGAGAATTGCTTTCCTGTCTTGGAGAATTGTAAATACCACTACTGAGTATAATGTGTAGGCTAACACATACAGTTTCATTATGTTGCAAGTCTTGAGCTTGAATGTTGTTTTACTTTTCTGAAGTATGCTTAAGCCTGGATTTGTAACTCTTTCTAGAAAGAACAGTGTCTGAAAGCATGGGCCAGAGGCATGTGGTTTTGACAGGATATTGTCAGTTTTTCCAGTAGCATGTAGCATCTCCATGAAAGGATGAGACTGAGTAGTCTGAAAGCACCTGCTGTGGGAGATAATACAAAATAAAGTTCTTTGAAATGGACTCTTTTGGGTTGCGTTGGGGCTTTTTTGTTTCTGGGGAGTGTGTTAGTAATTGGCTTGACTTATCCTGTCTACAAGCTTAATGCGCCGTGAGGGAGGGCGATGTAAGAAAGGTCCAAAAGTTAAAGACCTGTACATGCCGACTAGCCCATGAAGTAAGTGATATGAGGACGATGCTTGTAAGTAAGGTTGGTTTGCATGAATTAAGATAGCAGGTTTCAGCCTTTAGAATGATCTAATTGTCTTCAAAGTGCTGGAATTAAGGGAAGTACATTCTGATTGTGTAATGGCTTAAATGTCAGGACAGTGAGCGTTCTTGAATTTCATGAAGATTTTTTCATTAAAAGTCCCTGAAAATGTCTCTTCAGAAGATTTCACTAAGTATAAATAGTGATGGACCCTTAAAAGGTCTGAAAAATCATTACAGAGTTCAGATATCACATCTGATTGAATAAAGTATCACTGAGCTCTAGAATTATGGTGAATTTTCTACAGGCTGGTGTCAGCATCTTAGGAATTGTTTATCAATTGTTTATACAATTGTATATATGAAATTTTGAAGTGTTATTACCTGAGAGGTATCTTTCCCTCACGCATTCAAACTCAGCTTCTGTACCCTAAATTAGGGGATATCTGAGGTTTTTCAACATAGACTTTCTCTTCTCAAGGTCGTGCCTTCAATTCTTTTCACAATCAGAAGAGCGTGTGTATATTTCTATAGGGTGGCTGGTCCCGGAAGTTACAAATTTCTGAGTTATGATGTCTGTCCAGGGTTAGCCCAGCATTAAGATTAGTGGCTGTTAATTAATCCTACAGGCCCAGGACAGACAGACAGAAGATAGAATTTTTTAGTCTCAGACTTGCTGAAGTCTGTCCAGAAAGTGCTAGGTTAGAGTTAGACAGACTTCTTTAGCAAAATATGTTGGCAGTAGTAAAACCTGTCAGGTTTGGGTCCTGCAGCTGTTACTGCCACCTTTATTTTTAACAACATAAACTCCCTCTCTCAGACGCAGGCAGAACTAAGGAGAACAACATCCTGCCTCCAATTTGTGAAATCGTCACTGATGTAGGAGTACAAGCAAGCTGCTTCCAGTCTCACAGCTACATGATTGCGCTTCTAGCAGTGCATCACTTCTTAATTTATAACTCCCACATTAAAGGCAGAGTTGGGATACAGGCTAAATCTGATGCCTTTGTGGATTTAAGAGCAATCCTGGATTAAGAGCTGACATTATCTAAGGGTATGTAATGACTTCATAGCTGACAGCACTGTACAGCAGTTATGAAAGTTTTATGAACTGGTTCTATTAGTGTAAAATTCTTTAAAATTAGTTGTGATGTTACTGGCAGTATTTTTGTATTATTATGGCAGGTTAGAAATGTAACAAAAGCCTCTCAGAGTTGTTTCTGTATTAACCTTGGATATGAATTTGGTGCCCTCATCGTAAGCCTCAGTCCTACGTGACAAGATGTCTAAACTGATCCCCTATTTGGTCTTACATGTTGGATCATTTAGGTAAACATAACCTTTTTGAAAGAACAAAAAAAGAAAGATTGGTAATTTTACTGGGGGAAAACAAGTTCTGGACATGTTCTGAATTAAATTAAATTACTGTCCAGTAGGAAAACCTTTTGAGAGCATATCTGAGTACAGTTTACTTTTGCAAATAGTAAAAATAGTAAAGGTCTATGTATATCTCTTTTATTATATACATGGACTTTGAACTTGGTAACAGTTCTATAGAAACAAAGGCTGGTACCGATTAAAAATTTAATCACACATGATCAGTTACTTATTAACGTTGAGCGATTTGTCTCTTGGGAGCCTGTGGCTAAGAGTTCACATTTATAAACTGGCAGCAGATCCTGAAGGGTAGAGATGTCAGCATCCTGCTGAGTAAGTAGAGAAAAAATGCAATGCCAACACTTGGAACTCCATGTGGTGTGTGGAGGAGAGAGGTAAAGGGAAAAGTGGGCGCCAGATGACCAGGAATCAGCCTTAGTATCACTTTGCCCCTATTTGTCCTCTGTCAGTGGACACATGCACGTGAGGAAAACAATTAAGTCAAGGGAAGAATGCCAAGAATCACAAATATTACAGTGAGTTGTGGTAGAAGGGCGCTACGGGTGTGTCCACAGAGGACAGATGCTGAATTCTTTCCCCTGTCCGCCCACGTTTCTGACTCCATGATCCTGTGTAGCAAAACTTAGTGGCAGGTATGGAAGCTCTTACCACAGCCAATATCAACCAGACATCCAAGAAGGTACAATTATATATTGAATGATCCAGGAAAAAGAGTGTTACTGTTATATCTGTGACTGTGTTAGCAACTCCCATTACTTCTACTGTTTATTTTACAGTATTTATTATACATTAGTAAAACATACTAACAGTTGAGTTTGCTTGTTTCCTTGCCTGTTTCCCTCCCTCTGACAGTCGTTTTCTTAGAAGAACAAGAGGGTGTTAATCAAGGGGGAGGCAAACAGACACCCCAGTGCTTTGTTAAACTATTAGTATCTGTGCTATCAGCATCTCTACCTGTTATTAGTATCTGTATCTAACATATGGGAGACCAGCTCTGAGCTGAGACAAAAAGCCTGTATAGCTTGGCAAACGATAACAATTCATTTCCCAAGCTAAGTTATATCACTGTCGTCTAGCTTTGGATAAGAAATATTCTGCTGAGGGAGTGGAGAAAAAGTTTTTTAGAAGAGGACCATGAGAAGAATGTATTCTGAGATATTTATCATCTCTGCCTCAATGCAACCCTCACAGTCACTACTAAGGAAACAAACTCAACTATGATAAAATAGATGTGAAGCACACTGCAAGGCAGGAATCTTCACTGTGGTCTGGTGACCTTCTGATCCAGAGAGCAGCAGCATTGCTAAGTTTTAAATTATTCCTACTGTCTATGGATTGATCAGAGTTACACAGGAATAACTTATGCCCTCTCATTTGTGTGCCTGTACATTAATGCACACACAAATGGGGGGAAGAGCAGTGTTTCCTGAAGCACTGGTAGTCTGGCAAATTCCAGCAAGAGCTCATAAAGCTATCTCAGTGCTTCCTTCAGCTACAGCTATGTATTTGTTTGACTAAAGCACAGATTAGGACTGAAGTAACTAGTGTAGGAGAGGTTGCTTGAAGATTGCCTGCAACCAGAAGTATTCTTTTTGTTTGAAAAAAGCATATACCAAACATAAGCAGAATGTAGTGACCAAACATTCAGGCATATGTTACTATTTGCCCTCTTCCAGGCTTTTTTTTTCTTTTTTTTTTTTTCTGCTAAATGGACAAGGTATTTCTAAAAAATTTTGAGAAGTAATCAATGTTTGCTTGAATTCTCTCTGTGACATCTCTATCTTGAGATCCTGCTGGAGCTCAGTGGTGGTAATTAATATTGTCAGCTCTTCAAAGTCATCATGCAGTTATCACCAGTTGGCACTTTGTCCTGAAAAATAGGATGGCTTTCTATATGCACGTGTGGCTTTCTTCTTCTTTTGGAGAAAGTTGAACAAATATTGGCTATTGTGACTGGCATCCCAGATTGCATTCTAGTGGTGAAAATCTCTTTCCCAGTTGATGCTAATGTGCAAACAAACAAAAAGCTCAGTTTTTAAAAGGGAATTCAGAAAAAAAAGGAAAAAAAGGCAAAATGAAACAAGGAGCTGTGCCATTACCTTTACTGCTTTTCATGCAAAACCCCCAACAAATTCAAATAGAGGGCATGAATACTATGCTACATTATGACTAATCTTAAAAGGATACTATAAAAAGCAATGGCTTATCTCAAATGATGACAGTGAAGTCAGTGAAGAATTAATTCAGAAATTTTCCAGTGACTCCAGGACCCCTTTTTACATGCAAGACTATACCTGCTGTTCCATGCAATAATCACTAGAAAGCTGAGCAATCAGTCAAGATGTTATCATGGAAACAGCAGGAATTTCCAACACAGGATAACAAAGGATCTGATGTTTACCTTACATTTGATCAACAGGAGTCAATTCATTAACATTTATGTGTGAAAAAAAAAAAATTTACGTGGTTAGGCCTAAGTTTCAGATGGATGGATTTTTCCTTTCCTGGGTGAAACAGAGAAGGAAAATAACAGTAGACTGGTTACTAATCTGATTTTACATGGGTTTGGGAAGAGATGAGTTTTCCTGTTGCTAGCAGGTAGAGCTACTGTGTGGTTCTCGGGTCAGGGAAATGTTGTGTCTGGCAGCCTTGGGGTGAGCAGAGTCCCTTAACTGAAAGCCAGCCTGACTGAAGGGGATTTTCTGCTTGCAGGCAGTCATTTTGTCATAGTAAAGAAACTGTAAAACACTTTGAAGTCCTGGAGTGGTGAAGGTGTGCTGCCAGTGAGATCTTAGTTCAAAAAGTAGCTTGTCTGCTGAGTGCTCAGGGAACAGTCCCTACCTTTCCATAGGGCCCCAGGACTCTGACTGTGGAGTTTTGCCAAAACCGGGATCAAACAACACAGTAAATCTGGAAAGTTGGTATAATGGACTAGATAAGGAATCTTCTATCAAAGAAGATGATATGGACAGGACACTTGCATTTTAGCAAGGCCCTACTTTCTTAGACTGCTGGAGCTACAATTCAGAGCAGCTTTTAGGATGGCCTTTGGGCACAGAGAAATGAATTGGATATCACCAGGTCCCAACTTCAGGAAGCAGAGAGGTATAAAAGTCCTACAAATCTTCCTAGATCAGCTCTTCTAGAAGCTGTCTGGCTGTTGGAATTAGCTAGACCTTTGGCTAGAAAATGTTGAAGGATAATCACCCCTTAGTATTTAATAAACTAAAGGGTCACTTTTATTCATGTCACTCTCCTTCCTCTGAAGCACCAGTTTCATGAAAAACTTCACACAATTGAAAGATTAAGCTTGAGATGAATCATTAGGAAAATTATGAAATATAATAAGCTTGCTGGGGAGTGTAGTAAGAGGTAGAAGTAATGTGATAAAATACTTGTCAGAAAGAGGATGCTCTTGAGAAGAGCTGTATGGAAACAAGATGACAGAATTATTCTACTCTGAAAGGCTGGTATTTCACAACTCTTTATAATGTGGTATGCTGCAGCATAGCACAGCATCTCTATATTTATTAAAATATGTTAATTCTGCCCTTGAGGTTAATAATTTGGGAATATCTGTTAAAAGCCAGTAAAGAGGCTATGAAGGTTTGCATAAGTTTGAGAACCCAGATTTCTGCTCAAGCTACATAGTAGCCTTACAAGATCTGTTGTTTCAATACTGTATAAAAATAAAATACACTTACCTGTCCCTATGAACTGAATGGAATCCCAAGTACAAATTCAGCTATGGTAACATTTGACAGTTCTTAGTTCCAGCACAAAAGGCATTTTCACGGAGAGGGCAAGTGGTATTTCAAAGAGTCATCTCAAGTCCATGGTATGGCAGAATAAAGTGACCAGGCTTTTGGGTCCCTACCTGCTGTCCAGTTCTTCAAATAAACCTCTTCATGCCATAAGCACAAGCATTAGTGACTGAAAATGTGCTTTCACCTACCTCAGCCAAGAGCTGATTAGACTTGGAAGACCATACCAACATGTGATGACTTTGGGTCAGGACTGTGCAGAATTTGTGCTGTTACCTCATGCCTGAGAACATGCGGTTCATCAGCTAAATTCAGCCTGTGGTTTTGGCCATGTGCTAGTGGTGCTAAAAACACATGAGGATGCACTGCAAGCTGTGACTGAGGAATAAAAGATGTTCATTCATTTTGGAGCTCTCAAGTCAAGGAAGCTCCATCAGGAGATGCAGACAAAAGTTTTAACAAATGGGTATTACAAAAGGATTAGCTTCATTAATTTAGCTGCTTGTGCTTTTGGCACTCGGGAATTAATCCAGACTTTATTGATTGTTTGAGTCTCAATTAGCTTGATGGAAGGGGAAGGGACAAGCAGTTTCGTCCTGCATACAGCAGGCATAGAAACTAACACAGATGGTCTTGCCTTTGGTGAGAAGAGAGGTCTTTTACCTCCTCTCTGGGTTCAGTGTTCGCATCAACTTACAGGGAACAATCCAAACCTCAAGTTGTGGGGCCACAGTGCAATAAAATCAGATAATATCTTATAAGGCCTGGGAGCCTTCCTTCAGAAATTCTCTTCTATTACATGGTCTGTCTGAGTATTGCTTCCAGCTGGACCATGCTTGGCCATTATCAGAGAGACATGTGCAGATGATATTGGGAAATAGGAGAACAGTATTTATCCAGTTCAAAGGATGCTCTTAATATGAAGGGCTTCAGGGGAATATTGCTTGGAAAACATATTTTCATAATAAAATGACCTATTTTAGAATTACGGTTTTCCATGCTGGAGGGGACAGGAAGGTGGGAGGAGGCTTGCCAAAGAAATGGACAATAAGCACACTCACACTTTCTCCCAATGAGAAGATGCATGGACTGAAGGTATTAATAAGATAGCACCCTATTTTGTCTTAGGGCTTTTTTTGGGTTTTAGGGTTTTGACGTTTTGGGTTTTTTTGGAGGGTCGTGGTTTGTTGGTTTGGTTTTTTTTTGGTTTGGGTTTTGTGTGTGTGAGTGTGTGTGTTTTGTTTAGTTGTGGGGTTTTGGTGTTTTTGTTTTTTGATTTTTTTTTTTTGGTGGGGGGTGTTTGGTTTTGGTAGGTTTTTTTTGGCTAGATTACTGCATGCTGACTATTTGTATGTGTCTGCTGTATCCAGATTGGCATGCCTGCAGGAATATGAGCAGAACTTCCTACCAGCAGCCAACTCAAATATGCAAATGACAAGGAGAAAGCCCATACAATGTCTGAGCTGCTCCTCAAAAAGCTTTAGAAGAAAACTGAAGTAAAAGAACGCGACAAAGCTAATAATAGTCTTAAGCATCTACCAAGAAAACCAGCTTTAATTACATTACATTTCTAATACTATGATCCCTAGTAATGAGCTCTGTAAAAGTGTTGTTTGCAGTTACTCATCACTTCCATCCGTATGGATGCTCCAATGCAGCCCATGTGGTTGTTCCTTCATGAGCAGAGCCTGCCTTCTGGTGACTAATGAATCCCACCTACTCAGCTTCAGTTTGTCTTGTATTTGTCTGTTGAAACCTTTCTTCTTTTTCAGTGTGATTTATAATCTCAGTTTCAGCAATCAAATTCGTCTTTAATGACCACAAGTTCAACTAGTTGGCAATCGGAACCACACTTGTTATTGTAAAAATCACATAAGAGTCAGTAGCTAACATGCTGCTCAGGAGAAGAAACTTAATTAGATGGGTGAAATTTGACCTAGAAGTTAAAGGCTGTAATTCCTTTGATGCAAACCCCATTAATGGACCTGCTGTTGTTCATATTAGGTATAAATTTGGCCTTTTACCAGATGTATATAACCAGAGTTATTAAATTAATATGAAATTCTTCCAAACAACATAGTTGCCATTCTGACAGGAAGCCAAACAACATCAACCTTTCAGTCATCCTATCTTAGCTGATTCATAGTGAATGTAGAGCAGATGAGGTAGAGATGAATGGACAGAATATTCAGCTGTGATACTTCAGCCAGCCAGCAGCGTGCACTTGGAAATCCTTGTCCTCTACAGTCTTTAGTGATGGTCGTGAAATAGTACTGGCTTGAACAGTGAGCAGAGCAATGGTGCACCCCAAACAGCAGATAATAATGAACTCTCAAGAATAAAAAGCTTCATTGTACCAGGACTTCTGCAAATCTGGAACCTGTATCCGGTGTGCTTAATGCAGTGAGCTGAGCAGAGGGTTCCAAACCCAAAGTTTCCTATGCAATAGTTTGTTGCAATAGCTTCCTGTAATTGAATTTAAGAAAGACCAGAGTGGTAGAAAATTTGCAGGGAAAAAGACACTGAGCAGGTCTTGTCACTCACTACCTTCTCGGTTCTTCTGTCTGGTTGCAGAAAGGGCTGTTCTGATTGCTTCCTGCAGTCTTCCTGATGCTCCTTTGAACCTTTTTCTGGCTGGGTTAATGGTTCAGCGTCTCATATCTTGAATGGAAACATGCGTGTAAAAGTGCCTGTGTTGTAGCAGATCATGTGATGGCTCTCACTAAGCTTTTGCACCGTGGAGTTGAAGACATGATTAGAGGTGGTTTGGGTTAGACCCATTAGCTTAGTTTTGGAGAGTATTTTGAAGAAGAAATGCATGTGACTATATATATATATTTTCCCTTGAGTTAATGCAGTATTTTTCCATTTCTCTCTCCTCTTGAAGGCTGACTTTGTGTGTTGCATGTGAAATTTCATCCAGGGGCTCTTGAGCTGACCTCTGTGAACAGAATTTAGCTGCGATAAATCTCTTGTGGTCACCTGGTCTTGATTTTAACTGTTTCACTCTTGACTGTTGAAATGGTTAATTGGTTATATACACTTCCTGACTAAGTCTGCCTTTCTTGAGAGGGTTTCCTGTTTCTGACTGAAAAGGGGGCAGGCATGTATACATTTGTTTTTAGTTAAGTCTATTTAGTCTTATTTGGTTTCCTTTTATTTTTTTTCTTATTTCCCAATGCACAGAAAAATACTTTCTGTACGATTACAGAGCAACTTTCTGAATAGTGTTTGGTCAACCATTAAAAGAAAGAGACCTAATAGATTACCAAAAAAAAAAAAAAAAATCAGGAAATGTGGAAAAATGCTTTTCAGAGGCTTAGGAAAACAGAACAATGCTTACAATGTTCAAGTCGAGCATGCAACATGAGGTAGCAAGATGTAGGAACATGGTCAACACCCTGAATATTTAAGCGGTATTAAAACTGTCTCTGAAAAAAAATGCTATACCGTGGTGCAAAAGATTATTTTAAAACATCCATTTATGAACAGTTTCCTGGCCTTGAGCTATATGAAGCTGTGAAGTGGTCTGGCAAGGAGCACACAGTAAGAGGCAGATGGGGAGTCAGTGCTGGAGGAGCACTCAAGCCTAGGTCCAGGAGGTAGAGGGCTAAAAATTTCTCTATCACAAGAACCAACCAGCTTACTTTCCCCTGCACATCCTCATTTGTTTTCTGAAAGAGCAGGTCTCCCCCTTAACCCCTTATCTTCTCCTGCCTTCTTACCCAGACAGAATTCAATCAGCAGTTGTAGAGATCTGTCAGCCTCGTAAATGGAATGAAGTTATTGAGTTCGCATGGGAGAAGGTTGGTGTTCCTAAGGTCAGCATTAACACTCTAGTTTTGTGGGAGAAACTGAGGCATGTTAGTCTTGAAATTCAACAACTGAGCCATTTCACCTAGTTGCTAGAGAGAAGGCTGGTGGGCTAATAATTTTCCAGATGTTGCAGTTTTTCTCTTAAAATAAAGGGGAAAGCCCCCACACATGAGGGGAAAAAATGTGTTTTCTGTCCTCCTGGGCAAGGAAAAGGATGAGAGTTTTGAAGCGGTAATGGGGGATTTTCCAGCCCATCTGCAAGGCTAACCAGACATCTGTCTCTCTCAAATGACCTCCCATTGCAGTCTGCATTTGCAAAAATATTTTTTCCTGTCATCTTGGAGTAGAACAAACCAAACAATTTCCCTGTGGCTGCCCACACCTGTGGTTTAGGGTTGTTAATAGATTAGGGAGCAGAGTGAAGAGAGCTGAGAGAATGAAAATCAGACTGTAGTAATTACCTGGACTGTGCTGACCGGCAGCTGAGCAGGCATGGACGTGCAGGCTTGTCACCTTACTGACAGCTAAGTTTCTTGGAGTGTGGCCTGGGCATTTGATCATAGAGTTATACAATGAATACTTGATAAATTGCTCTTAGTTTCATAGCTCTGTACCCTGGACTTACTTGGTCCTCTGACCCAGTCTGCCTCTGTCCACATACTTCTTCCATTTGTTCTTGGTTGCCTCTGAGTCCCCTTGCTCAAGCACACAGGCTACAGGTTTGTAGGAAAGGTCTTTCAGAACAAGTTGCAATAGTTGCTCTCTATAAGAGAAGCAACTCATCTGCAAGAAGAAAAGACAGTTGAGTCATTGGCTCCGTATCTCATTGACTGATGCCCTGTTTAGACTTCTCACTTGTCCTGCGTTCATATCTCTTCTGATCCCATGCCTTGCCTGAGCTTTCTGAAGAGCAAGAGCATTAACAGAGCCCTTTCCAAAAGTGCTTACCTCCTTGTGTGAACACGTGCAGATCTGCAGTGTTTGCAAGTACTTTTCTTGGGTGGATGGCCTTCCTAGGTCTGTAACATCCTTTGCTTACTCAGGTTTGAGATGGTGGTTTTGTGGGGTTTGGGTTTTTTCTTCACAAATGCTAGCAGCAGCATATTCTCTACAATTTTTTGGTTTTCTGGCTTTTGCTTTAACAGAGGTACCGGTCTGCTTTCCCTCTTCGTAGATTCAGGACTTGCTATATGGCAGTAATCTAGCAGGGGGAGGCACCCATTTGAGTATTTTTCTGGTGATGTTGCAGAGGTGCACTGCTAAAGCCAGATTGCTGTGCTCATGATTACACAGGTCTTAGTAGTAGATGATGAGATGTAAGAGATGGGTGTTCTGTAGTTAAATCATTGGCATGAGACACTGACTGTTGCATAGTTTTCTCTGTGATCTTCAGCTGTGTTAGCTTCTAAGGAAGCGGCAGCAAATGTACCAGTTCCTACCTCAGTTCAATATCTTGCCTGATTAAGCGATGAATGTTTAGTATCTCTATGCTCACATGTAGCATCCAACAAAACCACAGAGTATGTCAGAGCCTTCTGGCGTTTTTTGGATAAGAACTGGAATATAAGAAATTGTGTTTTCAAAAATATTGAGAAACTTTTGAATCCTTCTGGCTTTACTGGTGTTTCTAATTATTCAGCACTTTTGAGCATCAGACTTCTTTGATTTCAGTGCCTGGCTTTATCACCCAGATTAGGCCAGATGACTATCTTTATGTTAGCATCTATCAAAGTTTATATGTATGTGTATGTCTGCCTGCAATCATGTAAGTATGCATAGTTTGTGGTAACATGAATTGTATCCATAAATAGGATGTCAATAAAAGTAAATTGTGGTAGAAAGCCTACTGTGCATTCACAGCTGTCAGATGATTGGTTGAAGCATCTAGTACTTATCTTCAAGAAGGTCTTGTGTGGAAATAAACCATCTCATCTGGATTTTCATACTGGCTCTAAGGTTGCCATGTGTTTTCTTGCTCTTTCAAGTATGCCTCTGTGCATGAGACATTGATGTTCAGTGCGAGTCCAGTAATTAAACCCTAAGCTGTGAATGATCCTTTTTCACACCCTGCCAGCTTCTACTCCAGCTGACTTAGAAACAAGGACAAAGCTATCACACAGCCCTGCTCGCTCACAGCTGTGCTCTAGCAAGGTATAACCTGACCTCAGCTCACTTCTAAGATTTGCAGATTAATTATGCTGGCAGCTCTAGCAAGGGCAGCTGAAACTGCTCCAAAGAGGAGTAAAGAGTGTAGCCTGATGGGAGGTGCTGGGCATTTGGTGATAAACTCAGTAATTTCTTGGGGCTGCCAGATCTTTTTGGATGCTTGAAGGCATGTTTTGCTTACTGTGTGTAGCTCGAGAAGCTGGAAGGTGAGCTGGAGGGATAGCTGCCATGGTGAGTGCCAGTCACACTGCCCGTGGGAATGTCTGGTTTGGGCTTGGCCGGGTGGTTGAGGCAGCCAGCTTCAGTAAAGCCAAGACTGTTAAACTCAGATGTGATATATCCTGTTTGAGCTGTCATTTTAATTAATGCTGATTATACTTATTAACCGATTTGGCAATCATCCTGAAGGACAGTCGTTCAACTCAATGTTTTTTTACCACTGCCTCCATCACAGTGTGCTTCAGTTGCTTCAGTCACCTGATAAATGTAAATATGCCTGTCTTTAATGTAGAGGAAGTAAGAAGAGGTATGTCCAGCAGTACAGTCAGTGTAAATCTTAAATTCTAGCTCCCTTTGACAGGAGTGGGAATGTCACATTAGCCTGGTATAAGCCATTATGGCCTTGCAGAGTTCCAGGTTACAGACCAGAGTGTACGTCTGGTATGGATGCGGCAGAGGTCCAGAGTATGGATACAGCTGTGCCATACTGCAACAGGCAAAGCTTTGGCTTATGACACCTCCAGTAAGTGACTCCCAATACTATTATTAGCTTTGAGAGGGTTTACAGAACAAGACATGCTGTGTCTCTGTTTCCAGCATGTTTTGTTGAACTAGTCTCCAGATTTTGCATTGCTATATCTTAAATATTGTCTGTCTCAGGGGAGTGTTTCAGGGTTTAGTTTAGTTCTGACACAGATGGGACTTCCAGGTCTCAGATACTAAATAAGGATTTGTCTTAAGAGCATTGAGATTTTTAAGAATCCAGAAGCAGAGAATGTAATTATTCTTAAGCCTGTGAAAATCATATTTAAAGCATAGTATAAAATGCTGTAGACAGTTAGGTCCCTTCGGGGGGGGGGGGGGGGGGGGGGGGGGGGGGGGGGGGGGGGGGGGGGGGGGGGGGGGGGGGGGGGGGGGGGGGG
>JAYRBT010000139.1:18958274-18980745 GCA_036023395.1 Myiotriccus ornatus | reverse complement strand
TATAAAATGCGGTAGACAGTTAGGTACCTTAGCGCCCCCCCTCCCCCCCCCCCCCCGTTGGGGCTGGAAGGATAGAAGCACATTGAATCTATGGATTAAAAATGCAGGTTTTGAATAAGCCATTGTTAGGAAACAATTCTAACAGAAGTGAGGATGGTTCCTGCGATTGTTAGCGTTGAGTGATTTTTATACGCCTGGGCTGCCGGCAAGGGCAACTCTAAAAAGCTATTGCTATCAGACACCTGTGGGATAGACTGCAAATAATGAGTTGTTCCTAAAATAAACCATCATACAGCACAGCTGTTGGTGCTTTTCTTTGCTGCAGGAAAGTGGAGGTGATGAGAGAGTGACTTGGTGACCGCACTGGCTTCTTCACCCAGAGGAAGCACTGCAGTTTCTCTGTTCAATCATATGTAAGTGGTGGATGGAGAAGACTAAAGAGCCTCTCTTTATCCGAGGAGCTCTCTGGCTGTATAGCGAATTTCAGGACTCCAAGTTAGTGATGTAAGTTTTGAGGCGTTGATTTTTACCACTGCTGAGTTGTTGTCACTGCCAGCACCTCCTTTTGCTCAAGCCAAAAGCCAGAACATCGGGTTTCTCTCAATTTTAGCTGATCAGACCTGCCACAGTGCCAGTTGCTGTCCTCGAGAAGGTTTCTCAGATGTGTCTTTCAACACCTTCTGTCAGCAGTGGGTGGAGACCAAAGAAGACATGCTGTGGTTTATAGGTGTAATGTTTATATCTAGCATTGACCTTCATTAGAGTCAGGTGACTGGAAGCCCTCACATGCCTCTACAGTGCTTTGTACACCATTAGGCTGTTCCATCATTCCTGGATATAAAGAACAATGGTGTCACTGATTATCTGCAGTGCATTACATACGTTGGTTTGCCTGGTTTTGCAAGGTGCCATTTAGGGTGTATCATCCTGTCCCTGCTCAGTTAGCACATCCCACTTTCCCCATGTCCCATATGCAGTACTTTATCAGTTAAAAAGCTAACGAATGAGGCACTGATCTCTGGTTTTGTCCAGTTTCAGCAGGGTCAATGTTCAACAAAATAAAGTGTATAGCCTCAAGTTAAAAAAAAAAGAGTCTGAGATGACAGCTTTCCATGTCATGGTCTCATTGAAGTCATACTGAAAGCTTGAGTGGCTGAGGTGAGCAGGTTAGAGTCCTTAGCTGATCATACAGGTTTGAGTCATTGCCCTCAAAAGAGCATTTACCAGCACTGTAAAGATACCACAGAATTGCTCCGATTTTTATCCCTAAACAGCAAAGGCCTCCAACCTGCAGCCATTTGGTTTCCTGCAGAGCCTCAATACATCAGACAGAAAGTGGCCCAGCACATGGAGCTTCCTCTCGTGTTTTTTTGAGAAGGTGTTTAGCAGGAGGCGGTTTACTAGGGAGATTATTTTGTTCTTTTTGCTGCTCTTATTGTCAGTGACAGACAACAGCAGAGCAAAGTGACATGGTGAAAAAGCAGGCAGCAACTGGTGAGGTGGCAACAGGAAGAAGGCAAGATATTTTTAACTGTTGGTTTGTGTTTTTTTTTTTCCCTAAAAGAAAAAAAAGCTACAGTAATAGCTGTTTCAGCTGCCAGCCTTTATTCACGTTAGTTGTGTTTTCTGATAGCCAGGAGACAAGAGCAGACATGGTGAGATCATCATCATGCCTTTCTTAGGTTAATCACATGGTACGGCAAATTTCTGTTACAGTAATGACTGGTTAGGCACTACATCCTTCTTCTCTAATTACATGCCATTTGGAGTAGTTCTTTTCCGTTAGGATAACGCCTGTAAATGACAATGGATATGTCCTTTGCCAGGTGCCTGTTATGTAAAGATCTCTTCCTTTCTCTATTACTAAGCCTAGCATCTTCATTAAAATGATATATGAGGAGAACTTAATTTTCTCAGACAGAACACGAGAGTTAAACAGTATCATTGGATTTTACTTTATGCAAAAGACATTGATCCTGCCATCAGCTCTTCCAAGGCAAAATTTCCTTACTTGCAAGGTTGGTTTTAAAACAAGAAGTGCTGCTACAATACGTTTCTCTGGGCACTGATAATATGATTATTCAGCAGCAAATCAGGCCTAATTATCTAGCCTAGCAGCACCTCTGCTGCGGATGCTTCAGCCATGAGATGAGTGTTTGTATTCAGTGCACTGGGGGAATGCACTTAAGGAGGTCATAATGAAATTTAGGAAACTTCCTTTTGAGGATCTGAAAGCACGTTAGAAATATATAACATCCTTTGTCCCTAGAGCCACCCTTTCCAAGACACACCTATTCAGCAGTGGTTACATTCTCCTGACCACAGAAATGTGATTTTGGTCTCGGTCCAGCTTACGAGAGATGGATATCCGCGTAAACCTTATCATCCTGGTTGTTGCTACTTGTCTGGGAGTCATAGCAGAGAAAGCAAGAATTGCATGGGCACTAAGCCAGCATTGTGCTTTCATCTTTAAAGATAATCACTCTGCTTTATCGTTGGCATTGCTGTTTAGGAAAAAGGTATTTATTGTTGGCTATTGTTAAACTGCTCTCACAAAAAACAGGGCTTTTGTTTGTCAGCTGTCAATATTCAGAAGCTTCAGCTGCATGAAATGCAATAATGAGGGGTTAGATTTCACCGTACTTTTATCAGACAGGAGAAGATAGCAGGATAGATAAGGAGTGAAATTCCCACTTGGTCTGCTAGAAATTCTGTTGCTTTCAACATCAAACATCAAAGTGGTGTTTGAAAGCCTCCTGTTCACATCCCTCAAACACCACTTCTTGTTTTTACTCTATAGTAAGCTAAAGAAAAATACTGTGGCAGTGAGCTATGTGAAATGGAGTCACCTGATGTGGACAGCAGGTTGCTGGTTTCCTCTTGTGTGCATGTGTCAGGGCTGTACAGGCAGACGTTCCTCCTGTAACATGGCTTACCCGTGAAGTCAGGCTGTGTTTCCTTAAAAATGACTTTCGGTGTCAGATACTGAAATAAGAAAAACCTGTTGATTAAAAAATGAGGCTAAATATAATAACATGCAATTTAAAAAAAAAAGGGGGGAGTAAAATATATATCCATGTGGGTTTTACCTGCATGTCACATCCCCTGTCGGGTGGCCCAAGATATGAGGAAGGAATGTCACTGTAGCTTATGCAATTGTTACAGCTGGCTGCTGGTCAGTGTAGTTGTTGTTTGATTTAGCTGTTTTCATAAAGCCATTTATCCTTCCCTTTCACCTTGGAGGCGAAAGACTGGCGGGCTCTTGGCAGTGCTCTGCAGCAAGCCCTGTGTTCAGCAGGGTCTTTTGCATACTTAACATACCTTGCTGAAAAAAGCCTTTTTACCAGGTGCTGTAGCCCTGGGAGGAGGTGTGCCTGCCTTTGCTGCCCAGGGCCTCTGTCTGCCAGCAGGGAGGATGCCTAGGAGCATGGGCTGAGTGGGGGAGTAGGGGGATGGGATGAGGCTGGGGGTCAGAGGAAGGGATCGTATGGGGAGAAGGGTGTGGAGGTGGTGCACGTTCAGGCTGTCATCCAGCCCTGCTGTGATTCCTTCCCATGCCACCACCCTCTGACCGTCTGTGGGGCATTTTTGAGAGATTCTAGAGGCTATGATTATGTGAGGATCTGAGCTTCTCCTGGAAAAGGCTTTTAATCCATGAGAAGGAAGTGAACTTTGAAGGCTTCAGTCTTTAATGGCAATAGATGATACCCTAACTCTTAATTTAAACCAAGATTTTTAATCTCCTTTCTGAATGCTGACTTCTAGCAATCTTCTCAATACTATATTTTCTCCCACTTCTGAATACCGTTTTTTCATGCTTTAAAGTGTCGGAGCTCAAGGCAATCCCACTTTCCTTCTGGAGACCTGGAAGAGTTGCAAAACCAGAGTGCACCCATAAATCCGTAACCACTTGGTCCTTACTCCCACACAAACAAGATGCTCTTGCAGCATGTCCACAGCACATGCCAGCCTGCTGCCTTTGGCCATGACACTGGACAGTGACATCTTCAGCAGACCCAGCCCAGCTTTTGTGCTGGGGAATGTCTGAGTGAAAGCCCCTGGTGGGACTGCAGTAGCTGGATGCATCAAGGTACGCAAAAGGATAATGTGATCCCTTCCAGTGCAGTGACTTTCTGACAGAGCTTAAAAACAAAATGCAACCAGGAGAGAATTTGAATTACATCATGGTGTTGCTAACAGTGCACGGGCTCCCGCCAGGGCTTTGTGAACAGGTGCTGGAGCTGGATGTGGGGGTTGCTGCTTGTCTCCTGGCCAGGGCGAGATGGGTGCTGCCCACAGGGAACAGATGGGGACACAGGCTAGAACATCCTGTATCAGAGCAGAGCTGTACTTCCTTTTTAGATGGACATCTTTCTAATTGTAGGGTAATTGCCAGCAGGACGGTAGAACTGAATCATGCTTGATCACCACACAGTTTTTGTTCTGTGTGCCTGCCTGTTAAAAGCCAATTGCAGATATTCTCACACATCTGTCCCTGAGCAACTGCTTAGATACACCTGTGTCCTTGGACCATTTTGAAGTGTCAAGGCAAGGTTCTACCCAAGCCACGGGACTTGGACTGGTTTGAACCCTTTTGTCTGAAGCTGGAGCAGAGGTGTACCCCAAATCTGGTTCAGCTCTGCTTGGGTGTCAGCATCTGGAAGGAAGAGCTGTGAGGCCCAGTGAGGAGCCAGGCTGCACCCTGGGAGCCCTGGGTGGAGCAGAGTTTTCTTCAGGGCTGTTCATGTGGCTCAGTTGGTAGTTCCAGCTGATCTAGTATTGTGGCATCACATGTGATTCAAAAGGGCTTCTAGGGCAGCTGCTGGGAAGGGTTTTAGGAGGGGCTGTGGGGTTTTGTTTGGTGGTGTTTGCTTTAACATTAAAATGAGCGGCCCAGACTTCCACTGAGCAGGCTTGTACAAATAAAGGTCCTTTTCCCATAGGGCATGCATGTGTGCATTGCACAGCATTTTGTATAGGCCAGGTACGCTAAGGAGGTTCATAAATAGATGGTTCATAAATAGGTTCATAATTTCCAAAAGGTGATTGAAGTGTGTCCTTCCATTTGGAAAATCCTTAAACTCCTGATGGCCAGCAGCAGGAAGGCCGTACAGAGGATCTGTGTCTGTACATGTGCTTGGGCTTCAGGCTGGGTGGAGCCTTAAAGTGGGTCTGATGTTTTTCTAAAGTAAACTTCCCTACCCTGAAAAACTAACAAAAAAACTGAAAAGCTTTTCAAATAAACCCACACACAACCTAGAGTTAAAAAAGTCCCAAATGAGGAATGTAATTTTTAATATAGTGAAAAATAAAAATAAGCAGATGAAGGTTGCAGAGGCTCCTGAGCTGCATGAGACTGCCTGGTCCTCTCCAGTCCTTCTGAAACTCTTCCTGTCACCCTTGGTGCCTGGCTGGGTGCTCCCTGCAGGGACTGCACATCTCAGTTCCTTCTCAGCTTCCTGCTCCAACATTTGTCCCATGGCCCATTGAGCTGAGCTTCTCCTTTTAGAGAGGTGTGACTAACCCCACCAGCCATTTAAAGGAACATAATAGTAAATACACAAATAAGACACACAATACATCATGTCTTTCCCTTTTTTGTTTGTCCTCGGGGCAGTTGTGATACAGCCAAAGAAGGCTTTGGGTATGGTCAAACTATGGAGTGGACCCCTAACTCAAGATAGCCTTGAGCACAGATGCTGCAACAAATGTGCTCAGATACCAGGATGATGGGCTCAGCTGATGAGCAGAATCAAGGTGCGTTGTAGTGTAAGGCAGCAGAAAAGCATCAAGAAGCATTAGGAAAAGGTAAATAGCTAAAAAGGGAAGACAACCCCATATTGCACTGAAAGCAGCGTAACAATAGGCTGTTGTTGTCCGTCTGGGCTGAGTAAAGTCCTATCAATTCACTGGATAGTGAGGGAGTAAATAGCTATTTAGCAGTATATGCTGAAGTGTTACAGAAATTCTGCTGAGTCAGCAGAGGCCAGTCAAACCACCACATACAACCCACTTTGCTTAACGTGTGCATGGAAGGTGCCGCAGCCCTGTGGTGTTGAACTTGTTGCTTCTGCTGTCCACCTCCCTGTCTGTCTCTGAAACTGGTTCCTGCTGTGTTTGCAGGTCTGACCCTCAGTAACATGTGCAGTCCCCAGGTGTAGAAGGTGTAGTGGGACTTCAGGCACCTTACCCTTGAAATGCCAGCCTCGTCTCTGCTAGGAACTGCATGTATGCAAGGTATCTATGGGCATCCGCTGCCGCCTCTTGCTTCCCTGTGATTGTAATGTGATAATCTGTCTCCTGTCAGCATCCCAAAGCACACTGAAAGATGGAAGCTCTGCGTCTTGTATCTTGCCTCTTCGGGCAACCTCTTTCATGTTTTAATGACTATGTCCTTGGTTTGTGCTGCCCTTCATTTGCACTGCCAGTTTTCAATCCCACAGATAATTGGGAGAAAATAACCCGTGAAGCAAATTTTTCACAGATAAACAGAATAACAAACACCCTTTGACACTAAAAAAGTAAAGTTACAGCATTTACAGAGAACAGCAACTTAATGTTGTGGGGAAAAAAACCCACTGGGTACAGACTTAGAAGGACACATGTACATATGTATGTTTAAAATTTAAAGAAGTGCACTTTGTGCTCTTTATATTCAGTGGTCTAATATGAGTTTGGGTGAGCCATTATCTTTTTTCTCAGATCAAGAAATGAAAATGGAGACTGAATTCTCACTTCAGCAAATGTTTTTCTCTGTCCTTAACCCATGTGGTTGTATAATGATTTTTGTGATACTCTGAGAGATCATGTAAGATTATAACTGTTAAAAACAAATGCTCAGCTCTTATATTGCAGAGACAAGGGTGAGGGGCTCAAAAAATAGAAAGCTAATGAGAATCCAGAGTTGGGGAAGGAGTGTTTGGTTGGAGAAGGAGTGTTTGATTAGTTTGAGAGCTTCTTTTTAGTTGTTTTTATTTTTACAGTTGAGGGTAGGTGGAGATGCTGGGAGTCCTATTTGCGCTTTTGCACATTTTCAGATTTTATACAAGAGAGAATGGAAGGCAGAGTCTTATGTAGGAATTTGCTGCAAATTTATTGATTTGTATTATGAAGCATGCAGACTTTCTCATAAGCGGCAAGAGGAAAAATTGTAGTGTTGTTTAATTGGGGGTTGGGTGTTAATGAAATAACTAGGAGTTTCTTTACATTGTCAGCATTGAGTTGCCTGGAAACTTCTTGGTTTGGGAGTTTATGGTGTTCCTGTGGGGTTTTTTACAGCACATAAAAAAAGACCTACTCAGTCACATGAGTCTGTGAAACTCTGCTGGCCATGCAGGGACCCTCCCAGACCATATAAGCCAAACACAGAGGTTGTCAAAGGTAGAAACCTCTTGTTGTGAAAGGTACAGAATAAGTCTTTGGCACGAGAGTGACACACTCAGGCAGGCTAATTTGGCCTGCAAGAATAAGGGGAAGGAGAACTGTGTTGGCGTAGCAAATCTGTTCTTATAACTAAAAATTGATTTTGACCTTTGTGGAGATACTAATTTCACCTCCTGATGAAAGAAAATTTTGGGTGATTGCTTCAGGTCTGGTACAAGACTTGAAAAATTCATCAGCGATTTTGATTTGTTTTGACATGTTTTTCAGCCAACTATTGAGTTTTGTATTTCTGTTTCTCCTAAGTATTTGCTTGCAGGCATTGTTGCTTGTTTGTTTGAATCCTCACTGCCTTGGCAGTTGAACAGCGTTGCCCAAAGGTCCCAGCATTATTCTTCATTCCTATATAACAGGACTCAAATAATAAAAATGAGACAATAATCATAAATGGGATTTCAATAACAGAAATACCTTTCCAATTCTGTAATCTGTTTGGTTTGCTTGTTGTTCTCTTTCGTAAGATTTACCTTTCTGATTTTTATTTATTCTTCAGTAAGAACATTATCAAAAATTACTGCGTTTATTTAGACTACTACAGCGCCTTTGGCTCCTGTCATTAGGATGGCTTAGTGAAGAGTCTAGAAAATAGCTCCCATTACTTTGTCAACAAAGTCATTATAAAAACCTTATTCTAACTCATTTTCAGAGTCATTCCAGGCAGCAGAATAACCCCTGTCCCCAACTCGTGTTCAAGGGTCAAACAAAATGTTTGGTCTATGCTCTGTTGTCCCACATCAGAGAATAGGTCCAGGTGGATTTTCTGGGGCAAAATTTCCTCTGTTGACATTAATATGTTGAGGGCTCTGTAGCAGAATTTCTTTCAATTAGCACATGAGGCAGACATTTAAATGTGTGTTTCAGGTGATGCTGGGGAAGAGCCACTAAACAGATAGGGAGAAGTCATGCAGGGGTTCAGAGCAAAACTAATTAATTTGATTGAAAAACTAGGAATCATTCCCCTGTTGAGAGGGTATGAGCTAAAGATGGTGCTCCAGGTCCTGTATAGTGAAGAACTGAACAGATTTCCTCTGAAATCTTTATTTCTTCTGAAACTGCTGAGTAAGTACATCTCATCCTAAAAAATATAGTTTTGTTTTGTTCCATTATTTGTTTAATTCTTCTTAAATAAACTCTGAATCTAAAAAATAAAGAAGATATGTGACCTGCCCAATTGTATATACTGGTTTAGTTTGCATCAATATTTGGAAAGGGACAGAAGACAGTAACAGAATTTAGACAAAAAGATTCCCAAAGCCATCTGCTCCTCTGCTCACAGACATTAGATGTTTATAGTACAACAGTAGAACATGGAATGGCTCTCCTTTCCTTCAGGACTATGCTGTCTGTCTGTAAAGTGAGCAAAGTAAAGTGAAGATGTCTCGTAGGCAGCCACAAATTCCCACTCATTTGCAGTCTGGTTTACATACTTCTCAAAAATCTTAGCAATCCTTCGCCTTCCTGGAAAGCCGTTGTGGGATGATGCTGGGCTGATGTCATAGATTATAGCTAAGGAACTCAGGATCCTTCAGGGGCAGGATCACAGTTTCTCAGGTCTGGCTTAACCCAGCAGGCTGTGTAGCTGTGGTTGGACAGAGCCCAAAGAGACAGTATAAAAATAATAAATTATTAATATCTGGAAGATGTAAAGCTTAATGAATAAGTAATAAATTGCAGCACTTTCCTTTTCTTAGAAAAATAGACTGGCTGTATTTTTTACATTTTCCTTTCATTAAGCATGTTTCTTTTGTTGTTCTTTCTAAGTATCCTAAGGTACTGAAACTTATGATTAATTTTACAAAAACTAAGGAAGTTATACTGCTGACATTCAGGCTGAGAAAGAGAAGGAGAGATGTTCTCTGAAATGAGCTTTTGTTGATTTTGCTAGTGGGGAGGGAGGGTCTGGAACAGCTTAGTGATTGCACAGCTGCTTCCAACAGCATCTCCCTAGGAATGTAGTAGAGGAGATCCTACTGTGTTCATGTGGAGACGGAGGCACACAGAAAGGTACAGTAATTTTCCTGGTGTCATCTCTCTGGTTAACAAAACTAAATGTTCAGGGTGTCCAAGTCTCATACTTGTGTTTTCCTGGCAGCATAAGACAGGGAAAACTTTTTAGACAAGCACATGTAGCATGCAGTTTAAAAGAAGAGTGGGGTGGGATTTTATCACTGGCCACCACCACTCTGCTAGCACTGACAGGGATCCAGTCTTTTACCTTTAATAGAATCCAAGTTGGGCTAAGCCCTTTGGAATGCCCAGCCAACAGGCACATTTGGAGATTGCCTCCTGTTTGAAGTGATGGTTTCTCTGCAGTCCTGGCAGGATTTCAACCTCGATAACTCTGCTGCACCTGCTTAAAATCCCTCTCCCATGTTTCCCTGGATATGGAATGGGCCCCTCATGTCCTGCAGTGCTTCAGTGTTCCCCCTCCAGTTTCATACCACCTGCTCCTAAAATGATTTCCAGATCACTTGAACACCCATTCATTAATCTAGCTGGCTTCCTTGTAATTATTTCAGAGTATCTAAACGTGAAAAGAGTGTGTGCACAGCCCTTGTGCTGTTCTGTGCAGCAGCTTCTCTTGTTGTTTATATGCATCATCCGGCAGGTTGTGATCCCTCCATATTCCTTTTACCGGTGAGGTTTAGGTTCATCCATGTTGGTCTTAATTGACCTGTTTCCCCCTGTGACCATGTCCTTGTTGGTAATGGAGCTAGAAGAGCTATTCTTGAGAAGAAGGGGGAACTGATGCTTATTGAAGATGTGGGATCTGCTCAGGTCTGGGGGTGGATCTAGGGAATCAGATCTGTTCTTCACATAGGTCCAACAGGCAAGGTTGTATCAGGGCCTTTCCTTCCACCTGTGACTTGTTAGAGAATATTATCACAGTGAGTTTATTTTGTGACTTCAAACAGCTTTACACAAAGTCTGTACCTCTTTTTTAACTTCATATTTCTTTTTTTTCCCTCCCTCTTAGTATGTCATTGTTTTCATTAATGTATTGGCAACAGAGCAGCTGGTTTTGCTTTGTCCCTAATATTGGTTTCTCCATACAGACTTCAGAACTGGGAGATCATTGAAATCTGTCTTTTCCATGACTTTTAGGCAGAATTGGGTGCTTCACTTTCCCCTTGGCCTGCAAGTATTTCTGTTCATGCCGTAAAATCAATGTGTTCTGGGTACTTTTTCTTTAATCTGACTGCTGCTAACACTGTGTTCTTTTCATTAACAGGTTAGCTTAACAGGAAACCCGTCACCGACAGCCTGCCCAGCGAGAAAACTCCAAGGAGAAGTTGAGCGCAAACAACATCTTGGAGACAGTCCATGGGGACTGTACCAGATCCTCTGACATCTGCCAAGCTTTCCCTTGTCTCGGCTTCTGCAGAGGAGGAGCACCTGGGAGACCTGCAGTCTGCTAAGCACCAGCCCCAGCTACCCAGCGGCCAGAGGACCAGCAATGGCTTCCCATGCACACCATCCAGCTCAGCTGCAGTTTGCTTGTCCGATCTGAAATGCGCAGGTGCTGCCGGCACGCATAGGTGTGAGCAGTGCCACAAGGACGATGAGAGCCGGAAGGAGGTCATTCCTCCTGGGCTCTCCAGCACAGCTACAGAGGGGCATCCTGCAGCCGTAAATCCCGCTGGTTGCTCCCAGCCGGTGGGCAGCGGAGCACCGGCAGCACCAGCCCTTCCTGCAGCAGGAGCCCTCTTGGCAGGGCAGGGGCCAGAGATGATGCCAGCCCCGCAGAGCTCCCGGCAGTTCGTGCAAGGCAGCCAGGTGAAAACAAGCTCCCTGACTCAGATAGATGACTCTAACTTGAAACCTCAGGGGACTGATGATCAGCCAGCACTTGAGGTGTTAAATTATTCTTCCCCAGGTGATCCTATCAGGGGTGATGAATCCTGTCATACTTCTCAGGCAAACCTTCTGCGAAGAGGGGAAAAAGATAGGGGAGCAGAAAAAAATGGTTCCAGTGCATGTCAGTCGGCCTTGCCAGCAAGGCAAACCGAACCTGACCTGGGGAGAGACCCACAGACCAGTTTGGAGGCGAAGAGCGGGACTGCAGACACGGCGCAGTTGCAGCGCACAGATAAAGCTGAAGCGGTGCAGAGCAACACGGCACCAGCCCAGTTTAGCCACAGGAGTCCACATCTTGTACGCAACACGGACCCCAGGCCAGGAAGTCCAGGCCCCACCCAGCTCTCCAAATTCAGAGAAACAGGTACAATGACGGTTCAGCCAGAGAGCAACTCTTTGACTCGGGAAGCTGTAAGTAGGACATGGCGAGATGCTGAGGTTCAGGCTGTGGCTACCGTGGAGAGCAAATCCGCCTCTACCAGTCCCAGCATCCTTGTTGCCTTCTTGAAAGGGAATCCTCCTCCAGAGGAGAAGGAAGAACTGCACGTAATTTACCAAGGAGGTATGGGGCTGAGCCAGGCTGCACATACGGACAGTTTATCCCCACAACAAAAGTCCCCATGTTCTCCTGGTATCGCACCAAAATCGACTGTTATGTCTGTGACTGCTTCAGCCCAAACCCAGCCTGTCAAACCGCCTGGGGTCCCATCTGACATGGTGTCTCCAGTGTCAGCAGATAATGCAAAACCTGTTGTTCCCTTCTCCCCTGCAGCCGTTACCTCCCAAGGGACATCTGTGGGTAATGCTGGAATGACCAGTGAAGCCCGTGATGGCAAGGATGCTGCTCAGCTGCCAGTGGATGCTCCAGTCCCACCAAAGCCTGTCCCAGTTGAGCAGCTTGCTGTTGACTCCAGTAATCAAACTCCATCCCAGTCTGGGAGTGGCACTGATGAACCAAGCAACACTTCCCCTGCTGCTGTCCCAGGAACCGAGAACAACACGCAAGGTCTTGTCAGTGTTGCAGGAAGCAGCCCATTAGCTTTACTCTGTAGCACAGACAGTGAAGTCAAGCAGAAGGAGATCCCAGCCAGCTCCAAGCAAAAGCCTATGCAAAGTAAGGGTGCAGGTCAAGGGGAGGCCATTCCTTACCAATCTGTGGTGAAACCAAAGGAAGAAAACTTGATGGTGCTTGATCCTAAAGGAGGGATGAATGTTAGCAGCCAGCCTGCCACTGTCCATGTAACGGCGTGCCTGGAGGATGTAGGTGAGAAGGAGAACAGAGGCCAGGGAGACACCAGCCAGTCTCAGACAGCCAGCAGCCAGAACCTGCAGGCAGGACTGACACCTAAGTTGAGTGGGAGTTCTCCAGGTCTTGCCCATCCTGCGGCAGCATCGGCATCTCTCCAGCAGCAAGGCTTCCAGGCCAGGGAGTCCAGACATGAGCTTCACACAGCAGCGATTCCTGCTTCAGCTCAGGCCTTGCCGAACCTGGGGGAAAACAAAAAGCAGCCCACCCCAGCCATGGAGGCAAAAGTGCAAGTGAAACAGTCCAAACACGTCAGGGATGTTGTTTGGGACGAGCAGGGAATGACGTGGGAAGTTTATGGTGCTTCCCTTGATCCAGAATCCCTGGGAATTGCCATCCAGAACCACTTACAGAGACAAATACGGGAACATGAGAAACTGATCCGGGCCCAGAATAGTCAGACACGGAAATCCATTTCCTCGGATACATCCTCAAATAAGAAACTGAAAGGGAGGCAGCACAACGTGTTCCAGTCCATGCTGCAGAATTTTAGGCGCCCTAACTGCTGTGTCCGACCTGCTCCCTCTTCTGTGTTAGACTGACGTGGTTTGCAGGGATGCCTGGATCTCTGCAGTGGTAGAGAGAATCCCTCTCCTCAAGTCTCGAGTCCTGCTGTTCGGTTGTGTTACTGAGGTTGTGATGCAGCAACAGTGGAAAATTATTCCCCTTTGTTTTCTGACTAGCCACATGCTCCATCATGCCATTATTATTGTCACAGCTGGTGTATTCCCACATTATGCCCCCGTCCCGATTACTGTCAGATGAAAAGCTAGGCACTTAGCAAAAGCACAAATTTCAATTGCCACCTTGCTGCAGGGAGAGCAGCACCTTCTGATAAAGCAGGAAGTGAGAGATTATCAGAATTATTATGGGAAATTATTTGTGTGCATCATGAGGTCTTATACAAGGGGGTGAACTGGGGGAAGCTGTGGGAGGTGGAACTAAGGTTTAACAGCTGTAAAGACCTAACACAAGACAACTTTCCTGGTGTGTAAGTTACCTGCACTGAGGCAAATCCATGAACAGGCTATGGACGTTGATCACTGAGCAGTCTCACTTCTGCTGATACTGTGGGGAACTGTTCCCAGGTGAGCCCCAGGGAGACAGGTCTCTCCCTCCTGTTGAAATGGAGAACCAGGCAAAGAGTGAGGATCAATACTGAAGGACTATCTCTTTGGGAGAAGCTAAATCAATGGGATTTTGATGGCCAGAAGGGGAGATGAGAGAGGGGCTTTTTGTCCCCTTATGGGGACAAAATATACCTTAAACCATGCCTAAGGTATAAGCAGGCGAGGCACAGGAGAGCACATTGGTAGATGTACTTACATCCAGTGGGATGGTGCCTGCTGGGGTGTTCCTGCCAGGTCTTTCAAAAGCAGTGAACCGTTCTGGCTCCTCAGCTGGGGTGGGCAGCCCCTGCTCACAGCCTTCCAGGGCACTGAGCACCTCTCCTCTAAATCACTCTTTAAAGTGATTTGGATCTTTGTTCTCTCTCCAGAGATGTTCTCCCATACAAGCAGGCTGTCCTGTCCATTTGGGTCCATGAGCCTCCATGTCTAGTGTGGGTCTTTTTCCCTTTTAAGTCCTTAGCCAACTCTACTTTTTCAGTATTTTGGTGCTTTTCTTGCTGCCTTTCATAAAACCAATACCATTTATTTAGCCTGTGTGTATTTTGTTTTACCTAACACTCTATATTATAAACCATTATATTGTTAACTTGAAAAATTTACTTTATAGCAGTACTGAAATCTTGAGACAATTTTTGCTGTATTTCTGAAGTTAGAAAAGTTATAGAAACTGCTAATAAACGGTAGCTTAGTGACTGTTTCTTCAGAATTGTGATATACAATAATGTCTCAAATGTATGTTGGTCACATTTCTCAACGTAATATTTTTCAACCTGGGAAATATGTTTCCCACTAACTTTTTATTCTGTCCACTAGAGTTCATAATGGGAGGCTGGGGAACTCCTGCAGTTTGTAGGAAATTTAGTTATCAATCCTGCAAAGCACTGAGGATTTGGATACTGTAATCCTGCAAAGGACTAGAGTTAAATAGGAGTTACTTTTATTCCATTAAATATGTTTCATGAATCATGATAATTTTTTTTCCGTCTCTAGTATCACACACCTGACTTACTCTGTAGATCTTACTCTTACAACTTACTCTAAATCTTACAGGTTTACACAGTGTAAATGAGTATTAATCTTTTTTTTTTTTTTTTCTGTGAAGTGAACCTGAGGTAGTCCCCTTTTATTTAGGAGGCCAGATTTCTTGAGTGTATCAACTGGCAACCCTTCATAGTAGCTGTTTTGGGGCAGTTTTTCCACAGCAGAAAAGTAAAATACTGTAATATACAGTATTTTAACCCATTTCAATGAAAGATGTTGCCCCTAGGCATAGTACTGAATTGACTCCCAGTTTTCCTCTGGTGCGTATGTGGTGGCTTTATGTCACGTCTTTGTTCAATTTCTGTACGTTATTTCAAGTCCTCTCCCACTTGTGATGCTGAATTGCTTATTCTGAAACACCACATTAGAGAGTGTCTTCCCACCTCTGCCTACCAGGAGGAAAGTCTCCAGCCTTTTTTTCTGTTAGTACTGCTATTTCCATCCCTTTCCTAGCAGTGTCTGAGATGTAAGTTTCATGTGAAATTTCGTGTGGGATTGATATTGGCAGTATCATTAGGTCAGGTTAGTTGACAAGTTCAGTGTCTCTTCCCACATTGTGTCCATGTCAGACCTAACAAGGTTCCCCGAGCTGTCTGTGGTTTTTGCTGTCTGCTGTCCAGGTCCAAGGCTTTGTGCTGCTCTTTTTGCCTCCCTTTTGCCCCTTCCCTCACTAGCCCTTGCCCAGGCTGTCTTCTTGTGAAACCGTGTCCTTTGGCTCAGCTTGCGTCCCTCTCTCTGCTATCCCCCTTCCTGTAGCGCCGTGAGCCAGCTTATTCTGAACTGTCCGTTTACAAATATCCTCAGTCTGAATATACAAATGGATTGTCTTATTTTTTTCAAGAGGAGAATAAACAGCTATCGAGCGTTCATCGATTTCTATGAACTTTATCCTTTAGCTTAAGCTCTGCAAAATATTTCAAGCGTATGGGTGGCTTTACTGAGACCAAACTGGGCTTGGTGATGAATGAGCAGGGTGCTGGGCCAGCACTCTTCTTTGTGAGGAATGGGAGATCTCCCCTGGTTCCCTGCAGCTTCTTTCAGCTATGAGTCTCACTAGCCAGTCCACCCACACCTCCCTTCCCCGCGCCAAATTTTCTTCTAGGAAAATGTCACTAATGCATACATACCACAAAGCACTGGTGGACAAGTTACTAAGCGGATGCATCTGAACAACTGCATGGGCATAACTGAAAAAAGTAGTGCTCAGCATATATTCTGGGAAAATATGAGTGCAAAGATGCAAAGTGTCCGTGACACAATCTAGTGAGTGCAAAAGTCCTGCAGACGTGTGTTTGAAGTCAAGCAATAAAGTGCCAAAAGCCAACACACAGAAATGAGTAGATAATCACCAGCACATCTCATGGAAGATATTTTAGGTTTTGACTTTGCCTCGCTAGGGCAGAATGTAGGCAAGCTGCTAGTTTTAACACTGGTGATTTATGCTTACTCCTCCATACAGTGTCTAGATGAAAATGTGAATCCTCATATGGATGACACATGTTTCACCAGCAGCAAAACAGAACCATGTTTTGGGTAGCAATTAGCAAATATTATGCATGTGAGTGGGCTTGTAGCAGCCAAGAAGGACTGTTCTTGGTGTCTTCATTTGTCAAAAATGAAAGTGTGCCTGGAGTAGTGATATGGCAGAGAGTAAGGGCAGATGATCTGTGTGGCACCACCCCATTCCTTTTCTCTGCCCAGTGACTCAGAATCACATTGCTGATGGTTGAATGGCTGAAAACTAAGGAAATCCATTTGGGCTAATAAAAAGAGGGTTCAAAACAGAAAATACTTTGTCATTTCCAAGAGTCAATCTATATGGAAAAAAAAGGAGAAAAATACTTGTATTGCAGCCTAGCCAGCTGATGTAACTTTTAAATTCATTGTTTTGCAACATGAGAAATTTTGGGAAACAAGCTTATTGTCACTGGTCCCTTTTGGTTGCATCTTCTAGGAAGGTTGACGTGGACAGAACCATTTATAAAAGCAGTGAATGAGAATAGAATATTTACCTCTAGTTTTGCTTCAGGAGCTCTCCACTAGGAAAAGATGAGAATAAACACAATTTCAGTGTTACCAGTACAAAACCTTAGTTTTGGAGTATCTTGGTGCAGGCAATTTGCAATATAGTCCTGGGTTTCATGTAAGGCTGTGATGTATGTCTGTGTGCACTTGGCTGGTATCTGCCGGCTTTGTGTTGCTTTGGGCACAAGTGCTGAAGTTCATCCTCATTTCTACTGACTTGGTTTGGAAAAAAGGGTGGGGAAATAGCTGAAGAGACAAGAAGGGGAATATCTGTCTTCTCCATTTCAGAGGAAAAAAAACTTCTCTTGAATATACAAGAAGGAATTGCTGAGAAACATGGGGAGGGAGAGACCAAAAGACATGTAAAATAAAGTTGATGTATGTGCTTCACAAGGAATTCTCATTCCTGTGTGTGTAAAGCCAGTGTTTTGCTTAAGTTCTGCCCATTTCTTCATTCTGGCCTCACACATTTTTCATATTGGTGGTGGTATCCCGTGGCATTTAGGAAAATTAGCATTTCCAAAGGGTATATATTTGGCTAGTATTTATAGATATATCCAAATTCGATTAAATAAAACCTCTAGGCAAACAACCTCAGTTTATTACTGCTACTGCAATTGTAAGATGCCCTGTTTGGAGAAGTATATTCAAGGGATTCAGAAAAGCTGAATGTATGCTCTAAAGATAACACTAGCTTTTCTCTTGAATTTCATTACTATGTTGAAGTGTTAAAGGTAAAAGTGGAAATCCAAATGAAGATCAGTGTTGAAGGAAAATTCAAATTGGCTGCCACTGGTTTTCGGTTTGGAAACTTGATGGAATATACCATTACAGTGTTTCATTACTTAGCTCAGTGTATGCAAGGTTTGTGTGAAAGCACAAATTTTATTATCCTGTTAGCTTCATTATCTTGTTCAGTGTCTATCCTTCTACACTTTTTAAAAATTAATGCAAAACGTTACCAAGACAGAGTAAATCTTTCACACACAGATTAATGGGAACAGCTTCTCCGAAAGAGACAACTGACTGTCAGGCTCCATGGGCTTAAAAAGTTACAGCTGCAGTTTTAGTAACCAACCTCAGCTGATTTATTTTTTGATGTCTCTGTAATGCCTCTGTGAGCGGTCAGTATTTTCAGTTGTCCCAAAGATGTTCACATAGATCCTTATCCAAATACTGCACACTACCAAGTTGCTCTGGGATCACTGGATGCTGCAGTGGTTCGTGGACCTGAAGGTTAGGGCCTGTACGTTGAACTGGCTGCAATGTTCTTTTAGGGGCCTAAATCATCCCACTTGAGTTAGCGTAGATGTTTAAAAGAATGAAGTATTACAGCTGAATTGAGTCAAGCTGAAATTACTATCATCTGGGGTTATTTTAACTCTTGAGATTTACTGGTTTTTTCTGCTTTTTGCTTTTCTGAGCAGCCCTTCCTTCCTAGAATTTATAATGTGGATTTTGCATCCAAACCTGACAATGGAGATCTTGCAAAGTGAAACATACCTTTCACCATTCAGGCTGCTTTTAAAAAAAAATATTACTGAGCCAAATCACACAGAGAGGAAATATTTTTTCCTCTAGGAAAATGTTTGCTGTAGGTAAGCTTATGTGTACGTGTCCCTTTTTAAAAGGGGAGTGCATATGTGCAAGTCTCATGCATCATTCATGCTCTAATGACTTTTTCCCTTTGCCCTTCTGATTGAATGCTGGAGGCTTACCATTTTCTACAACTTTGAGGCAAGTTTAAATCACTCTGCAATACAGAAACAAGGATTTTCTCCTTATCTGGTCTCTAAAAAACTGTGGGTGACAGCAAGCATTGGAGTTCATTAGGAATAGAATCACATTGCCCCATTTGAAGTAATAGACCTTAAGTTTTTGTTAGTTTTCTGCTTAGACTGACACTCTTTGGAGTAGAAATAAATGACATCTGTCAGCAAAGTCTCCAGAAGTTGTCTGCTGCAGAATATGAGTCTCAGATGCTTCTCAGCAGCTCTGCTGCAGCAGGTGACCCTTCTGCTGCAGTGTCCTCCTGACAGCACTTCCCTTAGCCCAGTTCACGGTCAATAATTTCAAGTACATCAAAAGCAAGTCTAGACACTGCCCTGAGGAATTTCCATAAAATGGAAGAGAAAGATCTTTGTGTTTGTGGCACATAAAATCACATCTGAGTTGTGAAATAAAGGTCTCAGTGGCACACTGAAAAGTATGGGGAGTTTCTACCCAGAGCTAAAGGGAGGGAACATAGCTGAACTTTTAATTCCAAAAAACTATGGCCATGGATCAGTCAGCAGCAGAAGAAAACTAACTTCGGGGCTTCTAACAACAAATAATATTATTGTGGTGTTATTAATTTTATAGTTACACTGATTGAACGTGATGTACTGTACAAAATAAAGCTAGTATTAGGCTTCTAGGTGTACCGTGGCATTCATCTGAGACATACCAACAGAAGTTTGCATGTGAAGAAGTCTTACAGTGATACTAAAGCAATGTTACCCACCTGATCAAGTTCCTTAGGAATTTAATGTTTTGCTGTTTTACATCTGGTTTCCATGCTGAGTACAATAAAATGAGCACTGTCTTAATTATTCTGGGTCTCTGTTTGTAGGCTGACATGGGAAAAGAAAGGACTCTTCAGGGTGGACATTCTGGCTAAATCTGTGAATGTCTGTAAGTCAGAACAGCTATGAAGGGCTTTCTGAATTCAGGGCTGAGATCTGGCACCTTGCAAAGCTTAGCATGGTGGAAGCTTCCACGTGCTGTCCCAGCTGGACAAGAGACCTGTCTGCTTCCTTCTGTGTAAGTGCAGTTGCCTTTGCACAGCTGTTCATGAGCACAGGCTTTTCTGCATCAGCTGCTACTCTACCCTTCCGCATGAATTCACTCAGCCTTTCAGCAGTCCATTGCCACACAAAAACACATTACTCATCCAGCTCGGCAGCCCAGGAGCCAAGGTGGAAAACACAGTGTTTTAACCCTGCTGTGTCACTACTGTAGCAAATTGTCACCACCACCCGCCAGCACACACCACACACAAAGCTGAGAGCATCAGCATCACAGTAACCATTTTTTTCCCCTAAAAAAAGATAAAGTTTTGTCTCAGAGTGCAGAAGAGCATAAGATAACTGTGGCAGTGAAGTATTTTGATCCAGCAGTGTTACAGGTATGGTATTTCCATGCACCTGACTTTTACTAGAAAGCATGAGGACCCCACCTCGGCACACTCTTTTGTATGGTGAGAGGAGAGGAGCAGAACAGACTGAGATAATGTGGTTGCATGGTGCCTCTGCTACCACTGAGTTTCTGTCTGCTCACCCCAAGCTGGACTCTCTCCCCAAAAAAGAGTTGTTTCCTTCACTGTGTTTCTGTACTTGTGTCTTGGCTGTGAGGGCTCCAGGTGCTTCAACTAACTGCCCAATCCTTTGTGTAATTGCAGAGGGTATTTTATGAATGGGCTTTGCTGGATTCTTTGTCAGGTTCAGGTCCCTGCATGCTAGTGGCTGCCAAACATTAGTCCTGAACCCAAACTGGCAGGAGCAAGGTGCTTCCCTGTGGTACCTGGGTTTATTCAGCTGTGTGCCACAATTGGCAAGGTCTCTCTTAGGCTAGAAAGCTGAGGTATCCCTTTTGTACTTCATCCCTGTAGTCTTGCTGCAGAAAGGAAAAAGCCTAAGGGACTGATGCAGCAGAAAAAAGACCAGTGCAGAAGATAAGCCATCGTTCTACCAAATCAGCAATCACCAGTGCACATTTTCCATCTGATGCAGATTTTGTATCATATAATGTGGCAGTTTCAGGGAGATTGTGCTTTCATATATAAAGAGTAAGTTTGGCTTCTAGTTCATCCATCAATTGATTTACTGAGGATGTGAGCTTTACAACCAGCAGCACTACATCCCAGGGTATCTGCTTTGCTTCTTCAACCTGCTAAAGAAACTGCCATGCCTTTAGGGATTCAAATGCCATCAAAATGATTCTGTTCTAGGTGTTTGCACTCACAATAGGCAGTATTGTGAATGGAAAAGTTAAAATTTCCTCTTCAAATTTCAAGTTGCTCACTCCTTTGAGAACCATAAATGACCAATTCGGCTAGCCAATGTTTTAAAGTGTAGGCACTTAAATCTGCAACTTAGTATTCAGACAAATATGACCTAATTGGTGAGAAGTGTAGGGTACTCTTACCTCTTGTGGAGGTCAGGTTGTGAAAACCTATGGATGCCTGACATCACCGCCATTAGTGGACACTTATACCCAGTGGAATAGTAATTCACTGCAGGCAACTCCGAGTTTTAATGATAGTGCACACAACCTACAGAAAGCTGCCAGTGCAGATTAGGAAATGGTATGGTGATTGTATGGATAGCCAGCAGCACTAGGGAAGTGATCATCCCCCTGTACTCAGCACTGGTGAGGCTACACCTTGAGTACAGTGTACTGACTTCAAAAAGGACATTTTGGTGCTGGAGCGTGTCCAGTGAAGGGCAACAAGGCTCGTGAAAGGTCTAGAAAATGTGTCTTATGAAGAACAGCTGAGCAGACTGGGTTTGTTTAGTCTCAAGAAGAGGAGGCTCAGGGAGGACCTCATTGCTCTCCACAGCTACCTGAAAAGAGGTTGTAGTGCAGTGGGGGCCAGTCTTTTCTGCTGTGCTTGCAGTGAGAGGACCAGAGGAAATGGCCTTAAGCTGTGACGGGGGAGAGTAAGGATAAAAAGGTTAGGGTTAGGTCAGAAAAAGTTTTTTTCTCTGTTAGGGTGGTCAGGCATTGGAATAGATGGCCCAGGGAGGTGGTGGAGTCACCAACCCTGGAGGTGTTTAAGAGGCATCTGGATTTTGCACCGGGTGAAATGGTTTAATGGTTTAGGGGTTACAGTGGACTGGAGCTGGGTGGACAATTGGATGATGATCTTAAAGGTCTCCTACAACCATGATGATTCTTGGTTCTATGGTATGCCCCATTGCTGCATTTCAGCAGTGTCTGTAGGAGTTCTTGCATTGCAAAGCACACCCTTTCCTACAGTGTCCTTTGCACTTAAAATAGACAAATTAAGTGGGATCAGCAGCTTGGAAGAGCAGGTACCAACCTACAAAAGAATTTGCCTTTGCTGTGCCATCTTTGTGATGAATTAACTTCGGGGGAAAAAAAAAAGTTTTCTAATAGCCTGCTGTGGACTGCGGCACAAGGAAGGGATTTGGGTCATTCATGCTGGGGTTCTGCCTTAATTCCATAATTCTTTTTATTTCTTTTCCTAATTAGAAACCTGCTCATGGCAGTGCTTTTTCTCTAAATCCACTTACATAACGTCAGTGAGCCGAGCAGTTAAGGACATTTTTCTCACGGGCCGGTGAAAAACACGCTGGCAGCTAGAGCACAACCACTCGGCACCCACCTTTTCCTCGGTGCCTGATAGAAAATGGCTGGTGTGCAGGAATGTCTGCTGGGTTCTGCAGAGCCCCCACATCTGCACTGAGCCAGGAACCACTAGACTGTGTCACCCTGGCCTCGAGAAGCAGGAGGGACGAGGTCTGCCTGGGAACCAGCAGAGGTGAGGCCATCCCTGAAGCTACTCCTCCTGGGATTTGGGAGTTCCTCATGTTTCTTCCCTTGAGATTTGTGTCTCTTCCTTTTTCAAGGATAGTTACTGAGCTACCAATTAATCAGAGAAATTGCC
>JAYRBT010000139.1:18830798-18948110 GCA_036023395.1 Myiotriccus ornatus | reverse complement strand
ACCAATAGTGCATGTACATGTGTGACACCCAGAAGTGTATATAAGTAGAAGCACTGTTGTAATAAAGGGGGCTGGTACCCCTGATCACCGTGTCGTCCTCCCGCCCCGACCGGACGACAACAAACTGGGACCAGTATTCATGGATTAGCCCTAACCTTCTCTTTGACCCCTGTACCTTCCCAGGCAGACATGCCTGTATACATCATTTCAATGGGAAGAGCATCCTTCAGACTGCACTGTCCTCCTTCCTGTTTAGATAAAGCTTCTACAGAACAGTGAAAGGAGCTGTGTCAAGGGGATATAAATAGACAACCTTTCTAATTGAAAACATGTCTGTCATCTTTAAAATAACAACAGGGAAAAACAGTTCAGGGATATGTGTGACAGATGTTCTGTAATAGATAGCACAGGAGTCATCTATCAGCACTGCCTGTCCACTATTGTATCTGGAGTGCCTTTGAAACTAGGAAAATGTTTTATTCTGATAGAAGAACCCAGAGAAAAATTAAAAATCTCTTATGATTTTAACTCAGTACGTTTTCACTACAAATAGAGCTCAGACCTTATTTCAGTAAAAGACCAAATCAGATTCTTCACTCCTTCCTGACCATTTAGGCTTTACTATTGACGCGATTTTCCTAAATCTTTTCATCATTTCTGAGTCTTGTCCAGGAAGCATGTTAAGGCATATTTAGCTCTAATGCCAAGGTGTGCAGGACTTAGAAGTCCTTTTACTTCTATTTGAACTAGAGAGTATGTGTTAGCAACAGAATCTCTTAAATAAACCAAGTAGACAGAAGGTCCTTGGTTTCTTACTGCAAAAAGTATGATTTGGCTACAGAATGCTAATGCTACCAAACCAGTGAGTCCAGGAAAATGTTGAATAGCTGGTAGGTGGTTAAAAACTCTTCTCTCTAGCAATGAGCAAATGAGTTACAGAAACAAGACATCAAGAACTGCTTGAATTTTCTGCAAGTGTTGCTTTGTGCTGCTTCAATTTTCCCTCCACTCCTGGAAACAAGCTGTGCTATTCCAGCAGTGTTTTGAGGCAACATTTTAACTTCATTAAACACTGTCACTTTTTTTACATGTACATTCCAAGCACTTTTATACTGAGCTTCTTCCTAGTTACCCTGTGTCATGGATTCAGGTGGCTGGGTTTTTGGTAGTAGGGAGGCCATAGGGATGGTTTCAGTTAGAAGCTGCTAAAAGTTTCACTGTCCTATGAAGAAGCCAATGATAGCCAGCTCTAGGAGGAATTTCCTGTTGCTGGCCAAGGCTGAGCCAATGAAGGTGTGCTTCTGTGATAACATATTTAAGAACAGAGGAAGAGAAGGCTGTGTCGCAGGAGAAATTCCAACCCAGAGAAGAGCAGAGGAGAACATGGGATAACAAGCAGACTCCAAGGTCAGCTCCAGGAGCAGGGAGCAGGGGCCTGGGTGAGGGAGCCTTTCTCTTCCCCTCCAGCATGGGAAAGACTGAGAGCCGAGGCCCCTCCTGCTGGTGGAAGACTACTGGGGTTCGGAGACTTCCCCCCAGCCCTGCAGCTCGTGGAAGAGCCCATGCCGAAACTGGTGGTTACATGAAGGAAGCTGTGACCAAGGATAGAGCAGATAGAGCAGAGTCCTGCAGGAGACCTGTGAACTGTGGAGAGGAAAACCCAGGCTGAAGCAAGTTTTCCTGGGTAGGACTTGTGGCCCTGTGGGGAACCCAGGCCAACACAGCTCATTCGTGAAGGGATGACCCATGGGACAGCAGATTGGGAAGAACTGCTGCCCGAGGGATAGGCTCACACTGGAGAAGTCCACCAGGGGCTGTCTCCCATGAGAGGGACCCCACGGAAACAGGAAAAGGACTCAGAAATGTCCCCCTGTAGCCCGTGGTGAAATCCACGGTGAAATAAGTGTCCCCTTATTGGAGGAGTAACATACTGTTAACAGAATGGGAAGAGCTAAAATCCAGGGGAGGGACTGAAACAACAACAAACCCCTTTTTCCTGTACCCCCACACTGCTGGGAGAAGGAGAGGAGATCTGCAAAGAAAGAAGAGTGGGGGAAGGTGTTGTGTTTTAAGACTGTTTTATTTTTTTACTCTTTAGCTCTTATTCTGTTAGCAATGAATTTAGCTTTTAGTTTATTAGTAATAAATCGAAGTTTTATTCTCACTCTGAGTTTGTTTTGTCTATTAATACTGCCTTCTCCTAGTTCTTATCTCTACTCAAGAACCCTGGCTGATTTTTTTTTTTCTCTTCTCTGGCCACTTGGAGAGGGAAGGTGGGGGGGGAAAGCAGCTTTCAGTGGGTACTGGCTTCTGACCAGGGTCAAACGACTACAGCCTGCCACAGAGACACTGGCTACAGTGTGCTGGGAGTGTAAACACCTTCATTGCTGATTTTCAAACATCTGGCATTTAAAATCGTGAAGTGATTGATGCAAAAGCTTCTCCAAGGCTATAGAAGTTCTGCTCACTCCCAACTTGTTGCCTTTCACATAGCATCAATACTGAGAGCAGCTGTAGGAGGTCAATGTCATCCAAATCTGGTATTTTGGTCCTTGGTTTGACTGTCCAAGGGGCAAAAATTACTGTGATTTCAAGTTTGATGCATATGCTCTTGCAGGCAAAAATGGTAAAAAATCAGCATTGATAAAAAGAGATACAGTAACTGTGTAGAGATCAACTTCATGGTTCAGTGGAAAGTGTGTCCAACATGTATATAAAGTAATAATCTGAGCTATTACTGTATTGTTTTCCATTGACTTACTTTGTGTCAGTACTGTCTATCCCAAATATTTAAAATATCATCAGAAATGCCATCATCTTCATGACAGCACATGTAAACTAATCATCTCTGTTTTCTTATTTTTATGCCTCTAGAATTTTCGCCCATAGCTAAGTGATTCAGAAACTTGGAATTAGGAGGTGGTAAAATACTGTACGTAACAGCATAGCCACTTTGAACACTTCAAATACTGTCAAAGAATCAAGAACAGGTTTGTGTTCTGTGAAAGGGCAGCACATGTGTGTAACACTTTTCTAAATTCTCCTTTATTCAGTGTAGCAAAATTTGGTCCCAGACTTTTTTCTATAGAAATGACCAGCTGAAAATTAGGTAAAAACTTTCTAGGACAAATCAACAAGGAGAAAAAACCCCACTGATGGTATTTTTGTACTGAGCAGAAATTTTGCTGGTTTCCCATTGTGAGCCTCAGTAGCGCTCTCATTTAAGTACTCGGCAGGTTGCTCCATTCAGACTGTTAACTCATGACAAGCAGAGTTAGAAAACAGGTTTTCTCTTGCTGAAATCCACAAAAGTCTGCTACATCAAACCCAGGCTCTGTCTAGCCCTGCTCAGCTGTGATTCAGCTCCTGCTCTGTGTTGTCAGCAGTCAGACTACAACGCATTTGGTTAACGAGCATGTTTGTGTGCCAGTTGCAAGCATCGTGATTCAAGTTGGGCTCACACTGGCCCTTCCCTTTGTTCTGGTTTGTTTCCATTGCTGGGAATGCAGAAGGAAAAAGAGGGGGAAAAAGAAACCAAAACAACAACAACAACAAAAAAAGACCAACTACGAAACCTTGGCACAAATTTTTCACCTCTTTTGAACTAAGTAGAAAATGAGGACAATGCTCAACAGTGTTCATAACTATAAATATCTTCTAAAATGAAAGGTAGCTTAAAACTGCAACTCAGGTTTTGGCCTGAAAACTCCAAAGCCTGAGAACCAATTTTACTGACTTCTGTCTCAAGAGTGCTTGAGATTCCAGACAAGAAACCAATGGTACCAGTACTGAATAAAATCTCCTCCTTGTTGGATGGTCATATACATAGTGTCGAGAGAGAGTTGCTGTCTGTAGCATCTGTTTTCTGTGGTGGTAGTATAGCAAAATCATGATCAGCTCTGCAATAAATGGTGGAAAGACCCTGTGTTAGCTCCTAATGAGAAAATAAGGCTGTTCAAATGGCTCCCTTGTGACTGGCTTTTCTGTACACCTGTTAGCAATATTTTTTATTTTTGCCTTTGCCTGTGAAAGTTCCTGGTTTTGATTCTTGCAGAAGTAAATATTGATTCAAGTAATTTGTTGCTAATGCAGGGCTTGGCCTGGATGCTACCTTGATGCTTCTGCTTTGGGAAGGTTTACTGCAAATTTTAGCACTCACAATAATAGTGTATGCATGCACTTAGCATATTATAGATCTTGGAGTCATTTAGGTTAGAAAGCACCCTTAAGACCATAGAATTCAACCATAAACGTACGATTTCCAAGTCCACCTCTGAACCATGAAAATGTTAGAATTAAGGACTGAACTGAATGGGTATGACTGGCTGAGATGAGTTTGAGGGTAGGCATTAAAGTCTGTCAAATACTAATACTCAGTTCTTTTCCATAGCAACCTTCCTTGTTTTCTCTCCCCCAATTCTGGGCAGCTTCATCAGCTTAATACTTCCCCTGGATGGTGAAGGAGGCCAGTGAATCTCAAAGGTCTGCAGAAAGCTGACAATTAGTCAGACCTGGAGAACTCAGTCTTTGATTCACCAACAGAGACAATATTTCTAAGAGCATTTCAGGCTTCCCGGCATTTTGGTGCTAATATGACTCAGCCTGCGCTAGAGGAACCATAAGTATTCCAGGAGTTTCACTGGCATTTTCTGCAAGCTTAAAATGCATTTGCTGGTTTTGTGACAAAAGGGGAAACTACAGAGCCCACCTTAGCTCAACGGCAACAGAAAGAACTTTTGCAGGAGAGCAGCAGTGTTTTTAAAGCGTTTCTGGAACTTTGCAAGGAGAAGATAAAAAGAGAAAGAAAACTGGATATAACTCTGTTGTGCTAGGCTGTCCTTTTTCTTTAGACAATTAAAACTTTAATAAATACTGTCCATTTAGATTGTGAGGTAAACACAGTAGCACTGGCAGCTTTGGAAATGGCATGGTAAAGATGTAGCTAAAAGGTTAGCTCTGCAAAAACCACCACTTGTAGGATAATGGGCTGTTACTGCCTTCAGCTTGAGTATATTGCAATGGCCATTATTTCATGGTTGAGCTGAATAAGACAGCAATACTGCTGTACTTTAAAAGTTTTATTTTACCCACCAGGAAAAGCAAAATGAAAAATCTTAAATCTGAATTTAGCACGGCATCTGTGGCAGCTGCTGCTGGATTATCTGAGAACAAATGGGACTAAGCATTTCTGGTCAAAACAATGATTTATCACAAGGCAAATGTTCAAGCCTGTTTGCAATCCATAGATTTATCTTTGGGATATCTTTTACACCACCAAAGGCAACAAACAATACAAAATAGGAATGATAGTTGTTTGGTTGTTTTTGTTGTTTTTTTTTTAATGTGATTGAGCATGAACTTAAGCATATTAGAAGCTGATAAAACTAGGCAGTTAGTTCTTTCACTTGAGTAAAGCTGCCCCTCACTTTTATAAATTCCTTGGTCAATCACAAATAAATACTTATGCAAATTTTGTTAAAGAGTTTCCTATTCATACTTTCTGAATTTTTTCCCCTTTCCTCTAGATGCCGTTCATACAGCCATTTACTGGTTGGGTGTGAAAGGTGACTCTGGAGTTCATCCAGACCAACCCCCCAAGCTCAGAGCAGAGTCATCTAGAGCAGATTTCTCAAGGTCATGTCCAGTTGGGTTTTAAATATCTTCAATGAAGGAGATGTCACAACCTCTCTGGGGAACCTGTGCCAGTGTTTTTACCATCCTCATAGGAAGGAAAGAAAAGAGTATGTTTACTTTTATGTTTGAATGGCATTTTGCATACTTCCATTTGTGCCCATTGCCTCTTGTCCTGTCTCTAGATAGCACTGAGAAGGGCTCAGCCCTCTCTCTCCCTTCTCCCCATATCTGATAGTTTTGCACACTGATGAGATCCTCCCTCAGCTGTCTCTTTATGAGGCTGTACTGTCCTAGCTCTATTTCTCCTTATATGAAAGATGGTCCAGTCCCTTAATCATCTTCTGGTCCATTCTCTGGTTTCACTCCATTAAATCCATATCTTCCTTGTATGAGGAGCCCAGGACTGAACTCAACTCTCCATATGTGTCTCACCAGCACTAGAGGAAGTATCACTTTCTGCTGGCAATGCTCCTCCTAATGACTCCCTAGGAACCTGGGAGTCTTCCATGTCACAAGGGCACATTGATAGCTTATGTTCAACCTGGTGTCCACTAGAATCCCCATGTCCTTTACTGAAAAGCTGCTTTACAAACACTTGGCCTTCACAAGGTACTGAGGTGTCGGGTTGTTGCTCTCCAGTTGCAGGAGTTTGCACTTGGCCTTGTTGAACTGTGAGGTTTAGGTCAGCCCATTTCTTCTGCCTACTGAGGTTCCCCTGGATGGCAGCACAGGCCCCCTGAGTATCAGCCACTCCTCTCAGTTTTGTGTCATCAGCAAACTGGCTAAAGGTAGACTCCACGCTCTCATCAAAATCATTAGTGAGGATGTCTAACAGTCCTGACATCAGCACACTTTCCTTGTGTACACTGCTAGTGAATGGCCTCCAGCTGGGATTCATGCCACAACTGGATTTCATGATCATGACTTTGAGTCTGGCAGTTCAGACAGATTTCAATCTACTGTCCCTTTATTTAACTTGTACTTCATCAGCTTGTCTAAGAGGATGTTATGGGAAATAGAATTGAAAGCCTACTACAGTCCGCTGAACAAATAAACAACATCCTTTTCTCTCCCCTCACCAGTCATCTCATTATTATCAGGTTAGTCAGGCTTGTCCTTTCAGAAATCCTGCTGACTACTCTATCATCTTGTCCTTTGTGTGTTTAGAAATTACTTCCTCTATCACCTTCCTGGGGATCAAAGTGAGGGATACTGGCTTGTACTTCTCCGGGTCCGCTTTCTTGTCCTTCGTGAAGACAGAAATGTCCTTTCTTTCCATCGTCAGAAATCTCCCCTGAGCAACACAACCTTTGAAAGATCAGGAAGACTGGCCCCACTGTCATGCTACCTGCTAGCTCATTCAGCACTTGTGGGTGCATCCCATCAAAGCCCATGGAATTAATGTATGTCCAATCTGTTTAAATATCCCCAAACCTGATCCTCTCCCGCCAAGGCTATGTGTTCCTTGCTGCAGTTTTGCCGGTGTCAGGGACTTTGGTTTGCTTAAGGGTGGTCTCACCTGTGAAGACTGAGACAAAAGAGACTCTGTGTACCTCAGGCTCTTGTGTGTTCTTTGTTACCAAGTCCTCTTCCCCTTGCCTAGTGATATCCCCTCTGTAGGCTTATTTTTTGAAAGAAAATATGTATAGCAATCCCACGAACATAATTTGAGCAATTTTTATTGCCATTCAGCTGTTGTGCAGCAGTACAGCAAAGCATGTGAATTATCCTTTTGCTGTCAATAGCATTGCTCATGTGTCCAAAGTTAAGCACGTATTTAAAAGCTTTGGGAAATGGGCCTTTAATTTCCATCAATGTGAAATGCTTGCAACACAATCTGCTGCTATTTAAATCTTGTCTGAGACATCTACAGAGTACAAAATTGTACACATTCAAAGATCAATCTAAAGAATTGCTGCTAGCAAAGGAAAATGATAGAAAATAATGGTGATTATTAAGGTGGACTGGGAGCTGGACCAGACTGCCATTCTCATACTTGGTATGTGTTCTGCAGAGCTGGACGTGTGTGTTTGAATGCATTTGGAAAAGGGTTGTACATAGCTTGAAACACTGATCTCAAAACAAAGAAGACTTAAAATAGGTAGAAAAACTCATCTCGGCTCTGAGCACCTCTTTTCCACAGATAAGGAGTTGCCTCTCCTATGAGCGCTGATACTTTCAGCTATAGAAATTCCAGTCTTGGTTTTATGGGGCCTCAGATGTTTTCCACAAAGCTTGATAACATAAAGCACACTGCTGAGTGTCTTGCCAAGTCAGTCAGTTCAGTGTCCTTGGGGACATTTTGCTGTGTATATTGGCCCATTTCTTTGTTAGCATCTCTGCTAGGATGCATGGATCTTGATTGTAATGAGAACTTTGTACAGGGTACAAAAGGAGTTAGTTCCTGTAAATGTGACTGATCTGGAGTCATAAATTAGTGGTTTCAACTTTGTCATACTGATGATGTAATTTAATTTTTGAGATGGAGGAGTTGCCTTTCTAAATTGTTTCCGGCAAGAGCTATGTCTTTGCACTGCCTCTGTCCCACTGGGAACCATGGCTTTTGACTAATCTGCTACTTAGAGACTAATAACAGTCGATTATTGTAATGGGACCAAGATCGCAAGTCCCTATTCTGAAAAGCAGCAGAGCAGCTACCATGTGCCAACAGGGTGATCAGTGCTGGCTTTTCAGAACAGCTCTTCCCAAGAGGTTATAGAGATGACAGCCTGACCTCAAGTTGTTAAGGGCTCTCACGTAAAACTGAGAGATTAGTTTGATTTAAATTAGCCCTGCCAGATTCCAACCTGGCTGTTTGAATATTTCTTCCTGAAATTATCTCTCAAGTCTCAGTGAGACTTGGTGTAACGAGGTTCTTTGCCACTTACAATCATTCTGCTATGTTATTCTGTCTTCCCTCTGGAGCGGGGCTTTGTTGACACACAGAAGAGTGGCTGCACTGAGGTTGAACATGAACTGACATAAAAATGCAGGTTTTAAATTTTTGCAAGTGTCTCGAGCTTCCTTGAGATTAAGAACATGAGGAAAACACAAGCATTTAACATTGTTCATCTAGGGATACTTTATTAACGTGCATTAGTAGTGCTATCAATAGCACCATCTACTGCCTTCAGGATAGCAGGACACAAGATCTATGTTACAATTAATAGCAGAGATGACTAGCGAAATGAGAAGCTGGCACCTAAAGAGGTTTCTCTTCTCACCTGCTGGAAGCAGCGATGCTGGAGAGCCACTGCATCCACCTCTGTTCTCACTGCAGGCAATCTGTTCAGAATCTGCATGGCAAATTTCTTGTCAGTGCTTTGCACATCTGTTTCAAAGCTATTGGGGCCCTCTTTTCAGATGCATGTCACCAAAGCATCCCATATGAGTTGGTAACAATACCAGGAATGTCCTTTCTTCCAGTGCTTTGCCTAGTCTTCTCCACTTGCCTTTGTTAGTCTTTATGCCAATCTGGGGGCCAGTATCACCTTCTCCTCTTTGCTGCCAACCCACTGCATCTGCCCCTCTGCAAAACCATCATAACACGATTTCCTTTCTCTCCCTGATATCAAGATATAGGCAGTGAATGTTCTGAACCTGGGGCTGAGTCAGGCAAGGTAATACAGATGACGAGACATAGATCTCTTCAAGCATGTAACCTCTTGATCAGCTGACCCAAACTATAATCATGAGCTGATAAAAGCCACTGTGCATTTTATCAACCATACAATTTACATGTTTAAATAGGAAGCTATAACAATCCACACTTTGAAGAGCTGCCTGAACATCAGGACTTGACAAGGTCCCTGTCCTTTGCACAGGTCAGGTTAATGACAATCTGCCTATTAGGCGATCTGTAATTTCTTTTCCCCTCCCAGGGTTCCACAGGACTTTGGACCTCTTGGCTCTGCAGAGTCACAGTTCCTTATCTAGTTCACTAAAAGGGAGTTTTATCCTGAAATGAGTATTATGAAGGTCTGCGGGTGCTCCAGCCCCGTCCCTGAATTTTGGAAAGCAACCACCTTATTATTCACTCTAGCTTTACAGTCATGTTAAAAAGGAACAAACTTTTCTTGTTCCTCTGTTTGACCTTTTTTGTTGTTCCAGGACAGGATGTCTCACTTATAAATCTAATTTCTTATAAGAGGATATCAATTTCTCATGCTGCTGCTAGTTGCTTTCCAGCATTCACAGAGTCACTGTTCTGCTCCAGGAAACTGAAAGATTTTAAAAAAACACAATCATAGGCAAGGAAACAGAATACTCACAAGTGACCAGCATCAACACAGGAATGAGTACCAGGAAAAAAACAGTTGTTTCCAGTACTGCAGAGCCAAGGACACCTGGGGTATGGACAAGGATTTTGAGGGGGAGACACTGGTGTCCACAAAGGAGTAACCCTACAGGCCTACCAACCCTGCAGGAGGCGTTAAAATTACCTCTTTCCTCTTCCTCATCCAAGCACAGTAATTGAATGTTTTTGGGACTCTCTAGACTCTAGCAGAAACAAGTGACTGGGTTCAGCAGAGACTGTGGTTAGAGCAAGGGCTGGGATGAACAGAGGGATTGTTCTCTTGTGTTCCTCTGACTGAATCTTCTGCAGGAAATATGTCAGCCTGATTGTCCAGCACAAGGCTTAGGGTGAGACACTCAATAACAGAAATGAAAACACTCATCATGCAGTAAGTTGCTGTGGGGTTCTCTGGAGAAAAACAGTGTGTGATTGTGTCATTAAGGGCTGTATAATGATGCATCTGCCTTTGGGGTCAAGTCAAAGCTGTACAGGCAGCCCTTGTTATAGCTTCTCCTCAGTTCTGAGTGATGCAGATTAAACAGTGTTCTTTTGCTGCAGAATTTGGGGGTGTTGTATAAATTTATACCAGAAGGAAGTCAGTAAGTGACAGCACTTTAAAGATCTGCTTAACAGAAAAGTAAAAGAAGAAAAAGCAAATCCAAGCAAAACCATCAAACAGTTAAGAAGATACCAGTTCTGTCTGGATTTAAAGATTAGACATAGATAATATCAAACAGGAGTTAAAAAAAAAAAAAAATCAGGTACTTACAAGACACTCAGCACCATGTCTGAATATTAATTATGAAGCTGACTTAAAAAATGAGGTGCTTCTATTTGCTATTACTAACTGTAGTAACAGTCTGACAGGGCAGCAGTGATGGTGTGAACAAGCACCTTGGTCCTTGGGAAGGTCAGGTGTTCTACTTGTACTCATCAATTAATTAGTTAACCTATGATTCAACATGTCCAAACGACTGACAAGTGCTTGTGAAGTATTTCAGCACTGCTGAAGCACTTGGGCTCTCACTGCAGGCAACAGGAAGAAATTTTGCCACTGAGTAGCTCCTGGGCTTGGCAAGACCTCACCTCCCCTGCTTCCCTGTGCTGCACCATCCTTTCCTCCCCATCAGCATACATAGTGTATTTTTCGGGTCAGTACCTTTCTCCGTTCCCCCTGCTGCTGTCTTCTGAGGTCTTTAATCACAAATGCATCTAATTGGAATTATTCTGGGACTTGTTAGTCTTCATGTCATTATTTTGGCTTCTCATGAGTCAGGGAGGCTTGATAAAGGGAATTTTCCCCCTGTGGCCCTGAGATGGCAGGCAGAGTCCTGGTGCTGGTCTCCTCAGGAGAGGGTTTTCTTTCAGTGCCCTGATGGGTGCCTGTTTCTGTCCATTGCCAACCTCTGTAAAAAGCAATTGACAGCTAAGGTCAGCCTGGGTTGCTGCAAGGCAAACTCCAGGCCCCTTCTCTGTACTTCTGGACAGGTGAAAATGTCATCAGTCCACTGGCAATGACCTGTGAGCTTTCTCTGAGACCCCTGTGCTGATAGTGAGGAGTGGCCTTTTTTTGCATACGACTCTGAATAGTGGGAAAGGAAGAAGTTGCTTGGGAAGGGAAAGAGTAGAAAATGGATTGGGCAAATGGATGAGGTTGGATAGATGTGTTCCATCATGTTCCGTAATCCAGAGTGAAAACAAGTACTCATAGCAGGCAGGACATGAGTTATGAAAATTACCTCATTGCTGTTTTCTCCTCTTCTGAATCCTGACTCTACTCTAAGGGGTCTCATGAAGACTGATCCCAAGGGGTTGAGTGCACAGAGAGGTCCTTCAGTGAGTAGTGCACATCAGTGCTGTATTCCTGTTCTGTTATGTACCTCTGTGTGCTGTGTACTTCTGGGAGCAGAATTCTTTGGAGAATCTAAAATCCCTTGTAATTCCAGCACTGTCTTTGAAAATAATGCTACAAGCAAGGGTACCCTGTGCTAACTCAGAGTGCTGAGTCAAAATGTCAAAAGGGCATTTATGGTCCTGTCTTTGACTGCCCATGGTTTTGGGGTGTGTTTGATGATAAGCATCCCCTGGGGAGCCAGAGCCATGAGTGGCAATTGTTTTGGGTATTCACAGGGCATACTCTTTCCTTACTGTTTGCCCCCGAAGTTGCAAATGAAGCATAGGGAGGCCTTGCAAGAAGGGGACTGCAGAATCCATCTGTATCTTCACTGTGAAATGGGGATTGTGCTCCTTTCCTGTCAGTGTGAATACAACTATTCAAAGAAACCAGGTTTTATAATTGTTTCATCTACGTCCAAGCTATGTTGTTTTTGTTGACCTTCCCTGGTGCCTGTATGACCCTTACTACCCCTATGGGCTGTGAAATATAAACACCATTATCTGTGCACGGAGACTTTCCCATTTCCACTCAGGAATGGTACAGCAAGAGGCAGCGATCCCCACTGCTTTATGTTTCCTTTTATAGGCAAAACTCCAAATGATTAGGCGTTGTGTGGGAGAGATAGAGTAAAAATTACCTTACAGCCTCCAAGCTAGCAAAAGACACCAAATCAGTTGTCAGCTATACCAGGAAAAGAAGGTTATGGGAAAAATAAAACAACAAAAAAAAAATCCAAGTGTAAATCAGAGCAATCAGTCATGTCTGAGTGAGATCTGTGCACATAATTTTTTTTGGCCAGGCTTTAACAAGCCAGAGGAGAGCTACTGTCTCTTCCCCACAGAAACTCCCAAGCATGGAGAATCCTCTTTCTTTCTGCAGTAAGAAGCTCATAGTGTATGTGTATATGCATGAGGGCATGATGTTTTTTTGACTAGCTGACACTGCAAAGAAGCTGAGTTACAAACCAAAATTATGCATTGTACTTGGAACTCCTGAGCTGTGGGCAGTGTGAGATCACAAAACAAATGTGGCTGAGCACCCCCTGTTCATCTTGCTGATAATCAAGCTCTTAAAAAGCTTTGTCAGAATGCTGAGCTGAATTCTGTGCTAACTCAAGCTTGCTGAATGGCTTTTCCCAAGACACTTGCAGGTGGCAAAAATGTGGAAAACTTGACAAAGGATTAATCTTCTCCAGGAAGAAAATTTGTTATTCCAGATGTATAAGATATACAGAGTTCCGCGTGAATCACAGGAAGACTGAGCAGGCAAGTAGGAGAGAGGGGTTCTGCTGCAGTGGATAAAACTTGATTTCTTCTTAAATAGAACAATTTTGTATTGGAATCTTTAAAATAAATCCAAGGTTTTCAACCCCATTTTTTTTCTCCTCTTGGAATGGAATTTTTCAAATAATTATATGTTTTTTTACTGTGGCTTGTGTTCCTGACACACCTCCCATTCCATCTGACACAATCCATGGCTGATTTATTGAAAGCAATAATTTATTGTTATGTATTATTTTACCCTTTCATTCATCAGTATTCTATTAAGACAATGTGCACTGCAAACCTGTGTTTGAGTTTTCTATGGTCAGATTCATCACACAGTTTACATCTTTGCAGCGCTCCCTTCTCCAGCCTAGCCACTGTCTGAGTGTATCAGGGTCACTCACTGCCCTCTCCTCTCACAGACAGCCCATGGAAAGGCGAGATGGCAGAAGGTGGATGAACTCTCTGCTTCCCCTGCCTGATCATCCTTTATTTGTCTGTCTTTCCAAGGGACTTTGACACTGAAGAAACAAGGAGGGGAGGCCATTGCCCAAGGGGTTTGCATCCAAACAGATGTTAGACCTGGGGCTTCTTGAAAATTTCCAGATGAACGACTTCACAGTGGAAAACAGCTTATTGACTAAATGAGCATGTTTGTGGAATGTGTCTGCTTCCCATGGATAAGTCCTCTTCTGCTGAAAAAGGGAAAGTCCCAAACTCAAAAAGATTTCAATTTGGAAACTCAGTTCCTGTAAAGCAGTGTGACCCAGAATTGCCATGTCATGTGTCTTTCCCTAAAAAGCTTGCCCTTGGACCACAGACGGGAAAAAAATCTACTGGGTCCCCAGAACTGCTTCCTGCTGCAACAACGTTCCCATCACATAATCCACCTTCAGACCAGTTAGGTTTCTGGCCTCTACTCCTCCATACAAAAGGCTACTCCAGCACTTGGCTAGGTTTTAAATATTTTTATTCTACCCTAAAATGATTCACAAGCCACAGATGCCAGTTTGACTTTTTTCCAATTTGTTCCATACATTACAACTTTCTCCTCTCTCTGGTGTTTACTATATTGTAGCAGCAAGCAATCATATTTGTTTGCAGACTTCATTTTCCAACATCAAGCTGAATTTTCTCCTCTCTATTTTATCCCTCTAGTTATTTTCTGCATTTGTTTTCATTTAAATTAACCTCTTACGAAGCAGGACTGAACACAGTACTGCAGGTGAGTTATGCTCACACCTCAAACAGCAGAACTGATATTTCTTTGATTCAGCTGGAAACATACCACATCACAGATCCTAGTATTTTCTTTGTGGTTCATTATCAGGCTACAGCTAAAGCAGGTCTTGGACTTTCAGCTGAAGAAAAGGATAGGAGCAGGGATCATCTGCCCAGAATGTCAGCTGTGGTGGGGCAGTTTCAGACTTGAAATAATAGATTTTCAGCCAAAATGGTGCGTGCTAACATTAAAAAAAAAAAAAAAATTCTTCTGAAGAAAACTTTTTTTTCCCTGCTGAAACTCTGCTGAGCTCTAGATCTCTCCTTGGTACTAGCTTTCAGGTCACTGAACAAACAGTAGAGAAGGCTATAAAGCCTGGACAAAATCAGATTTACAAAATCTGGTGTGACTGAGTTTTGCTTGGCTTCAGGATGCAGAATTTCCAACCAGAACAGGTTTGTTTACAGGTTGCTTTCTGAAGACCATTTGAGCTGCCTTCATCTGGGATGCTGACTTTTATAGTAAATCAACTTGTCAAATGCCATTCACTCTCAAAGTGATTATTTTACACACTTAGTAAATGCCTGAAAAATTAAAAATATAACTAAAAAAACTTGTAGGGCAATAACAACCACCACGAGATCTTCCTTTTCAACCTCTGCAGAGCATCTGTGGGGCCACAATATGGCCTCAGAGATTTAGCACAAAGGATGACTTCTGCTCTCCTTCTGGGCAGTGACAAACTGCTCATAGACCAGAGACTCCTAAAGCAGGGTCAGATTAAATGCAAGTGTTATATGTTTGCACCATGGAGTTTAAGTGCAAGTTCCCTCATGAGTGGTTTGTCTCCAGTGTCCAAATCCTGCCATGTAGGCTTCTCTGCTCATACAAATTAATGAGCAGGATCCTTTCCCAGCATCAGATGTGGCTCTCTCCAGTCTGGTACTCAGAGCCTTTGTTTCTTATTTACAAAGACTTGTATTGTCAAGGCAACTAAATACCAAATGTAGAGAAGTTTTATTTAGGCCCAGGCTACGTATTTCACTTCTATTGATCATACTTCATTTTACCCTGTAATAAGGGACGTGTGATTTCTGTTACCTGTGAGATTAAGCTCACACACATAAAAAAAATGAAATTTTCAGGAGGAAAAAATTAACCTGGCCTGCTGCAGGTAGCTGGTCACTGAAAAAAGAACATTTTTGATATGCAATATTGGAGATATTTCCTTTACCAAAACATGATAGCAAAAAAAAACAAAAAAAACAAAACAAAACAACCAAAAAACCACCAAACCCAAAAACATTTATTGTCCTCCAAATTTTTTCTCCTCTTTCCTGTTTATCTCCCTGGGGAATCCTGGAAACTCTTCCTTGCTTTCTGACAATTGCCTGTAGTGACTGGAACTCTTGAAATAGCAGCATCCAAAACATATTGGGCTGTGTTGCAGCCTTTTCACAAAGTCTAGCCCAGATTCAAGAGCTTGGATCCTCTTTTCGGTTGACTTAAGCCTATATCTTAGGCTAAGACTGCCTCATTACCATGTGTTAGCTGAGCTCGCACAGTGTTGCCCAGTTCACAGCCAGACTCCAGTGGGGTTCAATTTGCCTAAATCTGAGGTTCTGGACTGCACTGGGCACCGAGAAGTAGCCAGACACAGAGGCTGGACTATGCTGGTTTTCTAGGCCAGGAAACACAGACTCAAATTTTTAAGGTTTTTTGCACAGGATAGGCATTCCATTAATATCCTCAGAAGTGTGTCTGAACAGCAGCACAAGCTCCCACACTCTTGTCCCACGGGGATTCTAGATATCTTTAAGCGTGCTGCAGTCCTGCCAGCTGCTGCCTGGATTTGCCTAGTTTTAAAAATGTTTGCAAGTTTCACCAAGCATAATTTTAAAAACCATGTAGCTCACTGTGGGATAGGGTAAAAATGCTATTCTCTTTTCTTTTACAGCTGTTGATCTTTAACAATTTAATTGCTAAGGCTGACTGACAACATGAGGTGGGGCCTGAGATGGAAAGAGAAGAATGGATAAACATTTCTTATTTGCTTGTGAAGCTTGTCACTATTCTCACAGGGTATCCAACAAAGTCTTTTTATTCTGCTGCAGGCTTGTTATGTTTTTTGGCACTCTGATCTTCCCACGTCTCCATATTTCAACTGCTTCCTGTGTTTCTGAATTCTTTATAAAATGTCTCAGCAGCTGATATTGGGTAGAAAACACAACAATAACTTTTGGAACACAGCGTGCTGCTCTTCCCTGCTCTGAATTGGCAAATCACATACATCACCCAGCCTAAGTACTTAACCACACCGAAATATGTCTGTCTCAGAGGTGGGGTGGGTGTATTAAATGTGTGTGCTCAAAGTCAGACACTCACAACCAATGAGCACATTGAGAATGCCAGGGCAGCACTGTGCTCACAGTTGCTGGTTTTCCTGCTTGGTTTTAACTCGTAGACCTGATCCAAAACTTACCAGCAGTCCATGAAATTAATAGAATCAAGTTTAGGCGCTTTTTTTTTAATTTTTGCCTTTTTTTTTTTTTCCGAGTGTCTCTTATTGAGATCCGGCATGAGATTAGAAACTGCCTGCAGCAGTTATCTAGGCAAGAGGACATGCCTTATGCATCCCTGCTGCTTGGTTCGTTGTGAAACCGCGGGGTTACCCTCGGCCGCAAAGTGTAATTTCCTTTTGCTGCCTTGCACCCATCCCCTTTTGCCACAAGATGGAGATGTAAGACCGAGTTTAGGCCAGGCATGAAAGTGCTGCTTTCCCTCCAAGAATGACTATTTAAGATCCTTGCCCACTCAGGGACCTCCTTGTATTGCTATTATTTGGAGCCTGCATACTGGCAAGATACATTAATTCTTAAATAATTTGCTATTATTGAGGACTGTTTGGGTCTGAAAAAAATCTGTTTCTTAGCTTTGTTGAAATTAAAACATCTCTGTAATGTATTCTGCCAGAAACCATTTGAGCTGCTTGCAACTCCATGTCTAATTTTAAAACATTGCAGCAACAGTAAGAGGCAAACCTCTCTCTAAAAATACCTGTGTGTCACTAAGTAGAGATTAGTGTCCTAATGATTAGTTAGACAATAGCTGACTATTGATTTAGTCAGCTATATCATTTCTACACTTATACAACCTGCTTTATTTTTGGTTTTTAACTTCAAGAGTCATTGAATGTCCATAAAGGTTCTGTCCCAAGTGGCCAAGGGAAGAAATCCAGGCTAAAATGTGGCCTGGGCAGGCCCTTGCTCTGCAGATCTGATGTTCAGGTGCCAGTGGTGGTAGCTTGGATGAAATGATTATCAGGCTCCATTTCATAACATAGCAACGGGAAGCCCCTGAAAGGTTTTGGTAGAAAATACGTCACATGCATATTTGTTTTCTGTAAGTTACTGTAGTGAAACCTCCCATTCCTTCTGAGCTAAAGGCAAGTGTTTAGCAGGCTCAGCCTTCCATTTAGCCAGCATTTACTTAGGCCTTGTACACATACAGAGGGGATGAAAGGGGCCTGAGCATAAAAAAATCCCATCTTTCATCATCCATGTTATGAGGTGATACATCCTTTCACCACCAGTTTGAGACAACTGCTGTCTTTGTGAATAGCTGTAATCACTCTCACTTGTTTGCTCCAGGATTTGGGAGCCCTAGAGAGACCAAACACTGCAGCACCTAGATGAAATTTGTGTTTAGAGTTACCTGGAGGGGAAGGAAGGCAAAAAAGGTGAATGGCGAGAGGAAGAAAATGAAACTTCAAGTACCAGAAGCCATAAACCTTGAAAAAAAAATCTCTCCTCCACCCTGAAACTATTATGTCAAAATGGAGGTACTGGACATTTTTCATTGCTGACCTACAATAAAAAATAATTTATTTATAAATCCTTTTTCCTATTTATCACCACTGATTATTTCTGTGCTTTCAACTGCAGTGCTGTTTATATGATGGAGTACTTGTCATTCAGAGTATTCTGTTTTCAGAGGAGTCACATGTGGTATTGAGTGCCCCCAACAAATATTGACTTTTTCTAAAGGAAATTTTGTATAAATAAACTGGGTTGTCATAGATAATGTTGAGCAGCAGACCAACATTATTCAAGGCTTGGTGAAACTCGAAATTGTGTTTCAAGAACAACAATATGGTTTTTTACTTTGGAATCATAAATTTCATATAAGATTTTTCCTACATCCTCCCCTGCCTCGAAGGGCAAAGGTGCTGTGAAGACATGAAAAATTCAGCCTGCCATTTCTGTAGGGTTTACATCGGAAAAGAGTCACACAAGAAATCAATCCCTGCCCCATCTTTCAGTAAAAGAGCTCTCAAAAATGCTGGTTTAATTTCCTGTCCTCCAGGTGCTGTCTGGTGGATTTTGGTGTTTCTTCATTTGGCCAACACAATGAAGGGAAAACAAGATAATTTCTAGTCCCCTTCGCTTTCTGGGTTTCATGCGGATGTGCAAGGTAGGCATGTATTTGTTCACAAAAGCAACAAAACCCTCCAACATTAATATTAGTTTTACATATTTAAGATATTTAATCCACTTACAAGAACAACATCCTGGGGAAAGTCGTCCTTATTCTGACTCCAAAACCCAGTGTATTTTGGTGTAGTGCCACTGAAGGGCAGGCATTATCATCAGCAAGCAAAGGTCCACAGAAAACTGATCGAATTGGAGCTGCCAGGGGAGAAGGCACATTTTGCCCGGCAAAGTTAGTTAGTTTGTTTGTATATTTATTTATATTTATTTTGTGTCCTCCAGCACTAGTTACCCAGGGAAACAGGATGAAGGACCATGCTGCTAGCCTCAACTGCTGGCAGGCTGAGCCCAAGTGCTGGTGTGTCCCTGCCCCCTCTTTCTTTGTAGCGAAGGCATAGGCTGCATTACAGAGAAGTAAAATCCTCAGGAGCAGTCTGCCAGTCAGACAGCTTGTACTGCATTTAGGCAGAAATTGTGTAACATGCTTTATGCTTTTACTCTCCCACATAAGTTTAAAAACCACAGTGATTTTTAGTATGATTTCATGAAGGCATAGCAATTTGCCTGGGCAAAAATTGATTGCTGTGTTGTAGGTTTGATTTGGGAAGGTGAGAGTTTTCTCTGTTGTGCTACAAGCCAGAAGCTGGTGTGGCAGCTGTTTTAAAAATCCAGTTTTTCCCAGACCATAACCTAAATTATCACACAGTCTTACGATGCTACTGTTTGCACAGAAAAATTGCTGAGACTACCAAATTTTCAAATGTCAGTTTTACATAGACATGATTAAATTTGCAATTAGGTAAGCCTGAAGAAACTTGGTATTATTTGAAATAATTTTTAATTAGTATGACTGTCTCCATCTCATTGATTCAGTAGGTTGGTAACCCTGCTGCTTAAAATATACATTAACTTTGTACTCTGGTATTTATTTGATAGCTATTTATTTTTTTCTTGGTTCCTTATCCTTATAGCTGTATTTCACTGAGCCAAAGCAGTTCAGTAATACTTCGGTATTTCACATAGATGTCTTGATCAAAGTAAATTACATGCTTTTTATTGCATGCCTTTTTACTTTCTTTAAGAATAGGTGTCTTGTCATTGTTTTTTGCATGAGAAGTTCTGGTTAGTTACTCTATGGCAGACAAACCTGTCAGCCAGATCATAGAATTACAGAACAGCACAGGTTGGAAAACACCTCTAGATCATTTAGTTTTAATCTCCCTGCCATGGACAGGGACACCTTCCACTAGACCAGGTTGCTCAGAGCTCCATCCAAACTGGCCCTAAACACTGCTAGGAATGGTGCATTCACAATTCTCTATGCAGAAATGGTGTGAGGCAGTTCCTTTGAACTTCTAACACTATCCCAGCTGTTCTTCCCCTCTGGGAATGTTATATCAACATCTGAGGTTAAATGCCTTATTTGTAAACAAGTGGAAGGGAAAAAAATATTTTTCTTCCTCTATCGATTCATTCCATGATTTTATTAGCCTGTCCTTTGCAATGTTTTTACATTAGATTTTAGCAGTTACATGGAATTAGAGAGTAAATGATGGAGGTGTGTATCTCAGCTAGAGAATATATTCTCTTGGCTCCCCTAAAAAGACAGGCATGTTAAAAAGCCATTGAGCTATTCTTACACACAGATGATAACAGTGTAGTTGAAAACTCCAGGAAACAACTGTGTGACCCAAGGAAGGTAGGCATGATGTCAAAAGCTAGGGATACACAACTGGTGGGTCTCACAGACTTCTCATCAGTCTTTCACAATGCATTTGCTCTGATTTGAGCTCTCATGGTTCTAGACATAGTTGTGACAAGTTGCATAAATACGCATCCTGCAGTTGTTCTGTTCATGCAGTATAAAATTGCTCAGGTGTAGAAAAGGGAAGAGACAGCTATACAGGGGTATGCTTTGTTGTTGGGTTTTGGGAGCTTTCTGTTTCTCTGATAGGCATGGCTGTTTCTGATTTTTTATTTTCTAAGGGTTTTCTGAATTGCTTAAAGGAAAACAGTGAAGGTTTCCTGAGTACAGTGCAACCTACAGTCAAATTCCACAGCAGGTCTTGGCTGATTTCTGTGGTGCCAGAAGTAAATACTGCTGTTCCCCATTCATCACACCATTCTTTTGAACAGTCATCCTGAAGGGCAGTAGTTCAATAAAGGGAGGAGAAGAATATCAGGATAACACGTCCCTGTGGGAAGGGTGGAAGGTGCAGAAAGGAATGTTATTTACTTCTAGGCTGGGGTTAGGAAAGGTTCAGGTGAATCTTACTCTGCCCTGCACAGGGGTCGTTCGCCCTGTGGGGTGCCGATAAGGAAAAGTTGTGAGGCGACAAAGGCGTTGAAGTAGTTTCAGTCTGGTTTTGATTCTTCTGCCACACAGCAGATGAATATGCTGGTCTTCAGCTCTCTCAAGACTTTAAGCCAGTACAGAAGTGTCTTTATTAACCCAGAGAAAAGTTATCAGCTTATCATAGCACCAAGTGCTCCAGTGACTTTCAAGGCTCTGATTAACAGACGGTAATGCTTGTCTTCTGGTCTTGCTTTGTACAGGATGTACCTGCTACTTCTCAACATATATTTATGAAACCTTAATGCTGTAGCTTCTGTTTACTGTGGGTTCATGTCTGAACTCTTCACCCCCAAGTGAAGTCTCCAGAGAGCTGCAGTTTCTCATCATTCCCTCTCTGGCTTACGGCTTGAAGCATGCCACTGGTTTTCACGGTGAAGCTGCAATTAGGACTAAGAAGAAAAGAGCAGTCTGTGATTTATGTGAAAAGTACGTTAGAGGCTTACAGTAAAAAGGGGAATGGAGGAGGATGTTACATCAACTCACTTTGAGAGTCCTCAAGTGAAATTAAAACACCAATGCTAACTCTTACTAAGTTAAACTTTCTTTTGTAAACTTGCCAACTGGGAAATTAGTCATTTTGGGTTAGACTGGCTTAGAGAGGAAAACAAAAACTGAGCACAAAGGAGATTGTGATTACAGTACTTAATAAAATAGAAATCGTGCATGAAAATTCAGATCTGCAGGTAGCATTTTCCCTGTCTGGAGGGTTTGATAAAATTTTCTTTTTCCTTCCATTTACTCTACTTGGACAGACTTCCTTTTGTCCCTGTACCAAAAGCAGGTATTTGGGAGAAACACTTTCCAAAGACCTTTGCTCCTATCCCAGTGCTAAGGCCCTGCTGAGCAATGCTTGCATCTGATACAGAAGTAAAAATGTGGGTGCTTTTCTTCCACAAACCCAACCAAACCAAACCCAACCAAACAAGAAATGGAACATCTGAAACACCAGAACTCCACAGTTCTGTTTTGAAGTGCACTTTTAACTTCTAGGACAAACACTGCTTCCAGGCTGCGGTGACCGGGAGAAGGGCGACGGAGGAGCGCATCCCTCTTCCCACCACCACCACCACCACGCCGTGACTGCCGGCAGGCGCTAGCTGTGTAGGGTGTCCTCCCCTCCACGTTTTGCTTTAACTTTTCACTTCTTTCACCAGCGTATCCCTAGACGGACAACCACGGCGGGCAGGCCACGGTTGCACTGCTTCACGCCTTCCAAACTCAGGCCAAGCGTTGCCTGCCCCTCGCCATGCTCCGCAGGGCCCCCCGCAGTGCCATGGAGCGGGAAGGTTTGTTTTCCCTGGCTGCCCGGCTGCGGTTCCCCCCGCAGCCCCGCCAACGTTACCGGGCTGAACGCGGCGCCCCGGCTGTTCCGAGCCCGGGCTGGCACACGGGCTGAGCGGCCCCTCTGCCTCCCCGCCCGGCACCGAGCACCGAGCGGCAGCTCCCGGCCCGGGCCCGCGGCCATGCCCGGGGAGCGCCCGGTGCCGCCGCCGGGCCCGCGCTCCGCCCGCCATGACCCGGGGAGGCTCCGGGAGGCAGAGCCGCCCCCGCCGAGCCCTCCCGGCCGCTCCGCAGGGAGGCGGGGGAACGACCCCGCTCCCCCCGCGGGCCGCGGGGCGGGCCGGGGCGGCGGGCACCACCTCGGGGCCGGGGCTCCCGCCGGGAGCAGCGAGGGCGGGCGGCCGGGGCGGAGCGGGAGCCGGGATGGGGGCCGGGGCGCTGGCCGTACGCGTGAGTAGGGGCTGGCGGCGGGACGGGGCGGCGCTGGCGGGGGAGCGGCTGCGGAGCGCGGCCGGGGGGCGCGGGGGGATGGATGGCGGCTGGAGGAGCCTCCGCCCGCCCGCTCCGCCGGAGTCCTTCGCGGGGCCGGGGGAGGAGAGCCCGGCCTGGGCCCGGCGCCTTCTGCTGGTCCCGAGCGCTCCCCTCCCTCTCTCTTCTCTCCCCCTCTGCAGCTCTCTCGTTTGGGAGAGGTGAAGATTAATACAGGCGATTCCAGTCGGTCTTCTTTTTATTTATCCCCCCTCCCTCCCCCTTTTATTAAGCCAGAGAGCAACTGCTCTGCCGTGTTCCCTGCGTTAGAGTTGCTAGATGAGCTGTAAAAGTGCGTCCCTGTCGCGTATAAATAGCTTTTCTCCATGTGTCTGGGCGGCACTTTTTGGCGGCATCGTGCAGGGATGATTTAAGTTGCTTTCCCGGTCTTGTGATCACTAACAGTGGCATTAATGTTTGGACACGTTTTCGCCGTGTAAAGTCGGATCTTCCATCTGTAAGGCAACTTAACACTGAACTCTTTGTTTCAGAGCTGTTTTGAGGGGATGATTTTATTTTGATTTTGGATGTGTATTCTGGATAACCGCATAATTTTTTGTTCTCTGGTTAGTGCAGCCTCCCCAGGTCGTGAAACAAGCTCAAAAATTTGCTCTGTTCCCATGTTTCTGGAATAATAAAGTTCTCATGTTTCTGGAAACATGGGAAATATCTGTTGGTTCTCATGCAGATTTAAATAGTGAGTTTCCCCAAGCAAGTCCCCCTCAGTTATTCAGGTTTACAAATGCTGAAACATGCTAGAAAGGCTGTAACTGAGCAAGATTGTGAGGCTAATTGAAGGCCTTAACTGGAAAAGCTCTCCGAGCATCACAGCTGCTCAGAAACTGCTCAAAGGATTTTTGCTCTCTTCTGAATTTAACCTAGACTACATGGTTTTTCCCTTGGCGTGTGTCTGCCTGGAATAAAAATCATTTATTATTCATTTATTCCTGAATGGGAGCACGTCTCTTTGAAAGAGATGAGGTATTTTAATGTCGGTCAGATTTTAGTTCAAACACTGGCGCGTGTACTGTTTATCGTAAATATTTATAAGGTGGTCACAATAATAGAATATTGCAATTCTGTTTCACAAATAGTAAAACATATTTATGATGTTTATATGAGCAACGTCTTTTGTAAATATCAGATAAGTGTTACATAGGACCTGGGACTGTAGAACACACATGTGCTTCAAATAGCTGTGTTTAATGGGAAAAGCACAGCAAAGTAGGTGAACTGCCATATCATTTTATGTCTAAAAGAAGGACATGCATGCTTAATAGCAGCACTGATGCAGATGTTCATGTTGCTTACAGACTACAGTAAAAATATGGACTTAAAAATGAAGAGATTTTAAAGGTTTTTTAAAATAAAACATGTACGCCATGCTAAAATCTGTCTTAATACAATGAATTGCCAAGACTTAGTCAGGAGTCTGAGCACTTTTTTGCATTACCATACAGTATTCTCTCTGTTTCTACTACCAGTTTGTTAATGAAACACAGTAGGAATAAGTTCATTTTTAAGCATCATGCAAGTGGTAGACAAAGAGATTGAACTCTGTGGTAGCAGTGGCCCCCAGTTCCTGCAGTGTGATCACTGTTGTGGTGGGTGATGCTGCTGTTCTGCCTTGAACTCTCTTTCCAAATCTCAGTGCTGTAGGCTGATTTAGATTTCTGCCTATTAACAATCCTATAAATTTATCATGTGTTATTTTATTGCCCTCGGTTTTATTGACTGTCCTCCTGTGTTTACCTCTGCAACTCAAAACTTCTGAGAATGTTGTGCCTCCAGAAGAATCTATGGGATTAAGGGTTTACTGTGGAGTTGTTTTTCCACCCCCCTTATTATGTGTGATTAGATTACATAGTCCGTTTCTAAGCTTAAAACCTCAGTAATTAAATTTCAGACTTAGCAGATACTAAACATAACATAATATCTTTCATAAGGGTCCATCTCACCTGACAGTGGCCAAAATTAATCCCTAATGAATAACATTTGGAAGAAGGGTGTAGTAAACCTTCCCCAGAGTACTCTCCCTGACAGGCATTCTGGAGACAAGCTGAACTAATGGTGGTGTGTTGGGATTGTTTGTGTTTGTCCAGTTGCTTTTGTAACCTGTGTGAACTTCATGAGTTACAGGAGCAGTCTCCTGTGACTCCCAGTCACTTGTTATTCTAGTAACAAACTTGCCTACGAAAGTCTTTCTCTGTTAATTACAGACTACCTACACTCTTTTCTTGTTTCTTTTCTAGTTTCTTTCTCTGTTTATTTTCCTTTTCCTACTTCACAGATACTTTTCCTGTGAATTAAAAGAAAGTAAGACCAAAACCTTATTCTGGGGTATAAAAGCCAGTTTTGATGCATGTGCTTGTGTTGTGACTGTGCACCCTTCTACAGCAAATGTGGCTAATCCACATTTTTTTCTTCTACTCCTTTAAGCAAAGCAAAACGGCTGTGAAATTGAAGGAGGACATGAAAAAGATAGCTGTGCTTCCACTGAACAAGCAGAGGGACTCAACTTGTCCAAAGGTGTTTGGTGTGAGTCTTCTGGAGCTCCAGCAGCAGGGACTGAGCAAAAACGGTATCCCAATAGTTGTGTGGAATATAGTCGAGTACCTCACTCAACATGGTAAGCTTAGTGGAGTCACTTTTGCTTAGTTGCACTCTTTATGTAAGATTTTTCAAAGGGAAGATATGTCTCTTTTTGTGGCATTAACCACAGGCAAAGAATATTACTGTATATGGTTTGCTTATTTTTTTTCCCTGCTTTGTTGCTGAACTTACTTTTTAATATGTTTATAAAGGTAAACTACACTCTCATAAACAAGCTGTTCAGTTTATAAATACAATGTATTCCACTTGTGAAGGTTTGTGTTGTTTTCTAGTTGCAAAACATTTGTCTTTAACACTTTTTGATGGTGGGAAGATGTATCTATACAGAGGTATTCAGGAATACCCCCCTCTTCTCCCTGATCAGAGAACATTACTGAAGAGAAATACATGTTCTTACAGGTTTTCAGATAGATTCTAGTTATTAATCCCCTCAAGGAAATAGGTATTCAATTCTTAGCTTCTCTTTGCACTCATTTAATGGCACTTCACTTCCTGTTGTTGAAATAAATCTTGCAGAAATCTAGAGAACCACTGGTGCACAAATGTATTCTGTGGCACTTGGTCAGCAATAGAAAAGGTTTTGTGGAGATAATTTCATCTTGTAAGAAGTTGCATCTGTTTTTACCCTAAGGTTTTTCTTTTAGGTACTCAGTAATGATAATCCAATTGCAGAGTCTTAGATTCCATGACAGTATCTTTATAGATCCTCAGAAGCTGATAGATGCAATCATGGCTTGAAACTTAGCTTGGATTAGGGTACAGTGCAAATTTAAAACGTGGTCCTACCTTTACACAGCAGCATCTTGCTTGATCTAGTTCAACTCGCCTTAAAGTGGTTTTCCAGAACACTGAAAGAGCAAGGATGGAAAAAGTTTTGCATCAGTTAGGACTTAATCAAAACCAGAAGCTGACAAATGCTCTTGGCTGCAAGCTGTGGGCTGTGCTCTGTTGTTCCATAAAAAGATCAGAATCCCACACAACTGTGTTCCAAAGATGGACTAAACAAGCCAAGTTTTCTGCTCTGCAGCAAGATTAGCTGAGCTTCTGAATGCCAAGTTGATTATCCAGCTCCAATAAAGATACAATCCATTCTCCTCAAAAGTACAAGCTAGATCTCAAAGACGTTCTCTTACATGGAAAGCAGTTCTTGAAATGAGCATCCTGTGCCTGTATAAGGTTTGTTTTGTGAATTAATGGCAAAGTTAAATGTGAAGGCATTTTTAACAGAAGGCCAGAGAGCCAGGCTGAGTTGACTGTTGGGCAGATGCATCCTTAAACTAAGTTTGCATTAAGCTGCCTATTTCCAAATTTATATGTGAAGCAAAATTTCCCTCTGCTGTATTTAGTAGTGTTTGATTGCTGTTATCAGGATGTTCTAGCCTCTCATTATTTCTATAAATGACTGAGGAAGAGGAAAGGAAGTTTGATCTGTATTCTTTGCTCACTCAGTGCTGCAAAATCGAAAATCATAATTGAGATGAGGTGTCTTCTGCCCTCGAGATGGCAGCATAGCATGCTATGTAAGAATGGATTTCATTGTGAATACGGGAATACAAACTCTGTCAACACTATTTCATAGTAGTCAAGTAAAATGTTTGAGTGCTTGTCCATTTTCTTCCCCCTTACTAGAGCCATTTGTCTTCTGGTCCAATGAAAGAGATTATTTTTCTCTACAAACTCTGCTGCATCAGAATTGATTTCCTAGACTGGAAACATTCTGTTAAGGTTGCCATTTCATGGTGTCTAGTCTGAACTGATGAAAACCATATATATTTGGTGTTTTCATGTTGTATTTCTGAAGAAGAACAAGCAGGAATATAGACAGTATTAGAAAAGGCAGAATGTTTGTGGTGAAAGTGTTCTAAAGGAAAATTAATTTACTGCATTCAGTTTTAACCTCCAGCTCTTCACAGGAGATTATGAATCTCAACAAATGCCTAGAAAGTGATAGTAGATAATAGTATGATTTGTCTGGCTTGCTCTGTCAAAGCCTCCTTCTTTCTACATCTCCTTCAGTGGGTGTGGGTTGTCTAACCTGTGGTGATCGATACCGTTTCTCTGTCATTGTGAAATACTTTGGTCTTTGTGCTGTCCAAAATACATATTTGCTCACTGAGATTTCTTACTATCATAAAGTTGCAATACTCATTATGGAGTTACTGCTGCAATCAGCACATATTCAGGTGTTTTTGCTTCATGATGGTCTCGGGTAAGAACCTGTTACCCTGGAACGTGAAGCTGGCAGTAGTCACATGTGTGAGTTTGGCAGAGTCCTGCTCAAGATAACAGGCTACTTGCAAAAATGAAACAATGGGACTGCTCTGTAGAGTCCTTTGTGGGATCCTTTTCTCTTGAAATATACCAATTCAAAATATGTCTGTCTGAACTGGTTTCTCTGTAGTGTGAGGTTACAGCAACACCACTGAGTTTTGTGGGTTCTCAAAAGAGTATCCCAGGCCTCAAGATCTTGTCACTAGTATTTGTTATTTATCATAATCCAACTACTTGACTAGAAGGGGTTTCTGGGTTTCTGGGGTCAAATTAGTACTTTTTTAAAACTGTAGTGTATTGATTGCTTTTTTATATATTACTGCATGTATATTATTCACACTAAATATCTATTTCATCGTGTCACTGGGATGTCTTAGTTCTGATGAGTCTTACCTGCAATACGCAATTACAGGTATGACGCAGGAAGGTCTCTTCAGAGTAAACGGCAGCATGAAAATGGTGGAGCAGTTGCGTCTGCAGTACGAGCGTGGAGAAGAGGTGGAACTTGTTAAAGATGGTGATGTGTACTCAGCAGCCAGTCTGTTGAAATTATTTTTGAGAGAGTTGCCAGATGGGATTATCACGTCTGCCTTACATCCCAGGTTCATTCAGCTTTACCAGGGTAAGTGAAGAAGTAAAATGTCAATCCTTCAATGCACTTTCTTTCTGGATAACTGATTTCTGGGTTTACCTTTGTTCCTTGTGTCCTTTGACTTTAGCTCTTACCTGCTCCCAGATGTGCAATTCTTACAAGAAGCAGAAAAAAGCTTCTTACATGCTTGTTGTAAAGTCTGAACTATTTATGATTTTCTTATCCAGTTGTATCTGATGAATATAAACTAAAATGATCAGCTGGTTTCTTTGAGCAAACCTGTAGACAACAGCTGCAGTCTCTTTAGGATAGAGTTTTGCTTCTGTTTGCTGGGGTGGTTTCTGGCAGTTTCACTGTAATGGACTCTGAACAAAGTTACAACTTCATCTGCTAATCAAATTGGGCCAAAACCATACATTGTTGAAGTTTCTCCTTCTCACTATGTAATGTCCCATCAAAAAAGGAAACAGTTTGCAAGTATCAGCAGACTTTATCTTTTGTTCCCTGCCATAGAACACAACCTGGAAGACTTCTTTCTTTCTTTCTTTTCACGCCCCCTCACCCACCTTCAAGTGGTGGATCAACCATAGCACAGAACACCACCTCTTCTGTGGAAAGCTGAGAAATCATTTAACAGAGAGTTGTGTAAGTTTAAATCTAATTCATCTGTCTGTAATATATTTCTTCTGTGGTGGTGTTATGTGGAATGAGGGGTGGTTGGCCCTGTTCTTGACCGTGTGGGTCAGTGGCAGTTCTTCTATCTTGCTGCAGGCGGTCAAGACTTCTTCGTTATGTTTTCCTAAGAAACTGCAAAATGAGTGGGTAAATGTTACTAGAGATTTGCTTGCCTTACTGTAAAGAGCATATGTGATGTGTGATGCATGATGCAGAGGAGGAACATGTGCTTTGACATGCATCCCTGATAGAAGGTGGTGCAAAGTTCTCACACTCCCCTTCCACTTTTCTTGCCTTCAGGGGAGAGTAAGTTTAGGCATTTCCCAGAGGAGGGAGGACACTACCATGTGTTTTCTTTCTTTTACGTTTTGGGCTGTACAGATTGTTGATAGTGCACTGGAGAAGAGCATTGTGCTTTACCTTGAGTGCAGACATTTCAGCTGTAGTAAGGTTATATGTCGGCTGTGTAAAATACCTTCCCTCTTTAGTAAAGTTTTCTGGGGCCCAAGGATAGTGTTCAGGAAGTGTTGTGTAGGAAGGTGCTGTTGTTTTAGAAAGTCCCTTTTTCCTGGTCACTGTTGTGGTTTCTTTGGGGTCTTTTAGATTTCACCAGTTCTGACTTGTGAGTTTATTTAATTATGTTCTTCCTCATAAATCATAGTTTAGGTGTAAACTTAGTGTAAGTCATACCTTAGCTGTTCTACATCCCCACAAAGGTCATATTGGTGTATTGTGCCAGGAACTACTGATGTACTTTGTGAACAGTGCTGTTTGTGGTGTTTGTGGAAAGTTTAGTTTGTTTCTGCTTCCCACAAGAAAAGCAAAATCCCCCCAGTACTTTCTAGGGAAATGAGATGGATATTCTCACTTAGGGGATTTACCCATCAAACTTTCTTGTTTCCAAATAAAGTTTGTGGTGTAACCTGTGAACCCAGTTTTGCAAAAGTCGATCCAATTGTGACATGTCTTCATAGCTAAGTTTGCCTGTATTGCACAAGAACATTCAGTTTAGTCCCATTATAATTTTTGGTTAGGGGAAAAAAATGCCAGTTGGCTATTACGGCAAGGGAAAGACTTCTGTAAAGTTTGACCAAAACTGAGGGGTTTTTCATGCCCTAGAAAATACAACATAGATGAGTAGCTATGAAAGGCACTGGTGACTTTCATCATGTTCAGGTTAGCTTAAGTGGTAGATGGGCATTTGTTTACAGTTAAATGATCAACCAACTGTGCAGGATTGGAGGAGTTATCTATTCACTTATCAAAGTATGTGCAAGGGTATTTGTTGCAAAATGGTACCAAAAGAGTGCATGCCTGGGCGTTCTTTCTGTAAACTGTGAAGAGAGAGGTCGAACTGTTTCTGACCCAACAGGTTATTAAAAAATAACTTTCGATCTGGAGCCACTTCACTGCATGTCTACAGTGAAGGCAAATAGAAACTCTGTTACAACCTCTGTATTCCCTTCTGTTGAAGCTTTGCATGGGATATGCTTTTTTAGAATTATGTTAGAGTTAGTTTGGAGTATTTTCATGGATTGATATCAGCATGTTTTAAGCCAGCTGAGATCTTGACATGAGAATAACACATGGTTAGATTACTTACTATAAAAATTGTTAGAGAGTGATTCCTGTCGTTAAAAATAGATGGACTGAAAATTATAATTTTTACCCATAGCTGTAATCCTTTTCAATTCCAGGTATAATCTTTGTTACCAAACCAAAGAGGAAATAATCTGCCCTTTTATGAAAGAGAGAACCTGTCCCTTGGGTAGTTCAGGAAGTCCACGCAGCTGGTTTAGCATTGCTGCCTGCAGCCTGTGCAGTGTCATGTGAAACAGAGCTTTGCATGCTGCCCCCAAAACCTAAAGCACTGCTGTTTGTATAAATATTCAGCATAATGCCAAGACTATGCATTTCCAGAAAACGTCACATGTGTGTCCTAAAGGCCATTTGTTGCACCCTGACATTCTCTCTCTGCCTTTGGAAAAGAACAGTGGCAGTGGGAGCTGAGAAGGGCCTCCCTCTGTAAAGGATGTCAGTCATCAGAGAAAGTGTGGCAAGTGCAGGCCAGGGATACGCTGGTGTTGGCCGGTCTCCTCAGAGCACTTGTCAAATATGAAGGCTGCTCCTTGCGGGGAGTACTGGGGTAAAAAATGTCCATCATGATCTCTTTTGTGACTGAGGCTTCACTGCAGAGCAGAGCTATGCCTGCCCATGAAAAATGGGCTGTGCTTACAGAAACCTCAGACAGAAGAAATCAGCAGTTCCCATATGGCAATCCCTGCCTGAGCTTGTTTATCCCTTCTGGCTTTTCAATCCTTATCTTCTACATCACGGTCACTGACTCTTAAGACATTTGTACATACTGGGAACTGTACGTGCAGCTCTTACTCCTTTCACAGGTCACTTGCTTTTATAAAGACAGGTTGCCAGTGTACTTTTCCTTTTTATCATACAGAAAACTTTTCCTCATGTGAATTTATTTTTTGCAGGCATACAGTGAAATGTGGATTCCTGTCTTCCTTTGGTTCTCAGTTGAATTCTGCTCACAGCCTGCCATGTTTAGAAAGGTTTTGTCTGGTGCCTGTGAACAGCCCTGCTAGTTTCAGGGAGAGGGATGGGAGGTGGTGGAAGGGAAGGAGCAGCTCCCTTCCATATCAACAGGTCAATTTACAGAACGCTTAGTAGCCAGCAGCTGTTTGACTTACATGAACACGCAGAACCAAAAATACAGCTTGTGTTGGGGGATTTTCGAGGTCAAATTTCAATCTGAACAGTGACTGTGAAAATGAATACATGAGAACTGACCTTTTAACCATGGTAACTGCAGCAGTGCACCAAATCAGATTCACGAGATATCTGTGGTTCTCCAGGCTCTTGTGACATGATTTTAACCTTTTCCTTTGGCTTTTAGTGTCATGTTAGTGTTATAAGAGCTAGTTCCAAAGTAGAGAAATAACTTCTGTTTTCCACATGGAGATGATGTTTGTTATGCAGTAAAACCTCTTGTAACTGGATTTTTTTATGCAGATGATGACACACGGCAGAGCTGCAAAAGAAGTGAGAGTGCTCTTCTCCAGTATCTTGGAATGAGGCATAAATACAGCGCTGTGAAGTACAATAATGATAGAGAGCAAGGGGTCTCAAGTTGGATTGTGATGACAGCCTTCTTATGATAAGGACTTAAAACGTTTCTGCTACTGATGGCAACAAGGCGTGATTTTTTTTTTTCCCTGTGTCTGAAGCAGATTGTTTCTTGGCAGAGGGAGACTGGAGCCCCACTTGCCATAGACTGTGGAGATGGAAAGAAATGCTTTGATTCCTCCGACAGTCCAGTGGGTGCCATGGTACTGCAATGTACATCCTGCTGCCTCTCTGCAAAGATTAACTTCCTGGGGCACATTGATAGCTGCTGACAGATGCAAGCTTTTCTGTCTGCCCTCCAATCTGGGAGTATGCGAGGCAGCTGAGAGCTGTGGTAAGCATGACACTGAGCAGTAGCCTCTCTTCCTTGTCTCACAGCACAGATAGTTGGCTAGGGCGTGGCACCCTGGTGATACGGTTTCAGCGCTTCCAGGCTGGAGTTGTCTGGGGTCAGACCATCTGAGACATGAGCAAAACAATTACACACACCTGTTTGCAGGCATCCAAGCTTTTAGTGATGTTCAGGCAGCAGGTTCTGCAGGGAGAAGGAGTAATATGAAGAGAGATGAACTGGGGAATTAGGTTGTGTCTGTAGCATGTCAAAGCAATTCAATATGTTCAGAAATAGGATGAACTATTGGAAAATATGTCCCTCTTGTTGTGATCTGTGGGCGTATACCGAAATTAAATGAGACTTGAAAACACACTGGCAAATGTGTCTGTGCCTCCTACAATGTTGAGGCTCCTGTTTCTAGTTAATTAACATTTTTAGAGAGACTGCCTGTCCCTTTCACTTGTCTCCTTGACTTATTCCTCAGTAGTGAGTCCCAAGTTCATCTTTGAGGTGCCACACTGCCCTTGCTGGCTTCCTTGGTCCTCTACCTGTGTCATGCTGTGTTCTGTGTCCTCCAGTTGCTGAGGCTGGACATGGCCTGAGGCTTCTGGTTTTGTTCCCTTCCTCAACCTACCCACTATTTCATCCTTGGTTTCAAGCTCTTCCTGGCCACACACCTAGCCAGGCTTCTTGTGCAGCCCTTTGCTGAGATGCCATCTATTGCACATGACTTTTGGAAGGCTCCCAGAATAAAAAAGATGCCTTGAGAGCACCTTTCTCCTTGCCTTCATTCTTATTTGACTTCGGTCTCCTTCTCTGGTCAGTACCAGCTGAGTAAACCTTAGTGAATGACTTTGAAACAAACTGAAAAATTGTCTAGCAGGTAGTCAAAGGAGGAAGATTGCTCCAAGTCATTGTTATGACTGAAAACTATTTTTGCTCTCTAATAAGTTGAAAAGCTGCTTTATTTGAAGAAATGATCATGGATAGGAAAGGTACACTTGTCCTGAAAAATATACAAAGTGCATGGAATACTGTGTATGGATGTCATTGCTTAAGTTCACCATGAGCTGTAATAGGATTTTTTTAAAAATAAAGCTGAAATCCATGAAATGTCAGCAGCAGGAGAATTAACAAACTGGTTTTGATTTTTGGACTATATTGGAAGAAAAACTTGAGTTCCTTTCCTCGTTTTTTCACTAGAAAAGGAGGAAAGAGGAAAGCCGTATTTTCTTTTTCCCATTTCACAGGGACAAGGAATTTCATGGCTCAGTAAATGGAGTTTGCTGCCTTGTGTTACTCAGTGTCTCTGTGTCCTTCACTTAGGTTAGATCTAATATCTGTCTCTGAACTTGAAAGTACAGAAGCGAACAAAGGTTTGACTGTGCCCAGCGATAAACATCTGTGGTGCTGATTTGCACCACATAACATATCGTGGTTAATGAACAAGGACATCCCACCTACCAAATACAGCTGAGGCCATGAGCCCAACAGCTTTATTTGTTGTCAGATTGCAAACCTGTGTTTGGAATCTTTTGTGGCTGTTATTAGCATCTTTCCAGTTTGGAAGTGATGGAAAATCCTTCAGTGAATGGAAAAGTACCTGTCACTCTAAAGCCCCAGTGGAAGACTGAGAGACAATTAGTTCTCAAGGGCATTTCCTAATTAGATGGTGGGGTGATGGTGGTGGAAGAGGTGCATTTTTTCTGAAAGATGACTTTGGCTTTCCTTATCATAACTGCAAGCAATTTGTAGTAGAAAACACTCTGTGCTAGTTGCTTTGTTATCTAAAGAGAAGTATGTTAGGAGGTGAATTTTAATGTTCTGGCTATATGGAAATTAGTTGGGTTTGTTTTTCTTTAAGCTTCATAAAAAGATAATTAGTAGTCAAGTCAGAGACTGTACAGTCCAGTTTGATCAGTGCAAATACAAATGCACCTAAATTCCTTTTTGTTATTCCATGTGATACAGCCTTTGGAAGCATCATGAAATATTACTGCAGAAAGAAAATAATAAATCAGGTTTCTTACCAAACTGATTGATAGTCACAAAGTCATGACTGTTTTATATTCTGCACAGCTCAAAAAAATTTTGAAAGAAATGCTTGAGATAAACAAGCAAGTAAGATTTTTTCTTCTCATCTGTTTCATGCATATTTGATATTTGACTTTTCTGAAAGAGCTAATTTCTTAGCTGTACAAGGAAAGGGTATAATTAATCAGTTGGTTGAAACGTTTGGTCCTGTAATTTGACTGGCATTTTAAAGTTTGGTCTGCTGTCATGAAAGAATTCATATTATGTTTGTGGTACCAAAACAGATACATAGAAATGAATTCACCCTGCATATAAAACTTAAAAAAGCTTCTCTCACCATGTATAGTATTATGCATGTCATATAAAGCAGGGATTCTAAGCTTGGAAGCAGATGAAATCCATCAAGTTCAATTGTATGAAGTGGCAAGTATGTATATAAAAAACTCATTGTTTCCCAAACTATATGTATGATAAATCCTCTTTATTTGCCACAGAAAGTAACTGATTGTAAACCAGAAATAACACTGCAAATTAATGGTTGAGTTCTCAGGAGTCACTTTCAGATATTTTTATGGAGGATACTAATTTTCACAGCTAACCACTTTTCAAAGCACCCTACTCCTGGAATATTGTTCAGTCCAGTCCTGGAATATTTCTGGGAAATGAAGAGTAAAAGCAAAGATGAAATTTGCGAAGTGTTTATACTTTAAACTGTATTCAAAGATTTTTGTTTTCCCCTCCTTTTTTTCCCTTCCTTTCCCCTCCAAAAACGTTGGGGAAATGTGAAATGTTATTTTTTCCTTCAGCTGCACTGGATGTTTTTCTGCCAGTCTTCTCTGCAGGCAGGCAACAGAAGCAGCAACTATTTGCTCAACTGCTTCCGATGCAGCCTCCTCTATTACATCTTCTTGACTGAAAACAAACCTTGAAGACTGAGCAAGGTTTGGTTTTGATTGAATGCTGGGTGGATCTCCTTACTAAGGATCATAACATCCTCTGAATGAAAAAACACCTTGTTACCCTGAGCATGGGGAGGATATCTGTATTCCCATGGTAAGCCAGCAGCTACTTTGGGACAAGGAAGCCTGTTATAGAGAACACGGAAGGTCAGCATTTAGCATGAGCTCACTTCGCCTCTGTGTAATAAAGACATCCTTCGAAGCAGTAGAACTGCTTTTAAACCTCAAAGTACATCTCTAAAAAAAAAAGCAATTGTGCAACAACAGTCTTAAAGCATTGACACCAGCAACCCATAAGGCTGATAAAAAAATGAAAAAAGTGCTAGTAATGCACAGATGGCCTTGTGTTAATGGACACTGCTTATAATTAGATTGGTGAGGAAAAGCTTTAGGGCCCGAGGTCTTGTGTCTGAAAATGCTGTTGCAAAGTCCTTGGGGTTTTTGTGCATATGTAAAAGTTTCAGTGATATTTCATTTTGGCGGAGAGTAGAAGTGAGTATTTCCAAGCATTAAGGCATCCTGGTTTGGTATAAAGTTAAAGCAATGCTGAATTGTTTTCAAAACTTTGATTTTATTAACAGGCAAACTTTGCTTTTATTAATAGGCAAAACCCAGAAGAAAGATTTTGGTGGAAATTGGACACTTGTGTTTTTGGGGTAGAGGAGGGGAGCAAAGAATTTTACATATGAGTTCAATTCCAGCAGCAGAACACAACTAAGCAGAAGCTGTGTGTGAGGCCAGGCTTGTGTTCACCACATGGGTCTGTACGAACACAGCATCTGTGAAGTTCATAAAATTTTTGCTTTAAAACAGAAAAGCAACAAAAAACCTGTATAAAAGAAAATTGACCTAAATCATACTTGCGTAGTACTTGGTTCAGTATGGGAAACTTTTATCCATGCCTAAATTCTAGAAGAACAGTATAACAAGGCTGCTTTCTAACATTAGGCCAGGTTTTGGCTCATTTTAGAGTGTAACAGTGCCACGAACAGCTGTGTTTTCATAAGCAAGGCACCTCACTGAAGATTTTGTAGAGTTGTCCCTCTGACAAAAGATACAAAATTGAGTTTTTCATAAAATGTACCCCCAGAAAGTACGTTATTCTAGCACGGTGTGCATTTCAGGAGACTCCTTCATTTGCTGTTCTTGGTTGGGAAGGGAAACTAGGAGTATGAGAAGGGTTTGGCAAGTAGGGATGACATCCAGAAGAAGCATGGAATCAGGAGATTTGGTAGAACTGGAGTTAGAGTAGATTTAGCTATATACCAGATGGGAATAAACATGCTCTAAAGCTGTTAGCTGACTGTTAGTAAGCTCAGTCTGGTCAGGAAAAAGATTACAATATAAAGGTAAGCATGAAATGGTGCCAGTGGTGGGCTCAGGAGAAAGGTGTGCATGTCCTGAGGAAAACTGAGGGGTTTGGAGGATTCTGTGTCTCTGAACAGAAGCAGGACTGAATTTTAACTTGCACTGCTGGCCGATGTAAGTAAATTGGTGGCAATGGAGAAAACCATATAGATATGTTTTTTCTTCTCTTGTTTTTCCTAGACACGAGAAATGACATGCAGAAGGAAAGTTACCTGAAAGAACTCCTTAAAGAACTGCCTGAGGCTCATTATTGCCTGTTGAAGTACCTGTGCCAGTTCCTGATAAAGGTTGCTGAACATCATGTAGAGAACAGGATGAACCTTTGCAACCTTGCCACTGTATTTGGACCAAACTGCTTTCAGTAAGTTGGAGTTTTTACTTTTCCCCATATGCTGACAGGGAGTCTAATGAAGCAGATGGCCAGAATTGTAGCTCAGAACCGCAGTTTGTCAGGGTGATCAGATGGAGGCAATAACTGGGGCTCTGTGTTAAATTTTAGTGCTAAAGCTATTGTTTAAGCTGAATGGGAGTTGAGTTGCTCTTCAATTTCCTCTTGCTGTTTTGCTAAACTGTTGATCAGTTTTGTGTTGCTGCATTGGTAGCAGAGCAGGAGTATAACAACGAAAGGCCTTCAGGCTGTTTAAGTGAAGGAAACTTGTACTCATACAGGTTTCTTCCTTTGCCATCAGTTAATATGAATTTGTCTCTGCAGAAGGCTTGACAGGGGATGCCTGGGGGAAAAGGATTCCTGTGTGGCACCTGGGTGCTGTATAATTTCTGGAGATGAATACTACATTCTGTATGCAAGTTTGACCTTGTGTTCTGGTGTCTGTCCTCAGGTGCCGATGATTCTGAGTTATCTGTCCCTCTAGTGTATTCAGAAATTGCTCTGGAACTTAATGGGGATCCCCTGGTTTCTTGAGACTCCTTACTGGACTCAGAAGTTTTACTGGCTTCTTTTATTGGGCACTCAAGTTCCTGGGTGCTTGTGCTGAAGGTGTGTTTTACATGCTAGTGGAGCTTGCAGCAGTAGCAAGAATAGTTATTTCCATGTGCAAGAACACACTCGAGTGAAAAGGTTCCTGTTGAGTCCCTGGTTTGATGCAGTGGAGCATTAGCATCTTCACCCCAGTCTTGTCTGCAGTGAACCCACTGGCTGGCATTTGAGATCTAAGACATGGGAAACACACAGGGAGTTCAGTTCAGTCATCAGTCTTGGAAGATGTGTGGTATCTCCAAGAAGAGACAACTATCTCAATGTTGGATTTGTATTGATCTTTGTAAAATTTCGCTCTGGAATAATACTGAGTTGTCTAGTAAGACTTAGATTAGTTGCCTAATGAGACTGTCTCCCCAGGCTTCCTCTGTAGGCAGTGGAAAGAAGTAGATTTCTTTGAAGACAAATAACTGAAACTGGATTCCTTGTAATATATTGAGCCAGTTACACATACTCAGGCTAGATGTCGCCTGCTGGGTTTTTAAGGAGCGTATCTTTTCCATTGATTAGGAAGAGAACATGCAGAAATGAGACATTGAAACTAAAGTTTGTCCTAGAGACTACACTGCTGCCTTATCATAAGATGTTGCTGGTGGATGATGAAGGTGAATTTCAGAATTAAAACATTTACTGTGTTAGTACAAAAAGATAGAGTATATTTTGAAAATTGTTTTCCTCTCCAAGAGGAAGAGTACTCAAAAGACAGTAGGGTGTGTGGGAATGCATGCATCTGAGAGTTACTGGAAGCACAACACTGCAAACTTCTGACAAGGAAAAGCAAAACAATTTTTTAAAATTGCCTTTCTATGGGCAGTTTGGGAATGTCTGTCTAAATGTATTGGTAAAGCTTAGAACAAACAAAATAAATTACATTACTCAAGCTCCCAAGTGACTATTAGAATAATTTTTAGTTTACTCATCACTTCTTTCAAGAAGGTTTAAAAATTATCTGTGCATAAATTTTGATGTAGAATGCAAAGAATTGCAGTTTGGAATTGCAGTCGGTGTTCCTAATATTAAACCAAAGCATACATTGTAAAAGCTGTATAGTTGTTGCCACAACTGATCTCTACTTCTAAGATGGCATAGAAAAGATGTAATGGTTTTTGTAAGGTACAGGGACTGTACCTTACAAAGGAAAGGGGTGGAATCACATCATTCCGTCGCAGAAGACTGAGAATGGCAGAGTTCATTGGAGGTGAAAACCCAAGGGCTCTTGAAGCTGTTTATGAGTGTAATCAGCCCAACAGTTGTGACACATCTTGAAATAAATGCTCATGTGGCAAAAGAGGTAGTGAAAACAAGGCTTGACACTTAACAAATGACTAATGTGTTGTTTAAAGACCCAAATAAGTCAGAATGATGCATGCAGATTTTATTAAAACTAAGTTTCACCATGTGGTAATTCAGCTATGTATTTCATCAGGTCTTGGTCTGTTCAGCACAGTTCAGGATTCTGGTCTGGACACAAGGATTGTGAGCAACAGTTCAAAGACCCTTTTCTCCTGTGTTAATGGATGTAGTCTTAAATTGCTGGAACTGTAACCATCTATATCAACAAATATTTGATAGGGGGAGGAAAGAACTTGCAGCACTAAACTTTGGGCGTTGGGCTGGTTGGCCAAGCTTCCAGAGAGAGATCCTCAGAACGCAGCTCAGAGCTCTGGAGTAAGGCTGTCTGAAGTCTGCTTGGCAAGGGCTGTCTGACTACTGGCTGCAGGCAGCCCCAGGAGAGGGTAGCTGCAGAAATTAAATATCAGCAGGCGGCTGAAGCGAACACTCCTCTTGCTTTGTGTTTTTTGTTTCGAGTAGTGTATAGGGTGTTTCTCCGTGACAAGGAAATAAGGCTGAGCATCCAGCTTGTCAGAAATTACACTGCTTAAGCAGGAAGATCTGAGATTTTTTTGTCACAAATTCACACTCATGTCTAAAATTAATGTTGGAGTCTGTGTAGTTAAGGCATGGTGTCAGAGAAGATAAAGCCCATCTGCTGATAGTGAAGGATTACTTTTTGTGAGGTATTTTTAGTGTCATTTTAGCTATTTAAGCATATTATCTTGTCCTGCGTAACTGAAACTGTGTAACAGCTGAATAAATTATGCAGAAATAAATCTTGCTGTGTGGTCACTTTCCAGACATTTAGACTTAATTTTAATTCTCTTAATTTCATTCTGTTTCTCTATGTCATGTAGAAAAACATGTAATGATATCTGATTTCCTAAACTTTCAGCCCTTCTGCTTTTATCTTATCCACTGCTTCCCCTGCTTCCTTACTTGCTGTCTAACAGAGTGCACTGGTGCTTTTCTAATGAAAGGTTATCTTGTGCTTCCTAATGAACAGAAAAAGGAAAAAAAAGGCTGTTTGCATTCCTTGTAATGAAGTGTGGTGTAAGATATAGGAATATGTAAAGGGCAAGGTCAAACAGCTCAAAAAAAGATTTGAGATTTAATTCACTGTTTTCTTCCAACTTAGATTGTTCAGATTTATTGTGATGGAAAGCAAAGGTCAAGCATATTGAGAAATACAGCCCTTGAAGAACAATGGGCATGAAGGGAACATAAAAAGTTGTCTTTTCTGTCACTGGGCTAATCTGTGTAGAGTATTAACACTTGCAGTGTGGTTACTCTTAGAGGAAGTTACTGTCCATTGACCTGAATTTTAGCCTCTGTGGAGACACAGCTGTAATTATGGCCTGCTGTATGGTCTCTGTTCAGCTATCACAGCTAGTGCTGGAGAAGAGAGGACCAGCTGGGTTTTCTCTCCTCCTCTCTATTCTTTTGGAGCTGGGTATCAGAGGGGCTGCAGCACTCATTTTGTCCTTTGGTTGGGATTGTGAGACATGAGATCTACCAGTTAGAGTCAACATAGGATCCATTTGCACCCATTTTTTGCAGTGGTTTCTCAAAGAATGGTCTGAACTTGTGGCCGCCATCATTCAAGCCCTCATTAACTTGGTTGTGCTTCATTCCAGCAGAGATTAGGAATGTTGTGAGGGATTGCTCCATCCCCCCAAAAGTGGCTGGCAGGTAACCAGTTAGAATTAGATGCAATTATTTATGTATGATGAGTACATAACAGAAGTTACCTGAAGGGTTGCACGAGAAAACATTAGGTATGGAGGAAAATTGTATTGTCTTTAGATATAGAGAAAATGGTAGATCATCTGTAGGGTAGCTGTAGGTATTTCAAAGATGCTGAATTTGTAAGAATTAAAATCTGATCTAAAGTTATGCATGACTGTCTTACCTTGGTTTCTAGCAGCCTTGGAGCCTACAGAGATTGGGTATATGAAGCTGAAGTGAAAGCTGAGGGGCTGAACTAGAACTCCTTAGTGAGCAATACTGGCCTTTGAAACATTATGTGAATGGACTTTGTTTTCAGGCAGTGCAGTCCCAATCCTTCATCAGTCTTAAAAACAAATGTGCATCCAGGACTGGGGGCAAAACGAGTACTGAAAATTGTTGTTTAAACATTGATTATTGCAAATTGGAGCATGCAACCATAACCTTTCTTGCACAGTTTATGTAGATTTTAAATACTGCGTTTTCCAGCAGAGTAAAGAAATTGTTTTCCATAAGAATTCAGTATGCTACACCCTACAGTGCCAGTTTAAAGCATCAAATATAATATAGGAAGACCATAAATGTTGTCATACATAATCATATTAAATACTTATGAGTGCTTGCCTCCTCTTTGGAAATTGTGTAAGGAACTATATTGCCAAGGCTTTCTGAGATATATTTTTGGGGTTTCTTCTGTTTCTTTTCTGTTGTGTAATTAGTTTCATCATCTGGGGTCCATTAAATGACCTTTATATAAAATAAACTGAAGATTGCTAAAGATGTATTGCTCTCTTCATAAGTAGAGGGTGTTGTGGCCAAATTCCATCTCAAGCCTTTTGTTTTCATAGTGAATGCCTACTCCTTTAAGTTTCTCTTTTGTGATCTGTCCTGTGTCAGTTGTTATGATATTTTCTATTTCATCTCTTGAATGAACTAGTGATTATTTCAATAGGAAATGCTCTGTTGTTCCAGTTTTGTGTTTGGGGGTTTTGTTTGTATGCTTGTTTGTTTTGGCTGAAAAAGGTCCATTAAAGTAAGTTTCTGCTATGGCTTGAAAATGTTTGTCCTTCTGATCTTGACTGAGGATTGGCAATAAAGCATACATGCGGAATTTAAGTGGAGGACCAGTTTCACAGGTAAAACTACAATTGAATATCCTGAGTTGGAAGGGTTCCATGAGGATCACTGAGTTCAACTCCTGTCTCCACACAGGGCAACCTAAAAATTAAACTGTGTGTCTAAGTATGTTGTCCAAATGCTTCTTGAGCACCAACAGCCTTGGGAGCATGACCACTTCCCTGGGAGCCTTGTTTCAGTGCTCAGCCACCCTCATGGTAAAGAACTTTTTCCTAATATACATGAAACAAAATGGTGTTTTAGTTCAGCAATACAGCTGAAATACAATTACAAGGGGTGTTTTTGAGGAGCTGCTGCTTAGAAACATTTGGAGATGAGAGCAATGTAGTTTGAGAGTGGATGTTAGGCTGTGGACTGCCCTTTGTCCCCTTTTGTGTAGGTTTCACTCTTTAAGATGCCTACTATCACTGTAATTTTGTAATAAAAAATGGAACTTTTGCTGAAGCTAAAGATATTGCATACAAATGAAGCCAGTCTACTCTAGCAGCTCCGTGTTACCTGTGTTACCTGAAGTTTGCTTTATGCATCTGTTGCAAATAATTCACAGGCACCCAAATCTGACGCAGAAGATTATCCAAAACAGATTTCAACAGGCAGGCAGGTAGATGCCTCAGAATTGACTCTCTAATACCTCAGAAGCTAAAATACTTCTGTAAAATCTCAGTAGTGACATCTGTTATTGCATTTCATCCAGACCAGCGAGAGATAAGCCTGTAAATGATGCAGAGCATGTAAATGAGTCTCACAGATGGAGATGAACACCTGTCTCAGGTTAGCACTGCTTTGTCTTTAGGTACCTATTAGGCTCTGATCTTGCACTAGAGTCTGCAGACATGAATATGGGCCTGCTTTCAGATGCACCAGTTTGTGATGCAGTGTGTTAGGACAAATCACTTTCATCAGCTGAATTACAGTGATGAGTTGTGACCACGAGGTCATATCTGTTATAGACACAGTAATGTTTGTCTAGAGGGACAGAGTAGACTGTCTGAAGTTGTGACTTCTGAAGGTTACAGCAACTCTGCTTCCAAAATCTTCAGTTGTGCTTGTTGAGGGACTCATGGGCATCTGAGGTGCTAATAAAAATGTTTTGTGAGGGCTGGAGAAACAAAAAAACCATGAAGTGCTCCCTGTCCTTTGAGTCCCTTCATTTCTGGCAGGGTTCCCTAGGAGAATGGTAAGGTGACTTTGTGGAGCTCCTCTACAAAAGGTACTGTACAAACAGCAGAAGTAGGAGTCAGAGCATATAGCCCGCAGTACTTGTAAAGTAGGATTACAGTGCTGTCTTTCCATGCAAGCTACTTCTGCAAAGCCACTTAGGGGATTGGTAATATACATCCTTCATGTCAGGCAGGGTGGGGTCAAACAGTGTTGGGAATTCCTAATGAGATGGACCCTTTCACATGGAAATCTCTGGTTCTCAGTTGTGACAGGGAGCTGTCAGCAGTTGTTGCCTGGGGAAATCAGTTCAGTGATCTCAGTTCCGTTCCTTACAGACAGATAACTACAGCCCAAGTCCTCCTGGCCCCTGTTTCTGCTTGAAGCAAGTTTCCCAGGTGTGGTGGATGATGACAGAGCCTCATAGTGATGCCTGTCTCGTGTCAGATGCAGAAATGTTGGTGTGTTACTGCAGCGCTCTCAGTAGAGTCTGGAGGTTTGCTGTCTCATAAGCCCACTCTGCATTTAGCCTGTTACAGCTTGTTTACAGAGATTCTGATGTAAATTCATTTAACTAATGCATGAAATGTAAGTAATTCTTCCACAGTGAGTTAATCTGACCCCAGGTCACTTTAGTTCTGAGTAAGAGTTGTGACACAGAGCCTTGATGTGGCTTAACCCATTTAAGACTAGCTTTCCTGAGTTATCACTATGGAAGGAGACATGCACTTGGTCTGGGAGAACACAAAGAACATGTGAGCATGAGTCTGCATGGACAGGAGCAGCATGGAGCTGCAGTGGGTGGGCCAGGGGCCAGGCATGCTTTTAGGACATTGTGCAGAAGTGTGAAATACTACTGGGTACCGTATTTTGAATTGAAGAGCTAATAACTTGATCCTATTCCCAATTATTGTTTTAACTTTGAGCACTACTGCTTTTTCAGCTTTTAAGTGGCTTCACCAGTAATTTGGATCTTTAATATCCTGTAAAACTTGTGGTATTAATGCACCTTTGCCTTTTGCCCTGCTTAAATGACTCAGACACTGTTAATGCTGGCACCTCGTTTAGAAAAATTATATTTTTTTCAAATAATTAATATGTATTGAGCCACTGTGCTTTGCACACAGATCGTTCAGAGTGCCTCTCTGGGAAGGACAAGGTGTCCAAAGAATCAGGAGGGGACACTAGAGAATTTGCTTCCAGCTCTACCTATGCTAAGTTCCTGTCCATGACTTCGCGAGCTACTGTGACAGCTCAGTGGGAGTTTTCCAGCTCAAATCGCTAAGATAGATGTGAATTTATCAACAGTTTTTCTTCTAGAAATAACCCCAAAAATTGCCTGTTTATGCCTCCCTTCTAGAAAATGTGTTTCCGGTAGTGAAGCTCATGTTTCTGGTGCTACTACTGAAGTGGTTCCTACATATGTGGCTATAAGGGGATCAAGTCCTGCTGTTCAGGATTTTGTATCTGGACTAAATCATGTGCCTAACTCTCAAAGCAACGCAGTCGTAATGCCTAATTAATATGAAAATAGACATGAAAGAACCATGACTATGAACACAGTTTTGCTGTGATGTTTTAACAGGATCCTCACAAAAGGACTTGTAAAATTTGCAAGGAGTAGGCTGTGCATCAGGAAGGTGGTGAGAGAATACTTCCTCAAAGGACTGGGTTTGAAGTGGCATTTGTAGATGCAGGCTTTTCGGACTAAGAAGAGCTAAAGTGTGATACTATTTTTTTACATAAGTTTTCAGAAAGGTCCAGCTAGACTGGTGGATCATGCAGTGTGGCAACAGATGGAGTTTAATTTGTATAAATAGGCAGAGTTTTGCATGCTTGTAATATAAACTTCTTATGTTCAGCTCAGCATATATTTATTGCAAGGAAAATGTCACCATGGGAGCTCAAAGAGTATAATAGTCCCTACCATGATGGAGGTCTAATAACAGCAATTAAAGGAAAAATAAATTAGAAACTTTGTAAAATATGCCTGTTTAAGTGGCAGAGAAGTGGCAGTGAATCAAATATAATACACTGCCCTTAAAATAAATCAAGCCATGCTGTTTCGCTTAGTTACATTCAGAGAGAAGTGTTAAAAAAGACTAAAGACATGAGGTTTAGCCTTGTGTTCTGCATATCTCTCCATACATGTACAGAATTGTTCGGAATAAGATGTTGGACTTTTCGCAGGTTTGATTTAGTAAAGTTTAACCGACAAGGTAATGTGGGGAAAGGAGGGCAAGAAAGCCATGGAATTGTTCAGAAATGAAATACTGTTTGTATGCTTTCTGGAAACTTTATAGACTGGCCTGTTTTTCAGTCAGGTAGAGATTTTTTGATTTAGCTGTTCCCAGTAGGGAGGTGTTGGCTGTAGTTCCCAGCAGATGCAGTATAGGGAAAGGTTTTGCTCTCTGAAGTCTTTATTTTGACTTGCATATGCTCTAGTACATTTCCAGTTCTTTTCCTGGAAATGAGGTTCACAGGGATGCCAGAGTTATTGTTGTACTCTGTTTTGGAGAAACAAAACAGAATGGTAACAGTCAGGATTTGCCTGCGCTAGCAAGCAAGAAAGCTTTGCACTATAGCAACCATGGAGCACATAATTTAGCATAGGAATAGGGGTTTCCTTAAATCAGGATTGTTGCATGGGCCTATTGGTAACATACGCTTTTCTTCAGGCCAGTTTCTAAGTTTTAGTGAATGTGTGACATTCTTTAAGTTGAACTGGCTGAGCATACATGCACATCTCTCAATACCAGTTGTCCTGTTTGTTCTTTATTTAGTCAGAGGCCGGGTTCCACCCTAATGAAATCAGTCAATCAGCTGAGACTGACACATTTTTTACAGTTGCCAAAGTTCTACAGTGTAAAATAATGCGATCATTTAAAATTCAGGTCCTGCTACTCTAGCGTGTATTAAATGTTGAAATGATGGCGGTAAAGATTATCCTCTGGACTTTACAAAGACGTGTTCTGCTGCAGTGGGATCCTCTCCCTGTTGACATGTAGATGTACTACAGAGAATAAAGTATTGAGAAGAATCAGCAGCATGCAGCCCTTACAAAAAAGCACTTTTTGATAGCAAATTTCTGGGAGCATCTGCTTTCAGAGTCTTCTTGTTGAAATGCACATCTGGCACCAATAAACTACACTTACAGTTTTACAGTAGGTAGTTATTTGTAAATTTTAATTTGCTGGTTGTAGTAAACCATGGTTTGCTTTCAAGTTACATCCCTGTAAAATAGCTCGGATGGCATTTGTTTAATTTTTGGGGATTTGGGTTGTGCTTTCCTCTCATATAACCACTGGTTGTCCTCAGCCAAAAGATACTTTAAATGTTTTTTTGTTTTTGGTTTTGGCTCCTCTGCTTCTTCCCTTTAAATCTTTTCTGTGTTTCTTTACTCCTGATCTGCAGTCTGCCACTTTATAAGGTCCTTAGAAAATTCACATCCATGCAGCCACTTTGTGGCTTATTGAAAGGAGAATGTGTCTGCTGGGGAAGTACCGTGCAATAAGAAACACTGAATGATTGGAGAAGTATTTTAAATGCTGAAAAAGATTCTTCAGAGATCTTAATTTGCAATAAAACAGAATTTAAGTTGATTTTGGGCAGCAAAGTCCAGTAAAAAGTTTTAAAATCCTGTATTCCAGCAGATGATCAATTAGAAGCTTCAATGAATTGTGTCCTCTGTTGTAATATGTTTTTTTTACTGCATGAGAGAGTTGTGTGAAACACATAAGGAGGGCAAAGGAGCATCAACTGGAATACGCTTCTTCCAAATCAGTATCTTGCCTTTTCACTTCTGTGTGCCTTTAAGGTCTGTGGCAAGCAACTCATGGTTGCAAAGGGGCCTGTTTCAAGAGACCAAGAAGCTGCTTCTTCAGCAGCCAAGTAGTTGGTTATTGTTCCAGAAAGTGGAAGTGAGGAACTACTTTTCGTATTAATTTTGTAGGCTGTTCTGTAGAATGCAGCCTCCATCTCCATGTTTTAAAAAGCCCTTTGAGTTATGAGCCTACTTTTGAAAGAAATGCCAACTCAAAAATTAGATTAAAAAATCTTGTGTACAGCATTGGGTCATCTGAATGCAATGATCTTGCTTAACTTTTAGTGTTTTGCTTAGAATGTGGGTTTTCTTAATTTTTCACTCATCTTGTGATACCTTTGAGGTTATCACAAACCAGAGCATCTAAATGCCTCATGCTGTCTGTTGCAGTCATGAAACCGAACTTACAGCAGGGTTGGTGGTACCCCATTTGATGGTTGTCTCAATTAGATCTCTACCTGGATTCTTTGAAGTCAGTAGTTTGGCCAACGGGTAGGGTATTTTATATCAATAAGGATGGTTGTTACCAACATAGACACAATCCTCCTTTCCAAGACAGAGTTTCCTGTGCCTGCTACTCAACCTGTATCCACGACAGAAGTGTTACTGAGAATCTATTCAGGAACTCTTGTATGCTGAGTCCCTGTAACACTCTGCTTTATCTTCTGTCCAATTTTAGTGTGCCCTCTGGATTTGAAGGTATAAAAGAACAGGAGATCTGCAACAAGATAATGACAAAAATGCTGGAAAATTACAATACTTTGTTTGAATTGGAAGGCTTGAAGAAGGATGAAGAAAAGCCTGTATGTGAAGAGCTAGCAAGAATAATTTTGGTAAAAGTGAGTATCTCTAATATTTCATTTTCTTACAGCAAATTGATAATTCAGGCTTATTGTAGGCTTCAATACAGAAATCTTTTAGACAAGTGGGAGACACACCCTGTTGTAATAATGTTCTGTGTTATTGATTGGTGTGCAGTTTACAAATTGATTCTGCTGATAGGCTAATTTTCATTACTAATCTGGAAGTTCATTCTATTAAACATCTTTATCCTTTGTTGGTTGCGCACTGTTATTTATTTAGAAAATACATTCACTAAAGTTTAAATGTTTTTAAATGAGGAGGCAGAATAATTCTAGGAGGTGTTCAAGGTTTCTGACACGGTGAATCATTTATGGTGTACTTCAGTGATGATGAACTTCCATACTTTAGGACAGTATGAGGTCTTTAGCCTTTGCCACTATGAAGTCTACTTGTCTCAAACAGGTACCTGAGATTAAAAGTCTTATGTTCTGACTCAGAATGGCCATTCCTGAGTGCACTTGAAGAGAAGCATTAAATAACAGTTATTATTTGAAGAAAGTACACTGGAGCTCTCAAAGGAAAGTTATATAATAAAAGTATTGTCGTGGTTTTGCCCACTAGCCCGTCCCTGGGTTGCCTGGCCATTTGATGTTTAGCAGCTGATGGTCACTTCAGCAACAAAAACAGGTAAAGAACATATTTCTAAAAAATGAACACAGAGCAAAGGCTTCAGGTATACCTCCTCCTTCAAGCCTCATCCAGTTGCAAAAGCCAAGGTAGTCTTTCACTTCTAAGGACTTACTAGTAACTGGGAATGCACCAAAGTGAAAATCTGGGAGATTCAGGGATATGAGTTATCAAAGTACATGGTGATAACCAGAATTACTCCAATAAAATATCCTAAAAGATATAGTTACTCATGTGAGATGGATAGTGTTGCCCATCTGTTTGCCTCAGGAGACAGGTAATTGCCTGAGAGGAATAAGCCGTGCCTAAACACAAGGGCTTGCACTGTGTTTGGGTCTTTGGATCTTGTTGATATTTTCGAAATTCAGTTGGCAGTCAGCTGCAAAAAACTGACCTTGTTTCTTGCCCATCTAACTTGGGTGGGAACTTTTCTAGTTAAATCAAGGCAAATACTCAGACACAAGAAATACAATCATCTAACTTCATATAGCAAAGATACTAAGAAGTTTTTGTTGAAATTTATCAGGTGGCTTTACAAAAGGATGCTTTTTACCATTCTCAAAGGTTACATTTTTTGTATCCTAGCAGATACCCCCTATCCTTGCCAGTTTGTATTACAGAGATGGTGCACTTGAAGAGAAATCCAAGTGGTAACAAAGGAGATTCAGTAGAGAAAAGTGATTGCCAGTTCACTAATGCGTGAGCTGTTACATACAATAGAAGCCAGCTGGTCTTTCTGTCATAATAGAACAAATGTCTCAGAGAATTATTTGGCATGACCTGTGTCACAGTGTCCAGAAAATAACAAGCCATTTGTAAGCAAAGTTGCTGCTTCTGGAAAAGCCATTGATACATCTACAGGTAACTGGATAGAAATTTTCCAAGTAATCCTGTTGAAAGCAGTGAAAAATGTAGGATGCTCGGGACAATCCTCTCATAAAATGAGACCCTGTTGCTTTTAAGGGTGTTGCATTCAAATATGAACCACGATGGGATGGGGGAGCAGATGGCAAGGAAAGTGAAGAAAATGAGGATCTGCCCTTTACCAAACTCAGCTACATTTATCTAAATGGTTTTTTTAGCTTTTATGTCTTGAACAGCAAGAGGGCAAGGAGAGATTTAGATAACCTCACTCACTCCCTCATGGAGTATTCTGTCATCTCTTCCCACAAATCACTTACTTGCCAGCATTTCACCCTGAGTCACGACACTGCTACCTTTCCTATGACTGCCTTCACTCTCACTCCTTTCTTACTTTTCCATGTTTACATTTTTCTCTGAATTCCCACAGCCCTGTCCCACTCTTCTTGCTATACTCAAACTTGATAGCCCTTCATTCCCCATCCAGGGAAAAGGCTGGCAGTCTGTAGTGAAGTGCAAAAGCTCCAGCACTTTTGATACACGGCCTTCCATCACCTCCAGTCACTCTGCACACTCTCTGTAGCCCCTCCACAGCCTGTGTTTCTTTACCATCCTTTCTTTTACATTCTTGAATGTGGAGATAACTTTTTCTCTAGGTTAGTACAGTGGCTTTGGTAATGTGACCTGCCTTATGTGTTCTTCTAGGTGGTAGTTTGGGGCTAGGGCTTATTGAGACACTTCTTCTAGACAAGCATGAATTCTTCCTCTCAGTTGGAATGCTGGAATGCCCAAAGGTAAGGTTCCCAAAAAGGAGATGGAGGTACTTATAGGAAGAAATCAGTGTTTACATTGTGTTAAGAGTTTAACAGTGGTCATGATGGTCACAGCTATCAGTGCTGATTCAATGTTTCTTGATTAAGAGTATGGAAAGAGCATCTATAAGCATGAAAATTCATATACGGGAATAAGAATGCCAAAAATTTGCAGAAGAACTAACTTGAATCAAAATTTGAAACACAAAGACAGTTTTTTAAAAAATAAGGAAAGACATCAAAAAGTACATTGAACAATAAACTTCTCTCCTTGCTCTAGTATGCCTTTCTAGCTTACTGCATTACAAAATTACCCCTGCTTTTTCTTATCTCTTTTTCATGTCTTCATACCTTTACTTTGGTGCTGACATTTCAACTGGAAAACCAGGAACCTACCTTTAATTAGTGTCTGAAGATATTGTAGGAATATTATTTCTCCGTGCAGTCTTGGGCTGTTTTTGAGGTGGCTTAAGTGCCTGTTGCTTCACATCATGCATTCCTAATAATCTTTTTTGAAGTCTACATCAACCCTAAATCATTAATTTAGAGCAAATACCCAAAAATAGGGGACTAGTGGCTTGTGCTATTCCATCCCAAGATTGGAATGTCATGTCTCAGTCATCTTCCCAAACTTGCATGATGCCTGACACTTCATGGTCTGGATATCTTAAGATTTTTACACACTTTGGTTGTAAAATCAGTGAATTTTTAAAAGAAAGAAATTCTACTCTTTTAAAGTGAAAACACGAATGTGTGGGCCGTTAGAAAAAGTTATTAAAGCATCAAGCTTCTCTTGGACCAGTGTATCGGAAAGGAAAAACAGCTCCAGTGGAGCAAGTTACATCTTGTCTACTATGTTAGTCATAGCTATGGGGAATCCACAACACTACAAACTTCCAGAAGGATCAAGCACATTTCAATCAGGTGCAGACTGCGGCAGCTTGAAGAAAATATGTGTTAAGGAGGGCAAAAGTTAATAAATGTTACAGATGGGAAAAAGAGACATGATTCTGTAGGGCTGATGGTAGTTGAACTACCATTCTTGCTGCATATGTGCACTGAGGAGGCACAGGAACACGTTCATCCTGGTTGTATTTCTTCTTTCAAAGGCTGCTCAGTCATTGGGAAAGACAAGTTGTGCTGGGTAAAAGTGCTTTCTCAGTGGATCTTATTTCAGAAAGTAAGGGAGCTGGAAATCTCTGCAAGTTGTGTTCCAGTCCCTGCTTTGTTCTCAGGGCTGTTAAACTTTCTCTTGCTCATTGCTCAGGCATATGGTAGTATTATAATTAGAAATGATGGGGAGTGTTTCTTCGGAAACACCTACATTTAAAAAAAGTACAATTTTAACAAAATAGAAAGTTTATCTTAGAAGAGTTTCTGTTTCAATGGGAAGTTGAACTGACAGGTTCCTGATGCTTTGCCTGGAAGGATTTCATTAGGTTTTCATTCCATCTAATAGAATGAGGTCCATATAATCATCGAGGTTGGTGGCCAGCAGGTGGAAGTATTCTTCAGAAATGTGTATATGTTTGTATATGTATTTGGAAATTCCTTATCATGAAAGAATTATGGGGCTTGATTTAGGTTTTTTTAATTCCTGAATAAGTTGGAGTTTGGGTTTTTTTTGCAGCCAGCCATTACTACAGTCCTTCAGACTTTTATCCAAGCTTCACTTTAATTTCCTAACCCAGTGAAGGATCTGTAAGAGTCTCAGTCTGCTGATCAACAAGCTCTGCTAGTTAGGGAAGTGGGTTGAATGTTCTGAATACGTGTTTGCTCTGTGTTCACATTTTCAGGATCATAAATAGCTGGTCTTTACTGGGCAGTGTTGTGTGTGAACAGGTAATTTTCTGACAGTATGTCCGCACTGCTGTGCATTTTCACATTATAAGTGTCAAGGTGTTGTAATAAAACATAGTTTATATTTTGCTTTGGAACAGAATTCCTGGTGTGTGTTGATACAGTCCTGATAGATTTTTGTGGCCCTAAACTGAGTGACAGCTCATGTAATGAAAGATTAGTCAGTCTTGAGTTGCAGTATTTCCAATTTTAAAACATTCTTGAATAAGCAGGTTTACAAAACCTACAGGAACAACAAATAATAATTTTGAATGAGGACCTTTCATTTACAAAGGTCTTAAATTGCTGATTGAACTGCTGCTGTATATAGTCGTATGTTGTATAGCTAGCCAGTGGCGTATTGTTGCTACTGGAATTAAATAGGACCTTGGAATAAGAGTAATTAGTTTTCTCTAAAGATCAAAGATAGGTACTGAAGAAGTGACAAGGGAAACCTGGGTAGGCAAACTATTATGAGACTTGCTCTTGAGACATTTCTGGAATTATCCCTTCCCCTGGTTTCAAGTGAAACATCATTTTAATAGCATGTGTTTTAGCTCAGTAATGTCTTCAGATAAAGCATACAACCTATTACCTAGTCATGCAGGCTTACAAGACTTTTTTTTTGGTATTGTTTTTTCAACTTTTCACTCTAATGGCTTCTTGACAGAGCACTTCTAGTTCTAAGAACCAGTCAGCTCAGAGTACGTTAAGTGTTTGCACTGCAACACAAGCACTGGCATGATGAGGATGTAATGATGTTCCTGGTTTGATTACATATTTGGGACAGGAATGCAAAAGGCTTTTCTCATTCTTGCCATTCTGTGTCATAGAATACATAGCCCTGTTCACCTGATGGAGAAGAGGAAGCAAGTACATTTAGAAAGTTAGTATTGTAACATTAGAATTGAATTAAAAATCGAACTTATAAAGTCAAGTGAAAATTATAAATGTACAATTTTATCATTGTGAGTATATTGTAGGCACATCCTGATGACCTCTGAACAGGCAGATTTCAATCACTAAGGACCTACAGAAATTGGTCTATTGCTGGTTTTTGCAAAACCTAATAGTTTCAAAACAACCCTTTAGATGCAACTCACTTCTTGCATTTCTATCCTGTTTGTTTCCTGTCTTCTAACAAAAGCTGCCACTTCAACTGGGAGGGTTAGTTGGGAGTTCTTTGTACTATAAATGGCAGCAAAAACTCACACACTGTATTCTTCAAGCCTGCTGTTAAGATTTCCAACAGGCAGGCAGTCCACTGCGTGCAGCTGTACTTGTTGGTGCTTGGTGGATGCAAAGCGTGTAGTGCCCCACCCGGTCAGTCAAAACCCCTAAGTGCATTTTTTTATGTCAAGGAGAGCGCTCCAGCTGACTTGGGCTGCACTGTCTGAAAGTAGAGTGCTTGCTTGCTCCTTCTGATTGAACACTCAGAGCTGATCACTCAGCCCATGGTAGGATTTGAGCCTCTCATTTCCAAGGAGATGTAGGAAAAATAAGGTAGTCAAAGAGTTCTCCATATTGGTTTAACTGTGCTCCCTTTGCAGTCAGTTGTAAAGCTCCACTTCCACGGAAAGCCACAATGTTTCATCTTATTTCCCCAGATGAGTAAAGCAAGACTTCACTCATAAATGTTTCTTTCCCTTCCTCAGCTGTTTTTGCCATTGCATGAGGGCCTGATCCCCTGACAAGATCTGGGACAAATTGCTGGGAACTTCCCAACTCCATGACTGAGTGGGCTCCCTCAAAATAAGTCCCCCTTCCCTTCACCTCAGAACTCTGGCCCCCTGGTTATGCACTCAGCAATACACAAGAGCAATCCCTCATTTACGTCAGGAAAAAAAGGCATCCGTTTCTAATCCATATTACGCTGCCCTGGCTAAGCCTGCAGGCTCTAGATAGTTTCCTTTATTCTTCTTTCATGTCTGGGACCATTTTAGCATCATGTTAATGGTTGGCTTTCAGTACTGGATTAATTCTTTCCCAACAGCAAACAGCAGGAACTGATCTCCTTTGGAAATCCTTTCTGAAGATCTCAACAAACATTTCCATTTATGCAGAATCCCCTTATTTGGGAAGCCACACAAGTTTGTTCCTGCCTGGGCTAGGGAGCCCCAAAGGGTGGGAGTGGGTTCACATGGGAGATGTGGAGATGGGTGGAAAGTACATGAGGAGAAGGAGCACCTGTGGAAGTCTGTCTACCATTTTCTGCTTAGTGTTTCTTCATCTGCAATTTGCTTTGCATTTGTCCACCAGTGAGCAGATGGGCATGTTTATAGTAAGGGTATATAGTGATTCAGCCAGAATGACATTTTAAGATGTGAGCTGACAGGAAATGAGCAATATGAGATTTGTAGGTAAAAGTTTATAAGCCTCCAAACCCTTCACCTATAGCAGATTCAGTCTGGAGTGAGGAGGATGGCTATGTTTATGCTGTGATTCAGAAAGGCAAGTGAAAAAAACCCTGAACAATTCTTGTGTAATTTTGAAAGAGCTTTCCATAGAGCTCTGCTGTTTTTGACAACTCTGTATATGTATTATTAAAACAGAATGTTTCTGCTCTTGAAATTCATTAAAGCATTCACAAGATTGTAAATCTGTCGCTTGTGGTGTTACTAAATGCAATCCTGAATATTTACACAAATGTGTTAATGCTAAACTCTATAAAGTAATAAATTATTGTGCCGATACTTCTTTAGCTAGAATTTCACCAGCAATATTTTCATTTTAACACATTATGAGAATAAATTTGCCAAGATTTAGGACATATAAAGGAAACACAGACACATAACAAATGTCTTTTCTTCTGCTGTCCATATTGCTAGTATGCTATAAATTTTTTTAATACGGCTGACAAATTTTGCAGTTGAGATGCTTAGGAACTTTGTTTTTTTTTCTCTCACAGTTTTTTCTTGAAACAAATGCTCATTGATATTATCACTGTCCCTTGATAATACCACATAGCTAAAATATAGACATAATAAGATCCACATGTGTATGTGTGGCCTGGTCTGTGCTTGCACATGTTTTATTTGACGTTTTTCATTCATTATCTGTTATTGATTTGGGTTTATTTGGGTTTTTTTGTTTGTTATGTTTTGTTGTGAGTTTTTGTTGTGTTGTTTGTTGTTGTTTTTTTTTTCGGGAGGGTGGGGTGATGCTACATTGTGATTTAGCACTTAGGAGCAGTCCATCTCAGCCAGTAAAGCATCCTATTTCTAAAGGGAACCATGAAAGTCAGTACCAAAAAATGAGGTACAGTAAACGAAACATGTCAGTCTCTGCACTAGCCAGCTGTTTCTGAGCATCCTTGCTATACCTATGGGGAAAAATGGGGGTTAGCAAGAGGATGAGAATTTTTCTACTAAGACAAATCTCTCAGTTCCTACTCTTTGGATTCCCCAGTGTTTATTCTGCTTCTCATTAATTAGTCATTCAGTTAATCAGGTTACACAGAATGATCAGCATTATTCCCTCTGTTTAAATCAGTAATCAGTGCTGTCTTTGTAACAAGGACACATTGCAGACAGTTGGAACTGATCCAAAGTGAAGAAGTGTAAGACATTTTTCAGCCTGTGGCATTTAATTCTTGCTGACCTCTGCCATTAGTTTAATCTGTAGTACTTTCAAGGTGGGAGCTTCAAAAGGAGTCAACGCTAAATTAATTCTTTTGCCCTTATTAAGAGCAGTGAAATGCTTATTGACTTCAGTATAAGTTCAATGCATTTTTGAAAAAACCCTCCTGTGAGTGCTAGGAAGATCACAGTTTGTCTAGGAGAAGGTGGCTGGTAAGCCTGTAACATTTCTGGTATCCCAGAACTTACTTGTCATAAAGTGGGCTCAGAGCAGTCTAAGAGCAACAGGAACATGTGATGCAAGGGACACAAGGGGCCAGACACTCTTAATGTGTCTGAATATGTGTGCTCTTGAAAATCTGATATATCCAGTAGATCCCAGCAGCATTTGATTTAATTGCCAGCAGTGAACATCTCAGTTTCACTGTTAAGAAAGAAGTCTGTTCTCTGTGAGCTGGGAATCTTACACTAGTAACTAGAACAATATAGAAATATTTAGGACTCTCTAATTTACTGCAAATCAGATATTCCTTTTAAAAGTAACATTGCTGAATTCCATGTGTGAAAACCTGTTTTCCTAGTGAATGTTTTGATTTTTAGATCTGAAATGCAATTTAGCTTTTCCAAGGCTGAATTTAAGCAACTGTAATGTGAGATGCAGGTCTGGAGAGCCTGGATTTCTCCCATAGCTAGGTCTGTTTTTTCTGTTTTATGAATAACATTACAGTAAATAGATGAGTCAGACTCCAATTTTCTAAATTGCAAGGTAGAATAAAATGTTCCCCTGGAACTGCTCTGAGCTCTGTTGTTACTGAACACATGCACACATGCACACACACACGGAGTTAGGTAAACCCAGCAAAAGAGCAGTTGTCTTGTGTCACCTTGTAAATTTTGATTTGGTTTTTTGATCTTAAGTTCTGCTGCAGGCCCCTGATTTGTACCTCAGCCATGAGAAGCTGAGGTGGGGTTATTATACTGTTGCATGATACCCTAACCCTGCCATAGGATGGTGTGCTGGTTCTGGCTGGGGTTGAGTTAATTTTCTTCGTAGTACCTAGTATGGGGCTGGTTTGGATTTGTGCTGCAAACAGCATTGATAATTTTGGAGATGGTTTTGTTCCAGATTGTGGGGATGGGCATGGAAGGTGAATATTTTCCCTCAGTGAGGTCTCTGTAACCTTTTACAAATTCTGGAATTATGTTTGAACCTGGTATTGCCAGTTTAACTTTTTGCAGCATTCAGTAACCAATCCTTCCGGCTGGCTGGAGACACATTTTTCTCTTCCTCCTAGAAAATACCATGATATTCCACAGATGGAGCTGGCAGCACTGGGGTGTATCATGGGACTATTACTATGTTTGTCATTTCCTTTTCTATATTCCAGTCCTATCTAAAAATAATGGATTTCCACATTTCTCTCTTGCTTACGTATAACAATTCATGACCTTTGTGTGTGTTTTATGGCAATGAGTACAGTAGGTTAAGGTAGTACTGATGCAAAACAGAGTAACCTTTAGCTATTTATTAAGAGATATGGTCTCAGGTAAAAGGTCATATATATAAATAGTCCTGGGAGAACAAAAGGAAATGAAAGGTGAACTGAATAGGGTATTAGTTTCATATTGAAAAGCAGTGATGAGATTTTTTTGCAAACCGTGAGATTTTGTTTTTTATCACTTCTGTCTGAAACAGCTTTGCTGAATTCTGGTTATTAAAGTGTAATGTAAATGATGGCAAGTTAGAACAGCAGATAGGAAGAAGCTGACCTGGTATCTATATGCTAATAACAACCAAGGCAAAAACCCCATATATAAATACTAGCTGTTTCAGTCTTTGTTACATGGTTTGTATGTCAGCTTTACTGACATTGTTCCCCCATCTAACATGGATGTTTTCATCACTTCCTGGGTACAAAATGGAAAGTATACCTAATACATTATGAAGAGATTTTTTTTTTTTTTCAAATTTCTGTTCATATTAAATTATTTTCTATATTTTTCCTGAAGGTACCTGTGCCACTGAATGATGACTTTGTGAACTGATACCTCAATAAAAACTAGTTATTCCATCCAATTAACATGTGTGAAAATACCTGTGACCATGTGAATTAGAAAATGCCTTTGAAGATCCCCATGCCATTGTCTTAGAAATAATAGGTTATTTGATACTTTGTGTCTCTTTCAGAGCCTTAATCAGGCATGAGCTATTTTGCATGGTCACACAGGGGAGAGATTCCACATTGTCTTCATCTTGTGAGTAGGAGCAGCTCTGTAACTGCTGTGGCCCTTTAGTTTCTTTATTGGCACCCTTGACAGCACTGCTTCATATCACACCTGTGCTGCTGTGCTCCAGGGAACTTAGTACAGGAGACAGCGTATTCCCCCCTCCAACATCAGACGAAGGGAGAGCCAGGAACTCTTAAATTCACTGGGTTTTTTTAAAACTGCTCCACGCACAACCCCGCTGTGCTCTTCTGTTGTAGCCCTGGGAAGATTCACAGGTGTGACCCTGGTGACACCCACCTGAAGCAAAGGCTGCATTGCGCTGTTTCACGGAGTGGTGCTGAGGGAAATGGAATATTCCCTCCTCTGTGGTGTACAGCTGCTGACCCAGTAAAGAGTCAGCTGTTGCAATCTGTCTCCATGCAATCAGCTAATGCATCATTTCTGCAGTTATTCGCAGCATGGAATCCACTGAATAATCCTCTTAATGGTAGCTCATCATACATAAGAGCGGCTGTACTGGCTCAGACTTGGGATCCATCTAGTCCAGTGTCCTGCCTCCCACACTGCCTATAAGCAGATGTCCAGGGAAGAATGAGGATAGGCAGCAAGGTGTTTCCTTTTTTTTTTTCTAGCAATTCATGACTATTTTTGGAGGTTTTCCTGCTGTTGAAATGGTTTGTGTATTTAGTGATGTACAGAGTAATTGTCTTGTGTCTCTGTTGCACATGTGTAAGGTTTTTGCTTCCAGCATGTCAGTTGGAAAAGTGTGCCACAAACTGCTTCCTCTCATGTGAAGACTGACTCCATTTGTTTGTTAAAAACATGGCTTTTACTAGTGTCATTTGAAGGTCACCTGATTTTTCCCCCTTTTTTCCTGTTTATTTATTTATTTATTTATTTAGCTGAAGGAGATAGTGAACAGTCCATCTTCTCTTCGTGACCCATGACCCCTACAAGCTACCATCGTGGTTGTTTGGTTCTTTCCCTAATGAAAAATTACTCTTGGTATTTGCAGCCCTAATCGCTGCACTGACAACAACTTTTTTTTCTGTCAAAGCCCCTGCATGAAGTCAGTGAGCAATCACGTGTAATAGCTTTCCTCTTTTGGGGCACAAGGCCAAATACTTTAATGCAGTAAATTGGATAACATTTTGGTGAAGTCAGAGGGGCATGTTCTTTATTGTAGAAGGGAATCTGACTCCTTGTTTCCGGAAAAAAATCTAATTTGTGCTTTAGTTAAGAAAAGGTTTCACACTGATTAAGTTCAAGTTTATTTTAATTAAGGTGGTCTTCTACATATTAATAGCTAAAAATAGATCTGTGGCTTTCTTAGCAACATTTAAAACTTGAACTGAGAACCCCACAGGCCAGTTTCCTCTGATTATGCAGTTTGTGAGACCAGAAAGAGATTAATTACTGAATCAAGTAGGAAAGAGAGGATGAGCACAGCAGTAATGATGAGATTGTTGCAAAGATATCTCAGAATATCAAATTATCAACAAATAAGTTTATTGTTGTCATTAAAATACAGTGCAACGTATAGCCATTGTTTTTAGTAACTATTTTTTCCTAATTCCTTTCTTAAGCAGTCATAATCAGATGCATTTAAAGGCTTGTGTTACAGTGTGGTAGCATGCTACAAATACAAAAGACTGTAAATTGACTGTGCAGTTCAGTATCTCTGGCACTACAGTTGACTGAGGCTGAAACTTAACAATTTTTATGCCCATTCAACAATTTGTTGAAAAGGATAAAAGCAAGGGTAGTATTCTGTTCTGTTTTGAACTTTTCATCCAAGACAGATAACAGTCTAGGATGCAAATATGCTGTTTGAATCCCTCTTACTAATAATGGCAATGGATAAAGAAACCAGTGTAGTTTATTCTATTTGAAGAAAAAGTATAATGAATAACTAAAGCTAAAATACTGTAGCAAGTATTTGTTCATTCCACTGAAATCCACAAAAACATTGCCAAGGTTTTCACATAGAGAGTGCTAACTATTCAGGATGTGGCAGGCAATGTCTTCTACTGCTAGGTTCTTTCACAGTCTTTTCTGCTGATATTAGTCATCTACCTAAAATTAATTCAAGCACGTAATTGAAAATAAATATGTAATTGAATACTTTCACTCTTCCACAGATAATCCCAGCTGGTTTGTCTGTCTGAAGAGATTAACGTAAAGAGAAATAAGTACAGGAAGGGTAACTGAGTAAGAGACATTGCTAGGTGTTTTATACCCTGCCTGTGATTTAGTCTCTCCTTTAAGGATGCCTTTGACCAATGGTGTTTCTTCATTCATGCAGGATGAAGTGAGGAGCTCTGGAGTACTCAACCAGCCGTCTTTATATTAGTCTCAGTGCTTCTTGATGTGAAAGGATTATGCTTTTGCAGAATAAATAGGTCAAATAGTATTCTAGGGATGTTCTAATCTTTCCTAATCATTGAGGTCTCCATGGTTAATTGGTTTAAAGCTTTTATTGAGATGAAGTCTCATGCATTGTAAAATCTGCATTTTGTATGGCTTGTGAAGAATCTACCAGAGAGAGAAAGATTCTTTACCAATGGAATAGCCTTCTGAAGGAAGAGGGCCTGTTTCTTGGGCCAGTATAATTCACCCAATCTAGGTATAAGAATGCGGGGCTGGGATTTGAATGGAGTGAGTTGTTTTCTGGTTTTGAGGGGATGGACAAGTCAGCTGTGCTTTTTAGTAGTTTTTGTTAATTGTTAGCTTTTGTAGCAGAATCTTACCTAAGAATCTTATTTAATGGTCAGGAAGCACTGCTATGTTTAACCTAGAGTTAAAAGATTGTCTCAGGCATGCCCGAGGGAGCTTACAGACTCCTTGAGCTGTTTGAGCAATACAAAGAGTTGAGGAGTTTTGGTATGATGGTAATATGCCTTGTAGAAAATAACAGTCCATTATTTAGCATGGGCCAATGGAAGTTGTTGTTGTTATAGTGTAAGGTTAGGAAGATCTGCAAGTCATTAAATGTGTCACATTTGCAGATGTAGGAGATGACTAGAAGTTTTGCTTTATGCTGATGGACTTCTGACTGGACTATTTGCCAATAAATATTGCTTGTCAAAGTTAGGAAATGAAATATTCTCTGGCTTTTCCTGTGATGTTGTCAATTCTTGCTTGAAAATCATTAAAGAAACTTAGTTCAAAACCTGGCATTTGGCAGTGTCCTGTACAGATGCTGACTATTTAATTTGGCCCAAGTACTCTTCCTAGTAGAAAATTTTCCTTAGGGGCTAGTGAGACTTGATGCCATCATGAGCAGGTATTCTAGTTTGGGCAGGTTTTGGGGAGTATGAGATGGTGAAGTGGTCACTGGCAGCTATTGACGGTAAGCTGGGCTTAGGTAATTATTCAGACACGAACAGTAACACTGATTGTTGAACACACACAGTTGAGCAAAACAAAGCTTGTTTGTTTTGTACCCAATATGCTGTACTGGAGGTTGGTTTTGTTTTGTTTTGTTTTTCACATGGGAATGAAAAGTATGCAATTGCTAATAAGCCTTACTCCTTAGAACATTCTCTGGAGATCTATAATGGTTAGAAGAGTGATGCTGATGTAGTACTTCTGCATGGGATGCATGCTAGTTATTCTGTGGCTTCAAGTTCATTTATCCCAGTTGTATAGTAGCCATGTCACTGGTTTTAAAGGGAAACAGGCTTTAAAGCACGACAGATGTCATCCCACAATTCCACAAATTTCACAAGCAATGCTAAAAATCTCAAGGAATTTTCAAGCTTCAGTAATTCAGAGATGCAGAGAAATGCATGTAGGTAATTATGTAATAAGATTATTTTTTATGCAAATACAAAGGCTGGTGTAGTTGCATAATCTTCCTTAACAGAAACACAGACAGACAAGTGCTCTTTAAGACTTCACAAATGTGACTTGACTGCATTTTGTCATTTCTAGTACTCTATGTGGAACACAAGTGCCTGACTTTGCAAATTATGACTTATGTTTTTTATTTGAAACCTAGTAGCAGACAGCGTTCTGAGAGTAACAGAGTCAGATTTCTGAAGCTGTACAGTTATTTAGTCTATACTAGTAGAATTATGATTTAGTATAACTATGGTAAAAAATATCTTTTTTTTATCTGCAAGTTCACAGGGTGTTTAGAAAAAAAAAACACCATATTCCAAAATATGCTTCCTCACTGAAGTATGACATTACTGGAAATAAGCACATATTCTTTCTACTTTCTGGATTTTAAAGGGTAACGTCAAACAGATTGCCAGTCCTTCAAGAGCTAATATGCAAGAACAAAACATTGACAACAGTGGATTCTCAGTTTGAACTGTGTTTGAGATTCTGGTTTTGCTTTGTTTGTTATAAGTTTTCCAAGTAGCCTAGGAACTCAGGCAGCCTGAAAATGTGACTGTAAGGCCGGCTTGGTATTTTCTAGTATCTTTTGTCTTTCAGCTTGCATCTTTTGTTTTAATGGTGGTGAGTTCTTCCCCTTGTCTTAATTAATATAAAGATATGCTGTACAGTTAAAAGAAAACAGCTAGTTTATAGGAAGAGGGGTATAATCTCATGGCAATGTTTGCCTTGTAAAAACCAGCATGAATTGAAAGATAATAGGGAAGGGACAGGAGATTTGCAATTGTTGGAATAAACTATAAATAAGATCTTTTCGTAGAGAACCAGAAAAATACACTTGTGTACTCTCTGCCCAGTGTAAATAAGATCTCTTGCCAGAGCCTGTACTGAGCAGACTTCTGGAGGTTAATGTTTAATAGGTTCTTAGCTGGTGCTGCTTGCTGTGTTGTCAGTATGTGCTTCTCTGCTCCCTTGGAAGCATTATTTTGTGCAAACTAAATGCATTTCTATACTGAAACACATCATCCTACATGTGCTGTTGCAGAATCCATGACAAAACAGTAAATAGTTGCTATCAGAGGGTTTTCTGCTTTTAGTTCACGCACTTTTGTTCTCATTTTTTGCCTCTATTCAACATAATAGAAGCAATTATTGTACCTCCTGATTCCTGCAATCCCTGACTGTTGCATGCTTATCTTAATAGCATTCAGTCAGTGGCAAGCCTGGTCCTATGTTACCTGCAGGAATGTTGATTTCTAACTTTTGTTAGCAAGTGACAGAAGAATCTGATCTAACACACCTACATGACTCTCTTGAGTCATTTGTCTGCAATGACTTGTACTTAAAATTGGAGTTGTAGTTCTAACGAAGATACAAAGCCACAAAAATGGGAGATAGAAAACACCTATGAGATCATCTGGAAGATTCTGTTAGAGTACAGGATGTATTTTAACTCTTTTCTAGTTCAGAGGTGAATGGGCCAAGAAGAGGATCATTCCTGTCCTTTTTCTGCTGGATTGTTGCGTGATCTAGTGGAATTTCTAGTGGAGCCTCAGCTTATCTGTATTACCCAGTGTTGATTCAAAGGGCCATAAAAATGTGCTAGTTGAGCTTGGGCACGTTTAGTGCCAGTTTATTGGTATGCCTGAGAGTGCTGCTTCACCTCTGTTCAAAATTCCTAAGCCCTGCACCTGCTTTTTTTTACAGTTTATAAACAGCATTCTTTATTGCTGAGAAGGAAAAGGGATTGAAGGGTGGGTAGCTGCAGTCAGTCTTTACAGTCATCTTTTCAGTTGTTCAGATTCCCTTAGTAATGATTTGACCATATGGTATTTCAGGGCAGGAGAAATTTTCCTTGAAGGATTTGTCTGCACTTTATGGGATATAGCACAGTTCGGGCCAGTGCCAATAGTGTCCTTTAGGCAGCAAATTCTTTCATTACTGTGTAATTCACTGTCATGCTGTGAACAGGAGAAGTACCATACATGGAGAAAGACAGGTTTCTCAGAAGCTTGTTTGAACTTTCCAACCTACTTACATGGACTTCAGGGCAGCAGCTCTGAATTTTGGCACAGCTGCACATTTTTCTAAGGAAGAAATTCTTTGGCAAACACTTACTTGTTTACACCTCAAACAATTAGCCAACAGGAGGGATGGAGGAATGTGATGGGCGCTATACTGACTTACCTCTGTTCTCTTGCTTTTGACGGTCTCATTAACATTTGCCCTTAAACAGCATAGCACACAGTTACAGAGCATTTGCTTTAAGATTCCTTCACTGGAGGTGACATTTATTTTAAGAACATATTGAAATATCAAATGATGTCCATTGTAACTACGGTAACCTACCATAACTTTTATTGCTCTCACTATTGTTCTGACTGGGCAGGTGAATACAGACATGAGCAGTAAGTCTGTAGGACACTGAAAACAGGAGTCATCACCATAGTCAGCCTTTTAAGTTCATTTCTACGTCTGTCCTCGGACTGATCATCTGGCCATCCTTGTGCTTCTTACTCTTCATCTTCTGTTCAAACATCTTCTGTTCAAACTAGGAGAGTCCAAAGAAACCAAGTGAAGAAAGAGCAGAAGTTATTCACAGAGGAGCAGTGTCCCATCAGTTTAAAGGTTTGGTGCAGTGTATCTGCTTATGAAACCAACCTTGGGACTCATTGCCAAAGCTTCACATGGTAATTTGAGGTAGTACAATGCCTGATATCTCATCAGCACCTCTGTGCTTGATACTGCTTAAAAATACTGAAGCTGAAGGAGAGCCATCAGTACAAAGCAAAGGCCATAGGAAATATTCAGTCAGTTGCTGTGGCCAAGCAATGGTAGATCCATGTTTCCAGTCTCCATGTGTGAAACAGAAATGCAAGGGGAAAAAAAGTAAATACCATTTACAGTCCACTAACTGGTTTTACTTATAATGCTGTTTTGTCCTTTCTTTATACTGGATGGTGATGTTGACACACACGTAAGATTAATCCCACAGCATAAGAGAACCTACAGTCATTCTGCTGTGTTAAGTGCATTGCCTGTGAGTACAGACGCAGGAGCTGAAGAATGGGAGTTTGAGATCCTTGGAGTTTAAAACTGAATTTGTGAGTGACTTTGCATGAGTATGTGGAAGCAGGCTTATACGTGGGGCAGATTCAGGTTATCAGCAGTTCATATGATGACATGATTACATAAATTTAAAAGAGGAAATTGAAAACGCAAAATCCAAACCCCAAGGTTAGAGTCTTTCTCAGTGCAGTGACACAAACACAGTACTTGCCAAACCATAAGCTGATGGAAATCTCTAGGAAGGAGTGCAAGAGAGGATTGTTTCATACTGTCCTGAAAAACATATGCATAAGGAATTTGGTATTACCTCAAGAAGGACAAGGTATTTTTGTTATTTGGTAATTTTCCCTGTGTATTACTTTGAAACTATGCATTGTGTCTCTCCAATGTGAAGGCATACATGCTTGTTTTGGTTTTGAGATTTTTATTTAACCCATCAAGGAGTCCTCAATGTGCTTTTTGCTGGGATTCCTCATGGATGGTTGCAGTTGCCAAATCAGACTTAAACATTTCATTCCAATTTGCAGTGAACTGGCTGCGCGCTCAGCTGCGGGATGCTGTTCTCTGCTGCATCTGTAGACCTCCAGTTTGCAAAGTCTGCATCAATCCCACTCTTTCCTCTCTTCTTGCATGAAGCTCTCTTCACCCCAGTTCAGAACATTGTGTGCACTTAGGCGTCCTTTGGCAAACAGATGCCACCCAGAAGTCTGCAATCGCTGGAAGCTGGTTGTATCTTCTGGCTTGAGGCCCATACATCTTGTCACTTTTTGGCCTATATCCCATGCACGCTGCATGCCTGCAGCATTTTGGCAAAGCTCCCTGTAAAGCTGCACAGGGCAGGAGGCTGAAGGGATTCCCTTAGGCAAATGTGCCTGATTTCCTGCAGAAAAAGGGCCTTAGGGTGTTGCTGGTTCACTCCAGCAACTGCCTGTTATGCGTGGACCATAGAGAGTCCCAGGTTTGAAGATAAGCTTACTACAGGGTTGTTTTCTTGAATTTGAATGTTTTTAGGACAGTATAGCTTTAGGCTCAGATTACATCTTTCTGAAGTGTACAATTTTTATGTTTAGCCTTCAGGAAAAATTTGGAATTTCTTCACAGAATGTGCTTTGACTGGCTTATAAGAGATATGATTTTAACCTTGTGAAAATTTACTGAAATGTATGGAATTCACAGCCTGTGACAAGTAAACTACCTCTGGAAATGCAGTAGCTGCATAGCTGTGTTGAATTTCTTGGGTTTTCTGAGAGCATTTGCTGGCTCCTTGCCTCTGGAATCATGCAGTGTTTGCAAAGCTTTTAGGTGTGTGTTTACTTTCAAGCATTTAAGCAGTTCTGCTGTTTGCAGTGACTTCTGTCAAATATGGAAGCTGTAGTGATGTTTCTTGAACTCTGTCAGGCTTGGTGCTGTGACCACTTCCCTAGAGAGCCTGTTCCACTGCCTGATCACCCTCTGTGTGAAAAACCTTTTCCCAATATCCAGCCTAAAGCTCCCCTGACACAATTTCATGCCATTCCCTCTGGTCCTGTCACTGGTCACCGCATAGAAGAGATCAGTGTCTTCCCCTTCTGCTTCCCTCGCTGAGGAAGTTGTGGACTGCCTTGAGGTCTCCCCTCAGTCTCCTCTTCTCCAGGCTGAACAGACCAAGTGACCTCAGCTGCTCCTCATATGGCTTCCCCTCAAGGCCCTTCACCATCTGCATTGCCCTCCTTTAGACATTCTCTAACAGCTTAATATCTTTTTTATATTGCAGTACACAAAACTGCACACAATATTCAAGAGAAGGCCTCCCAGTGCAGAGCAGAGCAGGACAATCCCCTCCCTCGACCAGCTGCTTTGCCTGATGCCCCCCAGGACATGGTTGACCCTCCTGGCTGCCAGGGCACTGCTGACTCATCTTCAACTTGCCATTGACCAGGACCTCCAGGTCCCTTTCTGTGGCACTGCTTTCCAGCTTCTCATTCCCCAGTCTGTATGAACACGTGGGGTGCCCCATCCTAGCTGCAGAATCCAGCACTTTCCCTTGTTGAACTTCATATGGTTGGTGATTGCTCAGCCCTCTGATTTGTCAAGGTATCTCTGTAGGGCCTCTCTGTCCTCAAAGCAGTCAGCAGCTCCTCACAATTCAGTGTCTTTGGCGCTCTTAGTATTCCTTCTTGTCCTGCATCCAAGTCATTTATGAAGATGTTGAAGAGCACAAGGCCCAAGATGGAGAAGCCTTTTGGAGCCCCACTAGTGACAGGTCACCAGTCTGATGTCACCCCATTCATTGTTACTCTCAGTGCTCAACTTACGAGCCAATTGCTCACACACCACATGATGGGTGTCCAGTTCTGTGCTGAACAGTTTGTCCAGAAGGATCCTGTGAGAGGCACTATCAAAAGCTTTACTAAAGTCCAAAAGGATTACATCAGCTGTCTTCCCTTGATCAACTAGGTGGGTTACCTTTGTCATAAAAGGAAATTAAGTTTGACAAGCAGGACTAGGATGTGGTTTAAAGGAAGATAATATTCAACTCTTTGAATCCAAAGAGTCTTGTCCTCATTAAGGCACCTAAATTTGAATAAAACATCAGAACTTCATTGAACTTTAAAGCTTCATACACTTTAGTATTGCATCAAATTTATAACTTTGATATCTGAGTAGGGCAGAGTACGGAGGAGGTGTTTTAGTGATCCAGTGCCTAAAAATATAAGTAGAGTAAGAGAAATCCAAATTTGGCAGTGACAGCTGCACTTATTGTAAGGATGACTGCGTTCATCGTGACTTTATGATTTCAGTGTGGCAGTTAATCAAGGCAGGATTTCAGGCTTAGTTCTGAGTATGGGAGAGAGCTGGTAACTGAATTATTTTGCAAGTATGTGTTGACTCTGCTAAACCTGGTAAGGATTACAGAGCTATTGATCTTTGTCTCTCAGTGTCAGTAATTTAAGATGATGAAGCATCTTTCATTTGAGGAGAACTTCAGAACTGTAATATGTGTCTGTGGTTTTAAAATCAATATTGTAGGTTGTAGGTGAAGTGATGAATCAAGGAATGGAATCTATGTTTTGGCAAGTATTTAAGCACAAGCCCATTTTAGTAAGACAGCAGCTCTGCTAAAGACAACTGTTCTCTTGCTTTAAGCTTAGTCCAGGCTTAAGGTCTTAGAATTGTAGAATGTTTGGGGTTGGAAGGGACCTGAAAGGCCATCTAGTCCAACCTCCCTGCAATAAGTAGGGACACCTTCAACTACATGAAGTTAATCAGAGCCCCTTTCAACCTGACTCTGAGTGTTTCCAGGGATGGGGGATCCACCACATCTCTGGGGAACCTGTTCAAGTGTTTTACCACTGTGATTTAAAAAAATTTCTTACTTATATCTAGTCTGAATCTACCTTCTTTATCATAATATGCCCTCTCTGGCTTTCTTAAAAGCCTGTTTTAGGTACTGGAAGGCTGGCATGAGGTCTTCCTGGAACTGTCTCTTCTCCAGGCTGAACAACCCCAACTCTCTCAGCCTTTCCTCATAATAGAAATGTTACATCCCTCTCATCATTTCTGTGGCCCTTCTCTGGACCAGCTTGAACAGATCCACATCTTTCTTGTGCTGAGGACTCCAGAGGTGGATGCAGCACTCCAGGTGTAGTCCAACCAGAGCAGAGGCAGAATCACCTCTTTTGATCTACTAGTCGTGTTTTTTTTGATGCAACCCAGGACACAATTTGCTTTCTGGGTTGCAAGTGCACATTGATGGGTCTCGTCCAGCCTGTCATCCACCAACACCACCAAGTCCTTCTCAGCAGGGCTGTTATCAATCTGTTCATCCCTCAGCTTGTATTGGTACCAGGCGTTGCCCTGATTCGGCTGCAGCACCTTGCACTTGGCCTTATTAAACCTCATCGGATTTCCATGGATACACTTCTCGACCTTGTCCAGGCCTCTCTGGATGGCATCCTGTTCTTAAGGTGTGTCCACAGGACACACAGGAATAATATAAGAAGTGTGAGATGAATGTAACTGAAAAATCTTCCTGTTGAGCTATCCCTGCCTTTGGGCCTGAAATATATCTGGTACTCACAGCTGCAGGAGATTCATACCATCCAGATTCATCCCAGAAGTCCCTGACAGCAGTCAAATGGTGGTGAAGCTGGTGTTGTGTGAGAACTGGCTGCACTGTGAAGTTTTGGAGAACAACACAAGTACAGCATAAATACCTGTTCTAATCACTGAATAACTTGAAGGGCACTGCTGTCTCAGCAGGAATTTCTGGGACAATTCAGGATGACCTAAACCCTCTGGCAAAAGTTTGTGTCTTCAAACAAGGCCTGGTGTAATTCATTGTCACTGTCGTTACCATTAACTAATTTTGGTAGAGAGCTTACAGCTCTGTGTATGTGTGGTTAGAAATCTCATTGAGATACTTGGTGGTTTTAAATGGAGTGAATGGATTGTATTTGTTTCAAGAGGTATCAGTGGCCAGATACCAACCTTGGTTAACTTTGGCAGATGTCTCATTCCTTGATTGTTTTACTGAACAGAACTGGTTGAATCAGGTCGGTTAGCTGTCAGGCAAGAGCTGGCTAATGGTCTCCCTTTCTTAAGTCATTCATGAAGCAGAGGTCATGCTGATCAGTGGATACATTGATGTGTAAGCTTTGTGCTGATAGCTAGCGAAATTGAGACTAGAGTGAGAAAGAAAGCAGCATTCCAGATTTCCTTGCATCACTCAGCCACTTAGATTTTTGAAAAGAAATGTGCCTTTTTCTATTCTGTGGAATATTTGTATTGATATAGACAACTTGTAAGTTAAAAGAGCTATAGGGTGACAAAATAAGAAGCCCTTCAAAAAGTGATTTGGAGCTCTTTGTTTTGGTGGACAACCCTAAGAATTCCATTTGTGTATCAAGCAAGTTTTTGAGTGAGATTTCTCTCTTATCTGGAAGAGAGCTGTGCTCATGCAGCATTAAAGCATATACAGCACATTCTTCTATTTAAGTACATCAAGTATTTAAGTACGTTTTTAATGAAAACCTTATAGAAATATCTGTATTATCCTTTCAATTGTAACATTTAAATATAAACTCACAGCTAGTTTCTTTAAAAAGTTCTGCATATACACTTAATAATTACTTACTCAAATGGGTATGAATTGTCCAGTTATTTACATGTTCATGCTTAGGTTGGGATGTTGGAAGTTATTCTTTTTCTCCTTGAGAACATGAGTGATGTACTCAGATTTCTGAGGATGACCTGTATCAAGGATCTGTGTCTTTACACCATGTTGATTCATATGCACAGGGCTCTCCAGACTCATCTTGGTGTGGAGCAGTCCCAGGGAAAGATTAGTCACCACACCACGTCAGATCTGTAGAATACACGGTATATTTATCTTTGATCTTTGAACCCAGGAACTCCTGAAACCTCACAGGAAGACGAAACATCTCTGTGATGCACCCAATCACTTACAAAGAATCTTGGTGGTGGTATTGTTTGGGATGATGCCACCTTGACTGGTCAGCTTGTGCCTCGCGGGGAAAGGTTTTCTTGCACTTTCTTCAACACTCATCGTGACATATGTTTATAGTGATCGTAAAACTGACTAGTCTCTATTAAGGCTGCAAATGCAGGATATATGGTGCAATATTTCCTTGTGTTTTTTCTCCTCTTTGGTGTTTTGATTATCCTTTATTGTGCCTGTCCCTTTGATTGTCAGTAGCACCTGATACTGTTTTACTTGTATTTTGCTGGAAGGAAGGTGTATTTGTTATTGCAGAGTAGGACATTCCAGCAGAGCCCATGCTTTCAGCGGCCGCAGTCTGTAGCTATAATGTAACAGCCCACAATATACCTGGTCCAGGCTGAGTCTGATCTTTGTCAAATGCAGTTTGTGCTTAAGCTACACCACATAAAAGACTTAAGGGAAAAAAAAATCAATTTCTTTTTTCTTCAACAAAAACATCCCTATTCTCTAAGGTTGTCCTTGGATTTATTGGTGTCGTCTTCCAAAGTGAAGCTTTTAATGTATTTACGGAGATGCAGAGATTACTGTTCAGCAGACCATAGTGGTTAGATTGTGCCTGGGTCAAAGTGCTGCTTTGACAGATGCCACACCACAATAGGAATCTCAGTATGCAGCAGTTCATACATTCAGTTCATTTGCTGGATAGATAAGACTGTCAAAGGGGAAATTAAAAAATCTCTAGCATGGTTGAAGTTGAAGGGACCTCTGATGGTGCTCTTGTTCAAACCTCCTGCTTAAGCTCATCTAGAGCAAGTTACACAGGGCTGTGTGTAGATGGATTTTTGATATTTCTTCAGATAGAGACTCCTCCAAAACCTCTTTGGGCAGTCTGTGCCAGTGCTTTGTCACCCTTACAGTGAAAAAGTTTACTGATGTTCAGAGGGAACCTCCCGTGTTTCGATTTGTGCCCATTGCCTCTTGTTGTGTCACTGGGCACCACTGAAAAGACCCTTGATTCCGTTCTATTTACACACTCCCTTCTCTCTTCTGTCATCTAACAGCTAAATGTGCTTGTCTTCCCAGAATCATCTTGAAAATGCATAACCTATAGCATTTTTGTCCTCACTTTGTAAGGTAATGTTCTCAAGCTTAATTGCATGAAACTTATGCATGTGCATGAACAAAGAAGTCTGCCAAAAAATTTTCTGTTTGAGAGTTTCACCACTCAAAAAAGCATTTAAGCTGCCTCTCACTGTAGTTCTTTAGTCTGCTTTGTGATGAATTCAAATTACAGAAGTCTTTGCCTGCCCACAGACATATCTTTATCTCAGTGGCACCCCAGCGAATTGCGGCTGTTACGGTAGTTGTGCAGGTGGCTTTTTCACACGGTCTGTAAAAACTGTGGAAGGAGATAGCAAACATTGTTCCTCCCTATTGTTGATAAGGATTGAAGACACAATACTTAAATGAAAAACATTTATTTAACTTTTAATGCATATGAGTTCAAGGAATTTTTTTTTTCTACATAGAGTCATGGAAAAATTCAAGTTGGAAGGGACCCATAAAGGTCATTGTGTCCAACTCCCTGCTCCTCAGTGTATTTTGGTACTGATGCAACTAAAAGCGGTTTTATGCAGAAAGAAGGTCTATGTAAGTTTGTTTCAGGTATAAGTTGCTATTACTTGCAGACTGTATGGCTAAAGGAATAACTACAGTGCTATGATGTTGTTTTCCAAAGCTATCAAAGTACTAGCTTATAGACCATCTGGAACAGCGGACGGACAACATTGGTTCCTTCCACTTCTTAAGGATTTCGAAGTGCCCTAAAAAACACAGTGGTAATCCTAAATGTGAATGTGATCTTTCAAACAGAATTTTCCTGCAGAACTTGTATGTGATTAGCATGCCTTTTATTGGAAGTGCCTGCATGCAAGTGATCTTTTACTGCCAGAAAATGAGATTTGAAGACTGAGCGAATTTTTTCTTTTTCCTTTTAGAGCACCAGAATAATAAATAGATTTTCTTTATAGAATTCACTAGTACAAGGAGCTTCTGTAAATCAGTGTAAAGTCCATGAACAATTTATACAGAAGGATTCTGATATGCACTGTTCAGCAGATGTTGCCTCTTCGCTAGTGCTTCTTGTTGGGTAAGGCAGATTCTACAGTACCCGGTAGCAAAATTATTAGCTTTGTAAATTGTGTTCTTGAAATCAGGATGCACATGGTAGGGTAGGGGTGGAAAGGCTTGTGTCCTGCTGTTTTCCAGGCTTCGATGACTGTTGCCATATGTAATATATTGTAGAAGTTGTCTGTTTTGCTTACACCCACATGTGCTTCTGTAGAGTAATAATGGAAAAATGCGTAGGATCTGTTCTGGTTTAGGGGTCTGTTTTATGTACAGTCACCTTTTTTGTTACTCTGGTGAAGAGCTTGTTTGATGTGCATGACATCAGCTCTACTGGCTCATGGTGAAGTAGCACCAAAAGGCTATGGTAAGAGGTGATCTGATGGAGGATGTGAAGGCTGTACAGAGGGATCTGGACAGGCTGGATGGGTGGGCCAGCAGGTGGCCAAGAAGGCCAGTGGAGTCCTGGCTTGTATCAGAAATAGTGTGGCCAGCAGGACCAGGGTAGTGATACAGAGTCCCTCTGTACTTGTTGCTGGTGAGGGCATACCTCAAGTGATGTGTCCAGTTCTGAGTCCCTCACTGCAAGAAAGACCTTGAGGTGCTGGATCAAGTCCAGCGAAGGGCAACAGAGCTGGTGAAGGGTCTGGAGTTCAAGTCTTATGAGGAGCGGCTCAGGGAGCTGGGGATGTTTAGACTGGAGAAAAGGAGGCTGAGGTGTGATCTTTACAACTACCTGTATGGAGGTTATAGTGAGGTGAGGATCAGTCTCTTCTCTCCACTAGCAAGCAATAGCATAAGAGAAAGCAACCTTGAGCTGTGCCACTGGAGGTTTCAATTGGATATTAGGAAAAATGTCTTCACTGAAAGGGTTGTCAAGCATTGGAACAGGCTCCCCTGGGAAGTGATTAAATCACTATCCCTGGAGATTTAAAAGATGTGTAGATGTGGCATTTAGGGAAATGTTTTAGTGGTGGACTTGGCAGTGTTGGATTAATGGTTGGACTGATGATCTTAGAGGTCTTTCCCAACCTAAACAATTCTATGATCCTATGTGTCCGTGCAAGCATGACAGACAACAGTCTGCAGAAAAGCTAAAATGGCTGGCTATAAGTTTTCAGTGGCAAAAAAAGGGCTTAACAGCCATTCCATCAGAATTCAATGAATTAGTGCCTCCAGATCATAGGCCCTGCTGCCTCCTGTTGTGATTCTTTCCTGTAACGCTCCCTGTCTCAATTTTCTCCCTGTAGACATGGTTTTCCCCTTCTAAAGGCTGCTGCCGTTCTGTAGCAGCTGAGAGGCACAGCCTGGTGTCCATGTGCTGTGTAGCCAGTTCCCATGGTGCCAACAGCCACAGACTGCTGCAGGTGGTGGGCTAACAGAGTATTGCTGGATGGCTGGAAGCCAGCAGAGGGTACAAAGGTGAGATCTTGACTTTGGGCAAAATGCCCATTGACGTCAGTGAAGGCAGGATCTCACCAAGAGCATGCAGTGCAGAGGCTGAAGCTGGGAAGCTCTCTCAACATATATCTCTGGTTTCCCTTTGCTGCTGATACATGTTTTATTTTTCATTTTATTCTCCTCAGAGCTCAGTAAGAAGCAGCTTTCTGTCCCATGAAACTTTTCAACACACATACAAAGCATTTGAAAACAACCGTGAGTGGAACAAAGCACTAGAAACAGAAGTATAATGAAAAATTTTACAAAAAAATCTTAGGGTAAGCCAGGTACAAAAGGATTTAGGAGTTCATGAATTCTGATTTACTGTCCAACAGATTTTATAATAACTGCAGCAGACAGCAGAACTGGTAAACAAATGGATAATTAAAACCATTAGGAGCCATCAGCATTATTTCTGGCAAATTCTCTCAATTCAAAAACAAGGGAAAGATTGTTGCCATATCTAAAATAGAAGTGTGGGGTTTTTATTTTAATCAGTGTGTAACGATGTTGTGAAACTCCCAGCCATAGGATCTTGCAAAGGCTAAAACCAGAAGTGAACACAAGAGAAAACTGAATTTAATCACAAAGGTTGGGTTCAATGTTTGCTGATAAAACACAGTGAAACAGGTGCAATGACCAAGTCAAGAAAAGGTCCTGTAACACAGAATTACAAAAGCTGAGGCAGTGCATGAAGGGCAGACCCCCAAACTTGCGCCGCTTCTTCCCTGGGCATTTTTTATCTGCTGCTGATGCTGGACAGCTGTCTGATGAAGCACTGTCTCTTATGTTCTGTATGCTTCCCTGATAGGTCCGAGCAAGAGCCCTGGCCTTCCTGTAGATGGATTCAGTGGTGCTTGGAAACTTTGCTTATATTTAGGGAGCCCAGCTTCCAAATCTGTGTCCTGGCTCAGACCAAGACATAGACCAGTCCTCAGCAAAGAGCACCAATCCATAATGTTTTCATCTGTCTTGAGAATTTTTTTCCAGGGCATGTGTTGATATCAATTGTCATTAAAAAGGGTGTAAAGGGGGTTGAGAAGAGGTATATAACTACTTTTACCATCTATTTCTCCAGTCATGTCAAGAAGCAAATTCAATGCAAACTTTTTTAATCTCTCTCCTGTGATGCAGAAAATAAGAGTTTATTTTACTTACCTTTCTTTTCTTAATTTTGTTCTTGCCTCTGCTCTTTCAATAGGCACACCTTTATTTATCTTTAAATAGGCTTTATCAAGCAGAATGTTTGACTTATATGTATATTATAATATTGTTTTGTACCTTGTCTTATTCTTTGCTGCTTGTGCACTGGTACAGAATGTTTTTCTGTTACAGATTATCTGAAAAGGCTGCTCTGGCCTTTCTTCCTTTCACATTTCAATTTCATCTCTCCTTGCATCCATAGATGACCAAGTCCACAGTGGAACGATCCGACCAAATGTGCCGAGTACCACAACCAGGCCGGTCAGATGGAATACCTCGGGTCAGCCTCCATTTAACAGACAGTGGTTCACGTGGGAAGGAGATGGACTTCAGAGATGAAATCTCCTTCACTAACAGTGATGTGTTTTTCTCCAGGTTAGTGTTCCTTTCTTGTCTTTGTATTTGTCTCCTTGTTTGTTTTGTACCTGCACCTCCAGCTCTGGTCTTTTTGAACACTTACAAAATATGCTGGGGTCTAAGGCAAATTAATGTGCCTATTCCTGTTCAATCTACACATTCCAAAGCCAGCTGTGTACTTTGGTTTGCCTTTCCAACATAAAATTTCAAGCATGTAAAGGTAGGCTGCGTGATGATGGAGTGCAGATGGACAGGACTGACATATAATCAGGCACTAGAAATTACACCAAGCACAAGATGTAACTGCAATGTCAGGTGTCTCCTCTGAGTAATCAAGTGTATTTGATCTGCCCAGTTTAAGTGTTAACAGATGGCTGACTTCATTCTCACTCTCAGTCCAAAAGGAAGGGATTTTGGAGGGTTTTCTCTTTCTGGCAAGAACAATGCTAATACTACTATTTTTCAGACAAAACAGAATCAAAGAATATATAGAGAATATCTATAAGATTATCTGTCTGAATTTATCTATGAGAGTCTATTGGTTTTAAGAATCTACAAAAGTATCTCTCTTAAAAGAGTATTTTGAGTTTTGATTGCTGGCACATTGTTTATTAGGTGAACAGGTGATGGGCAGTTTGCTTTCTTGTAAAGTCCTTCCCAGAATATCAGGCTGAACCAGGATCTTGTTTTTGTTCTCAGGATATTGAATTGAGTCTGTCATTCTCTCTCCTCTTGTGTCTAGTGCAGCACATGAAGGATTCAGGTTACTGTGGGAAATTGCAGTGCTACTGAAATAAGGAGCTGGCCTAATGTGGGAAATGGTGCTATTTACATGTCATGAAACACAACACTGCAGTGTGTCAGCACACCAACAGGAAGACAAAGCAGAGGCAGTGCTGCCAGACACATAACTGAGTGACTTCACTGTGTTAGCAGGAGATTTGTGCTGTTCTCAGCACTAGTGCAGACAGACAGCACTCAATTTACAAGTTAGCAAATCATGCACTGACACCAGATTTTGATTCATAGTAATGGTGGTGAAGCCCTTGCAGGCACTCGTGCTCTCTAAGTTCTAGTTGCACTCTCCCCAAACTTCTCCCAAAGCTCCTGCAGCCAGAACATATCAGGTTTGTTTACATGGGTTCATTAATCCAGCTCCTTTTGACTGAGATGAGTTAGGAAACAATTACCAGAGCAGGTCATCTGGCAAAACTGAGAAGGCAGTATAGTTCTACAGCTAGACAGGGCCAAGCAGGTGGGGCTGGGTCAGCCTCTTGTGTTGGTATGCTGGAGCTTGGCAGAGAGTGTGCCCCTGCCTGTATTCTGCTGCGTGTTGCAGCATGAAAAGGGAAATGAAGTACTCTAGGGCTGAAACAAAGGACTGAAGAGTCTTGTGTCTGGGAAGGTATGTGTGACTGATGTACTTCATGAGATTACCCCCAAAACTGCTATTCTTTTAGGAGAACATTCCCCAAAAGATGTCATTATTTGCTGTAGTAATTCATACTTTCTTGTCAATGTGTAATTGCTTAGAAGAATACAAGTATGGAACAGTTGGGCCAATACCGGCACAGGACATTAAGCACCAAATGAGATGTGTTAGTAATTAGGCAGAAGCCCAGTCTTCATGCTTAGGCCTTGAGGTGAAAGATGTCTGCATCTCTAATTTTATCTGGGAAATTAATAAACTGTAGAAATTAATTCTCTTGTAATCCCATTTTGTTCAACAATGCCCTAGTTTTCTGTCCTCTATCACACTTCTGTACTTATTTACCTAATTGGGTTGAATATCCACACCGCTCCTTGTGTCCGGTACTTTTGTGTCAGTGATCTGCTGCTGCTGGAGGAAAAGCAGGTAGTGTTTGTTGTTTCCTACCCAGCACCAGGATGGCAGGTTGTTGGGAAGGATGGGATGGAGACAGGGCCTTGGAATACCCCTAAGGGAAAGAGTGCAGAGAGGTCTCTAGCAGACTTAACACACTTGAGCTGTCTGTGCAACAGGCAGAAACCGCTATTCCCTGGCATTAATGTAGTGCTCTGATATATCAGAAGCTTTTGGAAGCCTCGGGTCACTCCTGTGTAATTTAAGCCCACACTGAGGAATTACCTGGTTTTATTTCAGTGCAAGGCTATTTTTAGGAGTTTCCAACTTTTTCGACAGAAGGACTCTGGCATCTGACCTAGATTAGCTTTGCAAACACACTGCTATTCTTGTTGGGAGGTTTTGTGTCACAAGGTACTAATAGTTCTTAAATAAATGTTATCATTAACTATATGTAATTATCAGATACATTTTAGTCAAATTGCTGTATCTGCTCAGCTATGATATGATCTTTGTTAGAAAGGAATAAAGGTTGTTCTTGGCAGTGATAATCATTTGCTGCTTCATGAAAACAACTGTGATTTGTTCCCTTTCCATGCTCAGATACCATGATATGGGTGGATTAGAAGAGGATGAAGGGTTACACACAACAGTAGATGCAGAACTCCATCTTCAGCAGCTTCACAAGTATTTAACAGTAAAGAAATAACCACACCCACTAAGCCTGTAAGGTCCCCTCCAGCAAGGACTGCAATCTTTAATAAATTTTCCATCAGTTTCATTTGGCACTAGAACAGAGGCCTTCAGGGAGAAAATGAGAGACTTATGGTTGATTAGTAATTTTTAATACTATTTGAAATACCTCTTAGTATATGTCTTTATACAGTTGTCCTTAAAGTGAAGATTTGTGTATTAAGTAGCAACTATGGTTGTGACTTACCTAGATTGACTTACCTTCTTTTTTAAATATTGGAAGTCATGGTATGCCTCCTAACAGGTATGTTATTCCTCATTGCAGGGTTTTTTTGAAGGTGCTGATGTAATTTGAAATATGCAAAGTATCACTTGCAGTCAAAACATTGCAGAGCATAAAATCTGTATCACCCTCTGTTCTCAACAGTTATCGTAAGAAAATGTTATTTGTAAAGTTGAAACATTCTTTCTTTCTGACCAAAATAGGTGGATTAACTCTATGTACCCAAAATCCCCAATAGCACTTTATGTATGTGTTCTTTTGAAAACTGCCTCATTATCATAATTGTGTGCAAGGGCAAACTGCTAGTTATGCAGTAGCAGAAAAGCACACCTGTAATGCATCTTTCCAGTAACTCAAAAACCAGTGGAGAATGAAAGAAAGGAAGCAGCAGGAGAGGAGAGACTGGTCCTCTGAAAGAAGGGTGGAAGTCTTTAGGCAATATGCAGCCTGTTACGTCTGTGAATCTCATCTTGTTTTTGCAAGAGCTCCTGTGCAGAGCTTCAGAGCAGGGCAGCCAAACCTCCAGCCCCTGGGAACCACACACATACTTTATCTTCACCTGTCTGAGAACCACAAGACTCCCACTGCAGACCTCAGGAGCTGGGGAAGGCAGCAGCTTTGGGACTAGGGTGTGGGCTGGGGGGAGTGGGCCTCCCTGGGGCCTCATCAGACCTTCAGTGAGAGGGTATTAGGGTGGGCTTGCAGCTCTGTGAACCTCAGAGTCCCTGTTTGGGTCCCTCTTTCTTTCTACCATCTAGAAGGAAAAAATCTGCTCAAAACTGGTTCAGATATGACGTACATAATTGCAGTAGGAACTGGTGTGATTTTGGATGTGTTTGGAGGTACTAAAACTTCAAATAACCACTTCAAATAACAGATTCAAACGGATTTTACTTTAGGGATAGGATATGTTATGATTTAAGTGGATACAAAGGTAGGAGGGCCTCTTGCAAGCAATGCTCTCAGCCTTTTGTCTTAAACTTCATATACAAGCACCATCCTGGAACTTTTGCCCAGGAAAGGGCACTGAAATTCGCTTTGCTGTTGTATATGTCTGTTCTAGCACTTGCTGGAGCTACATCTCTCTGCAGTCCTGGTACTGTTTTGAAGGAGAAACCCTCAGTGGGACAGCACCCTGCTATTTGCGGTGCTGTTAGGCTCTATGCATGGAAATATAAATATCGACCAAAGGAGTGGGGCTGGGCACCCTTCCTTGCTAGTAGTGGTCGGGGGCTGAGTAATGGGTGTGTGTATGGCAGCCAGACTGTGAAAAACATTCTGCAGTTCCTGAGAGCCAAAGCTTAGAGCAACCACAGCAGTTGTTCAGTAAGCCAGCAATTGCCTTCTGTATTTTGTAGCCGTGTCTTTGTGTGCCAAAGATCATAAACTCCTGTTTGTGACTGCATCACAGCTGCAATAAGATTTGCCAGCACAGATACCCGGTGCTGGCTTTTTAACACGTGCATGTTCTCAAGGAGAAGGTTTGTTTACATCAACCTTTTGTTCACAAAGATCCTTGTATCAGGCCTATGTCCTGAAAATAAAGGCAGCACGTTCCTAGTAGCATAGTAGCCTCCCTAAATTAAGGGGTGGCTTAATGTACCCTGCTGTGCCCTCTTCTTAATGACACTGCATATTTTCACTGTTAGTTGTTGAGGTATGGAAACATTATTGTTATTGTATGAAAACATATTTGTACACTGAGAAGTGTGTGCTTACTGTAAACACTTTCCCTGTTTGTTGGCTTTCAGTTTAGCAGCTGCGGTTTAAAACTTAACATTATTCTCTGGCACATGCTAAGAACTTGGGTGCCTGTTGCCAGAACAAATCAAACAGGGGGGCTAGTGTTGTTTGCTTAGCTGACTATTTTTGTTTAGGTTTGGGGTTTTTTTGTTTTTGAAGTCTGTCATGCCAGTACATTCAGTCCCTATCCAAAGTAATAATTTGCCTTACCACTCAGAAACTTTGCTGCCAGGTTTACATAAGGGATTGCAGCCAGGCAGCTGGCAGGGCTGTCCTCCAGCAGCCGTGGATTCTTCAAGAAAACGTTTCAGGAAGGGGGTAAAGGTCTGGAATGAGGCTGGTGGGGAGGTGGTGAGTGTGGTTGCCTTCTCCGTCATTCAAAGTGCAGCACCTCTGGCAGGCCCTGCTCTGATCCCTCAGAGAGGATTTTTTTATGTAAGGTAGCGTTGCTGTTTGTCCCTTTGTCTCTTTAGGTTGTGTTGAGTTAGTTTTTCCAAGCTGACTCATTTGACTTTGAGAGTACATTTGTCTCCACCCTCCTATGCAATCAATTCCCTTCTTTCTTGCATTGTGGAATGCTGGCAGCAGGAACTGCCTTACATAATGAGTTGTTAAGGAAAGCATTCAGTTTTCTAAAAACACAGACACAAAAACATGTGATTTATGTGTCTTTCCAAAGCAGGTGACTGTGAATGGCAAATCAGGGTGTGGTCTGAGCTCTTTCTGGTTTCTTCTACCGTCTATAGCCAAGATGTAATGACAGCCACAGAAACATGTAATTATGTAGGTTTTTCTCATACAGGTCACCTGGGTGGATTTCAGTGTACATTTTCAAGCATTTGCCCTGTCTCTTCCACCTGCACAGGTTAATCCTCTAAATTAGGCTTTGTCCATTACACTATTGTAACCTTCCTGTATACTTCTATCCATCTTATCTTTGCCTCTCCTTGCAAGATTTACATGGTGACAAATTACGGCTTGTGGGATGGAAAACATTTTGAATCTGAGGCCCTGACCTGTGCCACAGAAGTAGAGGTTCATCTTGGAAGCAACAAGAATCAGATATGAAACAAAGATCTGGTGACTGTTAGAGGTAGAAAGCATATATGCACTTTATTGTCATAATGTGCATGTAGAAACAGAAGTTCTGCTTTCAGTCCATGAGCCAAGTATATTAGCTTTTCCTGTTTCCTGGGACAGCATCCAGCAGCCTTAGAAATCAGAAAGGGACTAAAGTAAGTTCACAGTAATTGAATAACAGAGCTGAAAAAAACCCCCGACTCTCTTTCTGTACCTCAGGCATTGCCCTCTCAGCTAGAAAGATTCTTTATTTTGCCATCTTGTTCATTTCTTCTTTTGTATCTGCTTTTGCTGTGAGGAGAAAGTCCCTACATCTCAGGAGGCCGGTGGCTTTCTGATACCAGCTGGGCCAGGTAAGTTTTTGATGAGGAAATCAAGTGCAAATATCTGTACAATTTTGAAGTAATTTTTAAACAAAGGGATCAGTGACTTCTCATTGGAAAACACACAGTGAAGAATTTAAGCCAGCCCTGGAAATCTTTGTGCTTTTAATATTTGTGTTTACAAAAACCAAGACACCCATCACTATCCTGTCTTAGTAGCAGTTACGGAAGAGGCAGAGCCTCTGCACTGTAATTTGACTTATTTTTACTGCAGTGAGTAGTTCCCTATCCCCTAACTTCCTTAGCCTGTCTCCCAAAGTACCCGGTGCATTGTTCAGATGAGGAGGTTCAGCATAGCGTGCCTTGTTTCCGGCAGCTTTGCAGAGCAAACAGTTTTCTACCACCTGAAGCTGTGAGGTTCTCCTTCCTCTGCACTTCCCAGAGGGGATCTGGGCCTGTGTCCTTCAGGAAGATCAGCGGGCAGAGGTCACTGGGTTCTCAGTCAGGCTTGTTTGCTGCTGCAATTTCCCGGTTCAGGCTGAAAGAGCTGTGCATTTGGACATTGTGTTCAGCACGTTGCAGTGTAGGCTGATGGAGTTCAGCTGTGACTTCCCTTGACACACATGTATATTTTTAATCAAAGTAGTCAGCTGGCTGTCTAATAGGAAAAGGCTGAGGACGGCATGGCAGGGTTGTCACTCGCTGCTCTTGCTTGCATCGGTTTGTCTCTGAGCTCTCATTTTATCTGTTGTGAGGAGTGTGATCCCAACCTGACCGCTTATCTAAAAATTGCACTTTCTCACACTGGCTCAGTGCCTTCCTCCTGGCCTGAGAGGGTTGCAGTTAGGAAGTAATGAAGATAGTTCTGTTCCTGTACCAAAGCTTTTCATTCTGCATCTTCTGCAATAGGTGTATTTGTGCTAAGGGTGCCTGCAAAGACAGGCCACTAGGTAGTTGCAAAGAGAAACTAAAGGCTGCTTGGATGGTAATGACTTCCAGTCGTTAAGGCTTCGACAAGACTCCTGGAAACAAAAGATTCCACCACCCTCAGGTCCTTTCACAGTCTCCAAGCTCTCTGCATTCAGAAAGTTTGAGTCATGTAAGGAGGGATTAATATCTAACAAAATAACGTTTTTATTGCTTTGCCTTAAGAGTTAGAAACCACCTAGCCACTATGAAATTATTAGTCTCTTGGGAGCACTGCTAACAGTATACCATGTTTTATAAAATTTATAGATGTTTCCTTCAAAAAGGAATGAAATTTCAGAAAGTGTCAAATTGCAAAAAAAAAAAAATTATCAAGTGACCACTGTTATGAGAGGGCTACTGAGCATTACAGGAAACAAGTTTCCTCTAAAATCTTGTTGTTAGCTTTTTCTGGATTTACGCCTCTTGAGTAGAAACCTTGGATTTTTCCTGAGACTATGAAGGTGGGTTGGGAAGCTACAAAATCACAGACCTTACTCATGTTGTTCTGAATGTTCTTGATAATTAAGTGTAGGCTTATGCTGAACTTCTGTTTTTCTGCAGTATTCCCTTATGCCACTCCTAGCATGAGTGACCTGCAGCGGGACAGGAGCGTGTTAGCGCAGCCTGGACATGCACAGAGCAGTCAGACTCAAAGCTCATGTTGCAAATGAGGGGCATAGCAGTGAACTCTGCTGACTGAGCCCGTGATCACTGTATCTGGCTGTTCTTAAACAATTATTTGTTGTTTATTGATGTACCCAAAGCTGGGTGCGGGAAGAAGCCCTAGGCTGACCTGAGAGGGCTGTGTTCCTCTTAAAGGTAGTCAGGTTTTAATAGATCTGGTCAGAATTGCCTTTTAGCCAGGATCTCCCTTGCTTCTGTGGCAGATGCTCTGTCCTGCTCTGGACAGAGAAATGGAGCTAATTCTCACCCAACTTGCTCTTCTTTTAGTGTCTCCCAGCTGGAGTCAATCTCTCCTGTCAAGTGATCTTTTCCCACCAGCTCTCCCAGGAGCCAGGCCAGTCACTGGGGGACTTGTGCAGAGTGAGGGTTCCCTGCAGTCACGTCATTAGCTGAAGAAGAGGAGCTATTTCTAGAGGGTTTTTTCCGGAGGGTAACTCTGCCAGACTGCCTCCCTTGCCAACACAGACGGCAGTTTATCTTTCAGTGGCGTAGAAAGCTGCGTGCAGCAAACGTGAATGGTGTGTCCTGTTTCTCCACTTTCCTCAACCCCTTCTCATATCCTTGTTTTTCATAAGGCTAAGGGTAAACTACAACTATTTCACTTGAAGATGCTTTAGGAAGCAGGGAACAGGGAGGGTCCAGAGGCATGGAGTTCAGAGGATAGTAGTTTTGTGGAGGATTGGAAGGATGTTTTTGGAAGATGGGAAAGTGTGAAAACAGTGACATTTTTGGAAGGAAATATAAATAATGCAGGAAGTACCAGGGGATCATTTTAATTTTTTGCAAGTAAATGCTTTTTCTTTAGTGTTTTCTATGACAGATGTTTTCATTGGTCTGAAACAGCTGGATTTTTAAAGGGTCTTTGTGCAGACTGATAGAAATAACAGTTTAGAGGACTGGGAGAAATTTCACTGAACATTAGCATTTAGAAATTTCATTAGATTAGCAGAGCTTTGCAGGAAGCCTGCTTTGGGAATAACTTGCACTCGACCAGACTCCTGCTTGTTTGCTTGCTTGCTTGCTCTCCCATGCTCTGGCACTTGAACTAACTAGTGCAAATGAAGAACCTAGTGACCTTGTCACTCAGCATGCTTTACCCTGTTCCCACAGCAGATTAACTGGCACAACCATTCATCACTTGGTGCTTTCCCAGGAAAGCCTTTAGGAACCTGCTCCCAATCCTCCCCCTTCTCCAGGATGGAGGCCAAGAAATAATTTCTGGGCTTCCCATGGGGCGAGAGTCCTTTGGAACAAGTTAAAGCTGCTGACAGGCGGGTGTGGCACTGCTTGCAAAGGACACTGCTGCTTAATGAAGAGCAGCCACAGCAGCCAATTCAGGTCTCCAGGGAGTTTGGGGTGTCCCTTGCAATGAGAAATGAACTGTTGTGCTTATCTGTTGGCTGAGATTAGGAGCGCTGAGAACCTGAGGCTCTGAGAAGCTTTCAGCTTGGTCTTTATTTTTCTCTTATTCTAGCAAGTTTAAGAAACAATTCTGGAATATGTTTCCTCCTTAAGAGATTTTAACTAGCTTTGTTTAAAAGGTAATTTGGCCTCTAAGTTACAGGAAGTGCGAAAGCCCAGTATATTCTCCATGGATATGCCAACAAGGCTTGCATTTCTATGCCAATGCAAAAAATAAAAGGGGTAAAGTGAAGTCAGCTGAGAGCAACTTGCTTGTCTCTCGGACAAGAGGAGTATCAGTTAAAAAAAGGAAAAAGAAAATTCTTCAAATTCTATCTGGGCAGTTCACCTAAGGTTTGGTGTTCCTAAACAGAGGCAACTGTTAAGTTACAAGATCATAAAAATTCACCATCATCTTTGAGGAATTGCATCAGTAGTTAATCTCACCATTTAAAAATGTCTCATTTCTAGGCATAATTTGCCTGTCTTTGACTCTCAACCACTGGGTCTTGGTCGGTTTGTGATTTCTAGGTCAAATATTAATGTTTTCTGCATGCATATACTATTTTATTTGAAAAACACTAAACACATGGATTTAATTTTTGTATTCCTTCATGGGTTGTCTCAGAACTCTTCAGTTTCTCGCAAGTTGCTTCAGAATGGGAATTGCTGAATGGATCATAGTCTTCTGTAGCAACCACCCTAATAGGAAATACAGACATAATACACCTTTTCCACGCAATACCCATGTTGATACTGCTAAGATGATGACAGTTTCTTCAGCCACACAGTCACTCAGAGCTTGTATAGAAGTGCTGGTCTGGCATGCTGTATCCCTCAGTAGGACCCATCATCTTGGACATAGTTCCCAGATTTTACTCTTACATGGCTGTACTGAAACTTCTAATGCTAGCTTGCACACAACATACAAAAAGAACAACATACAAAAAAAGAACACCAGCATAATTTTACATTTCCTTTCACTGATAAAATTGCTGAGTGAAACAGGGCTGAGTACCAGCTTTGGAAAGTCACTTTTACCCCCTTTCTGAGGATTCCCCTTTCACTGAATTACGTTTTTGGTATATTAGCTGGTCTTTATTCCTGTTTGTGCCCTTTTGGAGAGGGCTTATTTAATTGTCTGTCTGCTTTGTTTGGACGTGAAGGGCTACAGTTTCCAAATATGGTTTCTATTTACGTGTGACTTGCTTATTTCATGTGTGCACACAAGTCTTCTAGCCCGTGGGAGATTTTCCAGGGTATTTATCATTTTTGATTGCAGATGTTCACATGGACAGATACTCTGAAGAGGAAAATGCATGTATCAATGCATGTATATGTACATAAATAAGGGCACTTTAAATTTTTTATTGGTGGCATTTTGAGAAGTACATTCTTTAATTTTCAGTCTGTGACATCTTTGCTTTGCGTTTCATTTATCTGCCGGGAGGGAAAACATTGGGTAACTTAGTAAATACTGTGGGAATAAAATGAGCAGCGACCTAAAAACCCTCAGATTTTGTCAGACGAGGCAAGACCTCTTTCTTTTAAAAATAGTATCTAATTTGTGTATGACTGTGCAGTGAAGCAAGGGATAACTGCTTTTCAGGAGGCAGACACAACCACATCCTCATAAAATCCATTATCTAGATCACTTGTATCCTCTGGTGTTGCTCACAGATCCTCTTCTTTTGTTACTTTATATGCTGAGAAAATTACTTGGTGTGCAACAAAGTATGAAAGGGAAAGAAAGAGAAGAAAGCACTTCTGTAATGATGATTGACAGGAGACTTCCTTTCCAAATGTGCGGTTATTCTTTAAACTTTGATGGAAAAAAGTGATTATTCATATTTAGTTCCAGCCAGTGTGGGTTTTTTTCCTTTGTTGAATCTCAGTAAGAAATTTGCAAATCTAATAGTTTGAGCCCAGGTGTTGCCTTGGTGTAGGTGCTGAAGTGTGGGAGTATGTGTTGGTATTTCAAGGGGCTTTATAATTTTTATTGTTATTTGCTGTCTATTTTCCCAAAGTATTTGCAATACACTGAGGAGCTGATAGTGAATGGGAAGGATGCTGTGCATGTGCTGAGGGAGGATTTTTCCCTGCCCTCTGTATGTGTGTTTGGTGGTACCATAAAGGGCCTCTGCGGTACATTGTTGCTGCCAAACAGGTGAGTTTGGCCTTTCTGAGTAGTAGGTGTGCAAGAACTATATGAAATTTGCAGAAGAAGTTTCATTTTCTATCTTTAACATGGGAGAAATTGAACCAAGTACAAACAAATCCAAAACAAAATGCTGCATAATCCCAGGTTTTATATGGGATAGCCCAGCTTGAATTATGCAAGTTAAAAAAGGTGTAAGAGGGCAGGGGGAGGGTGGGAATTCCTGCCTCTGTCAAGTAGCAAGTTGGCTTAAAGGTAAACATCCTTGTGAAGGAAGTGGAACTGTTTGGCGATAAGACTGCAGCTCTCTGGCAGCTTTTGTTTGCCTCCTCTGTGCTGCAAATAAATCATTTGTGGTCCATACTCCCGAATTGGGGAGGTGAAGAATTAATGAGCTGTGAGCTCGTTTAGCAGATGAGAGATTCAAAAGGCAGATTGAGACAATGTGAACTGAAATAAGGTGACGTGCATTGTGGGGCAATTTCTTGCTGTTTGAGTACTACTGCTCTTACTGATGGTTGGGCACTGTGCCCCAAAGTACTTTTTAAATTTCACTGTCTTTGACATTTCTCCATGTTAAAATCTTTTGTTGCAGTATCTGGAGTTGCCTGGAAATAATTAAAACCTAGGGAAACCAGCAGTGCCAGCAACCACCAACTAGCATTTTCTCAATTTTGGTTGCCTTTCTTTCAACAGGTGTTGAAGTTGCATGCCAGTGGTGCAGGGAAACATGAGCTAGTGTACCTCTTCTTAGTCATGATGTTTTTGGCAATGTTAAAGAGGCAGATGAGGAAGGAGAGGGAGAAATAGATACCACATTGAGGGGACTCCAAAAGAAGAGAACAAAGGCAGAAGGTGGATCTGAAGGTGTTGATGGCACAGGGAGCCCTGCAACTTCACTGTTTTCCCAAGACATCTAGTTGATTTTAGCGTGATGCCACGAACTAACCTTCTTCACTAATGCTAATTCATAAATTAATCTTTCTGGTTATTACAGCATCTCTTTTTTTTTAGTGAATTCTTTGTCAAGGAGCTTAGCACTTCTAAGCTTATTTATATGGGCAAGTCCCATGGAAGTTATGACAAAATAGCTAGTGTATAAATTCAGAGTTCAGCAGCTATTTGAGTTATTCCACTTCTGTTTATTCAGCAAGCTGCTGTGGAGAACCCTGAATCCTTCCCTGTGTAGATGGGTCCTTAGTTAAATGTGGAAAATTAATTTGTTTTAATGGCATCCTGATGGTAACACTCAGTTTATAGAACTGTAATAAACTATGAATAATAGTGTGTGTATAAAAGAAGACTGGCCAGGGAAAGGCAATTTGATTTATTGTCAAATTCTGAAACAGTACAAGGTGCTTTTGTTTTACACTGAAGTAGTTTTATGTATCTGAGTAAAATCTTTCTCTGAGGGTTTTAGTTGTTTAAGAGCATGTGTGGCACATTTGATTTAACAGGAAGTCATTGAGATATTCATTTAATTGCTACAGATAAGAGCAGCCGAGATCCTTGATGGCAGAGTGCTTTATCAGCATTGCTGACTTTCCTAAAAAGGACCCTGTGCTGTGCCTGGCATGGCTGTGTCGCAGCAGAACAGGCTTGTGCTGAGGCAACGGGCAGAAGCATTACTAATGCACTTCTTCCAGTCAGCCAGCTGACAGGAGCAAATATTAAACAGCTCAGCGTACTGAAGCGAAGCCACTTCTCCATTGACCTCTGTGTGTCTGCCATGCCACTGCTTTCTGAGGCTGCAGCTGCCTGCTGCTCTTGTTTTTGACTGAAAACGCCCCTGCTCCTGCTGAGAAAGGTCAAGATTTGTTAGACATCCCTGTGAAATGTCTGATACCCTCTGCTAACCTGAGAGTGTCGGCTGCTTCTCCAGAAAGCTGATGTGGCTCATGTTTAATTTACATGACCTACATCTGCATGAAAGTCTTAAACATACAGGTATTAAGCTCCTGCCACAGCTTTCTCCCAAACCAGTGCCAGACCTCACTGAGGTTTTAAGGTGATGGTGCTTTTAATATTGACTTGAATTTTTGAAGATCGACATCTGTCCTTATGCTTTTACCACCTAAAATGTTGAAAAAATGCATTCTCTTATGCCTGTTTATCAGTTTGGTGTCACCCCTTCCCCATCGCATAAAGTAAGCAGTTGTGGTAACATTGTTCACAGGCAGGGCAGCAGCAGAAGTGTTTCTGTCCAGTGTTGGGAGAAATTGGAGTCAATTCCTTAGGCCTGCTGGTCAGAGGAGGTGCAAAGGTATACTATAAAACCTTGAGTATGCTCCTTCAGTAGCCATTAAACATTTCAGTGTAAGACCTTGGTGATTTTGTACTGTTCATTTGCCAAGGCTGCTATTTCCTAGAAAGTGGCACATCCTTTGTGTGGGTCACCCACTGTATGGGGTTCTTTTGCTACCGCTTTTTCCAGCCCAAATTTCTACCAAATAAATGACATGGTTTGTTGTTTCAGAGCAGTATTTGGTCGGGTGTCACAGATGTAGAAGCAAGAGTGCTTGAGGGTGGCCCACTGGAAACATCAGTAAAAGTAAATTCGGCTTCTGCAACGCTCTTCAGTTCAAATGTTAAGGGAAGAGTTCTCATATGCTCCTCTTTGCGGTGGGTCCGAATTGGTTGGCCAGCTACAGCACAAACCTTTCAAACCCAGGTAGTATCTACTGCAACACAAAGGGATCAAGTTCAAACGCGCGGTTGTGCCAGCAGCGACAGACATGACAGTGAAGGCGCGCGTAGGCAGCAGTGGTTCGGTGCCTCCTGCAGAGCCAGAGCAGCCCGGCGATGGTGTCCTGGAGCTTCGGATGGTCTGGGGGCACGGCCACCGCCCTGCCACCCCGGAGAGGAGCCAGCGCTGCTGCGGCGGTGGAGAGGCAGGTCGTGGGTGCCCACATTGCACCCTGGGGGGCATTTAGGAAGAAGGGCAGTGGGTTATAGTTACTAAAAGGCTTACTAAAAGACCTTGTGGGGTCTTTCTGTTAAAAGGTGTCTTGTATCCATCAGCCCGCAGGTTGCGGTATCTGTTGCAGACCCAGGACCAGCTGGACATCATAACCCTCCTTTGGTTAACCTGCTGCTGCCGGGGCTGGGGCGGGTGTCCCGGCTCTCCGGCGGCAGCTGGAGGGCCCGGGCCGGGGCTCTGGGCGGGTCGTCGTCAGCCTCCAACCCGGGGCTGGCGGTGCCTTCGCCCCTCCCCGGGGCCGGGCCGCTCCCCGCGGCGAGGAGCTGGCGGCGCTGCGGGCGCGGCCAGAGGCGCGGCGGGCGGGCTGGGTGCCGGACGGCGGCTCCATGGCCAGCATGGCTTGCGAAGTGATGCCCCTGCAGAGGTACGTGTCCGGCCGGGGCACCGGCCAGCCGGGACTCCGGACCCGTCTGCCTGGGAGCGGGGACACCCGCCTGGGAGTTGGGATACCTGGCCCGGCGCCGGGGCAGCGCAACAAGTCTGGTTATTAGCGTGTCTCCGGGGGTGGGGGGGGGGGGTGTCTTTGGATTCCTCCTGCGGGGAGGGGGGGTCGATGTGTCGCCCCGAAGTCCCCGCAGCGCTCCCCTTTGCGGGGAGCCTGCTCAGGTGTTTATAGGGATTTGGGGGTCATCCTCTGCCTGCCAGCCGTGGGGGTCTGCCGACTCCCTGTGCCCGGGCAAACCTGTGCCTCCGGCCGCCTCCCTACAGCGGGGGCTATACTGCGGTAAAGGGAGCGCGGCTGGGCTTGTCCCTGCGCACACCCACCCACAGCTGTCAGCTCGCACACAGCATGGGCGAGAGGTTTAGATTTCGGAGGAAAAGGGCTGGTTTGTTTCCAGGGTGCCGACACACACCTCCCTTCAGCACCAGCTGTGAGTGCGTACCTGTGCTGGCATGTGCTCCCGCCACAGTATGGCAGGGGCAGCTGCAGTCAGGCTTCTGAAATGGCAGGTCACAGACCCGCTGCGGGGAGGAGTGTACACAGCCCTTTTACTGAGTCATTGAATTATTTTTTGTTTTTATTTTTACTACTCTTTCAGTTCTCAGAATTAAGTGGTCCATACCTCCCCCTAGCCATATATGAATGGGATGAATATCAGTCTTCCTGTAATCTACAAAACAGTAAATAAGAAATTTACCGTGCTATTTCAGCACTGTGGTGGTGGTGCTCTTGCAGCCAAACCTGCGGAGTTGCTGCTTTTACTTGAGCACAATAAAATAGTAACTGAAATTCCTGCCCAAACTGTTACTGTCTTGGTCAAGTGCAGGGTCCTCTGCAGGTAGATGTGTTGCAGTAATGCAGTCATGGGGTTCCATGTTGATGACTGCAGAGAAACAGAAATGTGGTTTGATTGTCTTCAAGTAGTCATGGTGCATAGTTTCTATTTGAAGGACCAGTCTCACATAATATTTTTAACCTTTTTGTGTTCCCGAGGATCTTACTGTCCTAGCAGTGGTCGGAACAAGTGGTTATTATTGTGCTCTTGACTCTTCACCCCAGGGGAAGATAGGTTTCACAGTCTGGCTCTAATTAGACTCTTTGTTTTTGTTCTTGCAAGGACTAAGTTAGAGACATAGTCTGCACTTGAAAAGTGAAGAATTTTTTCAAACTCAATTAAGCCTTGAGCATGGTACAGCATTGTTTAAGTTTTGCAGCTAAAAATTATTTGCAAAATTTTGGTTCCTTTTCCATCTCTCTCATCTATTTTTAGGCTGTGTAAACTGTACTTTAAACACCTAATTTTCTTTGGACTTAGAGGCAGACAAGCACAGAATGCCAGATCCCTTTACAGCGGTGTTCTCCAGGGTGCACCTTTATTTTCCCCTATTTTTCTCCCTATGATGTTGTTTCCTCCCTTCTTAGTGCAGAGTTTTGCTGCAGAAGAGGGTCTTGCTGGCTTTGAGCATTTTTTTGAAGCTTCAGGAAAAATAATGCTTAGTAGTGGTTAGTACCAGCATGGGTAACACTATGCTTGTAGTTTCTATGAGGTGGACAGGCTAATGTTGCTGTTCCAGCTGAGGCATGGACAAATTGCAGTGTATGGCTCCTGCTGCTGGGTTTAAATCAGACTAGTGCTACCCTTCAGGTGCTGTGACTTAGGACACTTCCCAAGCTAAAAGACTCCATCTTCACCTCTCAAGAAAGGGAATGAGCTGCCAGCAATAATCACACTTGGTTCCCTTCCTGCATGAGTGAACTCCCACCTGCCCCTCTCCGGCAGATGTCTTTGGACCACAAGCTGATCATGCTGTGCCTGCCATGGGAACCTCCTGTGCTGAAGCACTACAGATGTGTAGCTGATGTGTAAAATTTGGGAGAGGGAGAAGGGCTCTGTCTAAGAAGATATGTAAATAACATTTGTCAGTAGAGTGGCAAAGTATCGTATCTACCAAGGTATCTGTAAGCTGTAAGTCTGTCTTCCTGAAAATCATATTATGTGCTTGCATAGAGCCATATGTACTATATGGTATCATTTTATTCTATATATAGATATCTGTGGAATGTCACATGATGGGTTATGGTGGCCTGCTCTGAGGGATGGGGGTGTCAGGGTTATGTTTCATTGCATGGGAAGAGGTGGCAGGTCAAATGTGTTGAACCTCCAGTGCAATAGGTACCATATTTCCCAAGCACCGTAGAAGGTACCAGTGAATGTCAAATGGGTTGCATTACTGATTTTCCAACAACTTATCCACCAGTAATTGTCTCTTCCATTGCTAATAGGCTAACTTTTCTGAATAGCATTAGCTTACTTTAATGTCTTAGATTCCTAGTTAGAGAATTACTAATGCTGGTAATACATGTTAATTCATCTATTCGAGCTGAGTTTTTGCAGATTTAACAACAGCTGTGCAAAACTGAAGCCTTGGTTTCCTTTGCCAATTGTATCTGCCAGTTTCTGTAGGAGATAAGAAAGGCAGGTAAACACTTGGGCTTTGTTTGTGATCAGTGGCCTCTGTCGTTTTGCACTTTGCTGAAACAAGTCAAGGTAATGGAAGAGTAAAACCATCACAAATATTTTTAGAAAGTGCATCTGATAGCAGTAGGGAATGTGACTGATCGGTTTCTAATCTCTGTGCAGCAGTTGTCTGCGTGGGCTGTCTCACAGTCATCATCAAGATTGTTGGATTTACCTTACTGGTTGGTTTGCTTGGGGTCTTTCACAAATATCCAGTATTTTAGCCCAAGAACACCGTTTGTATTCCAACACACTTTATTCTTTTTTCCTTTGAATGGCTGCTGTGTTCTCTTTAACACATTAGTGAGCATCTGTGTGTAAAATTGTATTGTAAATATGTCTGATCCTTTGGACTTTGTTATCACTTTCTATCCAAGGTACTGGAAGGGCTTGACAAGCCCTAACGAAGTATGTTCTGGAATATGTATGTGAAGTACGCTCTCTGAGGGTGGAGAGAACTTGTATCTAACTTTTTCTTTGTTTGCTTTGGGTTTGGGTGTTTTTTTCTTCTGGTGGAAGAACAAAGAGAAATTCAAACCTGTGGTTCTCATCTTCCGCAAGTCATAGCTTATTACAAAATGCTATGTGAATTTTATGTGAGTTTTTTTGCCTTCCGAGTTCAGATTTGACCCACAGCTGGGTACCTTGTCTTGTCACAACTGTGACCTGGTGAGTGTAGGAGCCTGTGGAAAACTCTTCCTGAGTACAACTGAGGGTGGGGGGCTCTGAGTAAAAGAGGAAAGTGAGATGGAATTTTTCTGTGATTTTTGCCTCTGGCATGTCCACCTGATTAAGCAAAAAAATATGAATATTACCTAAAAGCTGGGCTCTGAGATTTGAAGTGTGCAAGCTTTTAACAAACAATCCTGAAGCTGAAATCACTGGTTACCTAGTAACAGTTCTTCACCATTATAATGCAACAGGTATGTGTGTGTTATGCAACTTTACACTGTTAAATTCTGAGAAGAGGTGAGACTTTGGCTGGTACATTCATTCCGCCTCTTTCTGACCCATTTTCTAGTTTTATCCTAGTGAGGGCTGTTGCCAAACCACAAGTAGAAGGAAAGACACGGCCCTGTCTTTCATAATAAGACCCAAGTAGTTTAAGAAGTAAAACAACAAAAGCAAACTGTTTAACATTGACGTCATTTTATAAAAGATAACCATACTTGCAATCTAGGAGGATAGTAGGTAGAAAATAATTATACAAAATTATGCTGTCAAGGATTCCGGCATATTCAGATATGTTAATATAAAATGGAAAATCAGCCTCTTGCTCACAGTGGCATTTAATTAGCAACAAGTTCTGCTTATTGCAGCTTGCTGTGGGATAGCCTGTACTCTCTGATACTGCTTTGAAGTGGGAGGAGATGTGCAAAAAGGCTTCAGTGTAGTTTTTTTTTTCCTGTTCAGGTAAGGTGCCTCAATCTCAGTGCTCCCTCATGCACAGCCTGCACAGTTGTGCCTGTGGATAATGCATTATATTCTCATTATGTTTGGTTGTGCTCTATGTTAATGTTTGCTAGAATTAAAAACCTCCTACTCTAGTCTTGGGTCCTTTGTGCCTTAATCATGACTGTGGCAAATAGAACAAGAAGTAGTAAGTGCTCCTCAGATGTGCCAGGGTGATTGTTCATATTTACTTCAACTTGTCTCTGTGGAGTAGTAACATAGGTATTTTGAGTGCCAGATAGAACAAGGAACAGAAGCTTCTGTTGAAGAGACAAATGGGAAACTCTCCCCCAAAAAGGTCTCTTCTTCAACCCTGCAGTTATGTTGCTGCCCACTGGGATCTCAAGTGCTGAAGATGTAATTTCGTTGAGAGACTTTAGGAAAAACACTGCTGAAGAAACAGCTTTGGGGAAGATGGTGGGATTCTTTGGGGATTAGTATTTAAACCAATACCAATCCACTCCCACCCAAGTCATTGGAGATGTTTTGCGGAGTATGAGAGTTCAGAATAAAGAAGCTGGGTTGTCATCCTCATATTTTGACATGTGGCTCATTTGCTGAGTAGCTTATTTAAGTTTCAGCGTATGCATGGATAGGTATAAGCATAACTATTGTGAAGACTGGAGATAAATATCTTAAACAACATGTTATGGGTTTGATTTATAAAAGTTACTCTTCAGGGAAAATGAAAATGTTTTCGTGGAAATAACTCCCAGAGAAATAGCTGTTAAGCATTTGTTTCTTAAACAGTGCATATAGGGCATTCCTCCGTCCCCCTTGTTTAGGTGTATAGAACAAGGGTGGTATTGCTCAATAATTGATGGTAGGTGCTGACTTTAATGTTGACCATTGTATCACCACAGTGTTATGTTAGATTAAATTTATAGTTAGTTTTGCATCAAGGGTGGTATTATTCTTTCTTTTTTTGCATAATGCACGTCAATATTTATTTGAAGGAAGTTTGTTTTGAAGGATTTATTTGAAGGAAAAAGCTTATGTTGCCTGGTATTTCTCATTTGGAAAAACATTGCCTTTTACCCACTGCTGCGAAGCACAAGCTATGGGTAAATTGCTCTACTGAGAAAATAAGTATGCAATAAATTTTCATGAGCTGTTTCAATCTTGCATTTTTTGCAAGATTTAAATAACTTTTATGGGGAAATGATTTAGGGGGGTGAAGAAGTGCTGAAAAACTTGTGAATAAGATGAGACGTTCAGCAAAAAGCACTACTATGGCCTGAAAATCAGTGTTTCCTTGAAGATGTTTTTAGCGTTCTTAGTGTTGAATGTCAGAAATAAATAATGTTAATATCCTCTGTAAATGCAAAAATTGCATGTCTGTTAATCCAAGAGGGCACAGTGGTTCTGAATGATGAGAACAAAACAAGAGGAGACCCAAGCTTGAACCGTCTTTCTCCTGCCTTCAAAAGCTGCATTAACATTTGATATCATTAGTAATTTGACACCAAGTTTTCAATGCCTTTTTGATTGCATTAAAATTAAAAGCAGCTATCGCCTTGCCTGAAAAAAGTATTCTCACTTAAAAAGCAATTAATTTCTTTTAAAGTCCAGAATATCTGTGGTGGAATAGAAAGCGAGCCACTTCCTTATCTAACTTTTGAGGTCAGAACAAATAGAGTCTATGGCAAGGCACTAGGAAAACATGACCTTGGGTGAGCAGCAAGACCCTGACAGTCTCTAGGCCTTTCATTTCTGGTGCAGAATGTTGACACTTCAGTCAAAGTACATTTTCATGATTGTAAAAAGAACCCACAAACCCCAAAACCAGCAATGCAGCATATTCGTTTAATATTATCCACTAAATGTCCCATTTATCTTTTGAACAAAAGAGATGTGGAATAGGAAAGGAGCAGTGGATTTGCAATGGAGACTCCAGTGCCAGGAAGCCAAGACAGAGGAACTGCTGATAATTAAATGCAAACAAAACAAGGAGGAAAGACCCTGAGCCACCCTCTGACTTGGGGTGAGAGCTCAGGCCATTGAGGAGGGGGCTGAGACAGGGGTAGCCCATATGCATGTAAATAAATCAGGAACTTTCTGTCTAAGTGGGTGTTCTACAATAGGTTCAGCAGCTCCCTTGTTCTTCCTCAAGGGCAAGATGATTTAATGGTTAAGCATGATGATCTTAGAGGGTTTTTTGACCCTCAACAATTCTATGGTTCTATGAGACCATCATGGGAAAAAAAAAAAAGGCCATCATTGCATGTTTAAGGATGTGAGGGGTGAAGGGTTTCCTGTAACATTCCTGTTGCAAAAGGGGGAGGCAAAAAAAGGTAACTGCCCTTCTGTGATGGAAATTTATCGTTTAACAGTTAGACTTCACCCAGGCTTTCCTATTTCCTTTTTCAGAGACAGAAAGGATGAGTTGTGTAAATGCTGTAAAATACACGTGCCTGAAAATCCCAAGATGTGGGATTTTTTGCTAACTGGTGGGCTAAACTAGTGTTCCTTCCAGTCTGACAAACTTTTTTGTTAGCTCAGTGGAGGTCACAAACCTAACAATATTACTTCTTTAGCTGAGAAATAAACAGAACAAGTTTGTTTGTTTGTTTTTGTTGGGGTTTTGTGGGTGGTTGTGGTTTTGATTGTTTTTGTTTTGGGGGTTTTATTTGTTTGTTGTTTTAGTTTGGCTAATATTTGGTTTGGTTTTTAGCAAGAAGTTGTCAGTGAGGTAATCTCCCAAGTATTTCATGGAAGCAATTAATTTCTGTTTAATCCCTTGATTTAGGGGAGCTATTTATATGCCTGAATTAAAAGCGACTGCTGTATTTTGCACTCACCTGCTTGGCCAGGTAATCAGTGATAGTTGAATAAATAACTGGTTCTTTCATCCTTTTAGTGCCTTCTCATCATAAAGCATGCGTCAAGCTAGACAAACTTTGAGAATAAAAACCAACCAACCAAGCAAAACCCCCCAAAACTTAATCTACTACTAAACCTGCTTATCTAATGGGTAAATTCTTTGCTGGGCAAGGTAGAAATTTAAACTGTGTAAGAGTTGCTCATCAGAATGACTTGTCCTCTCTGTGCTGTGGGCATCTGACTTGGTTTGCCTGGTCAGTGTGCCAGGTATTAAGATTTTCCTTCTTTCTGTAAGGGTTATATATCCCTTTAACCAAAGAGGAATTATGCAACCTAAGTACAGTACAATGCAGTTAAATGTTAAAAATATCTTAGTGACTTCTAGCAATTTCTTTTAGAAGGACACATGCCAACAGGGGTTCCTAGCAATACTAGTAAGCCGTTCAGTACAAGGTGTAATAAAAACAAGTAAGCAGTTGTTTTCTAATCAGCATAGTGTGAATTATAGTGACAAAGAGTCCTGTGTGGAAGGTTTTAAAGCAATTTCTAGCTTACTTATTGTGTAAAATCAACTGGTGATCATTTATGATTACGTCTTGTACAGTTTTGCTTGCTCGCCTGTCACTTCTCTGTCCGAAACCATATGGTTGAATATACACAGGTTTAAAACTTCTTGCACACAGTTTCCATTTCTTTCATTAAACTAAGCTGCGCTTGTGTGTGTGATATAAGCACATCAGTTTATTACCTTTCAACAGGAATAATCCGTTATTTCATGAAGTGTTCTAATCAAAACAGAATCTTTGTGTGCTAAGTGATTGGAGTAGGATTTGGTAGTCTCACATCTAATTTGAGAGATTATGACTTGTGTGGAATAGCTGGTTTAAATGTGTTTGTAATTTAGACAGCTCATATCTTCCAGCTTGCCCTAATGAGTTGGCTAAGGTGCATGAAGTTAGGGAAAGATGTTTGGGATATGTTGTTTTTAGTAGTTTAGTGGGGAAATGGGTAAGATGCTTTACTCAGATACAAGAGATCTTTTTAGAAGATTTTTTGTGGTTTTCTCAGAAGTCTGGATTTCATACTAGTTAACTTGAAGGTCTTTATCCCAGATTCAGCTACTGGTCAGTGCTGCATGTGTAAAACTATAAACCATTATTGAGTAAAAGAGTTTATGCATAGCTACAATTATTACCAATTGAGAAATTCTGAGATGTGATGATCTAAATGAAGCTGATATTTGGGTTCTTACTTCTGTAAGAGCTGTTTTGTCTGCCATTCTCAGCTAATGTTCTTTAAGTATTTGTTTCTCCTCTGTTACTTTGTATGGGTGGATATTGATTTTTTTGTACAGATATGAAGCTTTCTTGAACTTATAGAGCAGCAGTTGTTCTCACTGTGGAAAAACAGGAAGGAAGTGCAAGAAGTTTCAGAGTCCCTGCTGAATACTGCTTTTCCATCTGGTCTGTCAAAGCAAATATTGGAAGCATGAATGTAAAAAAGCTACTTGGACTTTTTCAGTATCATTGTGCTTCAGTGACTTGGAAAGTAATTACAAATCCTGAGATAAGGAAGGGGTTTTATGATAGAAGAGAAAGCATGTTTGGTGTGGCTTTGACAACTGCCACTTGTATATAAAGCAGCATTTGGTGTTGGCATTTGAAGTTGCATTGATGCACAGAAATCGTGATGGTGCCGTGAACTTTTCTCTGTGTGAGAAAACATTTTTCATGTTTTCCATCCAATACTGGGACTTGTTTGCATTGAGATGACAAGTGCAGCCACTAACGCAATGAACTGAACATAGCAAAAAACTTCACCAGCAACTTTGTGAATTTAAAGTAGCTTCTTTACATTTACAAAAATATATATTCTGTAAGTGCTAAATAAAGTGATAACGTGCACGCAGGCTGGGAGACTGTGCATACCATCAGGGAGGGAGCCTGTACCTGGCAGAGGTTCTTACCTGTGCCTTTGTTGCGGGTCGTCTTCTGGGAAAGGCAATAATAGGCACTTCCGTGTTTCCATCCACTTTTTCTAGGCACTCTCAGAGCCATAGCAGTTTCTCACAAAGACTCTTCAGGTGATATTGGCCTCAGTTCACAGGCAGGCACTGCTCTGCATGCTGGCCAGCTCTGGGAGTGACAGTGTTTAGGGCTCCCACAGCAGTGGCCAACTGCAGCTTGCTCAAGCTGCTGAAGACAGGCTTGTGGAAGTGGCAGCAAAGTTTCCAGTAGCAGATGTATTCCCAGTCTTCTTGGGAGCTGCTGAAAACTGTCCAGTCTCTGTTGCGTTACAGAGGCGATGAAGATTTGGCAGATCTCAGCTCCCTGTTGAAGCTTATCAGGGTGTCAGGCCCCCAAGTGACTTGAGTTTGAAGCTGAGCTCATCTCAGGGCATTCTCCCATATTCTCTCTCATTTTCTGAAGAAGCTCAAAAGCAATAGGTGCCCCCACAACGTGGCAGTGCCCCAGGACCTGTGCCTGAGGACCTGTAGCATACTGCTGAGTGCTGGCAGTCCCAGGCTGCTGGAAGAGCAGGAAGGCAGCAGGGAAGTTATTGGTTTCCAACACCTGTGGGATTTTATCCTTTATGCTTTTGCTCGAAGTAATTTATGCAGCTTCCCATCTTTTCTGCCTGTCTGCTAAACTTGCTGTGCTCCTCTCTGACCTCAATGACATGTCCTGTATGCTTGGAGGAAGGCAAATGTGCTGCTCTGGAGAGTTAGAAGTCTTGAATACCCTGCAAAACTGTTTCTCTGTTTGGAATGACTAGGTGAAATTTGTTTCAACCCCTTCTTACAGTGGCATGGTCTTACATTGACTTAAACCATCAGTCCACCACACCTTTAAGCTTCAGTGTCCCAGCAGCTCGTTCTTAGGCTTGTGCCAGCACAGGCAGTCTGAGCTGGATCAGGGCTGTTCAGGCCAGCTGACAACTAAAACACCATTTTGTCAGGGGAGCTCCATGCCAGCCGAAGGAAGCCCCTGATCTCAAGCCTACAGAAATTTTGGCATAGTCAAATAAGCTTTCCACAGGAGCAATAAAACTGGGGAATTTGTAGCCTTGTGCGTACACTTGTTACCATTTCTGCAGTTACTCAAGATGTCATTTGTGGGGTTTTTTCTCAAATTTGGCTTTAATAGGCAGATTGTTTAATTCTAGAATGGCAGGCAGCAAAGGACTCTCCTGGTTTTGCTGGCAAAAAATGCTTTATTGTTGCTATGGGAGTAGTCCTTGCACTGTTGCAGAGTCGGAATGACTCCGGGCTGTCTAGCAGGAGATCTGTTACACCACATTCATGGACACTGAGAAGTGAGTTAGATTGCCAGGATTTAAGAAATGTAACTTAAAGGTTTCTTCCATGCATAAAACCAGGGGACAAAGTAGACGTGTTACCTCTGTAGCAGGCTTCACTTTTGTTATCTCTGCTTGTTAAGGGTATCTTGAACTGCAAATACAAGACAGAGCTGCATACTAACCTTAAAAATTATGTTTTATTTTTAGCTCCCAAGAAGATGAGCGGCCTATGTCACCCTTCTATGTGAGGTATTTACTCAGTTGTTTAAATTTATTTTTCTGTGGGGGATTGACTTGTTATTGGAATTAAATGTGGGGAGGGGAGCCAGAAATGCTGAACAAACTGTAATCAAAGTGAAGATTAATGTTACGTTTGTAATTATTGCTCAGTTAGTGAAACAAGTCTTTGGAGATACAAACTATGTTGCTATTTTTTTTGTATTTACAGAAGAGACTCATGGTTTAAACTCTTGATTAGAAGATGGACATGGGTTTTCTCTTTTAATTGGTTTGTTATGTAGCTTAGGTGCCTGTCTTGAGTAACTTGTAATCTGCAGGCGCAGGAGAGATTTTTGCCACAAGCTTTGAGGAACTCGCAGCATGTGCTGCTCAGAAAGAAATCAGGAACCAGATGGTGAGTCAGCAGCCCATACAGCAACTGCTTCTCTGCTGCTGCCCAGAAGAGCAGGAGAGTGCCTGGGTCCCCAGCAAGCCTCCCTGGAGGGAATGGTGCTCACTCTGCATTTGAACAAATTGCGTTTCTTGTTTTGCCAACTGGAGGGCAAAGTCACTGCTTGTAAAAATGGTCTAATTCTGTTGACATCAGTGAAAGTTTGCTCTGCTTGCTTCAGTAGCAGGCTCAATTCCAGTGCTTTCATTTATACCTAGTGGAAAAACAGGAGCCAGGGCAATTAACAGTGTAGGGCTGCAGAGGAGGAAGGGCCAGATATTATAATTGGGTTCTTTGATCTCTGCAGAGTTTAAACAAATAAAAAGAAATCCCAGTGGTGCTTTGTGTGAGAGCTGTGATAATTAGAATTCTTACAGCCATCTTGGAAATTTGTTAATTCTCTTTCATATATTCCTATTTATCTTTGTAGCTTGGACTTTTTTCTCAGAGAATTTTTTTAACAAACTATTGAAACACTGCATTCAATGTATACTGTGCAGAAGTGTGTGTCAGTGAACTGTTCGTGGACTAGCCTGGTTGCATGATCTTGTCTGCCTTCCTGTTGATACACCATCATTCCCTGAAGTGTGTTTGTGCAGATGGTGCCCAGTCTGGGCCTCAAAAGCTCCAAACTGTCCGAGAAGGTTCTGCCTTGTCTATTGTGAGATTATTTTGTAGCTGCATACATATGTTATACATAGGTTTCCCTGTCTCAAGTTTTCCATAGTTTAAATCTTCATCCTGTCTTTCCATTGAAAATGGACAATGCTCTCAGGCACATGGTGGGATTCTTGGGAATGTGCAGGGCTAAGGGTTGGACTCGATGATAATTGTGGGTCCCTTCCAACTCAACATATTCTGTGATTCTGTAATATTAGGGTGGGGAAGAAAGAATGTGTCCGTTGGAATGAAGGGATGGCTTTCCATGGCAATCTGTCTTGCAAATAGGAAGGAAACAGTCAGGAATAAGCATATAGTTGGGAAGTGAAGGAATGGCTAGTAGGAGCAGAGAGGGAGCAGCAACGTACCTTGAGACAAAGGCTTCATGCCAAGCTTGTGTATTTTGTAGCATTGCTGGGATACAGTTACTTGTAAATAAAGCGAACAGCTTGTAAGTCTTGCTTCTATTTATCACACATCAGAAATGTGTCCTCCTGCGGTCAGTTGCCAAGTGCAGTTAATTTGGCAGGAGAGCTGGTGCTGACTGGGCAAACCATGGTGCTTCAATGACTGAGAACTTGAGTGGGTGGCCAGCTTTTTCTGTGCAGCTTTGACTGTTCTAATTGCTGCCCCAGAGCTGTGCCTGACATATGTAGGAATTGCGTTTCACACCATGGGCAAGGAAGGGGAGACTGTTTGCTTTAGCTATCTGATGGTCAAATATATTTCTATTGCTACCAGCCACATTTACATAATTTGAAATACTGTTCAAGTAATCCTTGAAGTGAATCATGAATGTTTAGGTACAGAGCTGCCACTGCTGTGTTTATGCAGTATTTCCACATAGATAATTGTACAAGTTAAATAAGTGGGAACAAGAGCTCTTTAGCTTCCAAACACTGCATGATACTTGCCTTTGCCAGACTGAAGGAGCATTGTGTCCCTCTGTCACGGTTTAACCCCAGCCAGCAACCAGCCGCTCACTCTCTCCCACACCAGAGGGACTGGGGAGATAAGTGGAATGGTAACATCTAGAAAACTTGTGGGTTGAGATAAAGTTTAATAGGAAAAAGCCATTCACACAAGCAAAGCAAAACCAGAAATCAATTCACTGCTCCCATGGGCAGGCAGGTGTTCAGCCATCTCCAGGAGAGCAGGGCCCCATCACATGTAACAGGCACTTGCAAAGACAAATGCCATCGCTCCAAGTGTTCTCCCCTTCTTTCATCTTCTCCCCTTCTTCCATCTTCTCCCCACTTTAAATGCTGAGCATGATGTTGCAGGGTATGGAGTAAACCTTTGGTCAGTTTGGATAACATGTCCTGGCTGTGTCTCCTCCCAGCCTCTCGTGCACTCCCAACTTCCTTGCCAGCTTGGCAGTACAAAAAGCAGAAAAGGCCTTGGTTCAGCATAAGCCCAGCTCAGCAACAACAAAAACATTTCTCTGTTATCAACCCCATGTTCAGCAGATATCCAAAACACGGCCCCATATCAGCCACAGAGAAGAAAATTAACTTTACCCCAGCCAAAACCAGCACACCCTCATAGACCAGTTTTGGGAGAATCAAACCAGAGACTTGATTATTCAGTGCTGTACTGTGTCAGCTAGAAATGTAGATTTTCCCTGACTGTTCTTTTTAGCAATAAGGCCAGTACTGAAGGTCTTAACTTTTAAGTTGGCTTTTTTCTTTTTTAGGCATTGAGAAAGTCAAGACCAATTACAGAGTTTATCACCGCTGCTGCTTTGTAAGAAAATAAGCAGTCATTAACAGTACAAGAATAAGCAGTAAATGAGGCAAAATGTCACATAGGTTTGTAAAGAGTGGTGGCAACCATACAGCAAAATTGTTTTGATAAGACTTTACAGAGAGAAAGAAAAGTAATATACCTAATCTTTCTGACACCAGCAAAGTGTTTTATATCATGCCATCTATATCGAAAAAAAGGACATTAGTACTAGAACTTAAAGATGGATATGGAGGAGTTGAGACCTATAGAGGAAAGGAGATTGCTGCTGGAGCTCCTTAAATGTCATGGGCTTATTTTCTCTAATAACCACTGGCGTAATAAAATCAAATCATGTTCATGAACTGAGCTTATAGCAGAAATTTAGGAGGGGTGAGTGTCTTCTGGGAGAAAATATATGATAGTGAGATATTATATAGGGTGATTGATATATGTATATATAAAGATAAGCATCAAATATAATATATAGTATAAAAATACAACATAGGTAATAAAGTCATATATCTCCGGATGAATAATGAAAATCTTTGACATGAAAGGGGAGTTCCTCATACTTGGAAGTGCCAAGGAAGGAAAGGACATGGGCATACTTGTTCATGGAGGGATGGAAGGGAGGCATGGGATGAAGGTATTCTAGTTGAAGTAATCTCTGGAGGTCTTAGTCATCATAAGAAACAAGAGGACACATATTCATCCTGAGTTTTAGACAGAAGGAAAGGATTGCTTATGTTAAATAACAATAGTGATGCAAGAAAAAATGTGTACAAATAGTCTGTGAATAAATTTTGGCAGAAAATTATTAATTTTATAGCTGCAGCCCTCTTTTGTTGGGCATTAAAAGAGTGAGATCAGCTTGAGCAATTTGAGAGATGTGAGGTTTGAGTCCATTCACTTACCACTGACCAAGGTTATCCTCTGTCTCTCTGTAGTCCTTGGTCATATAACTTGTTGGCTCAGCTATGCTCAGTAGCAGACAACGAGATTTCTGCACTGTTAAAAGACGAGGAGAACCTTGCTGGGTGATTGATTGTTCCAGGGAGTCTCCCGTGAAGGGCATTTAAGTTCCAAAACCTCTTGGTAAATGGAGTTGAGATTGTTAAAAAGTGCAAAGCACTGCTCCTTGTGTAATTCTGTAATGAGACTGTGAATGCCAGCTGTACTGAGTAATCAGTACCGAGGAACAGTCTGCAGTTTCAGGTAATGAAGCAGCGTCTGGCAATGGCAATTCCCTGTAAGCACAATTCTGCTCAACATGTGCTATGAGTTTTTAGAAGACAGAGGATCTACAGACATGCTTTGTGCTGATGTATATGCTTTAGGTTTGACGTTAGCCAGGTAGACGGTTTCAGAGGAGTTCCCAGTGAATACATCCTGAGATAAGGCAGGGTGATATTACAGGGGGAAAAAGAAAAAGCTTTGTAATGTGGAGCTTCCTTGTTAACATGCAGAGCATTAAACTGAAATTGAGATGAAAGCTGACATCATAAGTAGTGCCAAAAATTGAATTAAATACCCATGTGTGCAGGGCAAGCCATCAAACAATTTCATCTGATTTAATACTTTTTCTCCTAGAAGTACTGATATCCGTCCTGTTGGCAATATTCAGTACAGCTGACTGTTTCTCCTTTTAACAGTTGTTATTTGAGACAACTCTTTTTATATAATGCCAGTCAAGTATTCTTAATCTGTAGTATCGGGTAAGGTGTTTTACTCTGTTTGTTATCAGGTCAATTTCCTGAAGAAACTGAAAAATTTTGTTCTGGATTTCACTTCTGCTCAGAAACTTGCTCAGCCACCTTCCTGGTGGACGATTCTTCCTCCATGGGACATGCCACAAGAGATCCTAAGGCCCATAGGAATGCTGGGCCCCATTGCAAATCATGATTACGTTGTGTGATGGACGTTCATGTCCTGCATCACATCAGCACTGTCTGAAAGTAAATGCCAGGCCACTGGGTGCCTCTGCTCTGGGTGGCAAGTTACGACACAGGTCTGACTCCCTGAGGCGTATTTCCCTTCTGTGTAGGGGAACCTGTGCAGACACAGCCATCCATGTTCACCAAGCTAAATCATGTGGCCTGTATGAATCCCCTTTGGGGTTGTCTCTGCTCCAAGCAGTAGGTGTCAGTGTGCATCCGTCAGAAAGGATAATCTCAGTGTGAGTGAAAAACATTAGGAATCGTGAAGGCAGTTGCTTTTAGTGGGGCTGGTTTTCTGCATAGTAAGAAGGTAGTGTCAAAAATAACATACCATATTTAAAGGAAGGGTAATTTGATCTGAGCTTCTGAAAGCACAGAGGTGCTGAAAAAATACTGAAAATGTGTCCTCTGTGTGATGAGACATGCCAATAACAAAGAGCACATCTCTTTTATTTTTAATCTCATTATTTTCACATTGTATATGAAAATATAAAGTGAAGTAGTTGTCTTAAAATGGATCCCATGTGAGTCTGCAGTATTGCGTGTCGCAGTGTGGAGAGTGGGTAGTGTTTAGACTATTTAAGTAGCTATGAAAAGAAATTTCTTAGGTAATGGGTTGAAATAGTACACTTGTGAGGACTTCAGAAATTTCCCATCTGAAATGTCAAAGCTATTTAAAAAATTTTGACTTTGCTGGAGTGGCAAAATGGTAAAATGTTTTTGCATCTATTAAGGATTTCTTACTGTTGTGCTTGGCTTTCAAAAAAGCAAAAAAAGGAAAATAAAAAACAACCCCTTTGCTTCCTGATTAAACAGTTGGATTGTAAATAAATCTCAGCAATGAGTGACCTTAGCACCAGATTGTAAGTCTAGCTTATGATTTAGGCCATTAAGTATTGTCAGGAAGTAATTAACTGACTTCATAAATGAAAACCCAATCTGGGAAAATACTGTGCCAGTGAAGTTAGTTTGCTCTGTTTGATGTTTTTTTCTTTGTTCTTTTTACCTGGCTGCTAAAACATCAACAGTGACCTGAATGAAAGAAATCTAGAGAGGGGGCTTTGGTATCCAACTCAGTTATTTGTCTGCTATCACAGGATGCCCAGCGCAGACCAACCAAGGTGCAGGCATTCAATGAGATAATTCTCACTTCAGTGCACATTTTTAAACTTAGAGAGTAATAGTTGGAGGGGGCTGGCAAGCTTTAATATGCTTAAAAGTGATGGAAAGTAGCACCTTCCCATACTTCAGGTTGAAACAGAATGGGAGAAGGACCATGCAGTGAGAGTTTACCTTATGTGAGAAGCAAGATCTTATTCAGAGCTGATGGAGAACCTCTGAAAGTGAGCAAAAAAGACTTGGATAAACAAGTTAGACAATACTAGGAAGTGCTAGAGGTCAGAATTCCTAAAAGGAAAAGCATGAGGGTCATAAGAAGCCAGTTCAAAAGTTTAAAGCACTTAAAATAGCTGTATGCCTTGATGCAGGTTTTCTATCTGGCTTTCTGAAAGTAAAAGTCCCCAGCACTGGGAAACTGTCCTGCTGCCTTCTGTCACCAGAGGAGAACCTGTAAATTCTATCAAAAGTGAGTGTTTCTCAGCATGCTCTGCAGCAGCTGCATAATTTAATAAAGATAATCTAGCTGTGGAGATAATTGACCATACGTATCAGTGAAATGGAGCAGATGTGAGGAGAAAATAATTAACTATAGCAGAACATGAGTTCCCATTGTCCAGATGATTTACCAAGCAAGGCAGCCCTTCCAGGGCAGCTGCCTGCACAGGCAGGCATGCCAAGAGGGCTCTTCTAGGCAAGGCTTGCGTCGCCTGCTCTGTGAAGCGTAAATCCAACAGCAGAGCAACTTTTGCCACCCAAGAAGTTTGGAAAACCCTGCAGGATACACCCTGCCTGCCTGGTTGCCCTTCTGGGCTGTGAAATCCTTGCTGGACGGTGTCTTTCCCTGGGTTTGCTCATGTGCTTATTCACCTCCTGCTCTGTCCTGCATCAGGCTCAAATCCTAAAACCACTTTACCCTCCACCATTTATTTTGGAGGTGAACTTCCTTGATGTAAGAAAGGTTGGTGGAGAGTAAATAAAGGAATTTAGCAATATATTTAAATTAAGCTTCAAAATGAAATAGCCAGAAAAGTTACTAATTGTGGAATTAAAAGGAAATTGGGGTATCTGGAAGTGATTTGTAAGTGGGGTTTCTGTAAGTGAACAGGAAAGCAAGCAAAGTGCTTGAAACATGCTCTTCAAATTGCAAAGCCATCCAGTAGTTAATAGTCAGGATGTTAGATGTGGGAAGAGAGGGATCTTGCAAATTTTTTGTTTCCTATATGCAGATTGTGTGTCAGTAATTATAAATACAGTAGTACTTGTTTGTATGTCTTCTGTTCATGAAATCATGTGAACTACACAGCTCCTTGGGTGCTGTGCAGGTCATGTGGGATATACTGGCAAGTCCATGGCTGCTTTCCTGGTGTGCCACCATTCCTGTGCTTCGACTGGAGAGGTGCACTGAGTGAAGCTGGGACTATAAAGGATGCGTGTGTGGTTAGGGCAAGTTGCTTAACCCACACAGAGCTGAACACACTGGTTCAGCATAAGGAAGCTGAAGCATATTGCGAGTTTAATTTGCAGCTGGGTGTTTGTGGGATTTGTAATCTGGGAGTCAGGCTGTTTTCCCTTCTAATGTCTGTTGTCTGCCAGAGTGTTGCAGCTTCTTAGATAACTCTAGGCCCATACAGTGAAGTGCACAATATTTGAGGAAACAGAGAGGAAACCTTTGGATAGTGAAGGGGAGTCAGCTGTTGATGGTTCTGCACTGAAAAGGTTTGAGAGGGACTGGTAAAGACTGAAAGCAATGAGTGGCTATTTTGACAGGAATCACATTTTGCATCTATCCTGGCTCATGCCAGGATGCCACAGTGCCATTTAATTGGGGTATATCAGCCAGTTGTACTAGTTCCTCTGCTGATGTGGGGATAATTTGAAGTGAACCCTTAGGCCTGTAGCTTCTTTGACCTAGTGGAGGTCACAGGAGGGATGAATAGGCAAAAAGTCACCTTATCTGCAAAGCTGAGTCAGTGTGGGAAAAAGGGGGCAGGATGGGACTCAGCTTGGGATGGGAGGAAAGCAGTGATGGCTGTGCAAGGTGACAGGTCAGCTTGTTCAGAAGGACTTTAAACAGCAAACGATGACTCCGTTTGACCACATTTGTGTTGGCTCTTTCTGAGCCTGAAAACAGCCAAAGGTAAAAGGGAAAGAAGAGAACATAGCTTTTATTTTTTAAAATGTGAAGCAAAGAACATTAATATCAGAGAGCAGTTAAATATTAAGGGTATATACATTTTCAAGTCAGCCTCAAAAGGCAAGGACTTTTGTGATGAGGCTAAAACAGTTGGCAGCAGCAGAAAGCTCAGAAGAAAGCAAGAAAAAGTCTGCAGTGTGTTGAGGTTGAAATACTTTGTTAGACCTTGGCCTAATGCATGGGAATGACAGGGAAATTAATTCTTGAGAATATTGGCATTGTCAAAATGCACCATGTTACAGTGGGAGAGAAAATCCTTTAAGGGGAAAACTAGTAGCATGTGCAGGCAATTGTTGTTGAGACAGCTCAGACCTTTAAATCTTAGCACTGCAAAGAACAAGAGCTTTTAAGACCTTATTGTGAAGACGAGATCTAACTTTCTTCTCTTTTTCCTTTTACACAGTGCCCATGTATCACAAGTCAGTAGCAATGTTCCTGCTACAGGAGAGTAAGTATCTCTTGCAATTTTGTAGCTGCCTTTCTTGCACTGGAGTTTTTTGAAGTATTGCTGGTTATTCTTGGATTTCTCTTCAAGGGTTGTTCTTACATTAACAAAAAAAAAAAAAAAAAAAAAGCCAGTTTCCCAGCAAAGCAGATCATCTGCAATGATAATAAATCACTTCCCTCTGAAAAATTCTCAGGGCCTTGGTTCTTTACTCACACTGTGCCTGTGATGTTTTGATTATGCAGAACTTGCATATTTAGAGAAGCTATTTGCACTGTGTTATCCTCTTGCTCTTGTTGGCTCCCTCTTGCATCTCAGCAGAGGACGTGACTTGACCCCACTACCATAACTGGGAGCAGCAGAGCTAAGAGTTAGTTCCTTTGCCAGAGCTGGAAATTCTCAACGGCTGATGGGTTTGCAGAACTGACTTGTGTCAGTAGTGAAATACAGGCGTACTTGTCTTGTTAAACCATGTGGGGGTTTGCAGTTGCTGAGGTATTTTGACTTTTTTTGGGAACTGCAGTCTCAGCAGACTTTCAAGTATAGCAACTGAACACAACTTCTGTAAAGGGAAAGTCAGCCCAAGTGCAGGATCCCATGCTGTATCTACTCAGCTAAAAATTAACCAGCAAATTCTGAAATAACATTTTAATTACGAAAAAAACACTAGGATACATGGATTTTGGATGTGCATGTTTGAAAAACCCATTCTTCAGCAGACTACTTAAGCATTGCAAGAAACAGAGATGGGATAGGGGTGTAAAAAATGTGTTTCTGTGTGATCTCTTTGCAAAAACAAAACAAAAAAAAATTTAGATTTTGCCCTTAAAAGTTTCCTCTGATGAACGATGGAAGGGAATATTACAAGCAAACGTGAGCACCAAAATGAAGAAGATTTGGTTGTGTTGAAAGTTCAAGTAATCCCACAACTTTAAGCGATGCAACTGCAGAGAATCCTTTGCTGTGGCTCATGTGGAAGCCCTCTTGCTGCCCGTGGGTGTGACTGTACTCTCACACCAGAGTACGTCAGGGGTGGCTGTGGGAGCATTCATGGCACAAAAATGTGTAAAAAACAGAACGAATTTGGAACAAAATCCATGCTTGGTCAGAGAGTTAAACATATTAGGAGTTTATAGTGAGCTACTGTTTGCATATTCTCATCCCTGTGTGAGACAGCAGTGAATCATCTTCTTGCAGGTGATCCATTGCCTTGCTGAGCTTGTACTGCACAACAGGCTTGACAGGTGTCAGCATGGCTGGGTATCAGATACAATTTTGTCAGGGCAAGGACTTTTAAAGTGGATGGTGAAAGTTAGACACCTATGTTTGTAGTTGCAGTAAGTAAAATTAGCTGTTCTACAGAAGGTTTAAACATCCCTAGAAATAAAAAAGAGCCAGATTAATTGGGAAGGCTCAGCTCTTCTGAGGGACCTGAACTGCAGGGTATCTGAAGATTTTGGCTTTGTTTTTTGCATATGTTGTGGCCTTAGGACATTTTGTGCTGCTTTGCCGTCATAAAAAGAAAAAAATATAGCCTGCAGATACCCTTGCTTTATTTATTGTTGCAGAGAGGGAGCTCCACAAAGTCTTTGAGCTCAATTGACCTTATTTTTCGGCTTGACAGGTATTTAGAGAAGACAATCCGCTCAGCCGTGGAGCAGCATCTCTTTGATGTTCATGGCTCAGGCGGCCAGAGTTCAGAGGACTCTGAATCGGGAACATCTTCAGCCTCTTCTAACGTGTCTGCCAGGCAGAGGAGGCGGCACCACAAAGAGCAGGAGGAACCCCGGAGAAACAGAGACATGTATGAGCCTGATTTCTTTGCTTTGGAAAGTATATTTGTTTAAGTCTACCCTAGCCATGTCCTCTTATCAAGGCAATGCTACCTTCTGTTATGAAATGCACTGACTTTTGCCCTGAGTTGAAAGGGCAGAGCAGGCTGCAGTGCCTGTGCAGAGCCCCATTGCATCAGTTAGAGCTGGGAAATTTAGAGTTTATTGGAGATCATGGAGTGGGACAAAGCACGACAAGAGTCTAGGGGGGTTATGCAGTAAAGTTTTTTATTACAGTATTGGGAATTGGTTACTTACAGTCTTTGTAACGTTAGTGGAAATTCCCAAGCAGTTGGCTCCACTGCCAGTAACTTTTTTTTAGATTATAACACTGGGCTTAGCTGCTTTTCTGAATTCAGAATGGCTTCAAAAATGAGATTAAGTTCTTCTTTTGTGTGTGGAGGCACAGCTTGTATTTGGATTTAGTGAGGAAACTTGGGAGTTTGTATGAAATTGGAAAAATCTTCCTTTTGATTAATCAGAACTTAAGATTTATTTTTTTTATGCACCCTATTACACAAAGTTTAAACATGATTTTGTGGTGAATTTCATTAAATATCTCTCAAAAGAGTAAAGCTAATACCTATTTTTCCTTTCGCCCTCCTCTACTTGTGGCATATATTGTGTGGTACAAATATATTACCACCACAACATTAAGAAACACTTGCCCAAGGCGTAGCTGTATTTGAGGAACTGTAACTACAGACTTTGCAAGGCCATGTTCTGACCAGTGTTTACCCATATGTCTAGCTTTAACACAGCACCAGTTCTTGTAAAGAATGTGTGTGCTTCCCTGCAGTATTGGATTGCTAGGATATCAAGTTAGATTCCAAGATAAGCATCGAGTTCCCTGTTTTTTCCTGGATGCTGAATTCTCAAAATCCTATTGGATCTGCACCATTCTGTACGACACCACTCCTGTACAGGTGCATAGCCATGAATACCTCGTGTTAATATTGCAGCAGTGGTATTTCCCAAAATGTGTCAATGCTACTGTTGCAAAAAAAATCTGCAGTTGCCCCAAAATATAAAAAGAAAAAGCCATTTCCATAGAGAACAAAAATGTGCTGTGAAAATGGACTGGGAAATTAGCACTTGCAAGTCACCAAAGCATCTGGCAGCAGCTCTAAAGTAGTTTTTCTTGTTTAGTCGCCCTGCTGACAGGCTTCTCAGGTAAGTAGGTCACAGACTGGCTAGTGTACGTGTTGGGAAGCATATAGTACTGCGGGGCTTTTTTTCAACATTGCGTTACAGAGCTGCCTTTAGATATGATTGACACAGTTATTCAGGTTTGTAAAGCTGGAGCCAAGGATTTAAAGCACATTGGAAGTTTTGAATGCTGGCCAGGATTCAAATTGTTTTCCCTAGTTTCCTTAGGTCAGATTGCTGTGACTCCTTTGGGTAAATTATCAAAATTGGGAGTTTCTTTCCGTGGTTGTTGTTTTGATTGTCAGTGCCTTCATCTCTTTGCCTTGTGATGGATCACAAGAGGATTTGTAATGTCACAAAATAGGACTACAGGCAGAAAAAGTGTTTATCACAAAAATACATAGATGAACTCACAGGCTTGGAAGACTACATGATCCACGGGCTCTCTGTATGTAACTGGTCTGCTCAGGGGTTTGTAAAAACTTCCACAAAGGCAAATGTGTTTTATCTTAGAAGTTTAATCATAGATTTATAATACCTCTTTGTATCTCTTTTCCACCAATAAAACCTAGAAATTTGTGATACATAAGGTCACTGGAACCTTCTGGTTTTGCTTTTGTTCTGAATAGTTGTCATGCTGACATTGTCCAGATACTGCAGAGTAACTGGTTTCTTGTGTTTCTTCACCAGTGCAAGACTAGATAAATTCTCCTGCTGTTCATGGAAGCAGATTTTGGAGCCACATGGCACCGTGTAAGGCAGCCACACATACAACAGTTAGCAAATGTTCCAGTTTCAATGTCAAGTGTAAGCAGGCTGTCTTTAGCCTCTGGCAGGGTAATACAGTGATGAACGAGGCACACTGTGTTTCTTCTGTTCCCGTGTAATGATGTGTTATGTATGTGCATCTTCACTCTTGGACTAAGTAGAGGGAAGAGTACTAAACAGGTTGGGAATGGAAAGCTGCATGCTGGAGACCCAGCAGGTTAATTATGCAGGGCAAGACAAGCCATATGCCAAGCTTCTGGAAAACATGAGCAAATCCCACCAGCCCAGAGGGTCCCTGCTAGTGCATCACATGATGATTTAAGGCTATCTGTCCCCTTCACTTCCTATAGCAGAGCAGTCCTCTGTCCTAGCAGTTGTGTTGCCATTGCAAAGATACATTCCCTTTTATGTTTTGTGCAGTTCCGAAATAAGATTCAAGCATTTGGCTAAGGCATTACAGTCCTGCTCTTGCATTTGAGAGTATGAGTAAGAAGGACAATTATGTGGTGTCATGCACCAAAGGAGATCCTTGGCCGCAGCTGTGAATCACTTTTCTAAATTAAAAGCACGTGTCTCAAAGGAAAATATTCTGCATATTCTCTATAAAAATACCACAAACAGCCACGGGCTAGTCCAGCTTCCATCTGAAGTCAGTGGGATTTTCTGTGTTGGGTTTAGTGGGAAGTGAATCAAATTATAAATGTTGATCCATCCCCACAGCTTTCTCACCTGAGGTGTATACACTTAGCTTTTACTCCTCAGTGGGATTTAGCATTGCCCAGTGTGTGTTTTTTGCTGCATTGGGAAGAACTAGAGATACTGGTTTCATGGAGCATTGAAGATGTTGCCAGAACTAGTCATCATGATGCAGTTCTCTTGGTACTGTGAATGTAGCAGAAGAGTGTTTTAAACAACCTCTTGTTGTAATGTCCCCTTTCTTTTTAGGGAAGTTGTCAACAAAGAAAACATTCCCTCTGGATTCAGCAATCTTGAGGACTGTATTCTAGCTGCTCAAGACGTAGAAAAATTACAAGACACCAGCTCTGGATGTCTTAGTGAAAGGAATAAATCAAAGCGGCAGAAATCCAGCACCAAGCTTTCAGAGCTCAATGACAACCAGGACAGTCCTGTGGTAAGCCAGCATGCTGTACTGTTTGACACCTTTTACTAGGGTGGGAAAAAGACTTTTTTATTTCAGTGCACAACTTGTTCCTTTAGGAAGCCTTCTTTTTGCCTGCAGTACAGGCATAAGTGGCTGTTTTGAACTATGGGAAACACTGGATCCTACGCTTGTAACCTTTGTGAAAAGGCAACTAAAAGCTATATTTTTGCTATGACCCTCTTACTCCACCTATGGTCATTTTCTCTTTCCACAACTTTTTGCTTTTTTTTCTCTTTTGAATTCAGTGAAGCATTTTGGAAAGCAGAAAAGGAAATAAGTATTTTTCCCAGTCTTTCAGCAGTCTTACAAGGAGGTTGGAACCTTAGATGTAGGTTTTCATGTTCAGCTCAAGTTTTTTTTATGTTCCTGCTAAGTTCTGAGACTAGATTTCAAGTGACTACTTGATAATGAGATGACAAAGGTGTTTTATGTCTTTTCCCTAAAGTCTGTGTGTTACTGTGGTGTTTGCAATTTGCAAAGCACTTTGGAGCGTGTTGGTCCAAAAGGTGATCCCTCTAGCTACTTTTTAATGAAGACGTGAGTGACTTTGATATAACATAGTAAAAATCCGGAATACTGTAGAATTTTCCCAGTGCATTCATGTGTAAGCTCCACAGTAGAAGACAATTTGCCAATTTTTACAAGCTGTAGAATAAGACTGTCCTGAGCTATAGGGCATTTCCTTCAGCTGTGTTTAAGTTTTAGAGCCTGCTGCGAGTGAGTGTGTTCTTACCGTGACATTGCATTTGGACTCATTTTGTTTAGATCATAAAATTGCAATGATTTGATGCTCTTACCCCATGCAGAGGTTCTAGAGAGAGGTAGATTTCGCTTATCTTTGTGATAAAAAGAAGGCAAGGTGCCAAAAATTGTACACTGTGCTCAATTTAGTAACTTAGATTTAATGCTCAATATAATATCGGTAACCTTCTCATGTGATACTTCATGAAAGCAGTGAGATAGATGCATTCAACTTGGCACTTTTGCTGGTAGCAATGGACTTTGATAGGCAGAGCTCTAGTGCTTAGCCTCTTTTCACCACCTCTCCTCTGTGCCTGTGGAGTGTAAAGCAGTTTAAATGAGAATTTGTCTCAGGATTTAGGAACGGAAGGACGGACAGAAGTGTCCACTTTTGCTGTGGATCTGAAAAACATTCATGAAACCTTCAAACATGCCCAGAAGAAATGTCCTCAGACATACCTGTGTCCACTGGACTTTGCCCTGCCCCTCATTTTTTGATCTCTTGAGGGGAAAAGTCTGAAAGGAATGTAAAATTAACTAACCTTGTACTAAAAGTAGTTTGACCATGATGATCAACAGTGTGGTTCTTGCTTGATCTGCTAGAGGAAGTGTCACAGTGGGATCGTCAACTGGGAGTATCATTATGAAACAGCTTGCAGAGAGCATGGTGCTACTCTTTTGAAAGAGCAAAAGCTGTTTTTTAAGTTTTAATGAGTGTGCTTATCACATCCTTGCATTTCAGAGACTGCCAGAAGGATGTGTGATGGTTTAGCTCTCTTTTGGCTACACCATTACTGTTCAAATAATAACCCAAATTAGACTGCCAACTTGAAGTATGAAAGGACATAACATGCACCTTAGCATTTACTAATAGGCCTTCGTCATGTAAGGAAGTTTGTGATGTTGTATCTCCTTAGCCACCTTTTTCTGAGCCTTCCTTCTTTTCAAAGCCTGAAAGAGTATGTAGGACAGTGTGTGGAAGCTTTCCTCTTAGCTGTCTGATTGCATCTGACTCAAAAGTGTAAGTCAGCAGTGGAAGAGCTGTCAGTTCCACTTACTCTCCTGAGCAAACCAACCACAAAGCATTAAAAGCCTGTAACTGCATTTCAAAGACATGGTAGCCAGGTACCAGCAGGACTTGAAGAATCACATTAGTCAAGGCTGGAATGACTGACCTGTGTCACCTTTTGGTGCTGGAGGTGCAGCAGGTGAGAGAGGGCTGTGACTGTCCTAAAAATTCTGTGCACGTAGTTTCCAGGGCAGGAACCACACTATGCCACTGACTGGCTTCCTCATATTTAAGAGGGATTTTCACAAAACCCAGAGTAGAAAACCTCCTGGACATGTGCCCAAAGTGGCAACATGGCTTGTCCTCACAGTAGTTTCTCAAGCTCTTGGAGGACAACAGCATTAATGTTCATAATGGTAGCCAAGGCAAACATCAGAACAAGTTGTCATAACCAGCTGGATTTCTTGCCCTGCATTCACATTAATACAACATTATATTTTTGCATATAGCAGTCTCTTTGCATTCTTCTGCCTGTTTAAGAAGAAACTAGGGAAGGATTTGGCTGAGAAGTGGAGTATTTTCTTAGATGAATAAGGAAAGAGTCCTGTTGAGAAAATGCTGTGTATTTTGGTACCTACTATTACAAAAGTTGCACAGACCACAGAACTGCTGCCAGGCTTAGGCTGTCTCTGTCATTCTGTAACACGGGAACTGGCAGGGTACTATGCAGAATTATTCTGTTTTGATGTTTTGAGGTCATCTGATGAAAGAGATGAAGCAGTGAGCAGTTGGGTTTTTTCGCAGATTGTGGGCAATAAATTGTGGGGTTTGTTATGTTATAAATGTGCGGCAGGCAGTAGTCTGTTGTCTTGTTCCTAGAAGTCCTGTTTAATATTTCTATATTTGATCTCTTTTATGGCCTGGAGCTTGAATCTGTTTCTCATATGTATCTTACTGCTTTAACATTTACTGTATTGCAGAGTATGGAAAGCTTTAGCTCATCCAAGCCTATAGACAGAACAGAACCTGATGACATGGAAATTTTATCTGAAGAAAGGTGATTTTTTTTTTTTTTAAATATATGTATGTTTTCCTTTCCCTGTGATTGTAGTACAGCCTGAGAGATCTCCCACCACAGACTATGAGGGTGACATTTAGTTATGCTGCAGAACAGCATTACCCACCATGTTAACTTCAAAGTAGAACTTCACGGAGGCACTGCGTATGTTGTGTGGGCTTTGCCCTGCAGCGTATGCCACAAGACTCTTTTCCCAGCCTGTTAGGAATGTCTCCGAAGGTGCTGATGGTGCAGACCTGAAAAGAAGTCGGCTGTGAAGCACCTGAGCCAGCGCACTCCGCGCAGAGGACTGCAGGGCCTGTCTTACCAGGCCTCTGGGTTGGGAATCCAGCCCTTTTCTCTGTGCTTCTGCAAAGGCTGTAGAGCCTCACTCTGCTCACCTGAGGTGATAGTTTCTCTTGACAGCTGTGTTTGTAGGGAAAGTTGCATTGGTTCAGATTAAGGGCGCTGGAATTAAATTACATTATTTATTTTTCACAAATACCTTCTGAGAGGAAGCAAAAATACATAGTTTAGCATCTTGACGTGCTGCAGCCCTGAGCGTCCCTTTACTTATAGTGTGTGAATTAGTGAGGGTGTAGGAATAGCAAGAACATAAAAACCTGGTGTGTGTACAGGAATCCTGCTTGTTTTTGTTACAAGACAGTCTGGTGTTGTATTTGTAATCTGTTGGTTTGTTTTTGTTTTTTTTATAGCAAAGAAAGTGAAAACGATGA
>JAYRBT010000139.1:18769319-18830698 GCA_036023395.1 Myiotriccus ornatus | reverse complement strand
AAGACAGTCTGGTGTTGTATTTGTAATCTGTTGGTTTGTTTTTGTTTTTTTTATAGCAAAGAAAGTGAAAACGATGAGGTTTTTTTCAGGCATTCTCAGGTTGGTATTTTATTTTGTTTTGGTTTTCAGTTTTCTGAGCTTTTTTATTGAGTGGAAATAAGTAGGTAGTTATGTGTACAGTTCTGTGAAATTTTGTTTTTCTCAGAGAAATGGAGTTAGCATGTACTTTTACTTTCCCTTACCTATGCTTTTTTATTTAGATAATTTAGGGAGCCTCTCAACCATTGAGTAGTCTGAAAACATCTGCTTCAGTTCCTTTGATCCCTCCTTGCTAAAAAGGGAAGGATCCCTGAAGTCAGCACTTTGGTTTAAGTGAAGTTCCCTTATTAATCATGGCAAAGAGGGCTGACTGCTTATCTCCCAGGGTAGTAAGATCAGCTTGTCTCTCTTGATTTTTTTAAAATAATTTGGTCTTTTATTTATGATTTCCCAAGGCAACCTGTTGCTTTTGAACATAGGTGTCTGTGATCCATTTGTCTTCAGAAAACTGGATCATCTCCTGTTTCTTTCTAAGAGTTGGTGGCTGGGATGGATGTCAGGAGGGGACATGTGACATTGAGCTGGGTTTTTCCCCCAGCTTTCCATTTCTTCTCAACACACATCTGCATTGGCTTTATGGTGTTTTTAATCTGACTGTTCAGCAAATCAAAGATTGGGGTTGGGTTGGGTGAACACTGTTGCAGTCACTTGTTCATTTGGGTTTGTTTGAAACACCTCTAGACAGCCAAGCATTTAAAATACTGGGGAGAGTTATCTGAGACACCTCTCCCTCAGCTGTGCACCCGTTTTAGAGGAGCACAGTAAAACAGCTGTAGCCAATATCTGTTTTTTCTGACTGCCTGGAGTTATCTGAAGGCTGGTAATATTTGTAAAATAGAGTCCTCATTTGTTTGGTTGCTTTTTTTTTTTTTCTTTTTCAAATAAAAGCCACTATGCATTTATTGCCTTTGAAAGACTTCGTTTCTGGTAGGACTTATTTCCATCTAGCACAGGAAAGGTAAGAGATTGCTAACAACTGAGCTCTGAGCAGCTGTGTTGTAGCTGGAGAAGTTTGTGGGACCCTGAAATATGTAACCTCTGCAAAGGGTGTTCAGTGCTGCCGTTGATCACTACTCTGACTGGGCTTAGATGGATCTCCTACTTTGCTCCCAGAGCATCAGTAATCCCCAATGATCCTGCACTTGCTTGTGAGCTGTTATATTTTCTGGAGTGTAGATTTTGCAACACCTTGTTCCTCACGTACCTACTTGCTGGTAGAGGAGGTGCTGTTACTGCCGTGCCGCACAATACTGGAATTAAGCTTTTAAATTAGCCTGGTGGAGGTACATTTGAGTATGAAATCATAATCTTAAAATAAACTTGTTTTTAGGAAAAGTTTTAAAATTTAGAATTTTAAGTGCAGGAGGGGACGTAGCCTTAACCCAGAGCCTGTATTATATAGGAATTAGAAGGTCAAGAAAATGTTACATTCCTGCAGAGTTGTTTTACATTCCTTGCCCCTTATAAGCCTTTTGCTTAGGGAAGCTTAAAGACATATGTTTCATAACAAACAACCCATTATGTATGAGGAAGGGATAGGGACTTTATTTCTCACCCTGTCTCTGGTCTGAAAATATTATGAAAGGTATTTGGAATTTGCCATAGTTACCAGTTGTGCCGACTTGGGTCTCCGTGAGGCTGTAAAAATACCTTGAAACTGAAGTCCCAGATGAATTTTCAGTGCTTCTGTTAACCTTCATAATCTGCCCTTGGAAGTAGCTAAGTTCCGGGATGAAAAACACATCTTTCTCCAGGTTTTATATCCAGGTTTTGACAAGGGAAGGGTATTTAAGATTCACACCAGCATGGCAACAAGTGTAGAGGGGGATTGGCATGACTCAGGAGTAAGGTGGCAGAATGGCTGCATTCCTGCATCAGGTTGTATTAATTAGATGTGCTTAAGGATGCTTCCTGCTTGTGGTTGTAAGGCATGATTAGATGTAAGGGAAGAAAGCCTTTTATATAAACTTGATTTGAATCCACATGTAACTGATCAGAATACAACTTCCTGATCAGATTTTAAAAACCTTTGTGTTGACATTTATTTCTAGCTTCTTGAGCTACTCTTTATGCTGAATCTCCATTGGAGCAGTGAGAACGATAGCAGCTGACTTGTCCCCAGCTGACTTGTCCCCAAGTTACTTAGATCTGTAGTTAGTGCTGCGTGCAAAGTATAGCTGCAGAACCGCCTTCTATAAAGCAGAATTCAGGTTCCTACTTTGAAGATTTTTTCATGGTCATTTATGTAATATCCGCAGTGCACTGAGACTGCCAAGCGTTACCAAGATCATCAACTTGCCGCCCCTTCAGTCTGTAAGAAATTGTGGCACATCCGTACCTAAGGCAAAGTAGTTCTCCCTTACATGATTTTTTTCCCTGGAGGTTGGCAACTGGTGCCATCAGGAAATCAAAAAGGAAAAATAAGTGATGGAAATACTGAATTATCAACCCCCCTAAGGGTTTGGAATATTAATGCAAAGGAAGTTAAACATCTGCTTCTCGAGTCACCTGGGTTTGTACCACCATTGTTCTTCAGAACACATGATGATTTATTCATTGTATTAGAGGCTACATCAGTGAGCAAGGCAAGGAGAGTAACTGGTAACATGCAGAGCACGGGCCTCTTTTTAAACAGCTTTTAAATATTTTCTACAGCTGAAGTGACTTTAGAAGGATGAGGATATGGATATGATCTTTCTAATATATCTGTAATGGAAATGTTTACCCATCTGGGAAGTGCTCCTGTATCTGCTAAAGATTTCTTTTAAGAGTCTTAATAAGTCAGGAGATGTACATTCTTCATAAAAAGATGTTTAACTCTGTAATTAGTATCAGTAGTGATGACGAGATGATATTTTCAGGTTGCTCTTTGAAATTGTTAATGTAGATAAATTCCTCTCTTCACGCTTCTTTATGTTATTAAAAAAAACACACTTGTTTTGAAACTTGCTGCTTTATTTCTTTCAGCCTTTAAAATACTGTGCTGACAAATTATATGCAGTTGATCAACTGGTACAGTTTGTTCTTTTAGTAAATGTAGAAGATTGCCTGTTTCTGGCCACTGACCAGTCTTTCTGTTTGTAATGTACACTGACTATTTAGATCCTGGCAGGAAATTTGTTGCTGAACCTTAAAGAAATATTTAAGTCCTTCGAACCTGGAAGCAGCTTAAAAGATATTGAACGGTGAATTAACATTTTTCCATGTACAGCTCTCACAATAAACACATTTGTAATCAGATTTAGCGTCAAGCTGTACGAGTTATTAGTGTTTGGCAAACTGTCATCAAGTGTTTCATTTTGTTATAATGTTTCAATGAGGTGATTTATTGAAATGAACAGGAAGTACACACCTTATACAAATACAATGCAGAAAACTCTTTACAAACACCAGGGTATTCATCACCCTGATTTTTAGAACCATAGAACAGCCCAGGCTGGAAGAGACCTCAAAAGATCACCTGACCCAACGTTTTGTGGGAAAGGAAGCCTAGATGAGATTATTTGCACCCTGTTCAATTGTAGGGACTGATGGAATTGAATCCAGATAAGATTAAAACATTTATTCATATTCAAAAAATGTTGTCTACTGGGCAAGATTTTTTTCCCTCTCCATGAAATTTACTTGTTTTTCTCTGCTCAAAAGGGGGAAAAAAACATAAACATATAATTAGCTTTATGCAGATGAAACAAAGCAAATGTGCCTTAGTGGTGTGTATTAGGGATATTGAAGCATTTGGCCATGCTTCTGGATTCAAAAGAAAAATATGTCCAAAGATACCAGTTATTTTCTGTAGGCCCATCTTCTTCGCATATCAGCATATGCAGATTGCTAACTAGATTATCAAAATACTTGCAGAGAAAAAATCTGCATGTTGACTATCTGATAGACTATGTTTGAGAGAATTATGCCTAAGCTGTTCTTATCAAATTACAGTAGTTTATGTCGTAGTCTAGTGCTGTCTATTCGGATAGCTCTGTGCTTGTTCGTGGATTTATACATACCACACTATATGTTTATGTACGTGCTTTAGACTTCCTTTTCCCTGCTGACCTCTGTGAGGCATTACAGCTGATTTGTTTTAGAGTCACAAAACTGTTCATCTCATCAGGCACTACTGTGGACATGCACTGTGTCTCTGGATTGTGGAAATGGCAGTAGTTTCTGCCTAAATGCACACGACGTGTGGTATGTGCAGGGGTGAATAGTGGTGAGACAAACAGCAGTTGCTCCTAGGTAGTGCTAACTGATGAATCATTTACTTGACAGAATTCTGCCTTTTTTTTTTTATTCCTAAGTCATTGGATGCTTGTGTGAATATTTTGGCTTTTTCCCAGAGTCCGCACTGCTTCCAGCTGAGATGCCAAACCCTACTGCCGTTTGGATTTGCGCAACGCTGCTTTAATACCCCGAGCTCCTCCATAAATAGTTCTGCTCTCCCCACGCCCAGCTAGAAAACAACCACAGGAAATCAGGGAATGTGCAGCCAGCACAGCTTAGCTGGCACTAATTGATCTGAGCCAGCACAGCCTGCATGAGAGCATTCATGTACGTAGCCTGCACTGCTTGCTGTCTGCGGCTGCTACCTCAGGAGCTCTGGTGCCTGCTTTTTAGAAGGCACCATATTGCTGCAGCCTCACAACAGCAGCAGCAGCGTTTCTGTTGCTCAGAGGAGTTGCGCTCCTGTAGGAAGTGTATGCAGCTACCCCCTCCCTCTCCCTTTCTCCCTGCCTCCCTCCCTCCCTCCCTTTTCATCCCAGTCCATTACTGGAGGCTTTTTCAGCTGCATGCAGTTGTCAGAGCAGGCAGTTTCGGGAACTTGCGGTGGCTTTTTAAAGAAGGAGAAATTCAAGGAAGGCAGATGGACAGATGTCTTAACTGGTGTGAGTGAGCAATTAGTGCATAGGGGTCACCAGGCAGGGGATTTGGATTTGGAGCTGGAAACATCAGGGTCTGTTTGTTTGGATCCTATTAGCTAAAGGCATGAGCTTACTGCTGCTGTGACTGCAGGGGTTTTTTTCCTCCTCTGCATCCTGAAACATTTTTTTTCTTTCTCTCTCATTTCTTTGGGTGCATGGGAACATAGCTGACTTCAAGTATGAAGATTCAAGAGCATCCAAGCATGCCTGAAAACAAGTTGCAAAGAAATCAAGATGCTGATGATCAGGAAAACAGCTTTGTATCTGAAGTGCCTCGGCTGGATTTAACCTCACTGTGTGATGACAACAACTGGGAAGGTAGGATTGTGTGATGGCTCATCATATGAGTGAAATGAGAGAGAGGGGAACCTGAGTGGGCTGGGTGTATCTATGTGTTTGTGTTCTTATGCTAAAAACAACAGGAAAGCAATTTTGTTCTGAATGTAGAACTGAAACTTCTGAAAGTTTGGAGAAACTGGCAGCAAATACTAAATGGTACTAAGTCTAATTGTCATTTAGAGGGAGAAAATTAATTGTTTTATTCTTGACGTTACTTTCATGTTCTGTTTAGCACTTTTAAGTCCCTGAGTATTATTCTGTGGGGACATTGGAGAATTAAGCCAGACTGTCTTACACTTCAAAGCAACTGGGTGTTTCACAGTCTAAAAGGAACATTTCTTCCTCTTCAATCACTATTTGGAAATAATGATTTGGATCTGAAAGCACAGCTAGAAAAAAAGGCTGTCTATCTGTTACTTTGTCTTACAAACACCTTTTTTTTAATGTATTCTGTGAAGGAAAGCTCAAGTGGCAGTGTTAGATTGATTGTATGTCATTTAAGTTATTTTAATAGTGTTTCTTAGGTCTCATGTCCAGAGTGCATGCTTGGTTGGCTGTTTACACTCACTCTTGAGAGTGGGATATCTGGGCAAACTCTGTGGGTGCCATGAACCTCAATTTTGTATGAAATTGAGATGAAATGAAGGTGTCCAGTGCTTTTGGGATCAAACCCTTTTCCAGTTACAGATTATGTCTCTATGTACAAGCAAGAATTCTTCCGTTAGTTTATGCTTTAAGAGTAAAAGTTGGGTTTTGACAGGGAAGAAACAGGAAAATGCGAGTGTTTTAGTAAAGCAAGAGAGGGAAAATGTGCTAATAATTCATTGCTCTAAAAAAGCAATCTCTGAGGAACACCGAGAAGTGAAGTTCTCTGCTCCTGCCTCCACAGTGTACGTGACCTAGTATGTTTTGCTGTTCCGTCTAGGACAGGAGTAGTTATGACACTTCAGGCATGAGTAAAGAAAACCCGCAGCCATGGCTGCATTTGATTCAGCCAGGAATTCAACTAGTAACCCTGGACAGGAGGGAATTTTTCCATTTACATGCTAGGCAGGGATTCCCTGGATGGAATCACCACATGTGCAGCATGTGGGATCAAAGTGCCTCGGAAGGGCTCCCAGGCAGCCTTGGCCACTGTATGTTTACTGAGATGCTAATTAGCAGAGCCCTGCAGGGTCTCGGGTGAGCACCTCTGTGTTCTTAGAGGTGATGTGTGGCTTCAGCTGTCCTGTGAACCTTTGGAAATAATGACTCTTTTTTTTTTCCATCCTGCATTACTAATAGGAGTCATATGAACGCATGAAGGAGAGAACACAACTCCTTTCTGTCTGCCAGTGGCTTTCCCACTGTATAAAATAAGTTGTATCTTTGGTACAACTTCCTTGTAGCAGGCATGCTCTTATGTTTGGATTCTAGCTTTCTTACCCTGCAAATACAAAACTGGATTAAGGCCACATGTGACTTCACTTGAAGAAAGCTTCTGTCAGATTTTTCCTTCCCCCGTTCTGTTCATGTGTATTTCACAAGAGGAGGAGGTGGGCAGTTGCAAAATAATCAGCTGTTGGGGGTGAGAGAGACGTCATCTTCTGAAATATGTGCCTTCCAGAATTACCATTTTGTTGGCGTGGATGCAACAGCAGCAAAATGGTCTCTTCTGTATCTCAGCAAGGAGGGACTGAGTCTTTCCCAGCTGTGGATGTGAAATCGAGTTTGCAGCAGCCGGGAAGGGAAGGTCTTAACATCAACTCTCAGAGTGCTTCTGTAGCTAACAGCACAGTCTGTTTTTGACATTGGCTTTGCAAGGCACGGTTGTACCAGCCATCCACAGCTCTAGCAGCCAGGATATCCTCCCATCCCCTGCCAGCCAACCTGTGTCACTCAAACCTTCACACATCTCTCCAGGATCCATGCCACAGCTCTGGTTGCATCCCGGTTGGAAAGGAGAAAGGACCACGCCTTCAAATGTGGCAACACTGAGCTGTTTATTGCTTTGCTCTAGCAAATTCAGTAGGTCCATCTCTCAGGAAATTACCCATTACCAGTTACGTAGTTGACTGACTTTTGGGGGCAAGGTCCTCTGTACCATACTGCAGGAGACACAGAACATCTAAGGATGAGGGCACCTGCTGGGACTTTCACAAGTAACTTGTGAGAACAGTTACAGGTTGAGGGGCTGCCTTTGGCTGCAGCTGTCTCTGCTTCCAGTGATAGGAAAAAGCCTTGAAGAATAGGCACAAAATTACATAAGACAACCTTGTCCATTGACTAGGTTTTATTCGTCACTCAAGCAGGCTCTCCATTGTGTTAAGACCAGAGCTGCTATAAAAACCCTCATTCAAGGGCACAGAACTCTGATAGCTGCTACCGTGTGAGCTGACAGGGCCCCATTCCTTTTATATTACACTAAAAGTAATTTTTACTGGATTTTTCTTTCCCATAAGGCTTCCCACATAGTCAAAACTGTACACAAGAGGAGAGATTTGCTGTACTTCTCCAGGCTGTGTTCCCTTTACCTAAAGATGAGCAGAGACAGGACAGAGAAATTTGCTTGCTGCAGTGCATAGGCTCACACTCCACCACATGCTCGCCTTCTGTATCGCCTTTGCCTGCTACGTATAGAGGCATGTGTGTAGTAATCATCAGGCTATTGCTGTAGTAGGCAGGGCATGAGCAGTGCCCCAGCCAAATTCAAGACCTGAACTCATAGCCTAGGTGCATTTCCATGGTCCAGAGTAGTTTCCTAGTGTGCATCTCGCAGGTGCAGATCAGGTAGTTTTGTTCTTGCACTGGGTGTGAACTGAGGTGTCTCTGTGAACGGGGATATCTGACTGCTGGGCTTTCCTGCTAAGCTGGTCAGTCAGTGCCAGCTGAGATGGCTTTGTAAGCAAGCATTTTCAGAGCTGCTTCCGTAGCAAAGGTTTCTAATTGTTGTGGATTACATTTGAATTGGGTGCAGTGACTGAGGAGGACAGAGTGTTCTCTCACAGTCCAGAGCTATTGTGCAGATTTCTTACCAAATGTTTCTAATTCAAGCCCAGAACTTGCTATCCTGTCCTCAAGCAAAATCTGGAAGTATGTTGTTCTTCATAACAGTGGCTGGCCCTGTCAGCAGATTGGGCTGTGAAGGCGGTTCAGTGGATCAGTATGATGTGTGTGATTGCTGCTGATGTCACCTGATTACTGATGCTTTAAAAAAGTTCTGTAGCTGAGAATTCAAGCAGAGTTTGCAGTAACAAGCACTTACAGAATAATCAACAGACGTTTTTCTGCAGACTGTCGAGTTTAAAAAAAAAAAGGCAGAAGTTTAAAGTGCAAAGACACAGTTCAAGTTCTCAGTGTTGAGAACTCAAATATTGCAGCACTGAGACCTTCAGGGTGAAGCTGATATACAAATAGTTTTAGCATTGACTTAGTTGATACTTTCCTGTGAAAAAAACCCAAAGGAATGCAAAAAAAATCCAAATAGTATAGCAAAATGGAAGCTGCATTTAGTTTTTTATTTAGCACTGTGAACTTAGACTGATCAATGTATTTCTGTGTAACTGTCTTTAGTATAAGGTAAATAGGTAATGAAGCACATTCCATTTTTATTACTAAGTGTAGAAAAAAATAATTGCCTTGTTTACTGAATTTATTTTATAGCATCAATATATTAAACTTGTGTTTTTGATTGTTGAAGTTTGCCTGCTAGCTGAGAAATGTGTCATCACACTGACTGAATAGGCATGGTAGTGCCATATTTGGGCCATTGTTTTGATCTGCATAGGAAGAATACCTCCTGATGTATTCAAACAAGGATATTTTCATACAGTTATTTTTAAGATGAAGATAATAGGTTGTTACTGAGCTAGTGAATGCTTTGGATGGGGTTTTAAATTGCTTTATTCATTTCATTGTAAGAGGTCTTTCTGGACTCTTCCATGTGGCATTTTGATACTAAGACCTCAGGCGTTGTAATGAGTTTAGACTTTTTAATCCCTCTGGACCTACTTCAGTTTACAGCAGCTAAGGTTTGGCCTCCTTTGTTTGACAGCTGGTTGTGTTTAAAAGCAGTGTTAGCAGCAGGCATCAGCTGTGTGGCTGCAGAGAGGGAAACAGGAGATGCCTGTGGCATTTTGCTGGCTGCACCTCAGGTGGTATTTGTGTGTGGACACCCCTCTGTTGGCCCTGCAGCCCCCAGTAACCCTGTGGCAAATATACAGTGTAATGATAAAAAAATACATGTTTTTGTCAGCAACGGGGCCTGGAGCTCACCAGTAATATACCAATGTGATGCAATAAATCTTTTTTCCTTCTTGTATTTTACAGATCTATTAGTAACTCCAGCCCTCTATGCAGCAGGTTTGCAGAGAGGTTGTATTGCCGTATTGTGTCTACAGAGTTCTGCAGAGCCACACGTGGCAGATGGCTGACAGCTTTGTTGAAAGATTAGCTGGTTTTGTGGGATTTTGAGAGGGAGTGCAGTGCTTCTGAAGGACTGCAGGCTGGATAGCAGCATAGCTCACCACTTCTGTGCCAGCTTAGAAAAGGCAGACCTAAAAGAAATGCCCTGAGAATCTGACCAAGAAATAAAAAAAATTTTCACCCTTTCTCTGCACTGGTACAGCCACAGTGGCTAGATATTCCCTTTTGGGTTTTTTTTTTTTCATGAAAAGTTGTCATTAGGGAAAAAGGTGTGCATGGAAAGAATGTGGAGATGAGTAGAAAACCAAGAGTTTTCCCTGAGCAAGAGAGATCTGTTTAGGACAGAAAATTAATAAGGGTAACTGCTCTGTCAAGTCAATGGCAAGGAAAAGGTGCAACATTTACATTCTTTACTGAGATTCTATTCTCCAGTTAGCAGAAAGGGTGACAGCATTAATCATGATAGCAGATACTTCAAACCCAAACCATTAAATCCAGGAATTTAACAGCCTTCAGGAAAGGCTCAGTGCTTCGACAGCTATCTTGGATAAATGAATAACAAAAAATATGTATCCTGTTAAACAGAAATTGACTGATTGTGTACTGTCAGAAAAAGTGGCAGATTACCCCTAGTGGGTTTCTGTATGTTTGTATGTTTTGTATTCTTGTATGTATCCAGCAATTCCAGTGCTTCCAGCTGAAGTGCCTGGCACCTGGCCAGTAGGGGAGAGAAAGCAGTTGGACTACAGCTCTGGTCTACTTTGTGATCTGATGTAGATAAAATCCATAATTCTATATACCTAAATCTGTTCCTTGATTAATTGCTGTGTTACTCTCTGGGGGTCCAGCCGTTTCGTGTGTAGATACGTTTTTTCTTCTAAATATGTGTGGTCAGCAAGGGAAACAAAATTACCCATAGAGTCAGACCTTCCAGGAACAAGGGTTAAATCCAGCTGATTTTCTATAGCAACCATTTGTTCTGTCAAGTCTCAAATTTGATTTTTCCTTTTAGGACTTTTTTTTTCTCCTGTTAATACTTTCTCCTTTCCACTGTGAGTTTCTATTTTGGGGGAGTATTTTGAAATCAACAAAATAAAAAGTACATATATCTCAGTCTCACCTAGCTTATGTAAAGTGCTTTGTTGTCTTTTGGGGTTTGATCAGAGGCTCTTTGAGTCTTTGCAATTCCCTGAATGTCGCATGCTATCTGTTTTATAAATCCACCTTGGACAAAGTCACATGCATCATGCATGATTAATAGTGGCTTTGTTAGCTGGTGTGATAGGAGCTTAATTTGGTTACTGCTAAATATGCTGCTGATTTCTTTTAGGTTTATTCCACCTATGTAAATCCCATGAAGGTGTTATTTAAAAATTTCCAAGAGCAAATTCTGCTTGGGGTTGAGAGTGTATTCAAAGAACTAAAAGGGAGAGATGTCTAGAAGAATCCCATGCATCATTTAACTCTCATTCCTTCTAGTCAAATGTATCAACTTTTTTCCTTTTGTATTATTACCCTTTATTTTGCTACAAGAGATCTTGCGAGATCCTTCCCAAAACCATAAGAGATTCAGGGAAGTGGGTGCAAAATGTTTCAGGTATTAGATACTGCCAAGATTGAACAGTGCTTAGAAAAACTCTTTTTCCAGAAATTACCTGAGGGAATTGCAGGCTGCATAAGCTTTCTGATCCATGGCAAAACAGCCTACATACACTTGGGACTTCCATACCTCATGGAAGTAGCATCTGTGAGCCAAGCTTGTATGTGCTTCTCTTATCACAACACCTTCAAGAAGCTCTTATACAAAAACCCCCTGCCATCCCTGCCAGGGTAACCATCAGTGTGAATGCAGCACCAGCCTCTAAGCAGAGACATGCCATTTATATTCCTGTGCTAAGGAAGATCAGAAAAGGAGAGAGCATCGTTTGAAGATGTGTACAGGCCAAACACCACTGAGCCTGTCATTACTGCATTGGGGATGATCTCGCACTGCCCGAGTTGTACAGAGGGGGAATATTAAACAGCATAGACGTTCTGCAGGGAAGTCCTCGTGCAATCCACTCTGAGCTGTGAAAATGTTATCCTTGTTCAACAAAAGGAAATAACTGAGTTTTTTTTTCATAAATTGATAACTTCTAAAGCCCCTTTTCTTTGTGAATGGAGAAAAGACACACTAGGCACAGGAAACAATTAGTCCATAGCTCTGCGACTGATCTGGGAGCTTTCTATAAGGTTTTTGTTTTGTTACTTGACTCTAGAACTGTTTGTTAGATTTATAAGTTCAAAGCCTGGCTCTTAGCACCACAGGATTAGACAGTTTAAGTAGGAGCATGCAAATCAGCTTAGTAAACTATCTGAACACAAAATGTTGGACTCCTTATGGCATCTGGAGGGAGTGATCACAAGATTGAGGCGATTGCTTTCTGTGGGCTCTATTATGCTAATTGGCAGTGCTAAGTTGGGTTTCCCTTTCTCTCCCACTTCACCATCTCCCTGTACAACATTGCTTTTACTTCTAGCTGGTCAGGTAATCCACGAGACAGAAGATTTCCTCCCTTTTCTACCATGCTGTTAAGCAGCAGGATTGCGTGTGAAAGAGATAAGGGGAAATTGGGACCATATTACCGTAATTGTTAATTTATGGGCTAGGCACCCTGTGGAACAGGTAGTAATGTCAGACCATTTGCTTGCAGACTAGAAGAACCTATATTTACTTCTAGGCTTTGAATTTCCAAAGCAGGTGACAGGGTCACACTGGAGTGCTGGGGGCTACAGGAGGACCATTGGAGTACTACTCATTTACAGGATTTGTACATCCTGAAACTGAAAAAATATCCTTTTGTAAGCCAGTTGACTCTTTTGTAGTAATGTGTCCCACTAATTCTCTCTGTCCAGCATAACATTTTACTCAAATGTGCTGCCTGGTGATAGCCTTGTTTGGAGTCAGTCCGTGGTAGTTCCTGGTCAGCTTTTGGGCACAGTTTTCTCTTGCACCTAAGAGATTACTTACCTTTGTGTAGGGTGCCCATGTGGTCAGGCAGTGCTTTGTATTTCTCTGCACAAGGGGTAGATGCGAGTAATGACCAGAGAATTCCTGGTGACAAGGAGTCGCAGTCCAGGACAGATGGGTCAAGGTTCATTAGAAAAGTTACCTGGAGTCTTGTCTTACATGTAAAACAAAGACGATAAAACCAGCCTTTGTCTTACTGTTCCCAGAGCCCATCCCTGCTCTTTCCTCATGGCAGCGAGACGGCTTAGACTCAGATGAGGCTCGCCTTTCCCCGCAGGCCGGGCGCTTAATTCGCCAGCTGCTGGATGAGGACAGCGATCCTATGCTGTCCCCTCGCTTCTATGCCTATGGACAGAGCCAGCAGTACCTGGATGATACAGAAGTGCCTCCTTCTCCTCCCAATTCTCATTCCTTCATGAGGTGGGTGGTGATTTGCCTGTGCTGACCCTCCCTCCCAGCTGCATCAAGCAACATCCTCACATGTTATCATATCATAAACGTCAGATAGCTATGCTGTGTTATGTTTCTCTTCCTACTCACAGGAAACTGTTGTTTTTATGAAAGTTCTTGGTAGCTAATCATTTCTGGGTTTGTGAGTTTATATCTAGGGAGTTGCTATTGCTGAAAGAGGCTGTTAGGGCATCTTTTGCTATCTGTCGGTACAGAGTAGCAACATGGCATTCTCACTTTTCTGGACTTTGCCTTTATTTACACAAAGTTTAAATGGCCTTCTCTGCATCAAGATGTGCTGTGGCTGTTTGGATAAGCTCTTCCTGCAATCTCTTCTCTTCGTAGGAGGCGGAGTTCATCTTTAGGATCTTATGAAGATGACAGAGAAGACCTTACCCCTGCACAACTCACCCGGAGAATTCAGGGACTAAAAAAAAAGATCAGGAGATTTGAGGACAAATTCGAAGAAGAGAGGAAATACAGAGTGAGTCTCTAGGCGTTAAGCATTTATGTGGAGATACATGAATTAACAACAAAGGAAGAGACATCAGGGAAATGTGTCAAACATACAGAAGGCTTGAAAGCTTTTATAAGGAGGGGGGACAGGGGGGGAAAGCTGCTAAAAAATTGTGTATCCATAACAAGCAAATAACCTTTCCAGGCATGTACTGTCTAATAAACTCATAGGATTTTGATCTCTGCTTAAAACTGTGTGTAGGAATAGCTATGTTAAACTTCTATTTGTTTACTTATTTAAGTTCAGCTTATGGAAAGCACATTTGCACATCTTATTTGCATTATGGCAATCCGAGGACACCTGTGCATTGCAGAGGAGAGAGAACAGCTGCCTTTGCTCCTGAGCAAGGAGCCACAGTCAATTGCTGCTGAGCAGTAGTGGTGGACTGTACTCTAATTGCTCCTGACATGCCCTTCCGATGCACAGAAAGCTTTTTAAGGAACCAAAGCTTTGCATGTGTATGTCTGTGTTGGTGATTGAATTACAAAGAATTGTACTGAAATGATCTTGCCTGCAGTAAAAGCGGCTGGAAGAAATGCTCAGAGTTTGCTGTAGCCTAGCATTTAGGTTATTTTGATGTCTTTGGATATAAGGCAGCCTTTGGTGTGGATACATGTATCCTAACAGTTCTCAAACTGTTCATGTTAGATATCCTATTTTGGAGGTGCCCTCTCGTTACAGAACAATAGGCACAAGGATTCCAATGTGCATCTGGCCCTCTGAGCCACTTCTGCAACTTAATTGTTGCCATCGAATGTTTTGTGCTTTCTAAAAAGAAAATCAATCTCATGATGCCCCTGAGGCACAGTGTTGTGAAGGGCAGGAGCAATTAAAGCAAGGTCTGAAAAGAGCTGGGCAGAGGTGTGCAGGTGCCAGTCAGAAACCAGTGACTGCTCTGTGCTGGATCCAGATTCTGTTGTACCTCTTTGTGCCACACGCTTGTTTCAGTGAGTCTCTCCTGTTGGTTTAACATGATTCTTCTTTCCTCCCAGCCTTCCCACAGCGACAAAGCAGCCAACCCCGAAGTGCTCAAATGGACAAATGATTTGGCCAAATTCCGAAAGCAACTTAAAGGTGAGCAGTCACCACTGGTGCACCTTTGGGGGGCAGCTCAACATCTGACTCATTTAGATTTGATGTGAGGTAGTGATCCTGTCACTGTCACATTTTAAAAATGAAAAATTACTCATCTTCCTCCAAATGTCTCTGTTTAGAATCAAAACTGAAGATATCAGAGGAAGACCTTGGCCCTGTTGTGCGTCAGCGAAGCAATACTCTTCCCAAGAGCTTTGGCTCTCAGCTGGAAAAGGATGATGACAAGAAGCAAGACCTGTCAGATAAATCTGCCAAACCTGCTGTGGAAGTAACCCTTGACTCCATCCAGAAGAAGCTTCAAGAAAAACGAGCAGAGACAAATCGACCTGAAGATATTAAGGTATGATGTAGACAGATCAGGTTTAGGTCTTTGAGTACAAGTAGGTAACTTGTGGCTGTGCAGTCACTTGTGAAAGCAGTCTTCTTCTGCATTTTGTTAGAAAGTCTACAACCTTTACTCTGGGTTCACTTGCTTTAGTTTCTTTCCCTCTGCCCTTTAGTATCTGATTTTTTTTCCAGAGTTCAGTTTCTTTTGTATGGCATCATATGTTCTTTGTTGTACGTTCCGAGTAATGTTTCTGAATTATTGCAATATTTCCTGCCCTGTATTTGTCTATTTCTGTTACATCCAAAGGCTTTTGACAAATTCTGAGTCTTCCACTGATTCTAGAGACTGTGTCATCTGTCTGCTTCTATTTGTTCCAAAGCTGAATGCTATTCTCTCAGGGTATTTTATCACTACCCTTCAGAGTTTCACACGGAGCTCTGTTAGCTGCTGTAATCTCTGAGGGTTATCAGCAAGGAGGTCTTTGTGTCTGATGTTGAATGCTCCTGAGGTTTGGGCAGCCTTGTAAGTGAAGTCCTTGAGTCTGCTGACATGTAAATTGTGCAGTGGTTTGTGAGAGTGAGGCAGACAGCATTATCTTTGTTTACTAGATCTGAAGAAGAAGAACTTGCACATAGTGTATGTTTGGCTATTTTCTGACTGTAGCAAGAATCCAAGCCTGGCTGTTTATAGAGGGCCTGTTGATAGTATTTGGTGCTGTGATAGGGAGAGAGAGAAGGCGTGGAGTCAGGTAAGTTCAGTGGGAGAGCTCAGGCGAACTTAAAAGTCTGTCTGCCCTTTATTTTTTTTTGGCTTTGTCCCCTCAGCCTGTCTGCCGCAGCTTTTCACTGCATGGCAGAATTGGCAGAAGGAGATGATCTGACTGCGCTTCATCTCTTGAAGTGTGTTTGTGGCAGTCAAAGCAAAGGTGTCAAGCTTTGCAAGAGGTATTGGAGCTTGTCTCAAATTTGGAGAAAAAGAACGAACATGTGTTCTGTTGTAGAATTTTCACTTCAGATCTTAACTGAAAAAGAGCCACCATCATTAAAAGTTGCACAGCATTGTTTTTTCAAACCACACTGATAATCAATAAATCCCCCTTATAAAATATCTTCATATGCAAAGTTTACATGTTTTTAATTTGCCTGCATTGTGTGGGGGGTTCTCCTTACAGTCTCTTTGGCAATATAGCTGGAATCTTCAAAACTTTAATGACAATATGACATGACTTTGGTTATACCACAGATCAGTATTGTTTGAGTCCAGGAATCTGACTTTTTTTTCTTCCTCCTCCTCCTCTCTCTCTGTGCCAAATTTCGTAGGACATGACAAGAGATCAGATAGCTGCTGAAAAAGTGGCTCTTCAAAAAGCTTTGCTGTATTACGAAGGCATTCATGGCAGACCGGTATGTACTGCGGCATTTTTTTTTCAAAGTACATCTTTCTGTGTCTTTGTATGTGGTAAATGCTAATACTCCTTTGATGTCAGGTCACTGGAACTTCTTGCTCTTCAAACCACACGTGCATTCTCTAATCCACCTCCCTGATCCTTGACTTCCACTGCCTCTGAGGAGTCTGTTCTAGGCAACGTGGTGCCACACACAGCTCTGGGATTGACAGACACCTGCAGGACACAGCCTACAGGCCCAGTGAGGCCAAATCTGCATTATTTTGGCTCACGCTCACTAGATTCCACAGACATCCAGTTTGTATGTTGTCTCCCATCCAACCAGGAAGTTTGCAGTTTTCTGGTATTAATGGCTAACTGGGAAGGCACGCCAGGGGAGCTGACAGGAGATTTGGCTCTTCTCCTGAGAAAGAGAGATGGGTTTTATCCATGTACCAGAGGAAGAGAATGGCATGAGTTTTCTTCTACATTTGATCTTAATAAAGCCTAATTATTTATGAAGACAGGGAATTAAGTATTGTCAATATTGTCAATACCTGCTGTGGCAGAAACACAGTGGCTTCCAGGCCACCAAGTTGGCTTTCTATGAGTCCCTCCTTCTCTTTCAGTGATGACATTGTAATCTTTGCTACCATCTGCATGGGTAAAGTAACTTAATGTCAGAGTGGTGCTAATCCTTTGAGGAGTGGCTTGGGAGCAGCAAATTACTGCTTATAAGGAGTACTTGATTAGTGCAGCTGACAAATCTGTCATTCTGCTCCTGCTTGGGATTCCTGATCTTTTCCTTCCTTTTGCTTCTGAATTATTTCCTTCTTTATCCATTGTTTTTAAAAAAGCCTCACTAATTTTTTTAAATGCCTTCATGAAGTGCTGATATTGTACAGTCACATGTATTAGCAACTGAAAATGCCATAGTTATATGAGAGGACATGCAGATTTATTCTTATGTAAAACAGGAAAAGGGAAGCATAAGGGAGTCCACTTAACTTTCCCTGTCTTCTCCATGAGACCAACTCTGCTTCTGCTGCCTTTACAATGGTGCAAATCAACAGGTAGCATCCTTCTGAAGTGAACTCACTTGAATCTGTTTAAAAAAGAAACAAGCCTGGAGCCTATCTTGTCAGCACACCATTTTTCCCCCCCCTTCCCTTGCTTCATTCATCCAACTGCCTTTTAATTTGTTTGTTTTTAAGTAAGTAGTCTATACCTAGCAACACTGAACTGCATGGCAAGGAAGACTGTAGCTGATCAGCTTTTGCTGTTCCTAGCTCCTGGCAGTGCAGCAGTGGAAAAGTACTGAGAGTTTGAGGAGAATGGGGATAGTTCAGCCAAGTTTTTTTTTTCTTAAAGACATTTAACTAAACAGGAAAAACAATGGAGCTCAGATTTATTGTGCAACTGGGTCTTTCTGCACCAGTGATACATGAACCTGCAAAGGTGGAACTGAACTGTTTAAGTTAAGCCAAAAGTCTGTCTCTGCAGAAATTCTTGAGCTGCTCTAACAATGCGAGCAATGGTCTGTTCCTCAGCTGCAGCTCTTTTGCCGTGTGGACTGTGCCCCAGAGTTGTGTCAAAGGCTCCATTATTCCAAGAGTCTCTTTGCATTTTGATGTTCTCCCAAAATATACTCAGGCTTTGCTGGTCTTACTTATGTTGACTTAATGAGACAATTTGCCTGTGTGCTAAACATTTACTTTCAGAATCTGCTTTCTGTTAAGTTTGCTGTGTAAGTCTCAGACTCCATATGCTTAACTTCCAATGCCTAAATTAATTTTCTATGTTGTTGCTCCATACTGATATTCAGACACTGAAGCATATTGTTTGTCTTTTCCATTCTTCAACGTACCTAAGGATTTTTGCTCATGCCAAGGCTTATGTTTATTTTCCTGTACAGAACAGTACTGTTTATCAACTTTGAAATGTTATTAATTGAATGATTTAGTTCTCAGCCTCAACATGAGCCACAGCATAGACTTGGTTTGGGGTTTTTTTTTCAAGTAACAGAGACAGTATGAGCCAACAGTAGTGTTGTACCTCCTGTTTAACTAACTGCTAATCTAATAAAGCCAGGATTAATATTACATATATACATATATTTAGGCTACCCAGTTTTTACAGTTGTATTCTTGATTAGTTACAGAGAAATGTCCAAAGATGGAGGCAACTTGCTAGCTAGTGCAATTGAGTGCAGACACATCAATACAAAACTCAGTACAAAGAGGGCTGAGTGAACTGTTTGGTGCTGCTCACATTCCTCTAATCCATGTGAGCTGCTTACTCAGTGAACAGGCAGTATCAGAGCCCTGTTGTGCTTTGGAGGTGTGGGACATTCAGGCCGTAGAGCTCAGACTGCCCATCTGGTTGCCCCGTATCAGGCTTGGGCATGTTTGCAATGAGCAAAGAAAGCAGTAAAAAGATCTTCCTCCTCCTTCCTCCCTGTTCATCTACCGCCAACATAGGAAACAGGCTTGGTTGTCAGGAGGAAGATGCTACCTCCAGATTCTGAGTTCATCCCTGCCATCCCACTCCTGGCAATACTTACAGCCCTTATGCCCCTTGCACCAACACTGTCTCCTGTTCTGGAGGAAGGATGTGAAAGCTTTAGAAAGCTTACTTCAGTGAAAGTCAACTGCAGACAAAATAAAAGGCAGTTCACTTTAAATTACCTCCCCATCTCAAGCTGTATTCCCTTTCCTCCTATTTGTGTTGTAGAAAAAGAGGCCACACAAAGCTCCCCAGAGGTTACACTGTCAGTGATGATTTTTAAATGGCAGTTGTTCAGGTGCTCTGGTGATTAGCAGCAATAGAAAGCCTTGAGGAAGATAGGCATGACATCAGTTAAAGCTTCCCCATAAGAGCTTTATAATCTAAAGTTAGACAAAAGATCTAATGGAAGGACACTCATAATAGAATGTGGGTCAGAAAGTGCTGAATGATGATCAGGTTCTGCTGCGGATTTTGTTTATTTGTTTTCTAACCCTGCTATAACACAACATTGAAGAAATAAAAAAACTTCTTCACAGCTAGTACTTAGCTGGACAGACCTTTGCTTTCCCACACTAGCTGCTGCCCGTTAGGTCTTCCCTTCTGCACTGTCAGTACAACTGACATCTTTTGGCTTAGCTTAAACCTGAAATTAAAACAGAAATGAATACTCTCAGTTTGTTACGCTCTCAGACTGAGGAGGGAGCACAGCAGGCAGTTAGGAGTGGGGTTAAGGACAGAGCAATGTAAGGAATGCCTGAGGTGGGCATTACAGCACTGTTCTGTATTCTTTATGCCACACAGCCCTGGCACCTTCATCCCTTCTCAGCTCTGTGGTAACTTCTCCCCAGCAAGGTGACTGGAAGGAGGTGTGGAAGGCAAAGTTAGGTGGTTAAAAAGGTGAAAAACTGCTGGCTTGGACAGGAAATTAGGAGGAATAGAAAAGCCAGAAAGTCAGCCTTTATGAAATCTGTAGTTTAACGTACTTGGGGAAAGTCTCTTTACATTGCAATATCCAGTCATTGCAGCTCCTTTCTCTTTTCCTGTGTCATAAATACAGCCTCTGAGGGCCAGCCACAGGAATAAGGATGGGAAACCTTGTACTTGTGATTACAAGCACAAACTGCTGCCTCTGGGGGTCATTTTGCGCTGTGGACGTGGCACTTAATCAGTCATTTAAACCACCTGTCTCATACAGCCACCTTTACAAGACACTCCGCCCACAGCTCAGCTGGCACTGCGCACAGGAGTTGCAAAGAGTACATGAGCACTTGCTCTACCAGTTTCAGGGCTAATGCTGTTCTCCTCTTCTCTCCATACAATTCCCTTCAAGCCTCCTCATACTAATGGTGATCTTAGGCATGTGAGTTGGAGTGGAGGCTTCAGGATTCATGGATCTCTCTTCTTTCTCCCTTTCAGGTTACCAAAAATGAACGACAGGTGATGAAGCCGTTGTATGACAGGTATCGCTTGGTCAAACAGATCCTCTCCAGAGCCAACACCATCCCTATTATTGTGAGTAGAACATTCTTTTGGGGGCTGTTTCTTTGGTTTCAAGCTGAGGAAACAGGAACCACCACACTTTTGCATACAGCACAGTCACTGAGGCCAAGTCCCAACCTCCCTGTTCACTCAAAGATCAAGCAAATGAGTGAATCAGTGACACACCTTATACTGAAGTAGGGCAAAGCTGATCAAGGATCGCTAAATGCCCCCCCATGAGCCATGGGACACATCTCACTTTGTGCTGTTTCTTCTCTTTCCATTGGGCTGCTGTGTTACTTCATCATCTTCTGTTTGGCTACAGCCTCACTTCCCTTTCCATACCAAGCCACGCTGAGCTGTTAGGTCTTTCATGCTTCCTGGTTACGCAGGGTTGTGTGTCAGGAACACAGACTTGCGTAGATCCCACAGCACATAGCAGTGTCCTTGGCTGAAAGAAAGGGCTGGCAGTCTTCTAGTGCTTCATTTGTATTAAAGAGATCCTGCAAGCGGTAGATACTCCCTCATTCATAGTGGTGCTTTGGCAAGGAGACATAGCCACCAGCAAGGAACCCAACATAGCCCTCTAGGGAGCAAATTCGCTGTCAATTTAAACAACTTGTGTAAGCCACTTTTAAAAAAAAATTTGATCTAAAAAACTCACACAAAATACCCGGAGTGTTTCTCTGGAAAGAGAATTCTTTTATCATGGTTCCTGTTTACTCTGTCCATCATGTATGAACCTTTATTTTTTTTGCTGTTCCCAAGCAGTGCTGATGTCCTGCCCACTTTTCGTAGACTGCCAGTGAAGTGAACAGACTGGCAGTATTACTCAGAGCAGTCACACTGAGAAGTGAGGCTTTTTTCTGCAAATAGTGGGAGATGATCCTAGTCCTCCTAGTTGTTTAAAACAAAACAAAAAGCTGTTCCTCCCTGAATACGCAAAATTCTCCCCAAAATGGATGCTGTGAAGACAGCGCTGGCGATCAGAAGATGCCATGTAGGTGTGCTGTGGGCAGTTTAACACAAAGCTCTCAAAAGAGCTCAGGTCCTGTTTAGACACAAAACTGAAATTTCACAGTGGCTGTCAGAGGAGAGGTGAGACTGGCTTTCCCCAGCCCCTTGAGTGAGAACAGTGAGAGGCTCATACAGAGTCAGGATACATTTGAAAATCCATCTCTGCATCATTAGGCACTTCAGTGGGAAATCAGGCTCCTAGAAAGCAAGTCTGGAGAGCCTTGCTGAGCTTACGCTGTAGCTCTGGAGAGTCATCCAGATGTTATGTGAATGGGCTTTGGGCTAGGGATTATTTTCTTGCAGCCTTTGCTTTGTACTTACTGCCCAGCTAGTGTTCTACCATCCAAGCCTTTTTTCTTAAAGGAGATTGGCAGTGATGTCCTTTGCTAAGCAACATACTGAGAGAAATGAGCCCAAGGTTCAGGGGGTTTGCGAGGAATGGGGTTTTTTCTGTGAGAAATAGGTTTCTCCTGGTGATCCAGCAATGAGCTGGGAGTGAATGTGTGGGTGAGAATGAGCTGAGAGCAGGTGGTGGAGAAGAAAGGGGTTCACAATGTAACATACTTGTTAACACCTGTCACAGGGTTCCCCCTCCAGCAAGCGGAGAAGCCCTTTGCTGCAGCCAATTATCGAGGGCGAAACAGCTTCCTTCTTCAAGGAAATAAAGGTGAAGACCTCCAGCTGCTAACTAATTGCTCAGTTTGCATCAATTTTCCCCTTATACCAATGAAAAAGAATGATTGATTGATTGATTTTTTTTTCATCAGTGTTGATTTTTTTGCAGTGTCCTCCTGAAAAATCAGTAGGTTCTTTAAGCCTCGCCAATTCTGATCAGATTCTTTCCTTGTTGTAGATGAGACTACAGTATTTCCTTGGCTTTGCTTTCTTTCCTATCTTTCTCCTTCCCCCTCCATCTGCACATAATATATTTCATTTTGCTTCAAAAAAAAAAAAAATCACAATTTCCCTTGTATCTTGCTTTTTTCCTTGCTTTCCTGCTTTCTTTTTAATGACACTAACTTGTTTTGCGGTAGTTTCTCTCACTCCAAAGCTCTTTGGCTTGCACACAGCACCATGGCAGGAATGAGCTCTCACAAAACTAACACTCTCACGTGGAGCCAGCTGGGACACTTACGGGATCCTGACCTACTCCCATTCATGTGCTTATTTTGTCTAGGCTCTGAGTCACCACCTGGTGAAGGGTATTTCTAGCTAAGTCACATGAGGATGGAAGTAAGAACAACTTGATTCTGCTAGTTAATGCTTGGTCCTTTGGATGGCAGGATTGTTGTGTTTCTTCTCTTGCTGCTGTGGAATAATAATTTTAGGTGATGATGATTGCTACGATATTGGGCCTTCCCCTGTGAAGTCAAGTCCAACAGTGTACCAGGACAGGGAGCATGGAGATGTGCCCTGGCTTACTTTTGGTACCCTTGCAATGCAACAAGAGAAAAAAGTGCTTCAGCACACTTGGGTCATTTATCTGTTACCCAGCCAGAGCCTGGTTAGTAGTGTAAGTACTGCAGACTTAGACATCCAAGGTGATTTGATTACTAGGCAGTTACAGTAGATTGTGTGTTAGTGGACTGTTCAAGGCATATATTCATTGATACCACATTGCAGACTGAAAATGTTGAGCTGCTGTTTGGAGGCTGGTTAATAATACTGAGCTTCTTGGTATTTTCTAGATGACCGCTGGATCAGATCTGCAGTAGTGTTCTGGTGGGGGAGTATTTTTGTTTGCCTCTGTTTTTCCTTTTAGCGTGTCCTCTGTTTTTCACCTGTGCTTGCACCCAGGGTCAGAATTTCAGCTGTCAGTTATGGTGATCTCTGATGGCCAGCATGGCTGATGCTGTGGCAGGGCAGCATCGAACCAGCTCAGCAGTGTCCTACAGGGGATACAAACCTGGAGAGGTTTCTGACTGAAGATCAGGGTGACATGCCCATTAACACTTCAGTGGGGCCCTGTGAAGCTACATCTGACAGCTTTGTGCTGAACTACACAGAACTAAAGAGAGGAAATGGCCAAAAGGCCCCAAAACAGCCCCTGCATAGATCCTCTAGGGGCAGAACACTATTTGACAGGCCCCTGACAATCAGGTTGTTGGGGTTTTTTTGGTTGGCTGGGGTTTTTTGAAGCATTTGGGAGAGCTGGCTAAAAGCTTGAAAGGTGTTTTGAGGTGAAGCCTTACCAAACATTTTGATACAATACTGTGAATGTTGTGTTGAAAAAATCATTGGGATTCTTGCTCTCTGTGAGTGCCAATGATAGGATACTCTGTAGATTTTATATTTGTAGCTCTGGAAAACCTCATGATCACCCAAAGATCCAAGCAGGTGTGCACCTGGATCTAGTTAATGAAGATCATTCTGATTCAAGGTGTAAATTCTGGTACAGGTTTAAAATAAGATTCCTGTATGAGACTTGTGTGAAGGGAAGGCCTTAGATGGCCATTTCTATTTGAGTTCTTGCTAAGAATCCTTTTAATTTGCTCTTTCATTTGTAACAGCAAAATGTGATAGCCAGATGCAGTGTTTTGGCTCTGAGGTCTAAACCAATGAAATTTCTACAGTTTCTCTTACCCCCATGGGCTCCTGAGCTCCTTGCTGGTTTTGGGCAGTGTGCTGGTGCCCTGGAGTGAGGCAAGACAGGCTCATGGTTATCCATGGGGAAGACACCTTGCATCTGTCCTCAGGAGCAGTTTGTCACAGTGCCTATGAGAATTGTCCATTTACTTTCTTTCCAGAAGCTCTCCCAGGAAAGGTCATGGGAGCTTCTCCTTTGGTGCCAGAGAGATTCTCCTAAAACAAAATGTACTGGTTTTGTTGCTTAGATTGACTTAGGAAATCCTCCTCTGTGCCACAGCAGGACTGGTGCTCTGCTGCAGCCCTGGTTGTCATTACCTGTCCAGGCAGGACGGCATGTCTGGGGACTGGTAAATGGACAGTCTTCCCTCCCCAGTTCAGCTTGGAGTTGTTTGCAGGGTTTAAGAACAGTATGTGACTGCTGGTTTATGCCTTCTGTTTAAACTGTACAATTTACATCTGGAGAAATGGGTCGCTAGTTATTGCTTTAACTTTCACAAGTTATCTTCCCCTGCAGATTTTTCTAAGATGCATTCAAACTTCTCTATATCTTTTGTTATTATTACTACTCAAAATTTCTCTCCAGCTAATGTTTATTTCACCCTCAAGCCTCAAGCTTGGTTGTAATTCTCAGCCTGTGTCTTTGAAGTGCATTATCATGGCCTAGAGCTTTAACTGAAAAAGAAAACTCTGGGCAAACTATGATTTAATTTAAACGTGTGTGTTTATGAATCATTGACTTTGAGGATTTAATGGGACTAGGCCAGGTCCTAGTGTTACCTTCTCCCTTTTTGATTGAAATATAGGGGTAATCTCTTAGGAATAATTGAACTGTTCACAAGGAATCACACCCAAAAAAAGCCAAGAAAATGTCTTCTTTTGATCCCAGTGCTACAATATATTTTTGTTTTGAAGACTTCAGTGATATTAGCTCTCAGAAGCTTTTGAAGATGTGCATGTGCTTAGATCCTTTCTGGCTAGAGTTACGTGGCCGTAAAATAAATATATATACACACATACTTACATATTTAAGAGATTTACTGCCCATGCTGGCATTTACTACCACTCTCTCTCAAGCTCATCCCTCATTCTTTATATTAAGGTTGAAAACTGCCTTCTAGAAATGTCTCCATACATAAGAGACTGGGCCCTGTTCCCTGATAATTAAAATAATTTCTGGACAGTGTCACAGGACAAGCCCTACATTCAAGAATGCTGTGAATTGGTAAATACCAAGTGCAGCAGGGACTTTCAGATCTCATGTCCATAAATTTTGTAAAAAATTGGAACACAACCAATTCATCAGTGTGCCTTGGGGAAACTGGAAATTGCACTGTGCAGAGTTCAGATGTAGCGGTTTCCACTCCAGTTTTTAGTGTGTTCCAACTAAATGGTCAGAGCTGATGTCGGGAACATGTTAGCAACAGCAGTCCTTTTCCAGTCAGTCATATACCACATTTGGGTAATTTTAAGACTGATCTGAGCTCCTTGGTATCACTGTACAAGCATTTGAGGTCTTGGATTCAGCCATTAGAGAGAGCTGTTGAGCTGCAACTATTGAGAGAATATTCCACATTTTAACCTGGAAACCTTTACTCTGCCAGGTGTATGATCAGAATACATAAATTAAACAAAGAAGTGTGTTGCTAAGAGCATCAGGTTTTGGGTTTTTTTACTCAGCTGTGTTGCCCTGGGTCTCCTTAACCAGTCTGAGTCTGGTGGTTGCAGTTTCTCTGTCGTGCTTTGGGTATGGGCTGTGTTACTGATGGTCTCCTGGTGTCCTGTGTATTGCTTGGCAATTAAACTGTTTGCTCTGCCTATCCACTTCTGTTCATACGTGTTCCCCAGTGCATGTGGTGAGAGGAGGAACCTGTTTCTGAGAAGGGAGGCAGTAACCTGTTCTGTTGTGGGGTGCTCTGTTCCTGTGTATAGGAGGAAGAGGAGGGTTCCGAGGAGGACAGCAATGTGAAGCCAGATTTCACAATCACCATGAAAACAGATTTCAGCGTGCGTAGCTTCTTGGATCAGCTGGAAGATGATGCTGATGGATTTGTTTCCCCGGTGGATGATAAGATGCCATCTAGGAGCAATCAGGATATGGGGCTTTCAAATCTCCATGAAGCATCCATGTATGTTGAATTCACAGGCAACTTCAAAAAGTTATTTCTTGCTAAGATAGCATTTTATTTGTCAGAAGAGTGTCTAGATTTTTTTTCCATTTATGATCTGAGTCAGAAGTTTTTGTGCTTTATTTTTGAATGCAATAGACCCTCATATGAAACAGTTTGGGAAGAAACTACCTTGACCTGATACTGATACTTGGCTTCTGCATCTTTGGATTCCAGCACTAAATAATAGCCCCTCTTCACCAGTGGCAAGCCTCTGTCATGAAAACCCTCTATTCTACAAGGTTTTTGAGGTTTTGGAGAGGTCAAGTGGAACTAGCTTTGCTAGTTTCAAACAGCTAAGTGTGGTGCAAACACATGTAGGTGGTAGCCTTAAGTTGTAACCATTGCATCTTGAACCTATAAAAGTTACCAAACCCAGGCCCATCTTCAGCAACTAAGTTTAATAGAATTGTGTGCCTTGGGGAAATTGGAAATTGTGAAATGCACACTTGACCTCCTTAGAGGCTTCATCTGAAGTGTATGATCATTTTTCTGAACTAAATTTGGAGAGCTTTTGGTTTCAAGTAACATGAATTTGTCAGAGCAGCTCCGTTGCTTGGCATACATACAACTATACATTTGTAGGTTTACTGTATGTTTCCTGTTATAATTGTGTACATATGTATAATCTTATTTATCTTTAAACCCCATAGCCCTGAACTGTTAGAGCAGCTCCAAGAAGTCAGGGAAGAGAAAAAGCGAATCAGAAAAAAATTGAGAGACTTCGAAGATAATTTTTTCCGGCAAAATGGAAGGTAATAATTTCTCATCTGCCTCTCTGTTATTCAGCTGCTTTTAGTCTGTTCTGCATCTACAGAGAGCTCCAAATATGGAAAGTTACCTGAATTCACTATTATGTATTTCTTCACAATCATTATCATTTAATGCTCACATTTATTACGGTTGCCTATTAAAATTAATTACTTCCCCCTGCACGCCCACACACACACACTCACACAGAGGCCAAAGAAGCTAAGAGCAGTCTGATCAGATGTCACGTTCCTTTTCAGAAGTGTGCCTGTTAGTGTAAGTGCTGTGGTGTCAGGCCAGGAGGGGCTGTATTTTATTTTGTCATGCTAGCAGGCTGACACTGGGGTGGCTCCTGAGTTGTTTTCCAGCTGTTGTGTAGAGGCTGGTGATTTCAGAGAAGCGGGGCAGGTTTCAAATAAGGTTTTCCATTTGGAACCGTGGGATTATGTTCAGCTTCAATACACAAGTGTCCCACACTTTGATGGAGCAGTTTGTTTGCCCCTCATTTCGGTTTTTTTAACTCGAAGTATAAAAATGATGTTTTTGTTCCCTGATGAGGAGTGGAGGGGAGGAGCTGCTTTGTAGGTCTTGTTGGGGGAGGGAAGGAGGCTGCTGAGCGGAGGGCATTCCTGTTACAAAGATCTTTATGATCTGCTTTCATTCCCACTAGGAATGTGCAGAAAGAAGACCGCACTCCCATGGCTGAAGAATACAATGAATACAAGCAGATAAAGGCCAAGCTGAGGCTGCTGGAAGTCCTGATCAGTAAAAGAGATATTAGCTCCAAGATCATGTAAAGGAGGAGATTGTTTTTGCCAATTAACAAAGAGGAGAGAGCGCCAGATGGACAAATGCATGAAGTGGATGCAGCGGGAGCCTGACTGGGGAGAGCTGAAGAGCTCCCTGGGAACTTAAGGGCCATTCCCAGAGGTGGGAGAGGGAGGAAAGGTGGATTTCTGTCACTCCCTACATACTGTTTCCCACTCTTTCTCCAGGCCTGATGCCCAAAGTGGAGTTTGCCGGTGTAGGAGACACGACACTGCGCTCAGTGACTGCACTGAAGGGATCCTTCTGTATTGATTTGCTTACAGATCCTGTAATGTTTAGAATATCAAAGCCAACCATGCTATTCTTTTTTTCCCAGGATATTATAGCAAGAGGCACAGTAGGATGAATAGTAATGAAATCATCAAATAACTTCTACCTTAATTTAACAGACAAGTGCCCTGAGTGATCTCATGTAAAGATCAGGTAGGGCCAAGACTGTTCTCTTGTAGCTACAGTAAAGATTTGGTCAGACTTTTGACCTGTTTGGAGTCCAGCATCTTCTGTTGCTCTAGAGAAATGCTCTGAGAATCTCGTCACCATCACCCAGAGCTGGTGTGAGTTGCAGTTTTGCCCAGGTTTGAGTTGGGTGTTCTTCCCACCTTTTTGATGGTCAGTTCAACTGAAGTAGAAGAAAGTACCTACATCTGTTTGGGATAGTAAAGAAAATGAGCCGTGGAGGAAGGTTCTTGCCAGCTTGTTTCACTTGGAAGGTGGTACTGTGACATTATGACTATTATTGGGCAACTGGGAAGAGAAGAGGTTTTAAAAGCTTTAAGTCAGAATCCCTTGGGATTTTGGTAGTTGGTTAAATATCTGGTCTAAAGTATCTGAAAGGTATCTGAAAGACCCACCCCATTAGTACTTCATCATCTGATACAAACATCTGAGTCTAAGCTGAGCAGTCCGCATGGGTGTCCCACATACTCACTAGCCTAAATTTTGTTCTTTTATGTACCTCACCACTGTGTGGGCTGCAGCAGCGACACTGTGATGGTGGCAGGAGAGGACAGTCTCTTTGCAGTGTGTAGGAAGTACAGCAGCACAGAGAATACTGCAGGGAACTGAGAGCCCAGAGCCATGTTCTGTCTGTGGAGAGGGCCTGTCTCTCAGGTGCAAGTTTTGACAGTTCAGTGTTTTCAGATTTGCTTATGACTTTCAGAAGAGTGTCCTGGGACAACTGATTCAGGTGCTTGTGTCAAACATGCTGCCTGAAGGAGAGAAAGGCAGCCGAGTTGCTGATGGCTCACAGTTCTGCAGTCCTGGGCCATCTGGGCTTGCTCTCCCACTCCAGAGGTTTGAGTGCACCCAAGCCAGGGCTTGACCCTGATGTCCCAAGGAGAACACACCCATACTACTTTAGCTCCCCAGGGGATCCTTGCCATCGTGCAGAAGCCAAATGGCTGAGATGAAATCGAGTGCCAATTGTAGCCAGGCCTCATGCACATTGCACCAGAGGAGCCAAGAGGACTCCCAGAACAACTCCTCCCCCTTCCCTCTTTATTATGGGCAAGTAGGCTCAGAAACAGTTGTGTTTTGGTTGTGGTAGTTTCACTTGCCATATGTGCTGTGTTAATTCTTGCCAAAACTGCTGCTGTTTTGGTCTCTTCGGGATCCCATGAACTCTTCAAAAGGCAGCCATCTCCCAGTGGGTTGCCCGTGCCCATTGCTAGTCCTGATAGGTAAGGCACTGATGTGCATTAGTGAAAGCACTCAGGATGGGAAGTCATGGGTTGGGTTGGTCTTTTTACTGACTGCAAATTGCCTGTTCTATATAAACCCAGCAAAGACTGAATTTCATATTTCCTAATGGTCTGGAGGACTTGTGTGCTGACCTGGAGCTTGGCTTTTCAGAGGTGCTGAGTTCTCATCTCTTGAGAGATGTGGGACTCTGCCTCTGCAAAAGTGATCCTTTGGGTGTGTTAATTGGGCTGACAGATGGGCTCAAAAAGTGCTTTTGAAGGTGTTTGACTGGAAGGGAAGCCTGACCAGGGTAAACTCCTGTCCTAACACAGGGCACCCCAGAAACCAGAGCTGTGCCTTTGTCCTTCAGCCTGTTTGTGCAGGCTTTTCCTCTCATAGTCAGCTCTCCCTAGTTATTTTAGGTAAGGCAGCTGAGCCAAACTGGCTGCAGTGTCACTCTGCTAGTGAAAGTGTGGGATGAGAAAGGATGTTGAGTTACCAAAAGGTCCTTAGCACTGGCTCATTTTTGTATTGTTCAGACCCAGTTCAACAAAACAAAAACCTGGATGGTGAGTATGTGCCTCAAGCTGGTCAGCTTTGGGATTTTGCTGAATTACAATGGACTAAAGCTTGGGTGCTTTGCTGAATCTGGGCCTGGACCCCTTTTTGAATGGATGAGAGAAGCAACTTCTGCCCTTTTTCATAATCATGCATTTTTTCAGTGGGCCAAGGCTTCCCAGGAGTATGTTTTCTCTGTTTATTTTTAAAAGCCTGTTTGCACTGTGTACTGATAAATTATCTGTTTAGCTGGGTTTTGCCCCTGACAAATCTTGATAAATGATATGTAGGGAACAGTCCATTTTATTTTTAAACTGATGAGATTGTAGCATTTTCTGATGCTTAGTTACCGCTGTTTACATGGTATATTGCTAGAATTTCAGATAGTTTCTATGAAATGTAAGTACAGTTATGCACTTTAGAGAGTTTATATTTTTGGACTTTGAAAACTAAAAGTAACAAAACCTGTTAAGTGAGATTGTACATTAAAAGAAAAAACCCACACCTAGCCAGTTTCTCTTTTTAAAACTGTTCACGTCTTTCCCCATGGCAAAAAGAAAGCAAAAGTTCATCTGCCTAGTTGTGAACTGCCAGAAAAGACTGTTGTAGAGAAATGAATTTTAAAATTCCGGTCCTGGAAAGATGTGTACAAATGCTGAACTCAGTCCTGGGTTTGCAGATGCTGTGACTCCCCTCTCCCAGGCCTGCACGGGAGGAGGGCTCCTGAGCACTAAAACGATGTCTTTGTATCTCCCACAGATGATTTGAGTTCCCACTAACCACAAATAGCCAGGAGTTATGTTTGCCCTGCCACACTAAGTCAATCCAAGCAACAACTGTGTTTTGTTTGATAATTTGTCTGTGCCAACATCAATGACTATTGACTGGAGAACATTAAATACAAGCCTGTGCTTTTTAAAAGGTGTGAAGTACTGTACAAAAATGTACTTTATGTGATATAAATAAGCTGTTTAGTATAAGACAACCTGTTTCCATGTTGCTAGAACAAACTGTCTGCTGTAGATGGCAGTACGGTCTGTTGGGCTTCCCATCCACTGGGGCCATTTCAGACATGTGTCTGTGTGTTACCACATTGTGGTATAATAAATCACTGTGGTTTATGTAAATGATGGCCATGAATGGGTTGTGGACAAAATAAGAGGTAAAGAGTTGCAAGAGTTAAAGATAGAAGAAAAACTTGTCATTCTTACAAGTTGCATTTGGTTTTATTCTGTTTACTCCCGAGTAAAACAGTTTGAATAATGATGTTTATGTTAAAGGCAGTGAAATTAAAGCATCTTATCTTTTAAACATTCTTCTGACACATGGGTCATTATTCCTGGTGTGTGCAAGTTTCAGAGGGACATTCTGCTGCCGGACATCTTTGAGCCTGAGGAGTCCTCTCTGGAGATGTTTGGAAATCTGTGATGGACCACTGCTGAGGTGAGGACCAGGCTGGAGCCTGTGACAGTGCCTGGAGGTGAAGCTCTCCCTGTTCACAGAGCTGTGCCAGCCACTGGCCCAGTGCTGGGGTTGAACTGGTAGCCATCAAACAGCAGGGCCATCCCAGGGCTGCTCTGTTCCCCTTGCTGGCTGGGACAACCAGAAGCTCAGCTGCCAGAGGCTGGGAACCCCGCCTGAGCTTTAACACACGTGAACCAGCTTGGTGCCAGGTGTACACAGGGCATGGAGTTGTACTTCAGCTTGGTTTCTGTCTGACTTTGGGTTCCCACTTTCTGTTTCCCGTCTCTTGGGGGAGGCAAACAATGTCTTCTGGCTGTTGGAAAAGGAATTGGGGTGCAGACTGGTTTCTCTAAGCCAAGCATAAGAGGGGACTTTGTTTGCTCACGTGTAGATAGGGAAGTCAGTTTTGCATTTGAAAACTATAGCAAGTGGTGTATTCGTTGACCCTTTAGTGAGGGATAACTTGGTGGAAGGGGTGGCTCACTGCTTTCCTATCTCTGGATGCTTCCATATTCCTGAAGGGCAAAAAAGACCCTTATCCTAGTGACTGCATTTAGAGAGTGGTGATTCCAGCAATCTCCCCTGCATGTGTTCCAAAAAGTGCTGTTGGCACCGGGATCATCAGCAGAGCCAGGACTGCGTGCCTGGTGTTGTGCACAGGGAAGGGAGGGGAAGTGACAGCAGTCATCTGCCCTTGGGATACAGCCCAGTGTTTCTGGTAACCTAGTTCTGTAGGGGTTTTCTCTTGCAAACATTTAACCAATGCATTAAACAATTGTTTTCCATCCATAAAATGATAAATTCTGAGTGCCATTGCTGGAAAAGCTCAGGAGCTTATTCTTTGTAGGTGCAGAGGGTGAAAGCCTAGCCCTGCTGAAAGCAATTGGTTTTGCAACAGCACTTCAGCAATTTGCAATAAATGCACTTCAGCATTTATTTTTCTAAAGTAGTAATGAAGTTGCCTCAGCCAGCTGAGATGTACTCCTCTTCTTCCTTGCCACTTTGTGGGAAAAAAAACCCTAAACTGGACCGAATTTGTTACACAGGTCAAGTCAAAACTAATTCTGCACTGATGTCAATACCTGGGAAAGTACAAATTAACCCACTGGTGGCAGAAGGGGCAACTAAGTGGGGCAGAGTGGGTCTGGTGCAGCATAATTAATTTTGGTAATGGTTGTAGCCTGCGATGAGTACATCAGAGACAGACAACAAGCACAGATGCAAAATGAGAGCAAGCCATACTGATGGCTGAGCAGGATTTCCTGGGCTCTTCCTTCTCCTTCCAGGGGTCACTAAGGTTTAGTTGCTTTTGACTGTCATGGTGTTTGGTGTTGAAATCCCTTTGCTTGGGCTGCAAAAAACATAAATTGTCTCTGAGTCCAGCTCACCTCCACCCACAGAGTGTCTTGGTGCCCCACCTGTACAAGATTAATGGAAAACTTGCAAAAGGCTCTTGCCCTGGGAGATGGGTGTGGATTGACATTTCCAGCTTTTGGAGGGAGCAGTCAAGTCTCACCAACCTGTATGGTCACTCCCAGTACAGTGTTGTACACTTGCTGAACCTTGTATGGTCAAGTGAGCCCATGCCTTCCTTTGGGCACCTGCATGCAGTGAGCCATCTCCTAATACATGGGTATCTACATACATCAAATCAGATAAGGCTATGCAAATAACTTGGTGTATAGCAAATATTTTGGTTGACTGGAGTGTGGAAGCCAGTACAAGGGTAGGGTGTGGGTGCCTGACTGAAAAAAAGTGTTGTTAATCACTTTTTTTTTTTTTTTTACTGCATTTCTCATGCAGCCAGTGCATTCCACACCTATTGACACCTAGCAACTCTGGGCTTCATTTATGTAAGCAAGTTTAAATTGATTTTTTTGTGTCTTTTTTAACTTAATTGAAAACCATTATGTGTATGTTTTGTATAAAACACAAAAGTATTGCTATTTTGACTGCAGGTGTTTGGTGACAGTTTTTGTTCCATGTGGGATGTTGCCATGGCTTGGCTCAGCCTGATACACAAGTGGCTGACACAACAGCCCTGGGCCCTGCTGCCTCCTCCTCTTCCTTCTCCTCAGCTGAACATAGCTGACATCTGCTACTGGAAAAGAAATGTGTGTGTGATGTATAAATATGTATATACACACATTTTGCATTACATATATATTATATGAAACGTGCACACTTACCTCTATATTGTAATACGAGTTATTGTCAGTAATGCAATACATGCAGTACACTATATACAAAATATATAGGCACTATTATACACAGTATCTAGAGCTAGTATGTCTAGATACTAGACACACTGTATTTTGTTTAGAGTATATAAATACTCTAAATTTGCACATTTTAATGTGCACATGCTGTGATGTAAGTAATGTGCACACACTGTGTTGTGTTTAGAGTATACGGGGGTTATGTGCACTGCCAGCTGAACCCTCAGGCTGCAGCTCCAGCAGCTGACAGATGGTGCTGAGCACTCCCTCACTGGGCCCTTTCTGGGGTGAGGTGGTGGGGGTCCCTGAGCAACCAGGGCAATGGGCCCTGGTGCCTGAGGGGGTCTCTCAGCTCCCAAACTGCACAGACACCCACACTCTCTCCCTTTACAAGTGTCTGGTGGTGCAGCTCCTCTGGTTTTTCTGCCACAGCTCCTGCACATGCATGCCTCTTGTTAATAATTACTTGCTGTTAAGGAATGGAGGAAGAGCAGGCTGCCCCAGGCTCGCTGCCTTCAGCACCCAGCTCAGGCCCAGCAACACACCTCAGGGTGCTCAGGCCACGGGAGACATGGGGACATTGTGCCAAGGGGTCTGCAGGGCCAGGCAGAAGAGGCCACAAGCTGGAGAAGCCTTGGTGCCCTTCACTGCCGTGAGGAGAGGCACAGCTGCACACCCTCCTGCCTGCAAGGCAGGAGGAAAGGAGGAGAAACACAGAGGGACGGAATGACTCAGGTTTGGTCTCAATTCCCAACTCTTCCACAGAGGACTTGCCTGACTTTGAGACAGGAGAGGCAGATAAAACCACTCCTGCTCTGTGGAGAAAGCAAAGTGCCTTGGGGCTGGGGCTGCCTCCTGCCTTGCTTCTCATTTGGCAACCATCACCCAAGCCAAATCCAGGTGAGGATGGGGAAAAGCAGCATTTGACAGAAGCAACCAGCAACGGGAGGTACCTGGGTGCTCAGCAGCCCCAGGTCCAAGGCAGAGGAAAGCAGTGCCCTCCCTCCACATGCTCAGAGGTATGGTGAGGCAAGGGGGTGAGGCAGTGCTTGGAGCAGCCTCTCCTTTACTTCCCAATCTGAGAAGGCAGCCACTCAGTCAGAATTAGACATCAAATTTATTGCATAATACTGTACTATGTACACACACATCGAAAATAAACATTTGATATAACTGTATATTTATCTTCAATGCTGCATTAGAAAGAGGCTGGAAGGCTCTCCACGTAGCCCACAGCTTGTCTTAAAAAAAAAACCCAGAAGCCTCAAACCTTTTGTTACGAGGTGCAAAGTTCAATACGGTCTATTGAACATGGTGCATAAATACTATGTCCTAATAACAAGTCAATGTGAAAACCACCCTAGGCTTAAAATGAGATTTACATCAAGACCTGAAAAATGGTGGGGGGGGAAGGGAAGAATCATTCAGATTTCCTGTAATGGGGTGGCGAGACTAGGGGGAAAAGATAAAGGCTCTTCAATCACACAGGATAGATTTAGGTAGTGATTTTTCTACATTTCCAGTCTTGTTCATACAGATTGTCCTTCAGGTCCCCCCCAGCAAAACAGCTGTCAAGTGAAGGGGCTGCTCTCAAACAGCAAAATAAATTAACCCTTGCTGCCAAAATAAAACCCATCTCTGAGAGCTATCACTCAAAAGTAAATCTCATGCTTCTTTCTTTGACCTGACCAGACTGGAGAGCTTGTAACACCTCATACATTCGCACACCCCAGTGCACGCACATTCACACACACACGTGACTCCTCTGGAGAAAGGTGGCAGTGGTAAAAGCAGCCACCTCACCTTGTATTGGAATAACAGGTCTGTTTGGATGGAAAAACAGGGCTCAGCAAAACCCACCCATGGAGTTTGTAGACTTGCCAAGACAAACACACAACACAAGAGAGGCAATTTGAGAAACCCATTATTACAGGTAGGGTTTGTCCTTCCACAAGCCTGAACACAAACCCTGCTCCAGAGGACTCTGAGGCTTCTTTAAGAAGACATTGCTTGGAAACAAAATACAGGACAAGTGAGGGAAAACAAGCCAACCCCCTAAACCACCATATTTTCTGTGAGACAGCCTGGTGCAAAAAGAGCATCACTAATGCACTGCTCTGGGGGTCACAAATGACATCCCAGCCCAGTACCATCCACCAAGGGCCAAAGAGCAGAGGGGATATTTCTATTCAAAGCAAGCAAGAACCAGCTTGCATTTAAAAAGGGAAGAAAAAAGGGTGGGGGGAAATCACAGCTTTTCAAAGAGGAGATTACCCAGAACCTCAGTTTCCACCATAACCTAAATGCAAGGAAACATCAAAATATTTAAACTGGATTAAAAGCAGAGGTAAGTGTGTGTGTATGTGTGTGTATAGGGGCAATAAAAGCAAACTACAAGGAATTGCCAGGAGGGCAGTGATGTCAAGTTGGAGGGAGAACAGAAATGCCCACTGAACTGATTTCATTCAGTAGATGAAGAAATTAAAAGGAACAGCTTCCCCCTACTGAAGCCCCACAAAATGCTGGCAGCATCAGGCTGAGACTGCTCCATCACTATTATTATTATTATTATTTATATTTATATTTTCCCCAAAAAAAAAAGTTCAGATCCATTCCCTTACAAAAATAAAACCCAAGCCCATCGCTTTCTCCCTCCGTACCCAAGTGTCTGTGCCTCTCCTGTGCTGGTCAGGCCAAGCTGAAGCCCTCATAGTGATCGATGGCTTGCACCAGCCGGGCGCTGAGGATCTCCTTGCTGCTGTACTTGGGCAGGTCCAGGAGGTTGTAGCAGGTGTGTGCCACGGGCAGGTACTGCTCCCCGTTGGTGGTGGACTGGATGATGATACGCAGGCTGGACATGCCGTAGATGGGAATGCGGTCGCTGCCCGTCAGAAACACTGGGAGAAGCAGAGGGAAGGTCGGATAGTTCAGGCAGGTGATCTCCCACCGAGGGCTGCCCCTGAAGACAAACTTCATCCCCCCCTGTGCCATGAGACCGTGCCTGGAGCGGCCAAAGCCCTGACTGAACTCCATGCAGGGCACGGCTGGCTCACAGAACTGCAGGAGAGCAGGGCCGGTGCTGGGTGCACAAATGTGTAAATCGAGCAGCCCACAGCATACCCTTTCCCTTGAAAGTTCCCTCTCATGCCTGGGCAGGTTAAAAGGAGCAAAGCCAAGCTGCCTGATGCCCACAGCAGGGGCACATCCCTGTGGAGAGGGGGCCCAGCCACCCTCCCAGGCACAACACTCTGCCCCTGAGCGTGACCCTTGTGCACCCTCCCTGCAATGGTGTTTTGGGGAGGTCATGGGGGGAGTTACCCACTAAAGCCTCTGCTGTGTACCAGGACTCCTGGGACCCTCTCTACAGCTGCTGACTTCAGCCTGCACACTTAGGCTGAGCCACTTTTCCAACTCAACATACAGAACAGCTGAGCTGACTGATTGTTGCTTTGGAGAAAAAAAAAAGCCTCACACTAAAACGCTGGCCTTTATCTTTCCAGCAGTCACAGAATCACAGTGGCCCAGGTTGAAGGGATCTCTTGGAGGTCCTCTGGGCCAACCCCTCTGCTCAAGCAGGCCACCTAGAGCCAGCTGCCCAGGACTGTGCCCAGCTTTGGAGCATTTCCAAGGATGGAGACGCCACTGTTACTCTGTGGGTAACTGTGCCTGTGTTTTGCACCCCCACAGGGATGAGGTTCACCTGATGTTAGGAGGAACTCGCCAGTACCTAGTGAGAGACTGCACTGGATCCTGCTCTGCAGGTATCACACCCAGTGATTCTGAGGGTAAAAAATGAACAAAAAAAGAAGAAAAAAACCCAACACAACAGAGGGGAAAAACCAGATCTGACTAGCAGATAACTCAGGAGATAGCCATTCATGCTGGATCAACCTCCAGCACTTAATGCAATGAAACTCTGCAGACACTCCCACCTGAGTCTTCAGAAGACAGTCTGCACCACTGCAAGATACTTACAGAGAAATTTCTTCTTCTTTTCCAAGGGAAATGCATGAAAGGTTTCCCAAAACATTCTCACAGTTGGGTGTGTGGCAGTGTAGTCTCCCTTATAGACAGCGCTCTATTAAAAACCAAAACACCACATCATTTCAGCTGGCAGTAGAAAGCAAAGACTAAGCAGAACCCCCACCTCATATTTTCTAGTATCTGACATCAATCTGACATCAGATCAACGCCTGACAGTTTTGAAACAGAACCCAGGATGGGTGCTGGGCAACAGCATGGCTCAAAGACCCAGCAAGGGTTCTCCCAGCAATGGGAGGAAGGCAGATATAAGGCTTCTGCTGTTCAGCTCATTACAGGTGTCAAAAGAAATCCTGGACTGCCTGTTCACAGGCTGAACTCATGAACAGGATCACATGTTCTGCACTGCACAGCCACTTTTACTGCTGAGGCTGAGACAGAGTGAGTAACTTGCTCATCCATGCATTTTGAAAGGATACAACAACCCTTACTTGGTGCCCAGATTCCCCTTTGAACCCTTGGCTGTGTACTTTTTGCCCTTGTGCAAGCGAGTTTCACTGCAGGTGAAAACCCCGACTTTGTGTCTTCCCTTCAGTCTTAGGTTTCACCCCTAAAAACAGCAGATAAACTCCTTCTTCCCATCCTTCCTCACCCTTAATTTCCTCCCTGAGCTTTATCAGCAGCAAGAGACCCCAGTAAGAAACTTTTCATGTGAATGACAGCAAGGTGTACAAGGAGCATTAAAAAAAAAACCCAAAAACAAAAACAACAACAACAAAAAAACAAAAAACAAACCCAAACAAACAAACAAAAAAAAACACAAACAAACAAAAAACCCCAGACATCTGTGACTTATCACATCTCATGACTAACAGGCTAATGCCCACCTCATACAACTGCACAATCCTGGTACTTGAGAAAAAGAAATACAAGAAGGAAGCTTTACCTCCTCCAATTCCTCCCAGTTGTAGTTACTGTTTCCAACTATCATGGCCCTGAGCTCTGTGGGCTGGAAGAGTTCCAGGACTTTCCCACCACACACTTTCAGGAAGCCAGTAGAAAAGGCCGTGTACCACTCATGGATGGAGAGGTTGAAGATGTAATTTACGTAGGCTTCAACAAATTCTTCCCTATTGCATTGAGAGAAAGCAGGCAAAGCAAAGCATTTTTAATTGTATGCCAAAGTATTGTATGCCAGCAGCACCGCTAAGTTTTCCTGTTTCTGCCTGTAACGTGTTTTGCAAACCTGAATCTCCAACGGGTTCAACCCACTGCCCTCCTCTCACTGAGTCACTGCAACATGGACAAAGTATTCAGCAACAGTTACCACCATGTGTCTGCTTATTCCCCAGCAGCCCAGGTTCAGCCCAGAACCAGTGAACCCACCCAGTGGCCTTCCATCCAGTTGTCCACAAAGCGAGTGACAGCAAAGCACTGGGGAGGTGTCAGGAATGGAACCCTCTTCCCTATGGGACCCATGACCTGCACAGGGGCTGTGTTAAGCAAACAGAAGGATGCAGTCACCAAATGAACATATTCACCCCCTGGCCCCGCTCCTGCAACATTCTGTTTAGGAACTCCAGGAAATAACCTACAGATCTTCTCAGTCTGCAGGTGTCCAGGGCTACTCAGCTCAGGAGTCTGTGACCACCCACCGTGACCTCAGCCTGCCAGGCTGAGGTGACCAAGAGCTCTGGGTGGGGGGGAACAGACAGTGCCCAGCAGACTATCACTTCCAAAACCAAGAGCCTAGTTTAGTGAGTTTTCAGAGGCAGCTCCTGCTGACTCAGTCCCCAGTGAGTCTCACCAGCGGTTCAGCACCCTAAAAGCCAAAGCTGTAGTCCAGGGGTAGACTGAGGAAATCTTGCTCTGAAGTCTGCATCTGAAACTGCCAATTCCCTCCCCAAAGAAAGTTACCAAAAGAAATCACCACCCCTCATTACAGAGCAAGAAAATAGCCTAAGAAAGCACAGAAACCTCCTCTTCAGCCTTTGCACTCTGGTTAAATAAATATATGGCTTATGCTCTTTGAGTACACGGCAAAGAGAATGATTCCTGTCAGAATGACACCCCTGGTTTCCTTCAAGGGTTCCCAAGAACAGTATTAAAGACAACATTCTGTAGTCACTGGTAAGAAACTTGTGGCAGTCTCTGGACTTCGTTGGGAGGTTAAACAAACAGCTTCATTCTACTCTCTTGTTCCTATTCTCAAAGCACTGAGTTCAATGCAAGAATTTCATTTGCGCATTGACTTAAAATATTTCGCGTTATTAATTTTTAACACCTGAATAGTGCACCAGATAACGTGGCAAACTGGGACGTGAAACCACTGTGTGTGGAGGCATCATTTTTGCCTGATGTTTAAGAGCAGCTCCCACCTGCACTCAAAAGACAAGCAGATTAGAGAACAGCATAGAGTCCAATACCTCAACCTCTAGCTGAGGAGGTCACAACTGAAAGAAATATTCTGGCCTTTTGGTGGAGGAATTCTCAACACATACACTATGCAAGAGCAGCAAGGGATTGGTGAAAAAGTAAAGAAGGTACAAAGAATCAGACTGACAAAAATGGAAACTTGGAATAAGAAATGATACAGCAAAGGAGGAGTTATTTTCCAGTGCATTTGTTTTACTGTAATTTTCCCAATAGTCACCTGAGCATTAGGGAAATCCAAGCTGATTAAGCACTTAACTGCTGCTTAATACCTCTCCGGCTGTTACGGTCACGAACCCTTTTTCAAGAACATTTTATGAACTCCAAAGCAGAGAGGGAAAACACAGGCATTTCCCACTTGGCATTTTTCAGTGAAAGCAATCGTGTGCACTCTTCAGTTCCCAATGAACTTTCCTCACACTGGAAGGGCAGTGCCTGGAGACGTGCACACAGCAAACTATTCAGGCCACAGGGACAGCAAATTGGTCCCTGGCCTCTAAATGTAAAGTGGAGGAAGTCATTAAGCACTGTAAGGTAAACTGACAGCCATGTCTAGACTTGGATTTAGAGGTTAGCTTGAGTTCAAAACTCCAGTCAAGATGAAGCAATTGAATTTTGGAATGTTAAGCTGATGGAGCTACACACTAGCCTTTCTCCTTAGGGATTTTTTTCTCATGTTTCCCATCCTGACTTAATAAACAGTTGCAGGAGCTAACCTGGGTGCTCTTCCCAAACATTTGCTCAGCTAAAATCTTTGTTCCGTTCTACTGTACGGCATAGAGTAGAAAAATGGCTGTTTTTCTCGAGTGTATGTGCCCAGCTTAAACACCTAAAGGGTACTATCATTGCCATTTTCATCTTTCCTTCACTGTTGCAAGGATAAATTAAACTCTCCTCTATTTACCATCCTCTCCTTGCAGGGAGACAGAATTACACTGCTCCATCTCCCTGCAGGTTTTGCATGGAGGCAGCTATTTAGCTGTGTCATTGCACCATGTTGGGCAGTAGTAAGGTAGGTAAGGAGGTAACACAGACAAAGCTTTTGTTACAGCAATGGCTTTAGATGGAATCAGAACCCTTTTAAATAATCAGATTAATAGGAAATTACTTCATCTCCAGGCTTGCCAGCAAGGTCTTCAGCAATCTTAGCACAAGCCCCTACCCATGCTGGTGAGTAGTCACTGGATCACAATGTTTTGCCAGCAGAGTAAGAATCTGAACAGTGCTTCAAGTAATAATGGCATTTATAGAAATCCCATTACAGGATTATGAGAAGAAAATAGTTCAGCAGCTGGAAAGAAAAAAGGGGGGGAAATGGTAGCTGTGCTAGTAATAACTCTGGGGTGTTCAGTCAAACGGAAAGGAATCCAAGTACAGTAGGTCCTAATGGCTGTAATCAGGGATGGTGGTCAGGGTGTACTCAAGGGAAAGTGTTTCCGGCTCCAGAATTAAGAGTATAAACAAGTTTGCCGGATTCAGTTTTGCTGGTCATGCACAGTTCCTGTTTGAGCCATCAGGGATATTAACCTTCAAGGGCCAAAACCATACTGCAATCTCTGCTTAAAATGGGAAAACCGCCAGGGGTCTACACGGAGGCCTTTTATAGGGAAGATGTTGGTTCAAAAGTGTGTGGGACATTTTCCAAACATGGGTGGAAAGATGATGGAAAAGTTGCTTTTTGTTCAAGTGCCACTAATGCCTGGTAACTTTTGAACAACTGGCCTTAGAATTTATTTGCAGTGACTTGTAATTCTCTCCTGCATTTCACCTCAGATATGTTTTCTGTGGCATTGCACCTGACTTCACCACAAGTATGAGTCCACCCCCACATACACCCTGCTTACCTGTTGTCCTTCTGCACCAGAATTTTATCTCCATCTTCAATCAGGTTCTTCTGCTCTGTCACACCATAGCTTTCCCTGCAGATCTATACAAAAACAGGAAATCAGTTTTACTAGAAGTACTTTCCAGGGCATATGCCTACGGTAAGATACAGAGTTCTCCTTCACAGTTGATGACTGGCATGTAAAGGGTGGGCCACAGAAACCTGTATATGCAGAAACTTCTCTCCCCTGCTCTGTGTAGCACACCTACTTTCCATCACTTTTATTTGCTGTAGGACTGCTATTAAGTCTAAATGTGGACTCAGAAAGGAAGTAAAAATTATTCTTTTATATATACTTCCTGTGGAAAAAAAAACAAGAGACTGGTAACTAAAAACCTGATTTTTAACTAAGCCCACAAAATCTGGCAATAAAAAGGACTCCCTTTTTATAACACAAACTCAATAGTTTAATTCATCTGCTCTCACTGGAAAATGACATGACCACAGATATCTTCCTGCTTTTGCCTCACCTGGGATGGCAACACTACAATCCTATTTTTTGTATATTAACTGGTTACCTGAAAAAATTGAAAAAGGGTCAATTTTCAAGTTGCCATTCACAAAACAGGCTCTGATTCTGACATGCAAGATGAGTTATTAATGTAAGGTTTGGGACATCAGTTATTTATTCATGTCAAAGTTTTAGCAGATATATCTGTATGTCTTTATATACTACGCAATATACACTGTAAGAAAGAGAGTAAGAATGCCCTTTTGTGTGAAAAAGAAAATGGAGAAAAGTCTCATGTGTTACTTCAAAGGTATCCTTTTTTACACAATTTGCATTATCATCACTATGGCTTCATCACCTCATCTAAATTACAGCTCTGTTTTGCAGGAGACAGTAAGATGCAGGTCTGACTCACTCCAGAGATAAGTCTGATCTAAGAGAGTTTATGTGCTCTCATTTATGAAACAAGGATATGGACACAACTCTCCTAGCTCAGCAAGGTTCTTCACAGTGAGTAGCAGTTTCATGTACCTTGTTTTTACCCCAAGGCAGGTCCTGGACAGAGAGTCAAAACCCTCAGTCAAGCTGATGAACCCATCACTCACAACCTGTTAGAGCAATAGGACTTTGAAGCTAAGACATTGAAACACAAATGGCCTTCCTCTGCCCAAGTCAGAGGAGAACACAGCCTGAGGACAACAATGCCATTTCTCCCTGTGAGGTTCTAAATGTCTGCTCGTGTTGAGGGCTGTATCTGATATTATAAAGTTTACCAATATTTAACTCTTAATTTCAGGGAATCTCTACTGTGGAATAGAATCTGTTCTATCTAAGTTACTAGCTAGTAAAGAAAATCCTTTTACTGCTGCAGGAAAGCTGACTACCTCAGCAAGTCTCTTAGCAACAGCTTCCAGCATTTTGTTCCTAAGAAAGTCTGGCCAAGTACACACACTACAAACTTTCAAGTTAAAAAGAAAAATATTAGCATTAGGACAGCAAGGGAAATTCTAAATTGTGTTAGCATTTCAAGAACTGGCCTAGTGATGTCAAAACCTAACTGCTATTTTCAAGGAGGATTTTGGAATTACCTCTCACTATCTAGCATGAGAAGTTAGCCACTGGCATTTAAGACATTTGTCACAGTGACAACACAGTTATTTTGAAAACCACTCTGCTTACTCTACTTAGTGGCTCAGTTTTCAGGACCACATACAAAAGAACAAGGGGAGGCTGGCAGCAAAGAACATTTTAACATTAACATGGGGTATGTGCTATAGGCAAGTACATGAATAAATAGACAGGCTTCAACTGTACCATAATCACAGAATTGATATATTAAATGTGTCTTACCGTAAAATTCAAACAGAATGTCTCTTCCACATCTTCCCCAGGGTAATCTAAAAGTTGCTGAAGACTCCTACACAATAGGTAGGGAAAGAAATGAGAAAAAAAAGATCAGATATTTAAAAAGACATACATCTAACAGGGAAAACAAATTCAGCAGAAGTAAACAGCATCATACATCTGGGTCACAGGATTGCAACAGAAAGAATCTGCCACCCCAAGTGCTAAGAAAGAAATATACCTCAAATAAAGAGATGTTTTGTTGGAAGCAGGATAAATTCCAATCCATGGAAATTATCAATACAGTCCATGCCTACCTAGTACATGGATCACCTTTAACTGGATTATGTTTCTAGTCCTTAAGTTCTGGTTTTGTCATAACCACACAAAGGTCTGAGGGAGTGGAGGATTATATCTGTATGTAAAAAATACTCTCATATAAAAATATATACCCATCATGTAAAGAATACTCTCCTATCCCTCAAAATCCTGCTGCTGTCTTCCCTGGCATTTTATCTCATTATTGTAAATACAGCTGCCCCTTGGTGCAGACAAATCAGATGGCAATTCAGAAAAAAAACTAAGACAGCAGTCAGACAGTGGGATCTTGACTTCTCAGTGTCAGCGGGAACCAATATCCCCATGCAATTAGGCAGAAAGATTTAATACACTGTTTAGAAAAAGTAATTCTTTCACTTTATTCAACTTCTTCCTGGCATGGGAGCAGGTTACAGCTACACTGGCTCAGTGATGGGATGATTCACAACATTACGAACAGTTCCCACCCGGGGCTACATCACGAGACACACAGCAGATCTAACCCAAGCCTGTTGGCTTGAGGGAAGGGCTGAGGCTGGGATCTGGGATCATGCATGCAACCACCCCTGTTCTCAAAGGGGTGTGCTAGGTATCTTTTGGCTGTGTTGATACCCAGTTTCAGGGGGTCAGGAGGCTGGGAGACTAAGCAGATGGATCCAACAGCCTGTCGGAGAGAAGTCTTACATGAAATTCAGTCCCCCAAATTAACCAGTCACTCAAAAGGATCAGGAGGTGTTTTACTGATCAGCTTTTACCTAGTCTGGCATTTCTTATTCTCAGCTGGATGGTCTCCCTTCCCAGAAAAGCTGCAAGTTTTGTTTTTCATACCTTCCTTCCGTAGGGGATAGCTCCTTCAAATCCTCTAGGCAGGGCTTCACGTTCAAGAGTTTTTTGTACAGAGCCAAAGGAAAGTGAAGGTCTACCACTGTGAAATTGTATATTGCAAGACCACATATGATGCCAATCAAGTGAAACCAGTTGTGTTCTACAAAACACTGCAAAACCACACAGAGAAATCCTGATGAGACACACTGGTGCAATGCACAGCACCCTTTCCTCCATGCACTAAGAAGACAGCCTCTGCTTTTCCAACTGGGACAAAATCAGAGTTCCTATCAGGTCCCAGTGTTGTTGTGCATTCCTTGCTGGCACGTGGCACAGAAATAAAGATTCGGAAACCACGTTCAAATACTTTTGTAAGCCATGGTTAGCTGTGGAAACAGCAACAGCAGCTTTCCACCTTATCTGCTTTTTATTTCCTTTTTACATACCTCTGCATTTAGACACTAACAACAACTCTCTCCCTATCACCCATCCTATTTAAAATTAAAAGTTTTTCCATAACCACAGTGCCACCCAGGCACATATACCAGCACAGGTGTTGTCATACTGACCTTCATTTCTTCACATATTTACTCTCACACTGGTATGTCAGTCACAGACTGGCTGCCTGTGTTTGTTAAATGTTCCAAGTATGTGACTCATTTTCAGTGCTTGTACTGTCACTATTCTTAGTGTCAAAAGACTTGTTTTGTAGCACTAACGTGAGGAGTGGTTGCTCTATTTCCTTCCTTGTAAGATATAATTAACAAATGAAAAAGAACCCCACCAGGGCAGCTACAACTTAGGGAAAGACTGACAACATTATTATTATAGGAAGGTGAAGAAAAGGACATAAACTACCATCTCCAGCATAATGCTATCTGACACATACAGATCTTGCAGTCCAAACTCTCCCAAAACAAACCACCTTCCACTACAAACCATGTTTTTTGCTGCTTAAGAGCTTCCTCACATAAAGCCTTAACAAGCTTAGATCCTGAAGGCGATAGTGATGCATGACTTAAGTAGATTGGTTGCACTTATGTGAACAGCAAGTGAGGCACAGAATTCTAATGCCATTGCCACCTAAACCTCTCGTTCTGTACAACAGCACATGACAGTCACATTCATGATAACAAGAGTTCTATTAACTGTCATCTGACTCTTAATACAAGTTTTATTATGGGATAAGAATAAAGAGAAAGAGGCAACTCCTTAACAGGCACAACCCCTGTCATTCTACTAAAGTTAATGGACCTATTTACGCTAACTGAAAATAGAGTTCACATTGTATCGTGGGTGGAAAACAAGAGGAAGATAATTTCTTTCCCACAGTTTGCCACTACTGCCTTGTCATTTAAATGCAGCATAATATTTCAACCTGCATGTACAGAGGGCAAGGCCTTACCGTGTCTGAGAACCACAGCAGGTTTGACTCTGGGTAGTAAGTAAACATGCCATAGATAGGGTTGAGGAGTTCTTTTAAAAGCAGGAGGAAAAATTCCTTTGTCACTCCCCCAGCGTCAACAGCTTCCTCACCATCAAAGATGACCTGTAGAAAAAGCAGGTCAGAAACAGGGATGCAGAGCTGAAACCAAGTGAATCAGACATCTTTCTAATTGGAAGCCATGCAAAGCAATTTCTCCAAAGTACCCAAACCCACTGCAACCTGTGATCTCATTTCAGCGCTCTGCTTGCAGGGACAGAAAGGCTACAGCGGGTGGCAAATCCGATATTTTGGAAGTGTTGAACTCCTCATGCAAATCATAAATAACCACCTGTTGTCCCAGTAACCAAAGCAGCAACATGATAGCAGCTACTGAACTCTGCAGCAACCTCTCAGAGACAAAACATGTCCTATTGTAAATAGCCTGCGGAAGGGCAAAACAGAGACTGAATATCACAGAAATGTTTCCTCCCCTGGCCCTTGTACACTAGGTATACTGGGAGAAGAGAGTAAATGCTCTGCTTGCCACCTTGTAAGCTGCCCCCCCCGCAAGACATCCCAGGAGTCTGAAAAAAAGAAACACTCTAACTTTGCCTGGATTAGATCAAGTGTTCCTGTGTGCTATACCTACACAGCAGCTACTGTACACTGGTGAAGTGGTAATGTGAACGGCTGAAAGGCTGCAGGAATGTTTGCTGGGTGAGAGGGTGCTAAAGACATGGGGAAAACTTACTTTGAGAGGCTTTTTCAAATCAATGTCTGAATGGATGCTCAACTCCCTTAGAGCATCACCAACTAAGTTACTCCTGCGAACATGAAGTACCAGGAAAGGGCTTCTGGCCAGCAGAGGCTCCAACGTGAGAAGCATGAAGACATTCTGCAAATTTGCACCATTTATTGCAACCTGTAAATAAAAGAGAGGTGAAAACCAGCCACTGCTCAACTTCTTTCTTCCTGTGAATGGAAAACAGTTAACAAATATATGCCTGGTGTTCCTTTCTGCATTGCGCTTTTATTTTGGTTTCCCCGGGGTTCAAGAATCATGTGCTTGCTCTGCACAAGTGTGTGTGTCTGTATGCCTACCTGTTCCCCACCATTTCCCATTCCAACATGTTTTCAGTCCACTGATCAATTCACCAGGTTTGAGTAACAAAGAGATCAAATTCCTGAACTTTTTTTTTTTTACATTAGGCACATGGGTGGTAAGAAGATTTATTCATGCTCTTACTGACTCCAGAAACTAAGTGTGAACAACGCCCTGATAAAAGTCAGAGAGTCCACGGGGCAAAGCAGTGCTACAAATACACCAAGCAAGGAGCCAGTTGACAACTGCATCTGGCAAGGCACCAGGGAACCCATCACGTACAGTTCAAAGCCCTCATCCACGTAGATTTTCTGGAGCTGGTCAAGGCATGAAGTCCAGTCAAAGCTTTGGCCACACATAATACACTTCTTTTCATGCACTGTCCATATCAAATGGCAAATTCACATTTGAAAATTCAGTTTCAAAGTCAGTGAAACCTGAGACAGAAATCCACCGGAATCCAGGCTTCCTTCCATTCAGCACTCACAGCACTACTGGTTTCTCTAAGTGGTTGCCTTCCTAAAGATCCTATCTCAGGGGGCAGCAAAACCTTTACCAGTCTGCTCTTCTGCCAAGATAAGGTTGATACCCTCCTCTCAACAGTGCACTGCTCACAAACTGGGCATTTGAGAACATATGCGGAAGGGTGACAAAATGAAAGCAGGAGAAGGTGCCTGCAGCATCTGAGCATAGGCCGAGACTCTTCTGCCTTGCTGCAGGCTACGCGCCCAAGCAGCCATAGAAGAGCTAAGAGATGGCTATTACGTGGAACCAGTACCATGGCCACAAGTAACTGTGATGAGTTTTCCACCCTGAAGGAATCTGACAACCAAGAACCTCAGCCAACTCATTTCACAAAGGATGGGACTAGTCCCAGGCCCAGCCGCACTGGATGAAGGATCAGTGGCCAATGCTTTGTCTCTCTCAGGAGGCCTCTGCGTGAGCAATGCCTGGTACTGGGACATTTGCACTGGCACAGAGGCCAGCTGCCCTTGTCACAGCCTGGCTGTGAGCTGGCTTGGCTGCCACCTACAGGGTAAGGGTGCTGGAGCTGAACACCTCCTGTCAACACACTCCTGGAGGGCCTCGGGTCTGTGCCCCTCACTGCAACCAGGCAGGTGGGCTACTGACAACAGCTCCTGCTTCCAACCACAAGCAGCACCAGGAGCTGGTCTTCAACACTCACGTCGTTGTTAGAAGTAACAACCACTCCTGAACTAGGCAGAAACTTTAAAAAGTGTCCACTTACCAGAAAGTTCGTCTAATTCTCCAGTCTTACAGCTCCTCTAATAGAGACCTCACCTTATTTCTTATCCTTTGACTATCATAAATACGTAATTACTCCTTCCCTCTACAGTTTAAATTTCCACCACACGCACATCTGGCAGTTCTGATGTTGCCAAACATTTTGAAGTGAAAGGACACCAATCACTGCCTTTGCAACATCCAGGGCAAAGAGGTTTTCCAGTTACTACGCTCTCCTGTGTTATGGAAACAATAATGTCAAGCACACACCAACTCCCAGTTGACACCCTTTCCAGGCAGGCACCACTGCAAAAGGCAGAGAAAGAAATGTGGCAGGAAAACTGGGAGAATGATTACCTGCATCTGTAGTTCTGCATCTGTCTGTAACATCTTGGTCTTAGCCTGAGCATCAAAGATGAAAGGATAAGAGCAGAGGGTCACAGCATCCTGCAAGAAAGGCAGGCAGATTGGTTCCTATCTACAGCTTTCAGAACACTTCTCTAAATAAGAGTAAAGAAAAACAGTTTTCTTACCTGCATGATAGATGGCCTTACTTTCTGCAAAAGAAAAAGAGAAATATGAAAATCTTTTACTCCTTTTTTTGTGTCTTTTTTTTTTTGGATGGATTTATTCAAAGGTGACTCAAAGTAAATTTTTCTCCTCTGGGACCAACAACCCATTTTTTTTCCTCTTAAAGAAAAGCATGGGAACTTTGTCTCAAGAAAATGCAGAAGTCTAACACAAAACATGAACATCAAACATTACTAAGAGGACTAACTGGCATAGAAGCCTCTGTTAGCCTGCCATAGGTGAAACTTATTCTTAAGAAGAAAACCAAAAAACTCACCCCCAAGGCAGAAAACTTATGAAACAACAGAAGAGACAATAAGGCCAACAACATGGCAGTACAAGAACACCCCTGCAATGCAAGTTGCTCATCATTAGCCCCATCAACACATTTTTTAACTCTTTTTAACTATCACTTACATAAATTTGAGCCAGTATTTTGTTGTTCTGCTCACTAAAAGTAAGCACACAGCAGCACTACTTAAATGATGGAAAGCAGGGGGTGGGGGGAACAGCACACATAACATTTAAAAAGTCCATAAAAACACACACAAAAATTAGCACTACAGTGATAATTAGTCTTGCAGCATCTCTTGGCAGATGTTTTTTGGTGGGTTTTTTCACACTTGGGATTCCTTTCCTTGCTATAATTAATAGCACACAGCATATTCAAGCCCTCAGTTTAGTTATCTCCTTTCTTACAGATGGGAAAGTGAGACATAAAAGAGGTGAAGGGTCTTACCCAAGATCACCCAGCAGGTTACTGGAAGAGCCAGGAATAGAACCCACATCTCTTGAGGCTTGGTTCAGTCCCCTAGCCAGAACGCCACTGCCTCCTCTTACAGAGCAACATTTTAAGATCACTGGCTACATTATTCACAATACCTGCCTAAACAGCAGAAGTAAAGGGTAAAAATTATAATTTTAGAATACAGGACTTGGCTCCTGAGGTCTCGATAACATTAAAAGGATCCAGTGACTGAATTAATCCCCGTGTGCAAGGATTGAGTGAAATTCACACGAATAATCACAGGGACTGTTGCAAGCGTTATTAAATATTGTTAGCTCCAGCTCTTCTGACAGCCTTATTTTTAAGTCAATTTTGTCAAGCCACTGAGTACACAAATATGAGAGATACAATGTACAGATGCTCCTATACTGAATAGATTACACTCTCATTAAGGATATAAAAAATACAGATCTACAACGAGAGACACAAACATGGACAGCTACATCATGACTATACATAAAACCTCTTACCATTCCAGCCTGATGCAAGAACCACATGAGATAATCCTCCTGAATGTCCACCAAGCTGGAAATCTCAGGGATATAAAACTTATCATATGCCACATGATTAACCTTCTGATTTACCTAGTGAAGAAAACAGATGGTTTTTAATGTATCGATATCGATACATTTCTCAGAACATGTAGACTTGATTTTTCATAAAATCAATTATAGCAGCTTGCAAAGAAAGGGCGCAGAAAGTCTTGCAAAAACACATGGTCTCTAATATTTTAGTACAAACCAAGAAGAATCAATATAAGCCTCTTTCTGACTTATTTTAGCTCCCTCTCCTCCTCACAGAGACTCCCCAGCAACAACACAGTGGTAGCAGAGACCATCAAGAGATAGGTATTTTATGATGCCACAGTGCACACACTCTGGTGGCTCAGCAGCAGCACTCTTTATATTTCTAGTGTTTGAGAACAGGCCTAAAGCAATCTTCAAGTACCTTGGATTCAGGAAAACCACCAGTGTCTTTCCTAAGTGGTATCTTGGTGGACAGTGACACAGCTTACAAGCCAGAGCCCATGACCACTGTGCCCCTGACGAGTGGCAAAGGGCAGACAAGACTGAATCAGCTTGAGCCAACACATGCCCAAGCTTTCCCCTTACCTTGTGGAGTTTCTCCAGCAGCCTGAGAGCAGCTGTAATGTAGCTGCTGAACAGGACTGGAATCAACAGCGTCTTCCTTCCACTGAGGAGGTAAACCACTGCACCTTTATACAGGTCCACTAGCCTGAGGAAATATCTTGGGCACACTTGAGACCACCAGTTATCTGGAAAGCAGAGGACATCAATATAAACCTGAATTAAAGGACAGAGTAACCCCTAAATAAGAGGTTGCAGCTGAAAATAGAGGAATACACCTGAAGACTCTTTAAAAAAACTTCCTTATTTCTGCTTCTGGAAGTCTGAATGCATCACAAGTATTTTACACGATGAAATTTAGTACAAGACAGCCTTAAGAAATGGAGTAAGCTAACAGGAACAGTAATAGCTCAACAAACCTAAGTTACAATCATTAAGCAGCATATGTTCCGTTTGGCTCAAAATAAGCTCAGGAAAAAATATTAGAAATTAAAAGACTCAAAAGTGGGAGAAGAGTTTACTGTTCAGCTTGATCACAGACCATCAACACACCAAGATGTGTTGATACAGGACAAAATAAATTATGCTATATTTAGTATATTCTTTTATTTACCTTATACAGAAAGGATATTCTAAAGTGAACAATATCTGATTTAATTTAAGAAAATAAGATCATGAATATAGGTGAACTAGATAAACTAGATTAACCTCCCTAGTAAGTGTTCTTTGAAACAATATTTGACTTCTAAATTAAAAACCTGCATTTTCTTTCTGATTTATCATCCACACCACCACAAATTTTATATGCTTTACATTATTGTAACTAACTTCCCATCTCTTACCTGCATGACATATTCTTAATATCCTCAGAGTTCATGTTTAAAATTCAAAATCTAACTCTTTTACATGAGAACAGTGGTTTTTTGGGGGGAGGACTCCTAGAGTTGTTTTGTTTCCTAGATGCTTTTTAGAGGAGACTACCTCATAAGAACACTTATCACACATTATACCCAACTGCTGCCATTGTTAACAGTAGACCTAACACAAACACGTGACTGAAAAAACCTAAAGGCAATACTTCGTGTCCCAGTGGGATGCTGAGAGCAACATGGATCCCAAATGACAGACTCTTACCAAGAACTTTGCTGGGGTTGGTATCTAGACGCAGAATAGCCATTGCTAGAGGAAGGGTTAGAGAGATATAATACTTGGAGTCTTGGAAGGGTGGGAATTCAGGGAGAATCAGATAGATCCTCATTGCCTCAACATCTGGTGGAGAGCTGGACAGCTGAGGAATCAAAAAGCTTTCAAAGCTCTTAAGTATCTAGAGCAAAACAAAAAAAAGACAACTTATTCTGGTGATTGAGCACCTACAATGTGGATTATATTTAAGAACTGATGAAATGGTCAAACCCTGTTTTAAAAGTCAAATCCAGAGTAAAAAAACCCAAAGCTATAAATATTATAGCTAAAAGTGGAAAGGGGAACATATACGCTTTTATCCCACAGCTCTGCACTTCTGGGAGAAATTCTCCGAGTTAGAATAAATTATGAAACCATAAAGTACTCAACTCCTGACAGACACGTAGTAATTATTTACAAGTATAACATACTCAGAATTAATTTCAACAGACATTCAAGTATTAAGTGCCATTTAAAAACAAGTCTTAAAGACACATTCTGAGAATGTCAACATCAGCCCAGGTCAATGGAGAAGTATCCACTGATACCATGCAGTGACTGGCCTTTAGATTTGCAATACAACCCCTCCCCAAAAAATGCTGCTGGTACTTGCATGTTAGAGAGGAACAAAGCCTTAATTTGTCCTCTGAATACCCAAACCTCAGAAGTGCATTACCTGGTCTAGGAGAATGGAGTGCTGAGAGTTCATCAGCTTCTCAAACAGCACTCTGGTGGAGTTAAGATCAATCCCTGGGATCTTTGGACTGGTTTTAAAATGTTCATCGATTCTTTAAAAAAGAAACCACAGACAGACAGGCATAAGTTTAAGGAAGAGACACCACTACCCGTGTATTGATGTGACCTCTAGGGAATTTGTAAGACCAGAAATAAGGCAGAAATGGGAATCTTCTTGGTAAAAACAATTCTCCCTTCTAAATTCCTCTGGGCCTGGGTTAGGGTTGGGATTCAAAGTCTTTGGTTTCCCCAGGACTCTTTTACTGACTTAAGAGCCTTCCTAGACAGGTTGGATTGCTTAAAAAAAACCTACCTGGTACCTATCATATGTACCAGGGTCCTCTGTGTTGTCTTCACACACATGACTGTTACAGCTAAATCTGCTCCACCATATCCAATAAGAAAAGGAACTGTCATACAAGAGGACATCAGACGAGTGTTTTCGAAAGAAAACATGAAGACATTCATGTTGTAGTAACTTTTTTGGCAATTCCTCTCTCAAAACTTTTTAAAGCTAAACAACCACCACAATCAAAACACAACACAGTTGAGAACAGCCTTTGCATGGTCTTTAGTTGTAGCAAACATGCTGTCCTTGCTGCCGTGCTTGAAAGGCTTTAATTTGCTCAGGCTACTTGTGTAAGAGGGATAATGAAGGCAAGCCTGTGGAAGACAGTAGTCCAACAGCCAGCCCTGGCAACACCAAATGTCCAGTCCAGCAGGTGAGTTACTCAGCTGACCATCAAGAACATGATCAACATCTATAGCAGAGGTTCTCCCCACCACTGTGCAGTACAGCTGCACATAAACCCTTGCAGTTGCCAGTAAAAAAAGGTCATTGCTACAATTCCAATGACCTCAAGGGTTTTCCCAAGTCTGCCACTACTCATCCAAGACAGCACCGCATTAGACGCTCTGAAGGAAAAGGTAGCTATTAAAGAGGGGATGCATTTGTCAGTTTGATGGTGTGACTACAACAACACAGCAAGCTGAACATAGCCTGCTGTAGCAGAATGGCTATTTCCATCACAGCACAGGCACCGGGCTGGAAATAGCTCCCCTGAGACACACTGTGGTACAGAGCACTTCAGGCTGTGCTGTGCAGAAGCAATACTGAGGCAGGCTGGGTCACACGGCCACAGAGAAGCTGCTCTTCCATCTAATCCTGTGCACCACAATGCTGTATTGCAAACAGACCCGTACGGCGTTAGGATACCAGAGGGATGTACTGGGGTATTTCCATCAAGTGCACCGTGAGGTAAGACTTCACATATAAAGGTACAGTTAAATGCAGCCTCACCTCAGTGAGGCTTCAGAATCTATCATTCCTTTGGCTGAATATTTTCTGTTAAAGTCCTGCACTTGCCAGGACATCGCTAAAGTGGAAGAAGAAACAACTGCATTGGGGTGATGAAGTCATAAACTCCACTCATTTCCACATTCAAAGGAGACATGAGACTATTTAAAGTGACTCAACAACTCGGATACCTCGGCTAATGTTTTAAACCAACATGATGCAACTCTCCTGATGCAATAACATGCTGTCTTGTCACAACCCTAAGAGCAGAAACCACTGGGCAAGCAGAAAAACACAAGAATAATGAGTAAATTGTTTTCTTTTTAAGTTGGTCCTGGAATATATTATGCAAAGATTACTCAGAGTAACTGAGGTTTTCTTCATCTAGTTACAGGTCTTTTATTCATGACATCACCATAAAAATTTCTCCTCCTCCTCATCTTACGCTGTTACCTCGTCAGTATTTACAGACACAGCCAACACAAGCCTTCCCAACCCCCAGCCTTTGACTCAGCCATGTATACCACATCCTTATCACCACTTATTGTTGGTTACACCCATTTGAAATTCCTCCTTTTGTAAGCAGGATGTCACCTAGTAGAAAAGTGCTTCCGTGCTGCCCCAGGTGTATTTTCAAGAGCAGTCTGTACTGAAGTGTACTTCCATATGCACCAGCCCCCACCAGTTAACTCAGAAGGGTAAGAGACTATTCAAATACCTGGCATAACTCATTTCCCTTAATGTCATATTCCTAGCCCTCTCTTTTAAAGATGATGATACTCACTTTGTAAGGAAAAATTACAGTTGTGACAACTCTCAAGAAATCTGTGCCTTATAGTACACTCACCATGCACTTCTTAGAACATTTGCCTTCCTTACCCAGGTCTGACCACCCACCTCTTTAGGGGACACTCTCTGTCCCTGTCTCCCGTCTGATCAAAAAAATCAAATCCCACTGCAGCAGTGAGTGAAGTAAAGGGATTCCAGTCTGCCTCAAGGGAAAGCCACGCTTCTGGAAGTTTGTCACTTACGTCTTCTCCAAGAAGCTTCCATTCCAGCAGGCAGCTGAGGATAATATCTGGACAACACTACTGTTTGCAGCAAGAAGACAAAAGAAGACAGACACATAGGTTAAGAGCGGATGTCCCAGCAAACCTCTTCAGCTCTCTTCCCTTCCTTCTATGGGAAACAATGTCAGGGTCATCCCTTCAGAGGCACAGAGGGCAAGAAGTTCATTCATATAATGTCCTTCTTTGAAAGCAGTGTTAGCAGTGCCTCTTTTTCACCTATGCTGCCCTTCTCATGGCAAGCACACTGGGGAAGGAACTTTATCAGTCTGTTCACAAGTTCTTGCTGCTTTACATGAACTCTAAGGACACAACAAAAGACAACTTTAGAATCCATTTCCCACCCACCATCTGCAGTGTTGAGGCAGCCTCGAGTTCCTCTGGTTTTGCTCAGAAGCTCTCACCTGGCAGCTTTGTGACTGGCAACTGTCCTCCCCTTGGAAACGACCAAGAACCACACTTGAAAAGGTTGCTAAATTTCAAGTGAAAGCATGGCACGGAAGCCAACAAAATTATTTCAATAGAACTTTCAACAAAAGGCTTGTCCAGTGCCACAATACCTACTTGACAGAATTAGAACTGTTCTTTTCTAAAAGCTTTTGCCTCCAGACATCTATAGTTTCATCATTTATTAAACAGGTGTAACGTGTTTCATTTATGGTCCGGAAATCATCAGCAGGCAAGGAATTCTGTGAGAAGATACAGATTTCAGCAAAGACAAGGCTTGTAAAACAATTCCTACCTATCCATAATCTCTGTTTTAATATATTAACTGATAGCTTCCTTAGTGTGGTCTCTGAAAAGGTTTGGTTAGGAAGTTGTGGCATTACTAAGAAGTCCAAAAGGGAAGGCATGAAGAGGTTTGGAAAAAACCCCATCATTTTAAAAAAGAGGAAAATAAAAAAATCAAAGTATCATTTCCCTCGTAAATACTGCCCTACATAACTACAGGCTTAGTACATTAATTCTAGAACTATTTCTATGACTCAGAAGTGTATGCCAAACACTTATCGAAAGAAAAAAGAAGACAGAATCAGAAAAAACAAATTAGCACTGAGCCCTCTATCCCACACAGCTTGACAAAATCCCAGCGTATGGGGTTCATGGCCCTGCACACTAATCATGCAGACCCCAGCGCCAGAGGTGGAAAGCAGCCCCTTGCTTCCAATATGCAAAGATTGGACTGCCCTCCCTGCTGATCAAACTGAAATCAGGATCATTCCAAAGGCTTGGATGGGCCTCTAAAGGAAGGCAACTTTCAGCCACTCCTCAAGAGCTGTAAAACAGTCATAGCTGGCAGAGTTTTGTATGGCAGAATGGACTCTAAAGCAACACTTCAATTTCAAAAGATTCTAGTAAAAACAAAAGATGCTTTGTGAAGGCTGGGACAGAGGAGCAGACTTGAAAAGATATTTCATTTGTTTTACCTCATATTTGGAGCAAAGGACAAATGTTTGGTCCCCTCCAGAGAAGATATGTTTAACAACGTGATATTTACAGGCATCTGTTGAAGAAAGACACAGTTGTGTTAGAGGTTGACGAATGTAAGTCCGTACCGTGCTTTCTCCCCCACATCTGCACTGCCTGTACAAATACAAGGAGCACCTGGATCCTTTGAAGGCCAGGTTGAAATCAGCTGGAACTCAAGCACTGCAGCACTTTCTTGAGAAGTACACAGGGTCTGGCAGGAAGGAACAGCTGTCATTTTTAAACTGCAGTAGGGGCTTTAAAGAGAGAACAAAACCTTCAGAAGTCACTATTAGTACAATTTCTGAAGTCTCAGGATTGCCATGTGCTGATCTCTGCCATAAAAAGAGAAAGGGAGATGGCAGACACTAACAGAGAGAGCAAAAGGTCACTCAGTAATTTCCACAGTGCATTTGGGGATTCTTTTGCCATTTCCAGAAATTTCATGGAACAATGTTAAGATGTCTTTAGACAGCCATGGGTGAAATGAAATTATTTATGTCCAAATCATGCATAGTACATACCAGGTTTCCCTGAGAGTTGCCCATTATGAGCTGCCCAGTGACCCTTGACGGGAGAGGGGCACTTAACATTGCAAGTGTGCCCTGTTCCCAGCTGGCCTCTTGTTCCACAGCCAAATGCATAGATCATTCCTGAAGAAGGCACAAAGGCTAAAGTGTGATGTCTGTAAGAGATGGGTACAAAGTTTCAGCCTTGTTTAATAATAAAAAGAAAAGCTACACCAAGAGAAAAAAAAAAATCACTAAAACTAACAAAACAAACAACAAAAGCCAAACAAACAAAAACAAAACAAAAAAATAATAATAAAACCAAACCAACAAAGCAAAGGCAGCCTAAAACTTACTCTCCAGTCCCTAGGCTAGCACTGGTTCCAAGCAACATCTTTACATGAGCACCAATGCTCAGTTTTTGCCACCTGATGGCACCAGTTTATGGGATGGAGCTCTTTAGGTGGAAGTTACAAAGAGCAGCTTGTGCCAGCACTGCGTTGGTATCGGGCTCACAGTATTAGCTTAGTCATTTGCTAAGCCTGTACATATCAAAAGCCAACAACACACCACTAGTGTTACTAACTTGCTTTTCATGAAAGAGGCTGGAAACTTCTGACCAAACGGGCTGCTGCTCTGAACTCTTGCTGAATTATTAAGATGGAAAAGTATCTTTTACAGGTTACAGCACAAGGTTCAACCCCAATTAAAAACCAATCTCCTTTAGAGGGCCTTAAAATTCTCGTGGAAAGTAAAATGTAAAGTTACTTCAGTTCTGACGCAGAGAATGCAGAAGCAAGACTATACCCCCCATCTACATGACTCAGTATCAGCATTAACCTCCACCAGAGAAAATTTCTGACTGCACACAGGACTTACCTTCCACAAGCAATCTGGGATACTTCACTGCCCATTAGCTCAAGAACTCTTCGGGGGTTCACTTCGTCATTCATGGAGTCATGTCCCAGTTGCCCACAGGAACCTGCACCGAACGTGAACACCCCTCCACTCTGTTAGCAAATCAAACAGCATAGTCTCCATTTAGGGACCCATAACCCAGCAGCATCTGACTTCAGTTTCAGTGTGAGCCCAAGCTTAGGCACAGATTGCTGGGGGTTTCCAAAGGATTCAGCTAATGCAGCTTCCAAATAAGCTACCTTGCCACCCATCAGAAATGAACAGAATTATCTTTAGGCATATCTACATTACAGAAGATTCCCTCCACCATGACCAGATGAGTCTGAAATCCCACAGGGTTTAAACATGTCTGAGTAGCCAATACTTTACACACATCTCTGTCAGCTGCTGACCAAAAACACTGTGACTTTTTTCTTTGAACATGAGCTTCTACAGAACTAGTCTTCTACAATGGTGTTTTTCCCACAGGAATCCCAAAGTCAGCTATTTAATTCATTTTACAGTGGAAGACACTGAGGCACCAAAACAGGAAGCAACAGCTACGAAGTAGCAGAGGCAAGGCAAGAACTGAGAAGTTATCTTTCAAATCCTAGCCCTCTCCTCTGTTCACTGAGCTACACACAACTTGGAAGCAGCAGGTTTGGAATTGTAAACCTTTTGTAAGTGCTGTGAGTGACTGTTTCATTTAAACACTGATTCATTTTGGCTTCCGTCTTACTGCAATGCACAGTATCACCATGTTTTCCAAAAAAACACTATTTTCACCCCTTTGCATGTGCATGTCAAATTTTTTTTGCTCAAAGCTAATTTCTTCAAGCAATTCACATGAGATGTGCTATTCAATGCCATGGTTCATTAATATGTTCATCTTCAAAACCAGCACAGGATCATGTTGGCAATAAATCTCAGAATAAATAATTAGGCTATACTTTCCACTTAGTTTCTTTTCCTGGAGTCAGAAGAAATACAGTAAGTCAATCTGTTCTTTACTACCATTACCCAGGAAACTACTGTGAAACCACCAGCAGGCAAGACAGCAGCCAGGGTTCCCAGGTCAGCATCTTTACCTTTGTCAGGACTGCTGTGTGTTCCTCTCCACAGCTGATGTAAACAACCTTCTGAGATCGCAACAGCTTCACATGGCAAGGGGATTCTCGGTCTGCATTGAAGACAAAGAAAATAAAGAAGCTGTTTCATAAACACAAAACCAATGGCAGTCTGACTTTCAGACTTGGTCTATGAGCACAAGGGAAGCTTAAACAACCGTGGTGAAAAAAAACATGTCCTTGAGTACTTCAAGGCTGCTTTTCCTCTCCAATTCTTACAAGACTTGACTGACTCAAACAAAATTGTCTAGAGCAAGCATAAAAATGTTGAGAATCTTGCATAAACTCAACACACACTTGCCACATGGAGATACGATGAGTGCACCCTAGCTACATCCACCTTCAGCTTCATGCCCCATTTCAGACTCCTCAGTGATGACTGCAAACATTTGTTTCCAAAACCTTGCTTAGACCTTTTCCATATAGAACAACCCTGACACGTGGGAGACACTTGTGCAGCACACACGACAAGCTGAATCCCAATGTGTTTTTAGTTACCTAGCCTTCCTTCTGTTGTCATCCCCTAAGCAGAAGATCCTCCTACTTGCAAAGGCTAATCACTGCCAACCATTAAGTGATGCTTTTCTCCTTCTCTCTGACATTCCTAATCATTTTAAGTGTGTCTCTGGGGGATGAACACAGTAAGCAAGGTTTTACTGATGTAAAAATAAAAGCTAAGCATTTCAAGGAGCAGTAGGCACCCCAAAACAGTTAGATATTAAAGGGAGTAGCTGCTTACTTCACAACAACAAAAAAATCAGGTTTCTACCTATAGAAGTCGTCCACTTTTTAAGATTCTCATCTAAGAAGTTATAAGGTGCTTTCTTTCTGGTTAATGAAAGGAAAATGGTCATATGTCCATGGATTTAGAATTGAGAGCAGATTTCTTCATTTACTTTTTTCTGTATTTTACTACTGTAAAATCTTTCTTTTCAGAGGAATGACACATCTACAGCGTAATTGTTTAAATAACAAGTGCTACAGAATCCCCCCCTACCCCGTTTGTAGACTTCGCTATTCACGTTCACCAAGTATAATCCACACTGTCTTACCATGATTCACTTACCACAAATACCACACATTTACTACAGCGCCATGCACTGAGGGCTGAGCAGAGTATGATCCCTGGCCAGCACCGCCCCATGAGCAGATGCCTATTCTGTGCATTTAAGATTAGCCCCACCTCAAAGCAAGCCTCTCACACGTAACCCGCAGCTTTGTTGAAATTAGAAGCAATTGCCTGCCAATCTAAATGGAAAGAACATCGCTGCTTTTATACTAGGTCCGCTCTAGTTTACATACAGTACAAGAGAACAGACCTGCAGTATTTTTGAGGGAACACAAAATATGTTACAAGTTTTACAAGTGTGTTTCATACTCCTAAAAGTGTGAAGCAAGACAAAATCATGCATACAACATATTAGCCTCATTTGCTAAACTACAGGCTGCTTTTTGAGTAATTGCTTTAAACATGCTTCAGTTGGTAAGGTGGGTTGTCACAATGCTTCATTTCATTACAGATACACAAAATGTTAGGTAACCCTTTGCCCTTGCAACATACAGTGTTTATATGCTACTGCGTTATGTGATGTAACCTTTACAAACATATACATCTTGTGTACTCACTCATGCAAAGTAAGTTATCTGTGCATGCTAGGTACCACATCTACAGTCAGCAACTATGCAGAAATGGGTAAAGAGGTTGATTTGAAGCTTCGAAGGAAATCTCCCATTCACTTTTTTTATTGCAAAAAGTTAAAAACGTGTGAACAACAAGCACAGGAAATCTGGGCTTTTCAGAGTAGTGGTAATGTCATATCTGCTCTTCAGCCTCATTCATA
>JAYRBT010000139.1:18726779-18769219 GCA_036023395.1 Myiotriccus ornatus | reverse complement strand
AATGCTTCATTTCATTACATGTACACAAAATGTTAGGTAACCCTTTGCCCTTGCAACATACAGTGTTTATATGCTACTGCGTTATGTGATGTAACATTTACAAATATATACATCTGGTGTACTCACTCATGCAAAGTAAGTTATCTGTGCATGCTAGGTACCACCTCTACAGTCAGCAACTATGCAGAGCTTAAAGCTACTCAGCAACTATGCAGAAATGGGTAAAGAGGTTGATTTGAAGCTTCGAGGGAAATCTCCCATTCATTTTTTTTATTGCAAAAAGTTAAAAACATGTGAACAACAAGCACAGGAAATCTGGGCTTTTCAGAGTAGTGGTAATGTCATATCTGCTCTTCAGCCTCATTCATAAACCTATCTTCAAGCCTGTTGATGGTTAGGCTCCACTGAACATGGGCACCTGAAAAAACTACCATTGTACTACGTGTCTGAAAAACTGTGCAACAAATAAACTAGAGAGCATTTTACAACGTGGAGATATTCTATGTTGCCATCATTTTTTAGCATACAGATGCTCACTAGTCATTGGCAAACGGGGGGATGGCTTCAGCCTGCTGTTCTTCAGGGGGAGCCTTTGCTCCCCACCAACTTTAAACAAAATATGGACAAAGCGTTTTTGAGAGGAGGGAGAAAGAATATGAGCCCTTCCTTTGATGACTGCATGTTGACACTCACACTTGAAAGACCTTTCTTTTCAACCCTCCTTCACTTCCCCAGAAGGGCAAAAAAAAATATGTTTCTTTTCCTATAAAGTATGAAAAGCCTTAGTAGAGACAGAGACTGTTTCTCTGCTGTCTCATCCCAAGAGGAGTTGCTGAGCATTACATATCCATTCACTAAAAATACACTGTCAATGCAAAAGGAGACCCTAGGCCAAAGTAGTCTATCCTTCTTTCACCTGGGAGCATAATTTTCATACCTCGTTCATCACTCAGTCCCAGCTGTCCTGAGCTGTTCTTTCCCCAGCCAAACACAGCTCCTGAGAGAGAAAGGGCAAAACTGTGGGCTCCGCCTGCCGCAACCTGAGCCAAAGGAATCCCATCGAGAGACTTGACACGCTGTGGACTGGCCTGGGAGGGACATTCTTTGCCCAAGCCCAGCTGACCATAATGGTTCTGGCCCCATGTGAAGAACTGGCCATCTGTAACAAGAAAAGAAATGGAATGGTGAGTAAAAGCTAGCCAACAGAAAAGCAAGTTTGTCAAAATGAACAAGAAACAGTGCTGGAGGCTTTGCTCCTGCCCAAGCCTCATGATAAAAAAGAATTTAAATAAAATCAAGCAAGACATTATTTGCTCAAATAAAAGCACAGCCTGAAGCCACCAGCTACAAAAACAGACAAGCAACTAAGTGCAAAATACAACATACAATGCTGTAATTTAAATAGTGAAACAAAAAACAGTCCACATGTTGCACACAGAAGAGTAATAGCCAAGGATAATTTCAACACAAAGACATTAATTACACACATTTTTGCACATCAAGATGGAAAGCTTTTAAATGTTCCTGCCATTATTCACCCCTGAGACAGTGGGTGGTCTGTGCCTAAAACTCTCTTTCTTGACAGTACTGGTAACATTCTTCCTCCATATTCATGGTACCTGATCCATTTTATAGCGTCCCATGTGGCCTGAAAGCAGTCAGGGTATAGGGTGGCCTTGATTTATTTGCAGAAACATACAGTCTTGGACATTGTGCAAACTAACAGCACAAATTTTGGTAATTAATAGTGAATGTTACAGTACCTGCTGCCAGAGCCAGGCAATGCCAATTCCCACAGGAAACCTGCAGTATCGTCTGTTGGTTCAATTTCTTTATCAACCTGAAGACAACAACACTATTTTAGAATAAGTGTCCACAAATACAGTGTCACTTTAGATAAAAACTATGATTTCCACCCCGATATTTGTTTTATACTTTCACACAACCCACGGTTTTGAGACTGAAGAACAGAGTCTTGAAGGTGATACAAATCCATACACAATTGATGAAAATCTGTGGAGACCTTCAGACACTTGACTACTAACTCAGCTACCTTTCCTACTGTAACACACTGAATACAACCATCCAGAAATGGTGGAAATAGCTGTTTCTTGGTGTCTCTCTTACTATTCTTTTTCAGGCACTGACATTTTTCATGTTGTCAGGGCCCTAGCAGTTCCTATGAGTTACAACACCAAAACCTCTTCAGTGCTTTGTACAGAGAATAGCATGTCAAAGGTTCAAGCTATTTCACAAAAATGTTATTTTTAAAATGGTACTATCATAGTGACATGTGAGCCTGTCTCTCTCTAGTTATATCAGAACCACGTGCAAGTTAAGGACTGTCTTCCCAAAGAGCCCTTCAGCTCAAACATTAACCTTTTGTAGTTGAAACTCTTCCTTTAAATACTGTTTCAACAATAACAGCCATCCTAGAGAGGTGTCCCAAAGTTCTGCTCTGCACTGGATCTGCAGTGGCAGACCAAATGACAGGCTACATTTGCTGTCAACACAGCATGATAAAACACCATGAAGTACAAAGGGACCAATTGCCATTACTATGGTGGTAAGCTGAGAACCGTGACCTGCTTTGTATGGAGAAGTCTTGGTGTCTGCCACTGGCCTCTATCCCTACCACCATCTCTATAGGCCCTTGCACTTAAGCCTATTAGTTCTCTGACACAGGAGAGAGATGTTAAATAAGTATGTTAATAAAACTGGGCACTATCCTAAAGTTTCTGAGAAACACTCACTGTTCAGAATTGCAGCAGGATGGTGCAGTAGCTTTGCTGCTGACAGGTAACACTGAAGGAGAGTTTCAGAGCTCAAGTGTCATTTCATTCAGCCATATAATTTTTTTTCCTATTCTTGAAATGTCTCTCCTATCGTCCTAGGGGCTGGAAGAGAGACGAGTCTCACAGCATTTCTGTTTTTGAGTCCTCCATCGTGCACCTTCATGCTCCATACAAAACATCATGGCATTTTTCATTGAGGAAGCCAAGCACACTCCAATTTTCTTTTCCATGCCTCAACCACCTGCACACAGAAGGTCTGTCCTATCCCAAACCTCCTGAGGACTGTTTAAGTCCTGGGGGGGTCTCAGGGAGCACCAGAACAGTACTGAAAAGGAGAAGGAATCACCCTTACAACCCTACATGAGAAGTGCACTATTACTGCCCCACTGAAAGAAAGTGACCCTCCCACCAAAGCCAGGTGGTAAAGTGAGCAACCCTTGATGTATCACCTCCCAAGGAGCTTCCTTAATTCCTCAACCTGAACCTGTGAAATGTTTACCTTGGTACCATCACTGCGTCTTCCATAGTGGTGAGTCCCAGCTGTCCATCGCTGCCGGCGCCCCAGGAGAAGACCTGGCCCTGGTCGCTGAGTGCCACACTGTGAGACTCCCCACAGGCCACGTGCACAATGTGCTGCCCAGCCAGGGCTCCAATTTGCTCTGAGGGAAACAAAAAAGAACCTCTGCGGTCGCAGGATTCACCTCTGAGACATCTCACAGTAACACAAAGACAAGAGGTCTGCACAAATCTGTGTGCAGAGCCATTCAAATGAGCGCACTGATACCCAGTTTAGTTTTAAAAGACTTCCTACAGGAGAAAAAGCACAGATTTACTGAAAATGTGTCACTGCTGAGCATTTCAGAAAGCCTGGTCTGCAAGTCATAGAAGGCAGGCAGGTACATGCCCCTGAGCACAACGACAGACTATACACAGCCAGTCTCAGACACAGGGAACCACCTATCACATTATTTAAGAACAAGCAGACTTCCCAGATTTGAGGTTTTTCTCACTTGGTGTTGATTCAGGGATTAGCCAAGACCAAGAAGTCAGCAGACACTGTAAAACATATTTGACCTTCCATAGCTCTCACATCCAATGAAGATAAGTCATCCACAAAGCTGGATGTCATCCACAACCCATACGCCATACCCTGCTTTACTGCTTGATGTGGATATGTTATAACATCCCATGTACTAATCTTCAAACTGGTTTGAACCTGTCAATCTACTACTACCACTGTCAAACATTCATTAAGAAAGTCCCATAAAAAGGAAGCAAAGCAAGAAGGCCTTAACAGAGGTATAAAAGACAAAAAAGAAAAAAATCATCACTCAGTCCTCTGGGAGATACTCACAATTCTCATCATTACATCATGTTGGGCAACTGAAGCAAGTTTGACAAGTACTCTTACAATATCTATAACCAGATCTTATTCATTACACAGAGTTTTTACAATGGAAATATTACACAACTGATGGAAAGACTCTCTGCACACCAGACAGAAGCAAAGTTGTTTTTCATTATTCTTCCCTGAATAAATACAAATGTTCCAGCTGGATGAAGAAAGATTTCACCCTGTAAGCTACAATGCATGGATCAATTTTACTGGAGTCTCACTTGCTTGTGACATGAATGATACCCCACATCAAGGGCATCCAGAAATCATTAACACACTTAGCACCAAAATCTGCACACCAATCAACCTACACGTCTTCAATAAACGTAGGAGGAAGGCACTCCCCTGGGAGGGCTTGCCTTATAAGTCTGATAGTCAGAAAATGAGCAGGAGAAAAATCTGTAATGTGTGTTATGGAAGAAGAAGGTGACAATTATTTAAATACATATTCTAGCAGAGGAAAATTCCACCTGAATGTATGCTTCACTGCAGGTGCAGTTTACAAGTAGTAAGAACATAAACATCCAGGAGGGCTTGAGGCCTGCCTGCTATCCAACCACCCCTCAGCCCTCCCATCTAGTAACACATTTTGCCCTCAATTAATACACACAGCTTCTACACTTGGGCCCTTAGGTGTCCAGCTATGGCACTGCCTGGCAGCCTGGTTTATGTTCACTTGCATATATTACTTAGGGAGCCTATTTTTATCTGTGAGCTCCAAACAGCCAGCAGCTGTAAGGGCTGGCCAAGGTCAATAACAAACAGCGGACAAGGGATCTCAGCAGCACATGTGGCTATGGTCTCTTCCTCTCAGTCATCCAGCAAGGCAAAAAATACCTGCTACAATGTGCCAGACACACCACCTAAGTTCAGACAGGTGTGCTTCTGTACTGGGACCAAAGGCCCAAAACGAAAGCTGCTGCTAGAGAGGATTACACCACTAAAAGGAGAGAAGGATGAAGCTATCCACTCCTCCAAGGAAAACCCTTAGACTCATGAACCCATAATTTCTCTGTAATCTTGCTGGCAGGGTACACTGAGACTTGGCTGTTATCCAGAGCAACTGAGCTCTTAAAAGTGGTCATAAACTCACCAGCCTGCACTTCTTCCAAAGCTGGTCCCTGCACACTGCCCAACACTCAGAGGACATCACAAGTCTGACAAAGAAGCAAATGTGGACAATATGGGATGCTGGGGCACCCATAACAGAGACTGTTTTGCTACCTGCAGGCATGAATGAGCTAATTTCTTCCCTGTGAAAGCAGTATTTGCCACAGTAAGTATACACGTCTTATTTGCTGCGGAAGGACTACCATGAGCTGACCCCGAACCACTGGAGCACCGTGGAAAGGCGACAGAAGACTCCAGTGAGCAAAGATCAGTGTCAGGAGCTGGAGGAGGCAGGAGTCTGACCACAGCAGCACTGCAAATAGAGAAAGAGTGCCCTGAAGTATCAGGCTGTGGCAAGGACTTCACACACTGGGAAACGAAACTGAGAGGACATACAACAGGCTTAGAAATCCAGGGTTGTTTCAGTCCCCACTGGCTCCATCTCAAGTTTAATTTGGCAACACAAACGTGACCTTGCTCTATGTGCCATCCCAAGGGACTAATAAATATCAACGTGTTTTGAAAGGCTGCCCTGTGTCACTGAAAGCCTTCAGTGACTGCACTGCCCACCCATGAAACAGAGTACAGTCTCATCTAGACACCCTGGATAACCACAGACAAAAAATCATGCCTGTCTTGAAGCTGAAGATCTTTGCCTTTAGAAACGTACGTGTACGGCCCACCTCGCCACAGCACATTGCTAAGACCCTGTCAGTAGCAGCTTGCCTGTAAATGCCAAACAGTTAAAGTTTTACACGCACTCATACACATTTCCTTCAGGAGACGGAAAAATGCCAGCCTTCCCCTGGGGGCACAGGCTGTCCAGGCAGTCCAACAAGGGTCCCAGTTCACTGTCAGGCTTGCCAAGTCACCGCATGTACCTTCTCCCAGCTAACATGGGCAGTATTATCAAAAACATCTGACAATTACTACTTCGTTGACCTCCCACCCCTTCCTCACATCAAAATATGATGTTTTAGTGGTTTGTATCCATTTGTTTTAATTTCCAAAGCATCACCACACCATTATTCATTCTTTAGAAAAGATGTATCATTGCAATGAGATGAAGGGTACAAAGGGTGAAGTTTATTCTTGGTACGTGTCTTCAGTAATAGATGAATAAAACCAGTCAAGTGGAGCTTAACAGGTATAGTTATATACAAAACTAAGCAGAACAAAACCCTGAAAGCAACAGGGAAGGGCTGAAGGAGTTATGCAATACAGTATTTCAACACCTCATAAAACTTTCAAAATACAAACAAAACCCCCCAAATTCCAAGAAGTACACATTGACACAATCTTTTCTTTCTAAAGCTGTCAGCTGTCTCAAAACAGCACCAGTGGTCAGAAGTCATTTATCAGTTCTTCACATCTGGTGGAGTTCCAACTTTCATTTCTCTCTTCTGTCCACTTTAACCCACAGAACCACAAATAGACATATCAAGGTTTGACTTTTTTTGGTTTTAACCTTGTCAGATCTCTTCATAAAATACACACTGGAGTAAAGAATGAGGCAAAATGCCTTCAGGACAGCCCATTTCTAAATGGTGACAGGCCTCCTTCCCAGGACTGCTCTCGTTTTCTCAGTCTGCAAAAGTTGAGGATAAGTGGCACATGTTTCTATAACTCAGCTTTCTGACAATCGGTGCATTTAGCTTGAAGGTTTGGAAATGGCAGGAAAGCTGGGTTAAGAATGAAAACCCCTGAAAAGCCCACCTTCAGCCCATAGCTTCACTATTTATAAAACAGGGCCTATGCTTTGCCCCCATGGCACTCGAAAGCTATACAAGATTTTCAGTTTCTGCGACTGCTAGAAGCACAAAGCACTCAGTTATACTGCTCTAATTAGAATTCACAGGCAGTGAATGATTAATTAGCTTTCCTGCTCCTAGTAATTTTATCAGAGAGTTGGTACACCCTTTCTATGTATAGCTTCCAGACAGGCTTTTGCTAGAGGACGTGGCAAAATCCTTCAGCCATATGTGTAGTGGGATGTACACGAACAGCACCAGATGGCTTCTACTGCCTGAGAAACTACCAGCCCTGAGGTTACACCTTCAGTGTCAAAATCTGGATCTCTTCGGTGGTGAGAAGAAGTTGTGCCTTGGAAGTTTCAAGTGATTTCAGTCTGCTTGGACACCTGGTCAAAACTTCTCATTGCCTCCCCAGCTCAACAAGAAGAAACTCGGAGCTTTTGCTCATCTTGGTTGTTGCTGTCAGCAAGGAAAGTGCTCACAAGTTCTCTAAAATAAGTGTCTTACTAGCTTGCCCAGACAAGAGATGGTGATAGAAACAAAGGGAAGAAAGAAACAGGTAAGGTAAGATAAGAAATTCCTCTGGGTTAAATGCTAACAACTGGCAAGTCTAGGGACAGATGAGCCAATTTCTTTGCGCTGCTTGGTTGTTAGTATAGTCCACATCCACAATGAGGATGAGTGAGCATTGTGCAAATGAAATCTAAAAATCAGAACTGTGAAATACAATGCTTTAATACACAAGGCAGCTGAATATTTAATCAGACACTAACAGCCACGCAAATTTCACCCATATGACATTTCTACTCTACGAGAACTGAAAACCCTTAATTCTCATAGGAAAGGAGCCAAGCCCTCTCCTTTTGGAGATGAATTATACCAACACATTAAACCACCTAACAAGGTGACACTAACAGCAGTAGCACTTAGGGAAGCCTGATTCAACAGCCAAAAACTCCATGAAAACCTGTTACTGCCTTCAACAAGCACCATGAGGAAATAAGAAAAACACTACAGTCCAAACTTATCAATCATCAGCATTTTATTAAGCCACTGTACAAAAAGCAAGTACACAACAATGGATCTACCAAATGCCCTGACATGATTTTTATACATTAAGTAGTAAACTTCAGCTGACTGCTGATTCGCCAGTCTCCAACAGCACATCCCAGAGATGTTTCTACATATGGATATCCTGGCTGTATTTCTAGGCTGTGATATGCTTCGTGATTTCAGTCCTAAAAAAGTCAGCTGAGCACTAAAACGCGTTGGAATGTTTTAATGAAACTGGAAAAGAGGAAAACAGAACTAAGTGCAGCAACCAAAATGCTTCCAATTGGAAGTGCACTAAGACAGAGGCATGCCTAAGATTTCTCCCTCCCCCTATGAAGGTTTCTCCTTTTTTTGGTCAGTGTAACTTCAGTGTTCTAGCTATTCAATGTTTTTATCAGTAAAACCTGTAAAATACCAGTATTTTTTTACCAGTAGCAGCACAAGTACACTCACCAACTTTTCCAGGAAACATCATTCCCAATGAAAGTGTGATTCTGCCATTTGGCAACTGGTAATTGAGGAGGGGAAATCATGCTGTTTGCCAAGGCCTTTTCGCCTCTGCTTCTCTCCTTCAAAGCTCCCAAGAATGACCCTTTGATTTCCCCCTGAACACTTTGAACTCTGACCACCTAGGCATCTCACACTACTCACAGCTGTCACACACAACATCTGGAGTCTGGAACTAGGATGAAGAAATCAGACTCTATAAACCACTTAAACGAACTACAGACTTTGCAAAACTGTCATGAGCTTTTTGAAAACATAATCTCACCCAGTCAGCTAAAACTGCTCCTGTTGCTTCATTCACACCACTTCTGCAGGCTGTGCTTTATCTGCAGTAATACCACAGGAAGGTGCACAGGGAGGAGGCAGGGGCTGTTGAACAGTTTCAAGAACACACCTTGGTGACTCTACACAGTCTCTGGCACGGCCAGGCAGATGAGACACACAACACGTAGGCAGCTGGAACCACCCTGCCTGACACCAGCTCCACAATTTCACCAACCTCCCTTCTTCCTCCTCGCCAAGCCTCTCTACAAAGACATTACGTGCTTGTTGCATCTTATGTTCAGACTACGTGACACTATTGCACACAAGGGTGGGGGAAACACTGTGCTCAGCACCTGCAACAGCACAAGACTACAAGAGCAAACCCCATCTCCACTGTACAACAGCTACCCTCGCTTTCTGCCCGCTGCTCTCACCCATCCATGGCAGCCCACCTTATGCTGAAACTTCTCTCAGGATGGGGCAAAAGCTTTGAAGTACGGAGAGAGCAAATGTTTACGTTAACATGTAACTTCCTCCAACTTTCAATACTTGAAGTTTACTATACCCTTCAAGGAGCAATTTGCAGCTCTTGAGGTCTTCCTTTCCTGAACTTCGTGAACTGGTGCTACCCTTGCAGTGGAAAGCAGAGCAGCATCAAGAGAAGCCTTATCAAAGAAGAGCAGTGTTATAAGACTCTCATAATTTGGTTACAAGGGAGGAAATGTAAAGAGAGAGTAGACTCACTGAACAAAAAATGAAAAGGGGAGGACAGTAAAGGACAGCAGGCAGATCAAAGCAGGTGACACCTCCAAGGAACACTGTTGATCACTGGGCTGGGAACACGCTCCATAAGTAAAGACTGAGAAGTTCCAGGTAACAAAGGATTTTGCAGTCCCCTTTCATCCACAGACACTAATGACCCATCGAAATAACTGTTTCCCTGCGCAACATACTCAGTACTGCTCATTTATTTACTTAGCACGGCTACTTACAGTCTTAAACCTGAGAGAGGCTGGTTTAGTTATTAACACTGCCTTCACTTTATAAAGCCACTTGTGCTCATGTAAGAGCAAGAAGTGAGAGGCCACCATGACACCCCAGGGTGTCACTTCACCTACGCTTTGTCAGCTACTCCCTCTCGCAGCTGTGAATGCAGACACCTACCCTGAGAAAGAAAAGACATAGAAAGCCTCTTGCTTCCCTACATCGCTGCCTTTTGTGTAGGGGACACAGACTCTTTGAGGAGCCACAGGCAGACTGGCATGGGCACAGCCAGCTGGAGAAGGCTCTTGGAAAGGGCTGGTGGGGCAGAGAAGGCTTGTCTGACAAGCTGCCAGAGGGAAGAACTGAGCTTCTAAACAACTAAGGGTAGCTCCTACAAAGAGGGAAGACACCAGGACTTGCAAAAGAAACACAGGAAAAACGTGTGTTCAGAAAACCCAAAGAGAGCCTGTTTTCCTCTTCAGGCTACTGCTGTAAATGTGGTCACTCAGCCAGGCTTGCTGGCCACTGGCAGCAGAGAAGATGGGGCTGGGCCATGACTACCGAGAAATCCTCAAGGTCCAGCATGTACACCCCAGAAAGTACAACAGCTCCAAAGCAGCAAATCCAATGTGAGCAGGATGTGCTAGACCTTGGAGTGACAGGCTGAGGGCAGACAGTAGAGATGTAAGGGGGCATAAGGGAGGTGGATGTGTGTAGATGCTGGATTTGATGTGCTAGTACTACACACTGCAAAGCAGTGACACTTGACAGAGTCTCACCTGTGGCAGCCCTAGGCTTTGATTAAGCAGCACATGATTTTCAAAAGCATTTGGTGTGTTCCTCACTCTGTTTCCATTTATTTCAATCCTGCAGTGGTTTGCATGGGAGCAGGACAAAGCCACACCTGCACAGTGCAGACTCAGTACAGCACCCTTGCCCTTGCTTTCAAGGACATTCCCATCAGGTTCACAGATACTGCTTGAAAATACATTACTGCAAAGAAGGACAGTGACTGGAAAAAAGGAGGTAAAGAATGCAGCGCTATCAAAAGTATTTTTAATTATTTATTAATTTTATCTAATGGGCATTCTGAGAAAAGGAGATCATCTGTACATTCCTTTTCAGTGAGTTTATAAAGGTAGGCAGCTGTTTCAAAGGCAGGTCAGGTGTTGAAGAGAGCAAGAATTTCTTCACAGCTCTTTTCAGCTAGCAAAAATATTTGATTTCTGAGAAAAAGAAGTTTCACACAGATCTTTGAGATAAAGTCTTATTTCCAATACCATTTAAGGTGGAGTATCAGGCTGTTAAAGTATTCTGTATGATTTGTCACATGCATGCTGAAGACAAGAAAACCCAACTTCCAGCATCAACAGCCACCAAACTACTAAATCTCTCCTAGAAGCTGCGTCTCTCAGCCCTACACATTCAGCTTAATGACGTCATCACTTTTGTCCAGCACAGACAAGTATTCTGATTACAAAAAGGTTGGGGAATTCAGAAAACTTTTGTCTATCACCTCCAGCTTATTTCCTTCCATCTTCCTTTACCCCCCCTCACACACACACAGTTACACACCCATTTTATCCTGAACTCACCTTTCAGCTTCAGCGTGGTTTCAGAAAAGGGGACAGTAATTAGTGCCACACACCTACTGTTTCTAAATGAAGTCGGTTTCAAATCTCTGTCTTCTAATTTTAAAAATTATTCTGAAGCCCAAAACACCAATTCAGCCAAAATGGACACACCTTAAAGCAAACTCATGTCGCTGCAGTCACTAGTGAAGGTGTAATAACCTCATACAGCTTGGTCAGATTCTGTGAGCGATCAAAGGAGCAAAAGGGTTGAGTACAAATGAACATACCCGACCCTGCAAGGGGTGGCCAGTTTAATAATCTGACTCTTTTTACAAATAACACTTACAATGGGTGCTGAAACATAAATTGTGTCATACTCCTTTATTATTTTTCCAGTTTAATGTCAGCAGTTGCAGGTCAACACCAAAGGGCTGACTCTGCACGGGTCTCTCCTTCCCACAGATCCCTCGGCACGTTCATTTCCAGGCATGTCCTGCCAGCCTCTATCAGGACTGATGCCTTGAAGCAGGGCTATCGTGCCTCTCTTACATTTTTTGCAGGATGCAGCTCTGCTTTCGGGGTGCAGAGAAAACGGGGTGAATACAAAGCAGGACTCTTCTAGACCACAGCACTTGGGAAGTGCTGCAGTGGCTGTGTGCTGAGCCTCAGCTCCATGCCCGAACAGTGGGACGAAACCGTCCTAGATACTTTGTGAAAAGCCTGCTCAGTGGAACCTGCTGGAGTTGCTGGTGCTCAAGCTCTTATTTTGCACTGCTTCACTCATGCAAGGAGAAGAGAGGCAGGGAGAACTAAGAATTCTCCTGCCACTCTTCATCCCGCCAAGTGGCTCTCAACTTTCTGTACTCAGTGTCACAGCTCCTTGTCCGCAACCTGCTCCCAATAAACAAGCTCTGTCACCTCTCCTCCAGAACAACCAGGGCCTCCTGGCTGACTTCTCACCCACCAGGAAGAAGCTAAAAGAGGAAGATTCACACAGACTGTCCTTCCAAGCAGGTCGCACATCTGAATTCTCAGCTGTTACAGGGTTTATGATTCACAGGCATTTGCAGTGAGCATCGAGGTCTCTGGTTGCTGTAACCCTGTGCAGAAGCTCAGGACAAGTGGACTTATATTTGAAAAGAAAGGCCAGAGAAATCCAGAGGACCTGGATCGTGTAGTGGTTTTTTTGTTGTTGCTTTGGTGGTGTTTTTTCCTGGTTTTTGAAAAAAAAAATAAATTTAATTATGATATTTCTGCCCTGCAGCTATGAGCAGATAGATTCCACAATGCACAAGGAAACCCTGCTCCCCTGCATATTAACATCCAGACAGGAAATATGGTAAAAAAACCCATGGTTTGTCCACTGTATGTTACCAGACGAAAGGTCTGAGGCAAATTCGGCATGAGACATTTCTCTGTAACTGTCTTGAAACGCTAATCACCAAAGCCCAGGTTTTCTCGCTAACAGAAGTCAAATGAAGTCCGAATTACTTTAAGAGAACAAATCACTAGACCTGAAAACAAGTTCCTCGTCTCAGACTCAAGCATGTTTTTAAAGCTTTACGAACTGCTAACAACCAGCTCGTTGCTTTACACTCCTCTGTAACTCAGCCCACGGTCACGGTGAGAACCCTGGAACACCATCTACCCTTCCACATTCTTGCCCAAGTGATTGCAGAGACTGTTTCAGCGGGATAAAAGGGAGGGGTGGGGTGGGGAGAAGAGGTGAGGAAAAGCAACCATTTAAATATTAACAAAGCCAGATATCCATCCCTAAGAGGGATGGACTCCTCAAGCAAGCAGCTCGCTAATCACCACAATTCGAAGAGACAATGAACTGGTAAATAGCGTGTAGAGCTCAAAAGAGTAGCACACCTGGTATTACCGTGATATTGTCAAAAGTAGGGAGTCAAATAATCGCAGACTGTTGGCTTTTAATCAAAATGAACGTTCTTTTAGTTAGGATAAACTTCTTAGACATCTTAAATACTAATTTTACCACCAAAATGTAAAATCCAAGGAAAGGGCACTTCCAGAAAATAAACATCTACTGACTTACACTCTTTCAGCAGAACACAATCACCTAGTAATTTCTGTTCCCTGAACTGGAGAGGCATAAGAATCACTTTGCCAGATGCTATCCCTGTCTCCGCATTACATTCACAAGGTCCGCTGATATTACAGTAAATACAACTTTTTAATTAACAAGTTTTCTTTCATTTCAAAAGGTGCCCTTTAAGGGCTCCTCCAAGAGGAACCGCTGAAACAATAGTTTTTGACATTTTTGTGAGCAGCATGAATGAGAAGCAAAATTAAATCCTATTACAGGATCCATGTGCAAATGGACAGCAGAAGAAGAGAAAAAAAATATTCAGAATATGTAGTAAGGGAAGAAAGAGACACAAAGTTTCCAAAAGCACTCACTGCAAATATAATAACTTTTCTCCCACTTTAAGTCACTAGTAAAACTTGCAAGCCGTGGGAAGAGAACAGGGTTGGATCCATGTTCATTGCACTGTAAAGTCCCAGAATTCTATTCACAAGTCAGCATCATGCTGGGAAATAGCCATCTCTAAACAACATGACCATATATTCTGAAAATACTAACTGAAGCCTTTAGCATTCTGGCAGCATAAGTCTTATGTACAGACACAAAAAGTGCAAGAAATAAAAGAAAGTTTTCTCTTATGAGCACAGAGTTAGGCAACAGGAAGGAGATCACTCTGCTCCTATGAAGTTTTATAGCCTTCAAAATGTTCAAGACCCCCTGCATATTTTCCCGTCTTGGTGTTACCCTCAAACACAACCAAGACACTCTGCAGGCCACGGTAAACATTTCTGAAGTCCAGAGGGCTCCAGGGGCTGCCTGAAGGGGACAGTCAGTACTGTGTTACAGCTTCCTGAATCAGGAGATGTGGCTCACTTCCAGAGCTGGACAGAGATCACCCACTTCTAGCTGCCCTCACAGGCTTGGCAGAATCAAGCCATAGGGCAGAAAAACCAAGAGATCTCAGCCCACGCTACCCTGTCCAGCAGAGGCTGTAGAGATGCAGCTGCAAGACTCCCAATTCCAGGCATTTCTCCCATTCTCTACTTCAGACAGTCTTCTCTATAATTTGCAACCGCTCAGGACTTTATGTTCCACACATATATCTTCACTACCTATTAGCCATGGCTTCATTCATAGGTCCACAAAAATAGAAAATATGATCTTTGACAAGCCTCCTACACAAAGGGTGTAAGGTTGTCTTTATCCCATGCAGGGGAAGCCGGGGTGAAAGAGGAAGGCTTGATTCTCCTTGTTCCTATTTGCAGAAGAAAACTAAGAAATTCAGTTCCCAATGCTGGAAGACAAACAGACCCACACACAACAATATCTGGGATGGGACTCTCCCCAAGTTTACTGTTACCATAAAGACTGCTGTGACTGTTCACTATGAACAGCCTCTAAAGAGAAGCTGTTCCTTGCTTCACAGCACATCCCTCCCAACTGCCCCAGCCAACAGAAATCCCACTGCAGGCACAGTCAGAAGTGCTGTGTTGGTAGAGATACATGATTTCTCAAGAACGGCCACAGGCCCCTCAGAGAGTAGCACTGCACAATCTTTATCAGAATAAATTAAACCTGTAAGATAACTGCGAGTTGGTGTCCCATCTTGGTGACAGACCCTTCATTTAAGGGGTAGAAGAAGGGTATTTGGGATCAAACATGGAACTTTTTATTTCTACTTCAAAATCGCAGACTGCCCCTCTTCTACAAGCCTAGCTGAAGGCAGGCTAGAAGTCTACACTTCAGCATTCAAGGTTCATGAGATCCATTTACAATTCCGATCTTCTGCTTGCTGTGAATCTTCCACTTACATCATCATCTTATGCTTGCTTTATTTCATGGGTAAAACAGTAGGCTAGTTGGGTGATTTGCAGGGGTAAGTATCCTCATCAGTTTGAGCTGAATATTCACTAGGCTTTTCTGCTTTTTGCTAAGCACCTCATTTATTCCAGGGCCTTTATTTACCAGTCCTCAAGTCCTCAGTAGATGAATAGTGTGTCGAGCACAGAGAGGACTTAGCCGGTTCTGATAATCAAGACCTCTTTCAGTAATAGCCTAGAATCCACTTACTAGAGAAGCAAGAGAGGCCAGATTCAAGGTCACCTCCTCTAATTCAGCCCACCTTGGTCATGCAGCACCCAACACCTACCACCCCATTTTGAGAAAGAGACAAAAGACATTGACAGAGAAAAGGAGCAATGGAATCAGTCTAGTCAGATTTGCACATACTATGTGGAGAATTGTGGCTATTTTGTAGACATCTTATCTCTCCATCGTGCAATAACAGGTTATGCTACAGAAGCTCCAAGCCCTACAGAGGGCAGTCTGCAATTTGAGGAATTTTTGCTCTAATTATCCACAGTAGGATTTTTATTATATTATGGAAACAGAAATACCTGTATCTTTACCACATGCCAAAAACAAGAAGTTAATGGAAAGTAAACTGGAAGGTCAACATTCAGAAGAGTCCACAAGAAAGGCTTCAGGGTTTCTTTAAATAACAATTCACAATTGTATCACTCCTCCACCCTGGGAAGGAGAGGCAGTATCTGCCTCGGGTTCTGCACTCATGGGTTCTGCCCATTGGAACGCAACAAAGAAAACGCAAGGTGAGTCTGGGGAACACAATGCTACAATGACCTTCTTCCACGTTAAGAAAGCATGAAGGGGTGAAGGCACAGGCTGACAAGACATTCCAAGAGGGGAAGACAAAATTTACAAACCCTCTTGGCCAAAACCAAGTTTATTCTACACAACTATATTCAATACAGATCCACTTGTACTCTTTGACATACATGAGAAAATTCCCAGCAATAACTGAACAAGAGTAAGCATAAGAATGCAGTGCAATTGGAAAGACAAAAGCAGAAGACGCTTGAGAATCAAGGCCCTCTCCTTTTTTGTGAAATGGAAACATAATGCCAAATAACAAAATCTGCCCTGAGACCATCTGCTCTTGCCTCTATTTTGATGCATTTCCCAGACAAAGTGAGCAGACCTGTCTCCTCACCCATGCCGCTCAGCTTTAGCTTTCCAGAGCCAGCTAGTATTATTCAAAATCATTACTGTGTTACGTGACATGATTATCAGCTCTGCGAGCTGCTCCAGCTCTAGAGCAATCAGTACAAAGCAGCTTCCATAATCTTCTCAGCCCACCAGCCTCAAGACAGTTTGAAGAGCATATAAAAAGCAGACTTACCTGGCTTGCTTCCTTCACAGTCATGCCCCAGTTGACCTTTGGTGTTCAAGCCACAGGTATACACCTCCCCATCTTCCAACAGGAACACAGAGTGATTTCCTCCACATGCCACCTCCTTGACATTTCTGTCATGAATGAATCCATACACCTGTGGTTCAGGAATGATGACCTGGAGGTTACTACCTATCCCAGGTTGTCCAAAAGACGAGTAGCCCCAGCATAGCATTTTCTCTCTTTTCAGCAAGTCATGTATCCTTCCTGGGCAAGAGAAACAAGGAAATGAGTGTGAATGAAGCAAGTACTCTTCAACTGATCCTACAGAGATCCTGCTGCTCACGGCAGGAGGTGGAAAAAACCAGAAAAGGCATTTCCTGCATCACTATCAGGTTTGCAAACTGCCAGTAAACCATTACACAGACAAAGAAGAATCAAGACAGCTCAGCTCTGATCCTGAATCAGCACCTTCATGTCCTGGCCATCTTCAAGGAAGTAGAAGTGTTCTGAAACCCAGCAGACTGAGCTTTTACTTCAGAAAAATGACTCTGCTTCAAAACCCAAATATCAAATGACTCCCCAAACCAACCGTAACGCTTTTTAGACTAACAGGTCCAAACCCAAACTTCCAGAATTATAGCGTCTTATTTACTTCTAAAGAAATCTTTAAAATTATCTCAAAGGTGGTCAGACTAGTCCTGAACAGACTGACACAGTATTTGTGGTGTACTGGCCAACACAGGACTGTATTATTTCTGATAAACCCAATTTAAGAAGTACTTTGCTCAAGTAAGCACATTCTTGCAACCCAAATTTGTGCATGTATACATACACGACCCTAAACTGCAGCAAGGCTTTCTCAAGAAGCAGGACACTGACAGGAGTTCAAATGGAGCAGCGCACTGACAGCTTGGCCCTGACAGCAATGGACAGGTAACACTGATGCAACTTGCCAGCAGTCAGGTGTTATCTTTTGCACTGTGCTCAGTGAAAGTCAGGGATTTCAGAGTGGGGTAACACAGGAAGGGAAAAAACATAGTAACAGAAAAGGTCCAAGGAATTACTCAGAGTGAACTTAATAATGACAAGAGGATGCTAATGCATAAAAGCTGGGGGGAGGGAAACAGCATTCCAGAAGAAGCATGTGAAAGATTTTAGTAACACTCCCTTGCCACTCCTAATCTCAATAGTTTTGGGTTATTTGTAAGCATGCTATACTAATAAGACATTGAGAACTCCTCTGATTGAGACAGAAACTAATTAATTTTTTTTTTTTTTTGCAAAGGGAAGAAGAAAGAAGATTAGAAACCAAAATACCTGAGATATCAAGTCTTATGATACACCATGTAAAATTTTAAGTTAAGGCAATTTACAGCATCAGCAGCATCTCCTATCTTAGCACAGGACAGAAAACCAAAAGGTAACCCTTGAAACACCAAAGATTCCTTCTCCCACTCCAAGCAAACAGGAAACATGCATTCAGTTTGTTTCCAAAACCTGGTGCTAATTCAAGCTCTAGGTATTAGCAATAAAGCCTTTCCTAATCTAAGCCCTAAGTAACGGGTGTTCATCTCTTACCACACTACCCTTCCCTGTCAGCGACGGTAACTTCCCCAGAGGGAGGACTAATCTGGAAGCAGGAGGGAGAGGTCTGGATTTTCCAGTTACTACTTCAGCAGTGTGCAATTTCCTACCACAAACCGCTTCCTTGGATCTCCTATTAGGTGCTTTAAATCGTGCTATGAACCCCATTTATCGCTACCAGCCCTTGCTCCTCTATAGCATAATTCAGTTCATTCACACCCTCACGTGTGCTTATCACTGGCCAGCTCCAAGGCACCAAGAGGAAAAAGCAGGATGTTACAAAGACCTGCCTGGTTAAATCACTCATGGTGTACACTCTGCATTTGGTTGCCCTCAGCACAAAAGCCTGATGAAAGATACCCTCTACACTGGCTATGCTAAGAATAGGAATGCCGTGGGACACAAGAAAATTGAAGCGTGTACATGTGCTTTAAATGGCACAACTGCTACATTTATAGCCAACTTCATGTTCTATCACAACAAAACAAAACAAAAAAAAAACAAACCAAAAATGCATGAGCAATACCCTGAAGGTGGTAAGGAATCATTTCAAAACTGACACCTGAAACGGCAGAAATCTGGGACTGCCATTTCCCTCAGCCTGGGGAATTGCCTTATTATGAAGATATAAGAAAGACATAAGCAGCACAATAGCAGCAATCCTGAAGATCCAAAGGTCACATTCCCTGCTAGGATAAATGGATACTGTCTCTGAGCTGAAAAGATTTCACTAGTATACAACATGAACTACGGTGACATTGTACAACATGAGCTAAATATTAATTTGGGATACCTTCTAAAAGGGTTCCTCAACAGTCTGCTCCCTATAGACTAATCATTTTCCCCAGTGCTAGTTTCATTTAAAAATGCTAAAAATACTTTAATTGCTTTCCTTGTGTTCATATTCCACACAAGAATTTGCTGCTAATGGGCACGGGGATGTGGTAGGAGATGTTTTTCCTCCAGCTAAGACACTATTCAAAACAGAAAGAGTTCAAACTCCCAGTAATCCATACAAATGATGGGGTGAGATTTCAGAGCTCAATCCTCATTCATGCGGCCACATTTTCTGAAGCTCCCCAGGTTTAACAATCCCTATGGCAAACATAGAAAATCTAGTCTTCACTAGATTTTTTTTGTTAGTTTTTTTAAATCATCTCTATCGAATTTCCCCCCCCATACTCCAAACATTCTACCGATAAATCTTTGTGCAGCTCAGTTTCATGGGGAGCACTTTCCACAGGAGAGCAAAAACCAACATAGCCATTTTCAATTCGAGTGTGCAATAGCCTGGTGAATTTCCTTATGTTGAAGACAGAGCACATTTTTAAAACCACAACTTTAAGACAGGTTTTTTTCTCCACCCCAAAAAAGCTGCTGCAGGTCTAAATACATTCTGTGTTCGAGTAGGAGCTGTGTCCTGAAACATGATGAGGCTTTAAACGACAATTTCACACTCTGGTGAAATTAATTTCCAACCTGGTTAAGGCAGTTACTCTTCTCTGACAGTAGCAGAGGAAGTAAAAATCCATGTTACAGTGCAAACTACCTCTACAAGCTGCATACCTTTCTTATACTAAAACAATTACATAAAAAGTTTCTGGTGTAGGCAAGCACTAACAGACATGTCTCTGCACATACACATATATATATATAAAAATATAGATATGATTTATATTCCCTTATCTGAAATTTTAAAAGTGGTTAATATTCCTAGCTCAATACTCCTTAAAAAAACTGAATTTTTATCTTCTGAGGACAAACCCCTAGGGGAGATGTCTTCTGAAATGCATCAGTTAGGGCATTAATGTTCCCACTTCCTTTCAAAAACTGGATTGCAAGAACTGCAGTACCCAACCACATCACCTATTTCTGTTCTTCACACATCACAACACAGCCAGCTTGATATTCGCGTTTCAGAAATAAGATGCAATGCAGTAAAGCCGGTCCTTTGCAGAGAATCCCCACATATAACAAACATTAAAAAAAAAAAAAAGGGAGGAGGGAAGGTATAAGGCCACATTCTCAAAGCCTGACATTCCAAGAATAATCCACCATCAAAACAGTGAAGGATGTACACAGCACAGCTAGGAAAACCTCACTCTGTGAGGAATATTTCGAGGAAATCTACTGTGGGTGGAAGACCCACCCTCTGCTATAATAAGGCTCAGCTGACATACTAAGTATATATCTTTTGGTGAAAAAGCCACCCCCCTGGTTTGGTGAAATAATAATGCCGCATGTACAATCATGACAGGATGTGTTTTATTTTGCCTTTCCCCCCCTCCCCTCTCTTTTCAATAGCTCTTATGCTATATACAGTCTCTTCACACAATCACGCAAGCATATTTTAAAGCCACTTCTACTCTGCGCCCTTTCTGGGAAAGTCAGCTAAGTAATAACGTGATTGCAACAAGCAACACTCAAGGCTGAATGCTCTCTAAACAAAGAGATCTGCCAACTGGCAGGGCATGAATAAACAAGTTTTTCCTTCCCTCTTGTTTGTGAGATTTCAGCTAGCAAATGTGCTCCTTCTATCAGCATTGCTCAACAACGACGGAATTTACTGCTTCTTTCTGCCGCTAAGGCTCCAAGCCCACTTTCTTCTTCCTTCTGCCTCCGTTTTAGTCCCACCAAATGTCCAATGTAAGCTAGGCTATAGAGCATATAGAGAACACAAGGTGTATCAGCAAATGAGTTGAAGAAGGAACAGAGCATTTCCACTGCACAACCACGCGCCCTCAAAGCTGGATGTGCCCCCCCCCAAAAAAAAAAATTTAAAAACATATACCTAAAATCAAACAAAAAAATCACCTCCATTTTGCAATCCCAGTAAAAAAAAAAAAAAAAACACCTCCCTGCCTTCACCCCGAACACGGGCTTCTCGGCTTCCGTGCTGCTTTCCCACGCCCCGACCGCCGCTTCTTCCCGCGGACACACACAGCGATCCCGGACCGCCAGCAGCGGCCTCGGACACCGCTCGGCAGCGGAGCCCTGCCCGCCCCGCACCCAGGGGATGCAGCACCAGCAGCAGCAGCAGCACCAGCGGCCGCCCCCGGCTCCCCGCACCGGCCCGCGGAGGCGCCGCCCGGGGACGCGCCTCCTGCGCCGGCGGCGGGCACAGGGCGCTCCGCCGCGCCCCAGCCCCGGCTCCCCCAAGCACCGTGTCGGCCGCGGGGCCGGCGGCAGCCCCACGGCGGGGCCGAGCTGTCCCTCCCCGGCACTCACTCACTCACCCGCCGCCGGCCCCGCCGCTGCCGCCGCGGCGACGAGCAAGGGAAGTCCGGCCCCCGCCGCCGCCGGGAGTGACGCGCGGCGCGGCCAATGCGCAGGGCGGGCTCGGCCCCCGCCGGGCGCAGGGAGGGCCGGGAATCTCCTTTCCCTGGAGCCGGGACGCTGCTCGGGGTCAGAGAGCCTGGCGGCCGCCCGGCCTGCCCGCCGGTGTTGGCATGCCGCGGGAGTGAGGCTGCGGGCGCGGGCACCGGGAGCTTGAGCCCTGCTGGGTGAGCAGATCAGCAGCCGCCCTAAAAGACGGCAGGAATCAGCGGGCAAAGTTTAGCACGTTCTAGGATTTAAGCTGATGTAACTGAGGGTTTCTCGGGGGACAGCCGGCTTGCCACTGTTTGAAGATGTGTTAAGGATGAAATATCACTTTTTGATGACGATAAGTCAGTTCCTCTCCCCTTAGCCGCCTGTTTTTTCATCTTGCATTTTGTGTGGCCTCCAGGCACCTGTCAGGCTCATTTGTTCAGGAACGCATACGTTTTATACAAAGTTTCAACCTCAGGAAAAGGTTTGTTGTCAAAGTATGTATCTCCGTTGTGAGAAGGAGGGGGAGCGAGGGTGAAGGCCAATGAGCAAGCAATTATGTAACTCCTGAGTATTCATTTTCAGGGTTTAATGCCATCCATTAGAAAAAGGTTGTGCCCCACAAGAGCAGTGCACAAGCTGGATCCCATTCAGACCACCAAAATGACAGTCAATATCTGAGCAAACCTCAGCCAGATGTTTGCAAGGGCTCAGGATGGGGAGGGGAGGTCCCTCAAGCGAGGCCAGTGCCCACAGTATTCATCACCCTTATACTACATTTCTGGCAGTTTGCAATGTTTGCGCACTTGTCATGCAATGAGGCACGTATCAAGCAAAAAATCACCCGTATTTGCATGGATCATGCGTGTTTAGCATAAAAAAGAGCCACTCTAGTGTAAAATTACACCTGTGACGTAGCAAGTTTGACTTCAGCAGTGTTACAAGCAGCTTCTAGAATAACTAAAAGAATAGATAGAGGAAAAAATATTTTCTGTGTTTGCTTTTGTTTCTGTTTTGTTTATTTCATCATCTGGAGACCTTTGCAAAATAGTCAGTGTTTCCCTTTACACTCAGTTTCCTCTGTTTCTGACTGAGCAATCAAGGAGGGGAAGGTACATACAGAAAAAAAAAAGTGAAAAGGAAAAGAAGAAGTAGATGATGGAGCAAAGCCTGCAATTTGTACAGGGGGGTCAGGAATCTCTTGTTGAAACCAATTTCTTGTAGAAACCATTTTAGCTTTGTGGAGAACTTTCAAGGCTGCTTGTTCATAAATTGATACGATTTTAAATAAAGACACCGAAATAGACGCTCTCCAGTGGTGTCCCTGCACTCTGCTGTGCACACCTCCCTCTGGAGCCTGCTGCTGCCACTGCGGCTGCTTCTTTCCCAAGAGCCCAGGTTTCGTTGCACCATGGGTCTTCCTCACCTGGGCTCAGTCAGGCTGGATCAGGCTGGAGTTCAGGTCTCCCTGCGGGCTAAGGGCTACCCTAGGCAGGCCCATGGCAAGGCTGGATCAGAGCCAGGAGAACGTGTAGCTCACCATTCCCTTCATGGGTTAGGTCATCCAGAGACCAGGTATCTGAAGATATCCAGAGATGACAAAATCTGCAGTGCATCTTGATTTCCAAAGCACCTCTCTCATCCCCCAAGCAGGTAAATAGCAGTCCAGGATCCAGAAGCACATGGGCAAGCATTTGCTGAGATCTCCTGACTGTTGTGGTAATACAGGTTCATTAGAGTTACCTCCACAAAGGGAGACAAGGTAGCAGCTTCCACCTGCCCTGCAAACTCTGTTCCAGTAGGTGTTTTCCTCCAGAGCCCTTCACTAGGAGCCCTTCATAGCTCTCTGCCCCCATGGGCCATGGCACACACCTTCTAAGAGGGCTGGGCAGAGGCAGTGATGCTTTATGCCTGGTCAGCCCTGCCTATTGTCAGGCATCTCACCAACTTGGCAGCCTGAGGAGGGCACAAAAGCCAACACAGAGCACACCTCCGCAGGGAAACTGCCCCATGGGTCACAAGTCTATGCCCCAGGCACCTGAGCCAGAAAGCTTTTGTGAGTAGCAAAAGTCCTGTTTGTGCCCATTGATGTCTCTGTGTTGATGTGAAAGCAATGAACTCTTCTGCATTCTTTCATTTTTGGCCCTTCCCATGTTAGGGAAGAGCTCTTCAGAGGGGGCCAGCTGGGGGTTAGCCACGTAAGGCAATATCCTGCTACCTCCCATGGAAGCAGTGTTTCTGTGTGGTGTCTTCTCTGCAGCAAACTGATCATGAACCTCACCCCTCATACACTTCACCAGGACTCCCTAATTTCTCATGGCTTACAAGCCATGAGAAATGCTTAGGATGGATTTGGTTGCCCCAGATCCACCCTGGTTACATCAGCAGCTCTGCCAGGCTCTTGCACTTCTCTACAGGTGATGTTCAGATCAGACAACTGGCCTAAAAAAGATTCCTGCTGCAGGTTCAATGTACTTTTGCTGCCTGTGTGAAGCCTTTTAAACTCACAGCTGAATGTGAGGCTCACTCATGTTATATTCTCCTGCATGTTTTATAATGGGCACTGCTTGAGAAAATGTAGACACAACTCAGTGTCCAAATTAATTTCAGAAAATCAGAGAGGAATGCTCTACTCTGAAGGTCTTTATATATATATATATAAAAGCAGGGCTTATTTGAGGACAGATTAAAAATAGCCTTGAAACTTACCCTGGGCCTTAATCTCCCATGTGATGTTGCATCATACATGATGAGAAGGAAATTCCTTCAGGCTCCAAATAAACCTATTATCATTTAATCTCTAATGGGTTATTTTGAAACCCAAAGAGGATACATCTTCTATGCACTTGCACAGCACAGAAGATCACTCTCGGTTTCCAAGCCCTACCAGAGGCTTAGAAGACTATAAAAAGGGAAACAAGCAGTCGGAGCAGGCTTATGAACAGCAGGCTGAGCTGCCAAAACAGAAACCTGTGGTGGCGTGACAACATCGGCCGGGTGCGGGATGGGGACAACAGCTTGGGTTTCTGCCACTTCCCTCTTTCCACAAAAATACACCTGCAGCAGGGTGGTGCCTTTCCCAGAGGATGTAAGCATCCCTGTGATGTCGTGTTTGCCCCAGGTGGGTGAGGAGGACACAGGTTAGGTCTGAGTGGGCCATGTCCTCTCATTCCGTTTGGCTGACAGCTGGCATCCGCCAAGGTGCTAAATCCCCTCTTGTTACCACTGCCATGCCACCTGCTTTCCTTTACCACCCTGGTGCTTGAGGTGAGTGCTTGATGTTTTTCTTTACTAATACTGTAACTTAAAAGGAAGCTTTCTTTTTTTTTTTTTTATGTAACAATGTCCATTATACTGAGCTGGAAATTCATAAATAATGCCCCTGTCTTTCCTAGGAAACATTTACTTTTCTAGAGAAAAGAAAAAGCACTAACGGTCACTTTTTGTCACAGAACAAAAAGGTTTATGTCATTTACTGACATTTTACCCTGGTCCAAGAGGGTGTGTGTACATGTGATACCCAACACAAGGTCAAGACAGAACAGAAAATAAAAACTGCTGTTGTCTTCAATTTTTACATTCATCTAAAGAACATTCTGCATGACACAGGAGACTGACTTGTTCAGCATATACAATGCATCTCTTTGAAATACATTTCCATCAGCCTTTGACTCCTCTTGTGAATGGCTTCCCCAGATCAAGGAGGACAGAAAACACAGATATGCTGCCAGGCATAGGCAGATGCATAATGACAGAAGCGCACAACCACAGGGGTGAAAATTTAATCAATTGTCATTTAATTCAACACAGTAAAAATCATCTTTACATATGGCCCCTGATACATTTAAATGAAAGTGAAGACTGCTGAGAAATCATGATTGTTGTTTGTCTCTCCACAAAGCAAAATAAACAGAAAACACACATCCTGCCTGACACTGTCAATATCCTGCCAATGCTCTGAACTGTTTTGACAATGAGATTCCAGAAGCCCTGCAAGCCTCATATCCACCGGGCTCTGTAGTCAGAGCTGTTCTACAAGCCTAAAATTTTATGATTTAATTGCAAAACATCTCCTTAGAAGATCGAAAGAAACATGACAAATATCACAGTTACCACACTAAATAATAAAAAGTCCATTAATGCTTCACAAATACAACTTTTGGAAAAGTCTACAAATGATCAAATCCTCATCCTGAGCATTTCCCTCAGATAAGTCAAAGGCCATATCCAGGTGAGCAGACTTCTTCAATTCACAGTTTGCAGGAACATGTCTCCTTACTGTCAGTTGCTCCCCAAGAGAATTCTTAACTACCACAGATGAAAGCCTTACCCTAGCTTGCCCTTGCGAGGACGACTGCTCAGCATATCCTCTGTGTGTGCTTGGTAATGTACAAATTATTGTACATTGCTGCTGTGAGCTCACCGACTGAACAAGACCAGCACAGTGCAGACCCTGTCTGCACAAATATATAAATAGACTTGCTTATCAGCTTGCTTCTTAGAAGTGTTTCAAATAGGATTCTTCTTTCCTAACTTTACGATCTAACCATGAGGTATCTGGTCCAAGACCATTTTTATAATAAGTATAAAAATCTCAGCAAATAACACACACTCAAATGTTTATAAAGTGCAGTAAAAATAAGGTAGGGTAGAAACCAGTAAATCTGAGTTATTAAGAGAAAAATATAACAAGTGAAACAAAGATTTTTTTGCTTATTTTTGCTTTGAAGTTCTTCTGATCAAGAGTTAGACACTGCCAAAACCTTCATTATGCTCTATGGCATAAAGCAACTTTTCCTTGAGTATGCTTTTACTACTGTATCTGGGGAGAAAAAAAATAAGGGAACAGGTACTGGCAGAGGGATAGAGCTCATCTGGATTATTTGCTTCAGCATCCACAATAGAAAATCCAAAACATTCCAATCGATAGCCAGGGATTCGATCAGATCCTGACAAAAAACCTGAAGGAATGAGAAATAAAAAAGCAAGAAAAAGTAAACAAATTAAAAAATAAACCAAGATAATATTAATTGAAAATCATGAAAATAATTAATGTAATGAAAATCACAAAGGGAGATTAGTGTAAACATATGGCTATTTTCATATGCTAATTATTTTGCTTTGTTGAATTTGGACCTGAATACAATAAAGTCTCTTACTGATTAATAATAATTACGAGCTCTCTTTTACTTTATAATTTAGACTTTGTGGATGAGGAAGGCCGGGCTAGGTCTGACCTTCTACATTTAAAAACAATGAGCTAGCTTTGGCGATCCTTTGAGAAAGGTAAACTGCTTACATCAGTATAGTCTGCTCACACAAACTGAGGCCTCTGACCAACAAGACAACAACAAAAGCAAGGGATAAAGTAATTGCAAGGTTCAAGGGGGTCAGGTGCACTCAGGCAAGCCTTCGTGGTCTTCAGTAGAAAATGTGGCAGCAGAAAATGTGTTGTGGGGGAGAAAAAAGGACTATGAAAAGTTTAAAATTACTGATACATTACCAAGGAACATTTTCTTTTTTTCTTCTGGGAGTTCGTGAAACACATTCCAAAAATCTTGGATGGTTTTATCTGACTTGTTATAGAGCCTGTATACCACATTCTGTCAAAAACATAAAAATAAAACAGGCCAGCTAATCCTCAATATTTCCATCTATATTTAAAGCAACAACATTTTATCTGATAAATTTTATAATCCTGTTCATAGATATTCAAATCCTCTTAACCTCCAGAATCTGCTCGTTCATTTGTTTTTTCAAAGATTCTTATGACAATCCTTGAGTTACAGCTTGACACTTAGTCCCCTTTATTCTTGTACCTGATGTAGACTAGAAACAGAACAATGACACAAGTCAAAAAAAGAGAAAATCCCTTGAGCTTCTGTCCATCTGTTCATGACCTATGCAATCAATGAAAGAACAGGTCAGAAGCAGTTTATGCTTTGCAAATACAGCAGAAGGACACTGTGCTTGTATACAATACCTTTTCCAAGAGATGCCAGTCAACTGCTGTGTGTCCCTGGAGAACAACCTGGAGCTCTGCAGGGAGAAACATCTTCCAACTTGTAGCTGGGCAGCCTCTTAAAAACCCACGCATAAAGTCCTGAAATGGCTTCTGCACTGATTCATTGAACACATAGTTCACATACAAGTCAACATATTCTTTCCTGGAAAAAATATCAGATGAGCAATACAATAAGTGCTTTTGTAAAAGGAGAATTATAGAGAGCTTTATGCCTTATTCCTTTATTCTGTACGACCTGCTGAACTGTAAAGACTCAGTCTTTACTGAGATCAGTCATCACTGGCAATTATTTATTCACTGAATAAGCTGGGAGGATTTTCACAAATAAAAGAGAATACTGGCCAACATGCATTCATTTTGGTAATACTCCTTGTACTTGATGTGAACTCTAATGAAATCCTGTCAGACACTAGATTATTATAAAAACGGAACGTAGCAGACCTAAATGGTGTAAATTCAACAAAACTCCTACTGAATGCCCAAGAATTTCCCTGAATCAAAATAAAAAAATCAAAATAAATATTTGCATAGCTGCTAATCAGTAGTTTCACTCTTCTCTCTACTTGTGAAGGGGATTTGCGTAGTGACATTGTACTTGCACAATCAACTCAATGTAGATGCTATACCTCAAGCTTCCTAAACAGTCCTCTTGTGCATCCCTATGGGTCCTCAGATCATCTGCATAACTCAGGACACAGAATTTTTCTCTGTCCTCTGTCCCAAGGTTAATATTGACACAAAGCCTTATTGACCTGATTGCTCCTTCTCTTTTATATACAAGACATATTCCCTAGACATAACTATGCAGAAAACATTTTGCTCTAAAAAAAACCCTTATGGAGGTGTACCTATAGCTAGATTTGCCAGACAAATCATCTGTATTTCACTGAAAATACTGTTTAAGGGTATTTATACATTTGTTAGGAATTTTCCTGATATATGCAGATGCCAGGATGTTCAAGGATCCCCTTCTCATCTGCTGCTTGCACAAACCGCCAATGTCTGGCACATGTAGAGCAAATACAGCAGGGACCAAAAGCGTACAAAGATCACGACCAATGGCATAATACTGAAGTCAGTATTTTCTAAGAGTACATGGGGATGGCTACAGACATGTTATTTCATACACTTGTAACCAGACAACAGGATAAGAAATGTAAAAATAAAACTGACCTGTTATCCTTAGTGACAGGAATGTTGGTACCATTTTTTTTAAGTTCAACAACATCCGTAGAATCTCCTTCTTCCATTATCTACACAAATAAATTAAAAAATTGGCTGCTATATCTATTATATATGACAGATATATATGTGCCACACCTATCATTCTTCCTGCAGGGCATGACATAGCACTTTTACTAGTTTGAGTTTACAGATAAGTTGTGTTATTTGCACTGGGACAATCTTGTCTGAGTACATACATGGGATGTCTGAATGGCACAATGGTTTTACCGTGAAGTCTATGTCCATGCTTTCAAGGATATGATCACATTCTTCATTCAAAATGCCCCAGAGAATCCTGTCAAAAAACAAAGGGGAAAAAAGAGAGAAAAAACATGACCACTCGATGCACTTTCAAATTCTGCTGAAAACCAGCCTTTGATAAGCAGTATTTAAACGCATACACATACAAAACACATACACAACACCTATACTCATATATGGCCCTGAACTTATGTCATGCTGCTGCCATGAGCTGAGGGCAAATGCCTCCAGCAAAAAAAAGGATTCCGGGTAAGTCCATCCCCATGCCTTGTGGGGACAACTTCACACAAAGTTCAGTGAGAAGTGGGCTTGGACCGTAGCCTTGCTTCCAGACATTATCTATCAAGTGTGGACCAGTGGAATGATTTGGGAGAAGTGAAGCACCTCTCCAAGTATTGTAGGCAACCTGATGTTTCAGTTCACTTAGGATTCTTTAGCACCTCAACACAATCACTGGCTCACTGGATACAGCTCTCATCTCCTTAGCTGTTCATAACACTTGTGTGGAAAGCTGAGCTTCACAGGCCTAAAAGCTTTATGTTGGTGACAGCAGCACCTCTCCTTATTAAGTCTGTCTGAAATCTCCCTTCCCAGTGCATGGAAACCTTGTTCTCAGAATTGGCACAACTGCAGTGTATGGCAATACTGTGCCTGTGTAAAACAACATCATGGAAATGGATAATTAGTAAATCAGAGAAAAAAAACAGCATTAGTAATTGGGTGCTTAGTTCTTCCAAGTCCAAACTAAAGCTCAAAGTGTTTTGAACTACATATTGACAGTGTGGACTTAAGCTCATGTGGAGCAGAGAACTGACCCCTTCTGAGCCATGGAGCTCAGCTTTTTGTTTTGGCAGCGCCAGCCTCTGTTCAAGAGCAACATCCGTGCCCTGGACAAGGACCTCCTTGGAAATCTGTGGCTTTTAGCAACTCTGCAATGGCAAACATAGATACCATGGATACCCTGAATTCAGCCTCAGGGGTCTCCCTGTGCATGGAGACCCAGCCGAAGCTCGGGCCATGCCTGGCTCGTACCGGCCCACGGTTGGGAGCAGCTCCTCGAGGTCCTCCAGAGTGGGGGGCAGGCCCAGCAGCTTTTTGTAGAAAGCCCTGGGGAAGGGGATGGGCACCATGCGCTGGTTAAACAGGGCCATTCCACACAGCGTCCCGATCTGGAAGAAGGTGTCCTTATCCTCACAGCCCGAGGCCTAGTTAGGAACAAGCACACCAGAAAGCTGTGACTGCCTTTTCCCATGGGTGGGCTCCCCACCCGCTGCTGCGAGGCTGCCTCACCTTGCTGGGGAACCACACGAGTCCGGAGGTGAAGTGGCGGAAGGCGCTGGTGCCGGGCTGGCAGAGGGTCCTGGCAGCAATGGTGAACAGCTCCTGGGACAGCCCACCATTGTCCCATCCCTGCTCGCCCACGAACACCACCTGCAAGGCCCGAGACACCCATAGACGCAGACACCCACGTTGCCCACAAAATCAGATTCATTGCCCAGCAAGCCAGTAATTACACAGCCGAGAGAGACACTGATTATTTGTTTCAGCGCTGCGCAAACCTGGGTGCTCGGTGGCATTCCGCAAATCAAGCACACCCCAGCTGACTTTTCATGCCGTCATTTATACCCAGAAATCCAGAGTTAGTAACTGTCCAAGTACAGCTCTTCTCTTATGATTGGTTAGTAATTCCCACACAAATCACATAACCCCAGGTAACCCCTCCGTACGCTCAGGGGAAGGGTCTTCACCTGGGCAGGGGGCTTTTTGACCCGGGGGTGTGATTTTTTTTTTTTTTGTTTTAGTATTATAATGAACATAGTTCAACTATAAGATACGTGGACCTTGAGTATTCTGCCACGTTATCCACAGACATACATCGACATCTTGATTTAAAGCTTGCGGGTTCCCGGATGTCCCTGACTAGGGAATGCCTGCTGCTGCCTGCTCCACCGATCAGGTCTCCTTCCTTTAGGCTCGAGCGTATGGAGAGCTCTCACACACCACGGAACACCCCGACCTAGCAGGATCCCGGCGCATTCCCCATCTGACGGCACCCACAGGCCGGCGGGGCGGCGCGGGGCGGGGCCGGGAGCGGCGGCCATGCTGCGGGGCGGCGGGCGAGCGGCGGCGGGGCTGCTGCGGAGGGCGGCGGCAGGCAGCCGGGAACAGCACCGCCATCGGGATCCGGATCCGGGTTCCGGGATCCAGGAGCAGGGCTCTGGCTCGGCGCGGCCGCAGCCGCCGGAGCCGTCTCTGCTGCGCTTCCTGGTGTGCCCGCTCTCCAAGAAGCCGCTGAGGTGAGGGCGGGCCGGGGCGGCCGCGCTCGCTGCCCGCCCTGGGCCCAGCTGCAGCCCAGGGCGTGGAGCGAGAGGGGCTCTCCAAGGGCGAACACAGGTTTTTTCACCCCTCCTTCTGTTTTGTTGGTGGTTTTGTTTTATTCCCCCTCCCCGACTTGCCCGTCCAGGTACGAAGAGGCTACCAACGAGCTCATCAACGAGGAGCTGGGCATCGCCTACCCCATCGTCGACGGCATCCCGAACATGGTTCCGGAGGCTGCCAGGATGACGCACAAGAAGCCCCCGGCCGAGGACTCGGAGCAGCCCTGAGGACCCGCCGGGCACAGCGGGAGCTGGGACTGATGGCCGGGGGAGGGATGCTGCCCTCCCTGCCCACTCTGACTGTGCTCGTTCCCCTCCTGTCCTTGGCAGGCTTGTTTTACTCAGCCAGCGTGGACGAAGCCTTCCCACAGGGCTGCACCAGCACGAACAGCCTGTGTTTCTACAGTCTCCTCCTTCCTGTCACAATACCAGTTTATGTGTTCTTTCACCTTTGGACCTGGATGGGGATTAAGCTATTTAGGCACAACTAGTGAGATGTGCTTGCTAACCCCTGGGTTTCTCTAAATCAACGCAGCTGGTTTAATCTCATTGGATATTGCAGTTCATTGTAGAATTCCCTTTGGCACTACGGACTGTCATAATTTTCCTAGTAGTGTCTCGAACTGTATGAAGCAGCAGCCCATTGTTACCTACCGCTAAGGCAGATTAAGAGTAGGAGTAACAAGAAGCACTAATTCCCTCTGTTGTATCCCTTCAAGAGTGTTGTTGTGCATTTGTAGTGGCACTAATGAAAACCACCTAGGTGGAGATTGTTTTCATGAGAAAGAACTGTACCCTGACTGAAAAAACTGATCTTAAATAATACATTAAAACATGCAGTGATATGAATCTCTCTTTGAGAACTTTGGTTTTGTTTTAACTTGATGTGTGTACTGAAATATATTTCTCTCACTATCAGAAGAACATAACCTAAAATAAATTAGGCTGGTGTTTAATAACAAAATTTGGGACTTGACGTAAATGAAGAAATTTGCTGGATGATACCCATGTCTGTATGTGCAGTGGCTGCTTTTTTCTTTCATTTTTTTTAAAGAAAATGGGTAAATGACAACTCTGCAGAACAGATGTACCTGTGCATTTGGGAGTTTTGTTAGAGTGGCCTCCAACATATTCCATTGTCTGCTTAGGAAATGTGTGTCCCAGTACTGTGTGTTAAATATATCTGAGTACACAAGTTTGGTAACCAGGCTGGGTCATTTTCGTTTTAAAGAGGCATCTCGTGACAGGTTAGAGGAAAAATAACTCCCAACCGAGCCCAGGATTTGTTAGCCAAGTCAACAGCTATAAAAATGCTTTTTAAGTATGTAGAATATCGTTTCCCTTAGCAGCATCTCCTACTCAGTAGAGAGGGAACAGGAGATACTTCTTCTAAACACTTCAGCCTTCCCTGTTTTCATTTACAGCAACCCTAGAGAATGGGGTGACAGACCACTATGAGGGTGTCACATGCCAAGTTCTCAGTACTGTCTGAAAAAACTTCCTAGCTGGACACAGCTATGAAGGGGACAGGCCAGTGCTACAATAATCTGTTATAAAGGTTTCTTTTTTATGTTTTGCTGCTGAGTGGTTTATATCTGCAACACAAACACATTAATGTCCTCTACCTGCTGAAAAATGCAGAAATGCAGCATCAAGTTGTAGATACTGCAGACCGTAGTTTCTCTGGGTGGGTGACTAATAGTGCAGTCAAATTTATCAGGCTGCTGTAAATAATGCTGCCATGTGCAGTGTGAAAGGCAGTGCTTGCACTAGGTGCATTTGAAGGCTGACTTCGCTAAGTGCAGCTGTTTGTCAGAGCTTCTTGCACAGTCGGTGGAGACTTGAGATCTAGAGGACAGTACAGAGCTCAGCCTTCACTACCTCTGTAAATAAATGCCTCTGACAGCTGGTGAAGTGAGGAAGCAGGAAGGAAAGGTAGCTCTAGCTCTAGGGGGCATTGTGAATCTTCTCCTAAGTGTATGGGAAGGAAAAGCTTTGACAGTTCTTGTTTGCAAGAAGGCTCACTTGGGAAGCACCAGAATTGGGTAATAGGACACTGAGGTTGATAGCTCCTGTGACACAGGCATGGTGCCAGACTTTGTGTTAGTGACTGATAGGGCCCATGGCCCCTGAGCTGAGCTCCACTCTGGGCAGGTGCCCTCTTCCCATGTCACCCAGCTAATGGCTTTTCGCAGGGCAGGGCTAGCATTGCAATTCCTGCAGGAAACACAACTGCCAGAACCTCTGGGTTTGTGTGGTAGCCACAGATTAGAGGCGCATGGAGACAGCAGCGCTATGATCAGATCCCCATCTCTCTCGCTGGCACTATCCTTCCTTCCCCTTCAAACAGCATCTCCATGAGAGAAGTGGCTTTTTGTGGCTATGTTGCTTGCTGGCTGCTAAGGCTGGTTCCCCAGCCACTGGGGTTTTCATGTGCAGCAAACTAGCACGGGGTCTAAAAGTCAGTCTAGCAGTAATTGTACTGGCCTTCGACAAGTCTAGTTTCCTGAGCAATCCTATTACATTACCCCAAAGCAACCTCACAGGAAATATCACTGACACTTGGATTTAACTTACACCAACAAAGCTTGATGGCTACCTGGAATAACAATGCAAGATACTGCCATGCAGATTTACTCTACACCACTTATGGAACATGTTGCATAATAATCTGAAGAATAGTTTGTTTGTTATATGCTCAGAGAATACTGAAACCCTTCTACCAGTGCTTCAGTCACACTGAAAATCAAGGAACACTGCAGCAAGATACTTAGAGCTAACAAATAATACAATTTGGTATCTTACCTTTAAGGACTTCCTGAATTCCTGGGTTGAGGCACATTCTAAGTTGTTCCATATGTCTTGCAGAAAGCAGTCTCTTCTAACGTGAAATTCCCATTGCTCTGCCGTGTATGTACTGGTTATCTGAGGATTGAAATAACAGTTATTTTCAGTATGTTTATCTCTTCTAATTTGTAACAAAATTGGCCACACCTACGTTAGTAAAGGTGAAAGACGGAATGCAGTGTTCTGTGGACAGAACCTGGCATTCTGCTCTATGAGCGGCCATCCTGTCTTGTGTGTCAAAGATGCATGGGTACTCGCTCAGGGTCCATAGGGCTGTCTGAAATGACAGGGAAGAAAGGAAAAGACACGTTGATTTTCCCCTAAGAAACCAGTTCTGGGGTACTTTCCGGTGTGGAGACTGAACTGCTGGCCTGTACCCTGGCAAAGTCCCATGTCTCTGAGATGTGCCCTGGCTGTGTGCATGAACACTACACTGGCAAAGGTACACTTCCTAAAAACAGCTTCTACACGCTTCTGTGAGAAACACTGACAGAGAGGCATCTAACCTGTCTGTGCAAACAGACACCGAGAATAAAACAGAGAGAAAGTGATTTTAACAGCTGAATTCAGCTAAACCAAAACACATAGTAAAAATGTCCTGGATACCCAGGTTATGGTACACTGTTTTTAAAAACTTCTGACTTTATTATCTGTACTACCAAAAATACAGATACTGTATAAAAATAATTCAAAGTGTTACACCTCCAGTGTGATAAGGCAGCAACTTCAGGTTATGTCCTATTTGGCTTTTGGTTCTATGCTGTTTCCCAAACCTTCTCCTCCACTCTGGTTAATTGGTACAAAATTGGTACATTAGCAAACAAAAACTTATGAAGGAATGAGGCAGTTGCCCTTTGAATTCCAGGCAAGTTGCCAGAAAGCTACATTTTTTTTGCCTAAGGAAGCACCCACTACCCACGTTCATCCTGCTTCCTGTGACAATGACTGCATTTGGCAGCTAATTTTCACTCCTTCATGTCGTCAAGAAATAAACCATTTGACAGATTATTTTTAATATTCTGGATTTGTTTTAAGATGTAAATTGAAATATGGTTTCTAAACAAAAGTTTAAAGACACCCACAATATTTCTATTAATAAAACGTAATAAAATCCAGAGTAACAAGAAGTGTAGGAACCATCCCTCACGGTGCTTTTTCACACTGATTACTAATTCAAAGCCAACAGAGCTTCTTAAGATGCTGGAGGACAGCTCCAACTCTCAGAACTAGAGGTCATCCCAGGAAAGGCACTAATGTAGCTGCTAAAATACTGGGATGGTAAAGGGCTTGGTAGAGAAAATGCATTGTCTTTGAGATGTAATGGGTTAGAGTCTAGAGTTGCCTTTCATATCAATATCTATATATCTATATCTGTATAATTATATCTAGAGAGAGATATATCAACTATTTAAATAAAAGACGAAAGAGTGTTTCACACTGCTGATAAAATTTTACACTTACCGCATTACTGAAGAACTGACAGAAGCGGATAATCTGTTTCACATGAGGTACATAGAAGTTGCTTTCTTCTACTCTGAAACCAGTTCTGGAGTTCACCTGCATTGATACACACAATATGTCAGCAGCAGATCTCGTGAGCTGTACATCTGCATGGCAGGACAGAACTGACTGGGCTTTCTGCAGAAATTGCTCTGAGACCCTGAACCGAAGTGAAAGGATAGAAGTGCTACAAGTAGCACAGTGCCCCACAGCGAGAAGTCTCGGAAAGCCATGTATAAACTATCAGGAAAGCAATTTTCATTTACAAAGATTCTTTAACAGGACTCCATCAGGAAAGGTATGTTTCCCTTTGAGCATCTTTCATGCTGCAGAACACTCTGTAGTTCCCTGTTCATTTTCATACTTGTTGCCTGGCAAAGATATTTGTAGACAGGCGGTGAACATGTGAAGCTCCAAATGATGTAATCACAGAGGAGTAGGCCTGCTGCATTTTTGAGTTTATTTATCTGGATAAATACAGATTCAACAGTCTAAACTTCGAGGACCAAATCTGCAGTCTCAGACAAAAGAATATTCAGTTCCGAACAAAATTTAACAACTCTTCTCTGATTCATACTGTGTGCTGGAGCTCTTGACTTTCCTAAACTTTGAACATCTCCATAGGAGAATGATGGTCGTCAAGAACACAGTTACTGCTCCCTTTGTTCCCCTTGTTTGTTTTCAGTTAAAGAGGCTCTAATACTGTTGTTCCAGAGAATTTCTCAAGTAACAGGCTTTTAAAGCCTCATGCAGCATCATCGTGACAGCCACAATCTGTCAAGCAAGTAGGTTGTCTTTTAAATTTCATTACTGGGGTGAGGGATCTCACCAGCAGAAAGGTGAATGAGCATGCTGCGTAGGAGACACCACATCCATAGCTCTGTAGGCATGAATGCATGCACTCTTCACACCACTGAAGGCATTCCTCCCCCTGCCAGGGGCTGTAACGTGCTTTAGCTCTTAGTTTCTACAGAGGGTCAGTTAGGCACAACTCAAGCAGGATTCCTTCACAGCTTACTGGGGTAGAGCCAAAGAGATTCCTGAAGCAGTGTCAGATGACAAGGCCCTATATTCCCTTGTAAGAAGGAAACCCAGAGAGTTCAACAAGTGAAAAGGATTATGCAAAGCCATATTGAAACATCCTGTCCAGTGAGGATCCAAGTACTTTCTCACCTCGTAAAGCATCTGCAGTATTTCCAGAGGCATTGTTTCATCTGGGGACAGGTTGAAGGGGTCTCTTGGCCCATAGATTTGGAGTTCTTTGATAAATTGAGACAGGTTTTCCTGGGAAACCCTCTGATACAGACTGACCAGCTTCTTGAAAAAGGATGTTTCTAGATTTGAGCATAGGCATGCTGTAAAGAAAACAGCTAGTGAGGTGACATGTAACATGTAAATCACGCAATTTGTGGATGAAGCTGCATTTTTTCTTTTTATCAAGTAAACTTGACAAAAAAAATGCTTAACTTTGGACTACAAAAATTAGTAAACCTCAGAATTTTTTTTATTCTTGCTGCATAGTCCCCATGTTTCTGCATCTATCAGCAGCAATTCTTTCAAGCGCTGGAACACACTACATCAGTGATACTGACTCTTGTTCTGCAGCAGAAAATGACCAAGCATTTAAATCACTCAGTTTTATCACCATAAAACCCTACCAAGAGTTTGCAGGTCCTCTGGCTGGAGCTTCATGACGGCTTGTGCTAGAAGCCTCAGTGAATGGTAGGAGCTTCCATCCTTCCCCTGCAGAACGAAAGGCAAGATCAAGTAGACTCTCAAATTTTCAGGTGAGATAGGAGAGGAAGACAGTGATGGCAGTAAGTCATCAATCTCCCTTTGAACCTTCGGAGGCAAAAAAAAAAAAAAGGGACAAGGGTTAAAATGCAATTTTGTTTTGTCAAAGTAATTGGGTTGGCATGAAATTCCTAAGTTTCATGCACAAATCCAGAGCTCCTCAGTATCTGTGTAGTGAGAATCCTTATATCAAACCCTTACCTCCTGGAAGAGCTTTGGCTTCTTGATGATATTCTTATAAAAACGTTTCACTTTGTATATGTCTACACCTGAGAATTCTTTGGAGGTTTTGAAATGTTTGTCTCTATCACAAAGAGAAACAAAGAGAACAACAAATTATGTAAGAAGCTGGTTTTTGTTAGTGACCAAATAATGAAGCATTTTTTACATGAGAAAATAATTGAAAAGGCCAGCCCTAGCTCCAATGAGTATAATTTCATGTGTTCTAAGAAGACAGACAACACAAGTCACTGTTTTGTGACCTGATTAATATCCTGTCTTTCCTGTCTTATGTGGCTGTGAACTAGTAATGCCAGACTTCCTGTATTTCACCCTAAAATGACTTCCACTTCAGTGCTGGGAGGAGCTATTACGGATCCTTTGAAAGCTGTAATATTGCCTAAAGGCATTATTCTATCAAATATCACAATAGGATAATCTTCTAGAATGTGAGCTTCTCTAGCAAATTCAATAGGACTGGGGGGTATAAAAAACTTAATTTCAGCTTGGCTTTGAAAAATACAGGCTTGCTTCTAGCAAATTCATATAAGACTAATCTTTTCTACATATGTGGTCTAAAATAACACTGGCTGGTCAGTTTACATGCAGCCAATATGTTCTGTTACATCTAAGTCAGTGCACGCTACCTTTCCTGCAGGAAGCTTCCATTGATGCAAGCCTCAGATGAGAAGATCAGTCTGATATTCCTGATAGTAAAAGACAAACCAAAGTCAATCCTTTCAACTTCAGCTTTTTAGTTCCCAGAGAACAAAACAGATGTGTACAAGTGTCTCTGCACCTGACCGCACAAAGCTCTTAGCATCACTTCAGTGCTCTCCTAGACTTTGTAGGGGAACCTGCTCAAGTGCCCCATGCCAGCTAATTGCATGCTGGTGGATGTTATCATGGAGATATCTTCTCCTAACAAGTCTGAACATTATCATTATATATAAAGGCATTAGAGGGAGAAGGATCCCCTCCATGGACAGGATCTTTGTAGCATGTGGAGGGAAAATCCATCAGGCTATCAATTTATTGCTGCACAAAAGCTGGGTTCCCATCATCTGAAGGGATGTTAGATTTACTCACTACCTGTATTCCTGGCTATGTTCTTACTGAAGCAGCTATTTTACCAAGCAATTTGCTGTCAGACCCTTCCTACTGAGATCTGGAAAGAACCCTCTCGTTCTCACCCTTACAACAAACACTTTCCATATGATCCAAACTGTTCTAAAAGTGGCCAGGGAAACATTCAGTTCCAGGTTAGCCAGGATTTTGAAGTGCTCAAGTTCAGCAGCTGGAGTCAGACTTTCACAAAGAAAATAACCTCCCATGCAAGACCTGAAAAAGGACTAACACGATCATAATTCTCAGACACAAGTATAAGGCATCCCACAGTAGTACATACTAACTGCTTTTGAAAATGGGTAATTAAAGAAAGGATCACTGATTTTTAAATGCTGACACAGACAAAACAATCCAGTTTGAGTACTCTGGATAGCAATTTTTGCACAAGGCCTTGGTCTGCAGGCAGAATCTTTCGCTGATTTAACTTGTTGGCTCTTCATCAACTTAACCATTCTGTGCAAGAAGAGGACAGGCTTCTGGAGCCAGGCAGTACATCTCCTCTGTTCCTGCAAAAAGGTTACTGACAAGTTGTTGCTTGTCAATATCTCTTTTTCTCGTGCAAAAACTAGGTGAGAATTGCTGGTACAAGATTGTGTCTTGGCTCATTCTTGAACGACAGTTCCTATAATAGTCTCCAAAAAATAATGATTTTAAGAGAAAATCATGTATCAGGGAAAAAAACTCAACCAAACCCAAAACCAGGTTCCTGACTTACATTTTTACCCTCTTGGGGACTTTCGAACTGTAATTAGAAATCCATTCCTCCACTTTTTTATCCTTCAGAGTGGCAATTCCATTCAAATGGGAATTCTGTGTGAAATGCATGGAAACATCAACAAGATTAAAGGTCTAGCAGATGAGATTCTTATTTTTTAAGCCAATCTTTACAAGAAGAGTTCGGCCTAAGCATGAACAAATTAATGGTCATCCAGCATGATCCAGATGCATTACCCACAGAACATGTATAATTGCCGTATAAGGTAGTTTCTAGGTAAGCATGGAGGAAACTGAAATGGACATATATGAAATTGGAGTGCTAAAACCAGGACAGAAAATCCAAATGTTTCCAGCAGTATTGCGAACAGTAGTAAGCCATGATCAAATGTGCACATACCCAGTTCTCCTTGCAAAGGACAAAACTTTTCTTTACTCCTGCAGTAATTTTAATACCCTTTCGTGACCTGTTATTTTCTGTGAAAGAATAAAAATGTTTTCATAAGAACATTTGAAGAGACAGTCATTATCTTCAGAGAGTTCAGTGCACAAAAGTGGAACATTAAAAAAACCCCTCAGATAGCAGTTACTTGTCTAAAAAGTTGATCCTATGTGGCCATTACCTGTGATGATAAATCAAGCAGCAAATGGAATAATTTGTTATAGAATTTGTTGGGAAGGCCAACTAAGCATGAGATATAATGTTTGTCTCTCAGTTTAAACATGAAATCAAGAAAGCAGACACCTCTCTGGAAGAAACAAATATAGACCGTATACATCTGCAATGCTCATTACCTTGGCAGGAGTTTCCACTCTTCACTGGTGGATTGATGGGAAGTGGTATCAACTGATTAGGCTTTCTCTTATCTTGTGGCTGTCCTTCATCATCAGAACCAAAGAAATAGAATTTGTCCAAAGAAGGGACATAGACCAGAGTGTGCTGTCTGTTCAGGAAAAAACCCACAGTTCTCATAATAAGCAAAAACAACTGGGCAAGACAGAATAAAATTTACAGATACATTTTCAGAGTGGAAATCTGAGGCCTGTCATTGGAAGTCCTGACAGTCCAGATAAAGAATTCCTTTAACCAAAGTGTTAGAACTCTCCATTGCATTCAGCAATAAAGAGACATACGGACTCAGATTTCCTATACTAGACTCTAATGTTTGTGATTTACCTTGGTTCCCACAGACAAAAATAATGTTGCACCTTGCTAGCTTCACACCCTTCTGTTTTTAAAAGCACAACTGATGTGCTACTGAGCCTGATACCAAGCCCAGATAAGTTGACAGGAGACTTTTTCAGCCCCAGTTACAGAAAGGCAGAATGAAACTACATAATTATCACAGCTCTTTAATTCTTACTAAGGACCCACCAGTTTGTCAGTGTGGATGGGAATTCAGTGGCTTTCCCACTGCAGATGTTTGACAGTCTTTTGCCCTTTGGAACCCAGTATACCCTTTGTTTATTAGGGGAGCAAAAGACTAAGGGCTTCTGGTGGTTTTGCAGCCCTCTTCCTCTGCTCATCACAGGCTGAGCATTCTGCTCTCCCTGGGGCTCTGGCAGGAGACTGAAGAGTCTTACCCTGGAGAGTGGACAATATTCTGACAGTGCTGACCCACTGGCGTACAGGGATTTGAACATCTTGGTGACTCCCCGTCTAATGTTCTTCAGTCATTTCTCAAACACGTTACCCTTAGAAGACATGTTATTGGCACTTTCCTACCTGCCACAGGCAACCCGTGAAACCCTTGCTCCCCACAGCTCAGCCACCACACGAGGCATGAGTTCATTTCGGGTGGAGTTGTGACCAAGCTGGCCAGCCCCTCCAGCTCCAAAGGTGCACACCAGCCCCTCCTTGAAATGAAGAAACAAGCAACAGGATCACTGCATTATTAATGACATTCAAATGGTTGCCACTGAGAATGAAAGCCAGCAAGACACAAAATGTTATATGGGACTTGATTCAAACACGGGTAGGATTCACTTTGCATCAAGCCTAATCATGCACTGTCATGTCCAAATCATTTAAGTTCTGAGAAAAGCAGTTTAACTCCTGAGAATAACTCTCCATTGCTTAAGAATTTTATTAATAAATCCTAGTGTATAAATATATCCTAGTGAATTAGCTATTGTTCTTATTTTGTAAAGTCCCCAATAAAAAAGAAAAGATTTTTTAAAAGTACTGAGAGTTGAACTGTACACCTTTGCTCCAGGATTCCAGTTCACCATATCCATGCAAAAGTTTGCAAGCAGGTGATGGTAACCTGAGAAAAGGCCAGTTTTCCCAACAGCTTAGTTAACATCCCTTGGGGATAACCTTCGGACTCAGATGGAAGCAGGCAATACCATCCCAAGCTCTCCATGCTGACTTCTAGCAGTGTCTCTTTTCTCACAGGCTGAGGTCTCAGATGCTGACTTTCCATTTCAGACTCACCTTGGAGAGAACTGCAGTGTGATCTGCCCCACATGAGATAAATACAGTCTTCCAGTGCTCTAAAGCTCCAACATATGATGGGCAGTCCCTGTCTGGAAAGAAGATAGCACTGCTAAAGTGGAAGAATACTGTGGGGTCTCATACACAGAAAAACTTAGAAAACAGAGGGCATAAGCACTTTTCAGTCCCTCTCTTACAGCAATTCATGTAATTACAATTTGGGTTTGGGTTGTTTTTCTACCCTTCACTATAACATGTCATCGGTCGGTCGAGGCGGGAGGACGACACGGTGATCAGGGATACCAGCCCCCTTTATTACAACAGTGCTTCTACTTATACA
>JAYRBT010000139.1:18692442-18708133 GCA_036023395.1 Myiotriccus ornatus | reverse complement strand
GGGGGGAACAGCCTTCAGCAGGGTGTTGCTGAGAGTGCAGAGCTGGAGGTACAGATCTGCTCTGGGCCACGTGGGGCAAGGATAACTCCAGCACTTTTCCATAAGGGAAAGGGTGTTGTGACTCTTGACAGACCCCTCTTTTGATGGGTGCACAGGAATCAATTCATGAAGCAGCACAAGCAACAAATGGATAAGCATGTAACGAAATGCTGCTTAAATCTTTGACTCAGCCCTGTGCAGATGAGGAGCACCTGGGCTGTGGTGTCTGCCATGAAACCACCTGTGCTGACCATTAGGTGTGGTTTCAACCATCGCCTAGGGCTACACATAAAACTTCTCTGCTTCTCTGCAGCTGCCTCCTGTCAAAACCAGAACTGGAAAACTTCTGTAACAGAGAATGTTGATGACAGCCACATCTGGTCTGTTAGCAGCTTCCCACCAGCAGGCCATGTACATTCATTCCTGGACAGGGAAGTCTCGAAAGAGAAGAGCTCACACTTCTCTGGGATCACACCAGCTGCTCAGGAGCGGGGAGCCACCTCAGCATCTCTTGGGCTAGAATAGAAGTATGGCTGATACCCTTTGGCTGGTTATACCAGTGTGGATCTGCCCCCAGATCCTGAGTAGGAAAAAGACACCATCTTTCTGCTGGAGGATGTTAGTGTGGTGGGATGCACCTGGAAACCTGATCCCCACTGCCTGTGTCAGGGCTGCAGGGGTGAGTGCGCATGCAGGGCTGAAATCCTTATGCCATAAGGAGCATCAGGACCCAAATCTGCCCCTTTTTTAGGGGCTGAGAATAAGCCATGGTCTGTGAGCCAGCATACCCAAGGGCTTCAGTCAGGCACTTAGGAAATGCCTTCTCCTGATGCAGTGTAATGGGAGCTTTAGTTTCCTGTTACTGCCTGCATCTTCGGAGCAGAAGAGGGAAAGCTGTTTGTTGTGTTCTTAAAGCTCTCAATAACTGGAAATAAACACTATGTGCTCCTTTGGTCTGCACTTCCTATTATGGGGAATTAATAGCTGCATTTTGTATAACAGCCTCACTAAAGAGGGATTGAATAAAAAAGGCCATTCTTCCCTTTCTGGGATATGGGTTACATCTCCAACATTTCTCAGCCTGAGGGGTAAACATTTCCAGCAAGATCTGCAAAACAATTCTGTTCTCATCCTGCTTAGGAAGCAATTCTCTATTTAACCAGGAATTGGAGCTCTGGGGGGAAAAGGAGCTCTGCATTTACCTTGCCCCTTCCCAGATCCCTGCCAGGGAGAGCTCTGGCATCCTCCAGCCAGCCTCCTTTGGCTGAGTATTGCACACAGGTAAAAGACGAGCAGCGTAACATTGAATTCTGCTAGCCAGCTGCCATGGGATTGAAATCATGCTGGGGAGAAGGATGCTGCCAAGTTGGCCAAGCTCTCCATGGCATGAGAGAGTGACAGGATGCACCCTGTCTCCTGGGAGTCCTTTCCTAGCTGCCAGCTGACTTGGTGACTGCATAGTAAGCACACCCAGGTGAGTTTGTACAGGCCTGCTCAGCTCCTAAGATAACAGAATACAAACACAGTCTTACCTCTAACCTCGGTCTTACAAGTAGATGGACTGATCTGAACTGCTCAACACCTGAATTTCTATCTGGTTTCAGTCTGAACAGCTTAAGGTTGGATGCATGTGTTGCTTTCGGGAGGGAAGTGCTTTGATGTGGGATCAGTCCTGCAAGCTTTGCTCCAAGCAGGGATCCCCTTCTCCTCGTCCTCAAAACCCACCAGATGTGATTGGCCCCACTTAAAAGGCTCAGCAAGGAGACAGCTTGTAGTCACCCCAAGCTTAAAAGCATTTCTTCCTTTTTGCAGGACCCTCCATCGTGACTCCTCCTAAGGATATCTGGAATGTGACAGGAGCACAGATCTACCTGAGCTGCGAAGTCATTGGCATCCCAACCCCTGTCCTCACCTGGAACAAGGTAAGGGCCCTGGTAGGAGCTCAGAGAGCACAGCAAACCTGAGGCAGCTGAAACTGCATGGTAAGCATAAGGACTGTAGCAGATCCCTCTGTAGGGACACACCTCTTTGGTGAGTTCTCCCATCTGTGCAGTCCTGTCCACCTCCAAACATTTGGTTTTGCTTAGGCTTTAGTCATTGTTTTTTCTAAACTCTAGTTGATCCCGAGGCAGAACACGTTTCTCTTGGTAGTGCCTGATATTTGGAGCATGCAGGGAATGTCCCTTGACCTGCCGTCACCCAGCTGGCAGCAGTGACTGAGGTGGCTAGACATCGCCCACATCGTCGGGAACAGGAACCACATGGGGCAGTTGTCTCCAGTAGCCAGCAGCATGTTGATCTTGGCAGCACTGGTAACATCTGGCTTTGGACAGGGGCCAGTGCTGAGCGGAGAGGATCGTAGCCGTAGGGCCGAGAGCCACTGCACGGCCCCTGTGGCCTCCTCAAGTGCCACAGGTTTGTGGACGCTTGTGAAGGGCCTTAAAATTAAGCTGAAAACAATACTAGCTTGAGGCTGCTATGGGCTAAAAAAGCTAGATTGGCCCAAAATTTTCTCTAAGACAATAAGCTTTATTCATAGGGGTCCCAGTGCAGACCCTGGGGTGAGCAATGTGGGCATGCTGACTCAGGCATGTTTTCTGCTTGTTTATGAGCAGATGCTGAGTTTACACCGACTGTCAATGCTACTCTGCTTTTTGTGCCTCTACCTCATGGCCGAGAGACTGCTTGACATGGTGGTAACAAGGATTGAGTACCACTTACCTCGTGCTGTGCTCGGGGCTCGGATACGCAGCACTGGGGAGTGACTGCACTGCTGTTTTCTCCTTGATGCTGTGCCCACCGGGGGGGACAGCCTGGTTTGCTGCAGCAGAAACATGCAGGGCTGTTGCTGGTCTGTTGGGAAGACGATAGGTCATGCAGACGGACACTCAGTTCTCTGCTGCTGCCACATTAAAAAGCCTGATCATCAGGAAGTTATGGGGGAGTCTCTCCAAACAAGGACAACAGTCAGCTCCTGGTGGTCTTCCAGTCCCAAGCCAGAAGGCAGCTGCTCCAGTCTGCTGATCTGGATTGATGTACAGCTGCCAGCAGCTGCAGGCTGCTGCACTGATGGGCTAAACACACCCTTGGGAGCACACACATGAGTTCTGTGAGGCCAAGTCAGTGCAGTCAGTGCAGGGTATGTTTGCACACCCCACTGCTCAGCATCATCCATATCAGAAAACCATGCCACTCTATCTGTTCCTGCTGAGGCCAGGGGAACACAGCCTCAGTGCAGATGCTGAGGCACTGAGGCAGTACCATGTGGACAGTAAGGTGAAATGCTGACACTATGAAAAACACATTCATGTAAAACTAGCATGGATCTTGTCTGTGTGTGGGTTCTAGCTGTTCCAATTCTTACCCGTTTCCGCCCTTCTGTTTAGATAATTCGAGGACAGTATGGTGTCCAGAGGATGGAGCTCCTGCCTGGAGACCGGGAGAACTTGGCTATCCAGACCCGAGGGGGCCCTGAGAAACACGAAGTGACTGGCTGGGTGCTCGTAAGTATTTTGTGTACGCAAAGAGCTGCACAAACAGTACGGGGCACTTTGCAAACATGAACAAACAACAGTACAGAAGACAAACGGCAACACATAGGGCAACTGGAGGAAAACCACCTTGTGTGAATTAGGGGTGCAGGGTAAGGGTGGCTGCTTGCTCCAGTCCTACCTCTTGCATGCATCCTACCTCTCTCCAGCATGCAGCAGAAGGGTGCATTTTGTGATCAGAAAAGGACTGACTGGAATAGAAGTTCTCATTCTTTTCCTGCTGCTGTTAGTGGGAAGGAGACCCTTTCCACCCCTAGGAAGGAACCAGTACTGAGGTAAGGCATCCCTAAAACCCACCCACAGCTGGGGTGCCCTTTGCTCTGTGAAGCAGAGAAGAAAGCTCACCCACAGTAGTGGGTGCTTGTCCCAAACCCCAGTGAGAAGACCCACCACAGTCTGAACCAGACTGTTTAGATCTGACAGAATGCATACAGTCAGCAGGGTCGCTAAGGGTGAACCCCTTCAGGCACTCTGTTCATCTCATCATGTCTCAAGCAACTAGCAAGTTATATAAGACACCTTAAACCAAAATCACCTCTATCCATGCACAGGATGCTCACTGGGGGGCCGGGGCTGTGTTTCTTTCCCCTAGATATCCCCTCTGAGCAAAGAGGATGCTGGGGAATATGAGTGCCATGCGTCAAACGCCAAAGGAGAGGCAACAGCTTCTGCAAAAATCCACGTTGTGGAAACTCTGCATGAAATTGCTCTGACCAAAGGTTGGTAAGTGTGGCTGAACACTCATCAGCTCTCTCCCCTAACTTGTTGTACTGTTACTTGATACAAAAGGACTACCTCTGTTTAATGCTTTCTAAAAAAAAAAAAAACTAACGCAAAGAACACCCCCACACTAAAAATAACAGTTTTAACACACAGTTTTTTTGTGTTTGGCAAAACATTCCCAGCAAATCTTAGCTGCTAAAGCTCTTGAGGGAGAGAACACTGCCAAGTGCTGTAAAGTACTGGAGATTAAAGATACCAAATTAAAATTAAAAAATACCTTCTGGGTTTCTTGCAGAGCCACTTTCAGTGATTTTCCAGCCCTAAATTTATATTGTCTCTGTTCTCTAGACACTTCCAAACCCGCCCATTTCTCCTGGAAGCAGTATTGGCACAAGCCCCAAAGCAGACAGGGAACTTCAAGCACTTAAATTCCTTCCAAGTCCCTGTACCTCCACTATCCTGGAAACACCCCAGCACCTACCATATTCTCTGCATTCTGGAGTGTCAAACCTTGGAGGGTACAGATATGCCACAGCAGGTCCTCTTTGCCAGGCTATGTGCAAAGCTAATGGCAAACCAACCACCCTCATTCCAGCTGCAGAGAGGATGGATGACTATCACATCCACATATGCTTAGGAACAAATCTGGGTAACTGGGACAGTAACTGTAAATGTGCTAGAAGCAGAGGCACTGAGAATCAAGCATCCATGTAAAGAATACTGTGCTGCCCAAATCCACTTTTGGACATAATCTAGTTTTAATCCCTGCAGCTTTATCCAAACTATACAGTCTTGACTTTCTGCATCCTTGTGTCTGTGAACAGCTGAAATATTGCCCTTAGGAGAATATTAACAGCACTTGGGATTGAAATAAGAGCTTAAAATGAATCCAAATATCATGCAGAACAACTTTGCTAATGGTTTTTTGCTAGTCTCTAATCCCTTTTCAAGCACCTTAGTTATGGATGTGAATGAAACTGAGTTTTACCGAGCTGTGCCACAAACAGCATGCTTATACCCCAGAAGAGAAAACGTTCACTCCCCCTCTCACAGTAACTACGGTGAGGCTGCAGTACCATGTATATTGCCTCATAGTTTATTTCTTACACACAACCCCTATGTGTTGCAGCTGCTTCTTTTCAGCTGTAGAAAAGCTCTCTAGTCAGCACGCTGGAGCCAGGCGATAAGTAAGCGTAGGCTGCCAGCTTAAAGGAAATTGATAAGGTTAATGGAACAGACTGTCAGACGTCATAGCTACACACTGAGAGTCTGTGTCCCATGTCCAGGTGATCTCACCACAGAAAAATGCATTTATTATCATCCCCCTGCAGAGGGGAGGGAAGGAAAGAAGGAAGGAAGAAGGGATCAGGTCTCGCCCTCAGCTAAAAGATCAGAAAGCTACTGCCAAAGTTGCAATATTCCCTCTTGGAACAGTACAGAGTGTAACATGTTTTTGTTTTTCCACAGATGATGGTGCAGAGCTGTGATGTGAGGACTTTCACTTACGCACAGTTTTAAATTAGTATTTTGGAAAGCTGCAAGCTCTGGCTTTTTCTAGCTGACTAATCATTCCCTCTTAACTCCCTTACTCTTTGACTCCCAATTTGTTTGCACACTTCTTTCACAGATGCACAAATAAAGAGACTCACAAGTTTGATTACAAATTTTAATTCTATTTACAGGAAATAAACATACTTTTGAACAGCACACAGCAGATGAGTAAAACTGTATTTTGAATGCAACGTACACAAAATGAAACAAAACCCGAGAACTTCAGTCTCGTAATTAAAAAAAGAAAGCCCTTTTAAAGGCTAAACACTCATCATACGAGGTGCAATACTCATAGACATCAGTTCTTGGAAGAGGAGTTTGCAGGCATAGGGCATTCGAACCAAAGATATCTGGAAAGAGATTTCGAAAGTCTTGTGATAAGGACTCCCAAAGCATCAACTTCCACCATCCTCTAAACAAATAACTTGTCAAGTTTTTGGCTTAAAAGCGAGTCTGAAGTTATGCATGAAAGCATTTAACAAGAACTGCTCACAGAACTGTACCAAAGCAAGAGGGAAGCTGAGACTGTCTGTAGAGGTTACGACTGCAGCTATTCAGAACACATTTTTAACATAAAACCTTCAGCCAAGGGATCTGATCCTAAACAAGAGCCATTTAACACGGGAACATGTGCACAGCCAAGTGTGCCTGATGTGCAGTAAGTGCAGTTAAGATTTCCAGCACACACTGATTGGTAACTCCAGTGCCACTGCTGTGGAGGCAGCAGTCAGTCCCTGGCACAACAACAAGCCTGTTCAAGGCAACTCTTTTTATCTCTGCCGCCACCCTTCCTTGACACGGTGCTGTAACCAAGCACACACTGCAGGGCTTTTATTAATTAAAAAAAACCCCACCAAAGTGCAACACAAAAGGCCTCCCATGGGGACCCAGCTCTGCAAGCATAAATATCTTCATGGGACAGTCACAAGGGCGATGGCTGTTAAATTCCTGTGATTCTGAGTTTTACTTCTAAAAATAAGCTCTCAAGCGTTTAAAGTCTCTGAAAACTCTGCACTGTACGATAGTTGAGCAGCATTTCCTGCTAAGCCAACACTCTGAAGTTAATAAGGAAGCATCCAAATTAACTAGGTCACTATAAACACTTAAAACAGTTATGAAACTAAAATAGCAATTGTTCTGGTGCTTCTTTAAATATTTACTTCCCTATCCTCCTGTTCACTGGAGTGGCATTTCCTCTTGCCCACAAAGAGGAACAGTGGCTGATGAAAACCACACGTACCTGAGTTTTATTGCGGCAGCCACGGCACTCATAGGTGTGAGTCCTCGTGTTTGCAATCGCCATGATTCCACAGAGGTTACACACATGCACCTGGTATGGGTCTGAAGCTTCAAACAATCTTTCTCTCAAGAACTGGGCCGCTCCATGAGCAATCTGGCAATCCCGTTCCATTTCTCCAAAGCGAAGGCCACCATCACTGAAAAGAAGAAAAAAAAAACCCTTAAGTTTTTTGTTCATTGGCAAAATAATCAGTTTTTGTTGGCAGAACAAGTATCTTACCAGAAACACAACTGCAGTATTGCATGGCAGCAGGAAAGCTGTGCATTACTTTTCCTCTAACACCTCAGAATAAACTGTTAGGGAGAATGTGAACACAGTAATAATTTTTAACTGCTGCTGAGCATTTCTATAACAGGTGTCTGACAGCCACAGCACAACCACACAGCAAAATGAAATATACAGTTAAGTCATCCTCTACTTATCTGTGGTGGGTTTAACTTTGGCTGTCTGCCAAATGCCCACGAAGCACCTCTCTGAGTACCCCCCCCAGGCTGAGAGGACATGGGGAGAGAATAAGATGGAAAAGCTCTTGAGTAGAGATAAACCCAGGGATATTGCTTATCAATTACTGTCACAGGCAAAACAGACTCAGCATGGGGAAAATGAATTCATTGCCCATTAAGAATGGAGTAGGATGATGAGAAACAAAGAGAAAACTGAAAAATTCATCTCCCCAACCTTCTTCCCAGGCTCAACTTCACTTCATTCCAAACTCCTTCCTCCCCTCCCCATGGTCACAGGGAGAATGGGAGTTGCAGTCAGTACATAACAGTTCCTCTCAACTGCTCCTTCCTCCTTACACTTTTTCTCCTCCACAGCATGTGGTCCCTCCCGTGGGATAGTCTTCCACACATTGTTCCAGCATGGGCCTGTCCCATGGGATACTATCTTTCAAGAAGAGATTACTGCAGCATGGATCCCCCACAGATCATACCTCCTGCCAGAAGCCTGCTCCAGAGTGGGCTTTCCATGAGCTAGAAGGCAGTTTCTTTCGCATTTTTTCCCTTCTCTCTCTCACAGGTGCTGCACAGCATTTTTTACCCTTTCTTAAATACATTCCCACAGAGGTGCCACCAGCACCGCTGACAGGCTTTGGCTGGTCAGAGCCGGCTGTAAGTGGCTGTGGCCAGCACAGGGCAACTCCTGGTCTTTTCCCAGAGAGGCCACCTCCTGCTACCAAAGCCTTGATGCTGCACCCAGCACTTGATCTTAAGCCAAACACATGAAAAATGGGTGGCTAATTGGGGTGAGCTAATGAAGTTCTAGCTGCAAAGCTAAAGCAACTAATAGTTCAGGGCTGAAAACTCAACAGGAAAAGAAAACACCACATAGAAACTAATACACATCCTTACCGAGATCTACCTTCCATGGGCTGTCTGTTAAGTATCTGGATGGGCCCTCTTGCACGAGAATGGATTTTGTCATCTACCATGTGCTTCAACCGCTGGTAATACGTAGGACCAATAAAGATCTGTGACGTGATTTTTCGACCAGTGAAGCCATTGTAAAGGACCTGAAGAAGTCAATGCAGTCACTGAATCATAAGGCTTACTATCCACCAAACGTGTATTAAAAAGATTACAATGAACTGATATTTTAGTTATACCTCATTTCCTCTTAGATGATAGCCATAATCTGATAAAAGATTGGAAATCTTCTGCACATTGACAGCATCATTAAAAGGTGTAGCATCACCAATTTCTCCCTTGTTTGCAGACACCTACAGAGAAGAGATTTGCAAAAGTTTGTCGCGTTTCTGAAGGACTGGTTATACCATATTAAGCTGTTTCAAACAGCTTAATGCTTGAATTGGAGATTTCGTGCCCATCATAGTACCCTATCTTGCTTTGTTTATCAGTACACAACTTAAAAAATACACAGTATCATCAAATTTGCTACTCCTTCTGCTAGGTTGGGAAAATGTCTGAACAAAAGTAACAAATGAGAGAGCACACTGTGGTGTCTGACTTGCTGGACAAAATTTACAGGACAGTAGGTCTTCCCCAAGAAACCTGCTTTTGCTATCCAGTAACTGCGGAACAATCCTTATTTTTCAGTGAAGTAACACCTACTAGGCAGTACTTATCATTACAAAAAAATCCCCAAAACAAACAAAAGCCCCTCCCCCAAATTTTAATTCATATTGCTCAGACATTCAGTATAGATTTTTCTTACCTTGCCCTGAAGACACTCAATCAAGTGACCAATGGTCATACGGGAAGGGATGGCATGGGGGTTGATAATGATATCAGGTGTGATGCCTTCACAGGTGAAGGGCATATCCTAGAGCAGGGAAACAGACAGTCAATTTTTCCCAGAATATCATTTTTAGGGAAAGTAGGTGCCTGGATCCAAAGTAAATCTTCTAAAGTGTTTCAAAGGCATTTAAATATCATGTAAGAAGGAGCTGTGTCCCCTTCAAAAAATATTTTAGCTACATTTAAGTCAACACATTGCACCTGAATAGGTATTCCAGAGACAATTCACTAAAGGCAGTTCAAATGCTAAGAATAGCACAGGTAAAATGTTAAGAAGGAAAAAAAAATTACTACCTCTTGCCTGTACTGGATACCACAGGTTCCCTTCTGACCATGCCTGCTGGCAAATTTATCTCCAATTTGTGGAATTCTTACAGAGCGCACCTGAAAGCCAGAGGGAAACATTCAACTGGTAACTTAAATACACAGCAGAGATTATTGAAAGCAGAAAGCACACAAATTAATGCTCACCCGAATCTTGCAGAATTTGTATCCTTCCTGGTTAAGGGTCACCATGACCTGATCTACAATGCCAGTCTCGCTAGTTCGCAGGAAAGTGCTGCAGTCTCTCTTTGTGAAGCGTCTGTTTGTGCTTTCCAGTTCATCTTCGTTCTCTGGCAGCGTTACTGTTTTGCCAATGATGACATCATCCCCAGACACACGTACCCCAGGTGCTATCAAACCATCATCATCAAGTTTGTCATAGATTGCGTGTCTCATACCTTGGAGTAAAAAAAGAAAAAACAGAAAGTAGACTCCCAAATTTTTCAACATATTGACTCTGTTGTTCTGTAGAAATTCAACAAGCCTGCTTGCAACTTCAGACAACTGCAAAAAGATCTAATTTTACATAAATATCTCAATTGGTGTATTAATAACAATTAATACAGACTTCTCTGCTGTCTTATATGTCCCAAAATGAAGACTGCATCAGTTCAGTAACATTAACAGCCTTGCCCACAAAAACTGAATTTAAAAACTCAAGTCTTTGCACACTCCTGTATCTTACCTTGGCAAGTTTCGCGTGTAGGCTTTTCAAAAACTTCCTCTTGGTCATACCCTTTTTTAGACTCCTGCTCTTTGTATGAGCGATAGAACACAGATCTGAAACAAAGTTACAAAGTCTTCTCCAGTGAAACCAGCATCATTTCCCCTCATCTGTAAATCTGAATTTCACTATAATCACCTTTTTATCACACATTATGGCTACCACTATTACTGACAACTAGAACCAAATAATGAGAATATGCCACAAAGCTTTCCTCTAATTTCCTGTTAACCTAACCATCAGTGAAGAGGGGAAAACAAAAACAGAACACCCCACCCAACAAACAAAAGTTTTCTGATGGTATTATGATGGTCACTTTTAAGACACTGTATCTCTAGATAACATGCTTATTTTTGACGAACTGCAGAGACTTTCAGATCTGCTTGACATCTCAGAAGTAGTTATTATTTCTAATGATTATTTACATCTTCAGCATCTCATATTACTTTCCTCCTTATACAAGCCACTTTGCAAGCTTTTTTAGGCTTCTACTGCTACCTTGCAGTGTCACCCTCATTATAACTGGAGCTAGGAAACATTCAATTTATAAAGGCTTCTTTCTGGGGCAGTAAAAAATAAATACCAAAATGGAATAGGTGGTACATTGCACAAAGGATGAACCATTCCTTACTGTGTTTTGTTTGCTAAGATACACACTCACTGTTTTCATTGTGCTGCTCCCTCCACCCTCATTAAAAAAAGAATTACAAAGCTTCTCAGGTTGGAAGGATTTGGAGAACGGTGTCTTCCAGCATAAAGATGAACTTTTCATGAGCCTTTGGACAACTCAGTATACTTTTTTTTTTTAATTCCAAGCAGTTAAAAAATTTACTGAGGCTTACCTGAAAAAGCCTCTGTCAACAGCAGAACGGTTCATGATGACAGAGTCTTCCTGGTTATAGCCTGTGTATGATGCAATGGCTACAATCGAGTTGATACCTATAATATGCAGAGCAAATACTTTGAAAGGATCCCCACGTTCCACTCAGACATTATTTGTAACTCAAAATAAGCTGTATTCTCTACAGGGAAGCTGTTTTACCCTTTCTGAGAGAAAATCTCCATGTCCCACACAGAAAAACATGTAGTATCAGCAAATCCAACTATGGGTAGAAAAGAGAGTCAAGAGTGACCCCTTGTGAAAAACCTAGCAAATACTAATAGAGAAAATGCTTTTTTTCCCAGTTAGATTGTAGCAGACTATGGAGGTAAAGCAGTTTCAGCTGCAGCACTACCGGTGCGTTTTCTGCAGGCTAGGTACCCAGCTACAAGCTAACACTTTTTAAATTGCAAACATTTGCTAAATACTCAGGTATTCTACATAACACTTGTGACATTGTCTAAACGAACAGTAGTATTTTTGTTCAACAGACATTAACTGACAACATACCTGCTGGTAACTCTCTGAATCGCAAGTACTCCATGGAGCGTGTTGTTACAAGGGGCTTCTGGGGATAATACAACACGTGTGCCAGCGTATCCATACGGACATGGAAGTTTGTAATGTAAACTCCCATGGCCTGTTTACCCATAGCAGACTGGTACGTGTTCCTGGGAGACTAGACAGACAAGAGAAGACCAGCAATTATGCACATAAAGCTCTTTACACACACCTGTGGGTTTTCTATCAGATTTATAAAAGCAGGATGTTGGAAGAGGTGCACTGACCTGGTTGTGATCTGGGAAAGGGATAATAGATGCACACACTCCCAGGATCATGGATGGGTGAATCTCACAATGTGTGTATGTTGAACAATACGCCACACCTTTCTCTTGCAAGTCATCTGGAGTCATTGCCAGCATCACAGTCTCTTCTTCCAGTGTATCAATGTACTCTACCACACCACTGGCCACAAGATCCTGCCAACTGAATAACCAGTAACTACATTAGCACATAAAATGGGTCTCTTCAGCAGTAACAAGAACAAGGACTTCCCTGGCTTATTATTAGTACCACTGCCTCCGTGTGACTAAAAAAAATTAAACTACCTGGCAGAGAAAGCATCTTTGTGCGGCACAAAGCTTTAAACATATCTCTCTCCAACCTGCGGGAATGTGCAGCTTCCAAGATGGAAAATGACACATTCAGTTGAATTGCAGGAACGTCTCTCACCTGTAATTGTTATACTCTCGTTCCTTCAGTTGGTCAATATGCCTTTTCTTCAACAGCAACTTCTGTTTCTCCACGATTAAAAGGGGTCGACAAATTCTGCCTGCATCGGTATAGATGCGGATTTCTCGCTCACGGATGTCTCTGATCATTGAGACCTGCACAAGAAAGCAGCACCCTGTGAGTACAAAGCCTCTGCTTGGATCAGAACCACAGAACACAAAACAGGGTAAGTAAATTCCCTAAAGCAAAGACTTTACAGGCACTACCATCAGCAGAGAACAAACGTTAACACTCCTACAACAGTAGCATTTCAGAAGACTATTTTCAACTGTTTTTTTCAACTGTTTTCTCTTTAAAAGCAAGCAACAACTCCTCCCTCCCCCCCACAAATGCCCCAAACCCCAAACAACAAATCACACACAACATCAAGTAACAAATAAACAAAAGGCACCAAACCCAAAAAACTCCCCAAACAAAACACAAACCAAAATTAAAACAAAAACTCAATGTGAAGTATATTCAGAAGGAGACTGGCAAATAATTTGGCAAGATATTTGGAGCTTGCAAACTAGTATCAAGGCATTATCCTCTCTTGTCTAAAAGGACACCCAAACTCTAGATGTAAAATTTATACCTCTGACACAATGATGTCCATCTGACGGCGTAGCTTCCTTAGGGTATTCATGAGCTGCTCTGGATCTTTGTGTATTCCTACCCAGCAGCCATTAACAAAGATCTTGGTAGCACTAGAAAAAAGGAAAATGAACAAATAATAATTAAAAAAAAAACACACCAAAACCCCTCACACCTTTGAAGTCTTGTGCAGGACAAAAAACTTAAGTCTGTTTAAACAGTTTCATTTGCACATACTCAGCTATTGCTGCTGGAGAGATTTCTTCCAGGTTTTCCATGCTCCACTCTTCCAAGAATTCCAAAATTGGGGATGGCTGAGATCCCACAGAAATGTAAGCCATCAGGGCTAAGTTCTTCACAAGTCCTACTGCATGACCCTAGCAGAAACACAAAGTTAACTTGCATTTTCAAATCAACAGATTCGCCCCAAAAAGATCCAAGAACTTAAACTTCAACTCCTCAAGGAACTGGACACAAAACATGCTAATTACTTTATTAATTCCTGGAATTCAACCACAGAGTTGGCTATAAAACCAAATATTCATGTCAGCATTTTTAAAAAAATGCAAGCAATCATCCCCAGTGCCATGGCTACAAAATGACCAGCAGAAAAAGGCAGTACTGACATAAAAAATACTGCTTTCCTTACCTCTGGGGTCTCAGCAGGGCAAACCATTCCCCACAGCGTATTGTGCAGCTGCCGGGGCTTTGCCAGTTTCCCATCTCTCCCGATGGGAGAATTCAGGCGTCTCAGGTGGGAAAGCGTAGATGCAAAAGTCAGGCGGTTTAACACCTGCACACAGCAAGGAATGCAGTTAGTCAAAGCTTCTTAGGTATGTTGTTGACAGGCAGCACATTAGCACAAATGATCAGTGCCCTCTAGAAAGGATGCACTCAAAAACAACTAAAATAGCTCTGTTAGCTACACTTCTTAGTTATTAGGAGCAAATCACCATTTACACTCTGAGAAGAGTCTGCTCAAAGCTTCTCAAAAATGAAGGACAATCTATTTTTACAGCCTGAACTGTGAGAGTTTATTTAAAATGCAAACAAGTCCCTCATGCACATACATCAACAACACTCTATCCAGGGACACCTATCATCTTTGCCATTTTCTTTACTTTGATTTCCCCAAATTATGATCCCACCAGGGCTCCAGACAACAAAATGTGCCGGTATTTAAAAACCGACACCTTTTTTCTGTTTCCATCCTTAGGAGAAAGGGACTCAACTAAGCACTACACTGCTCCTAAAGTCAGTGCTCCTCATCATTTGCTGTGGAATATGTAACTTTTATATGACACTCAAGTTTCTTTAACCACCTGTGAAGGACTGGAAGTAATTACAGGAAAGAAATCCATCCTTCTAAAAGATACCCTAGGATCTAGGAATTTACCACACACACAAGCATATGCTCTAACACAAAAGAAAAAAATCTTTAGAAGAGTTATACCAACTGTTCAGCAGTTAATAAAAAACCAAACCATTACAAAAAAAACCAAAAAACCCAAACCACACACCTGAACCAACTATTAGGATCTTCATCTGTGTCAGCTAAGGAAGTTTCCTTCCAGAAATGCTTCTACTTAACATACAACATGCATGGCTGCCAAGCCATGTTAAACCCTTCCATGATACAGTTTTTCTCTTATGTAAACCTGAAAAAATTGTACCTGAGATACTCCTGCTCTGGCCTGATGAGCTTTCTTCTGGTCACCCCAGTTTCCAGTTGCCAATGAATACTTCAAACCATCTGAAATAATTCTCGTTTTAATTGCCAGTTCCAAGTTGAAATCTTTCCCTCTGTCAATAAACTTTTGTGCATATATTCTCACTTCCTTCAGCAAATTCTTAAACATTCTGTAGAAGAAAGACACCAAAAAACATGATTAAATAGTGCTGCAGTAATTCACCATACTCAGTGCTATTTGGAAAAAAAGTCACTGACCTCCTGAAAAGAGAGAATTTGTAACTAGCAAGGGGGCAGAAGGGAATAAAACAAATGAACTTCTTTGTGAACATCAACAAAATTTGCTCCAAAACAAGTCAATGCTAGCCACCAACTGTGATAGGAAACTTAACCACTCCATGAAAAAAATCATAGTCACATACAGGCTTTGTTGACTAAGACTCGCTCTTGGACACAACAGAATTAGTCTGACTGATTTAGAAGCACAGAGTTGGCAATGCCTCTGTCATTACTTATGTCCAAAGAAAACGTGATACTTACCCTCTGAAGAGGAAAGCCAACAGTGGCCCAGCAAGATCCAGTCTTTTGTTGCCATAATGATCTCTATCATCCAGCTCTCTTCTCCCCAGTGCTGCCAGCAACAATCTATGAACCATATACCTAAGCAAATAAGATAGCTTATGTTTTAAACTGATAACAAGTATTGAAAACAAAGATTACATGCTTTCACAGACAAATCAGTGAACTCTTTCCTAAAGGCTGTCTATTCCAGATCTTTAGGATAC
>JAYRBT010000139.1:18681508-18692342 GCA_036023395.1 Myiotriccus ornatus | reverse complement strand
AACAAAGATTACATGCTTTCACAGACAAATCAGTGAACTCTTTCCTAAAGGCTGTCTATTCCAGATCTTTAGGATACTAAAACAGACTTCTTCAGCATATCCTGAGAGGTAAATGACCCATGGAAAGTTCAGGTTGAGGGCAGAGAGAAGTCAACATTTAAATCACAATTAAAATGTCTCTTCTGCTACAGTCTGTCTTGTTCTGTAATATGGGCTCTGTTTAAGCATTTGCAATCAGGTGTAAAATGGCAAGTCTCCTGATGCTACAGTTCATCTGCATACCAATAAGCAGTGATCAAGATGATATGCTAATAGTTTACATTACAATCAGCTTATCAGTAGTTACCTACATATTAGTTATCAATTTCTATATTTTGTCCACGCAAAAGGTCATTTATCACTATCATCACATCTAACTTAAGATCTAGAATGTGTTGAAGGCTCATTTTGTTTCCTTATTTTCCCCCTATTTTATTGGAACTTGCATTTTCTCAGCCTCAAAAATATACCAGTGCCCTAAAGTTTATCACTGAGTATCCAGAAGACCAAGCTTAAAAACAAACTTCCATTCAGTGTGTTCTTCCAATCATATACATATATGAGAATAAAGTATGTATTCAGGGTCCATTTGCAGATGTGAGACAGAGTTCTGGCATACCCTAGGAAATAGGCCTTTTTGGTTTCACAGAAGTCACTGACACCAACATGTGGGAGCATTTCTTTCTGCAGGACTTCTTTAGCATACTTGATTCTCTTCTCTTTGGTGACACCTGGCTTTGCACCTCTTGAGCCAATGAAGTTTAGAGCAACATTCTGCTCCTGAATGACAAATGCTTCATCCAGAGAAGGTTTGACCTAAGGCACAAAAATACAGCAAAATCCTGTAGCATCCAATGTCTGTTGGGGTTGAAGGAAACGACAATAGTAGTTTGCTAATGATTCTTTCCAGGATCTGCTAATTGTTGATCCATGTATTTCTGGCAACAGTAATGAAGCATAGTGGAAGAACACAATTTAAACTTCAGAAACAGTTCTCATTTGAGTACGTTCTAGGCCTGTTGCTCTTTCAGGTATAATCAAGATTTCACAATAAAGTCAGTGGCACAGGAGAAGATCCTATCTCTCCAAATACATATTAACTTTTCTGAAATTTCTATTGCACTCTGTTCACTTCAAGTACTCATTAGAATAGATTCAGGTAGAAAACTTTTAAGAGTTCTAATAGATAAGCCACAGAAATAATAAAGAAACAAACTACAAATGGAAAATGGACAATGCTTTAAGTATGATCAGCCACATCTACACATCACCAACCATCAAAACAAGAAATAATTTAACATATATTACCATTTCCATCATTTCTGGATCTTCAAAATCATATATGATGTGCTCTAAAATGTCCCTGTCGGACACAAAGCCTAGTGCACGAAAGACAATAATGATGGGGACTTCTTGTTTGATATATGGCAAAGTTGCTACAATGCGCTGGCCAATAGCACTCTTCTTTGCACCCTGGAAAGATGGGGAAAAGAACGTGCCTTTAAAAAAAAAATCTCTCTGAATTTGGACGATACATTGTAAGTGTATTTATTCAATTTTCACAGGGAAACATGACTTCTCAGCAGGCCAATTGAGGAGCTGTTCTGAAACCTTACTCTGGCAACAACTTGATATTCTAAAATATTTAGAGCTTTAGAAGTCTGCAAAAACTTGTGAAAGTTTTTGCTGATACAAAGGAATGTAAATTCTACTTTTTCACCCATACACATAATTTCTCTCCCTCTGTAAATCTGCCAAGAGCAATCCTATCCATCTTCAGTATCCCTTCTGTCAGCTTACACCCAGCTTTTCTAACCCACTGTGCAAGTGATCATTCAAGAAGCTGATCCCCTTTTCCAGAAACACTGTGTGATGCAGAGGGACTCAAGAGTGCCCCAGACACCAGGAGTGAGAGTAGTGTAAAGCTTCTATTAAAGCTACTCTTGGAAAATTTCACATCATCAGTGCAATAGTACTGATGAGTACAGACACCTTCTGCTTTAGAATTTACAAGTAGTACTTATTTCCCCTCAAAGAATGCACAACTACATGTTAAACATGAATTTATATGTGGGCTGCAAAATACATCTAAATATTTGGTCTCTGCTCCTATTTTTGTCCTTTGTCAAAAAATAGGACACAGCTTGTTTAGATTTTTTAAAAACTCATGTACAGTAATTATTAAACTATTTTTAGCCTCACCCTAAAGCCTGCCACAAATGGAGTCCTCATTCCAATCCTCAAATAATTTATCATAGAGACAGGGATAACGTATGACTAACAGACTACACTTTCATTTAATTTACCTTCTTTACAACTTAGCATCAAGAGAAATTTCTTCTCAAAATCCCAAAAGCAAATGACACAAAGAGACAGGACAGTAGCAAAACTCCTAAAACAATCTCTCTGGTAAGCGCCAGGGTGGGGGTTATTACTGCCCAGACATACCTGCCCGCCTCTGGCCAGCATGCTAACCCATATAGTACTCGTGGGTCGAGAGGAATTTTCCAGACAAGATCTACACTCTCCTGTGTAGGCATACTTTGAATCTTTCTTTGCAAACACATACACTGTGTTTGTAGCCATTTTCTCTTGAGCAATCAGAACCTGTGGGAGAAAGAACAACACTGGTAAATACCTGACAAAAGAGCACGCTCAAAGTAACAAGCACAGTGCGTTTCTACTATTCCTTCAGGTGCCTTAACAGTAAGAGCATTGCACAGCATGAAGTCAATCTGCCAGGTGCAGTTGGATTATACTCTACATTTTAAAAAATTCAGATTTAAGCAAAACATACAGCTAGTTAAGACAGAATAATCAAAACGAGACTCAGGGAACACTGTTCTCTGTGATGCACTTACCGCATCTGCTGGCTGTGCCGAGACATTTCTGTTAGCTTTAGGCACAACACTGATAAAGAAAGCATTTCACTACTTGTTTTTCCAAGGCCAAGGCACTATACAGGCATTTAAACTTAAATGCCAGCTGTAACACTCAAAGACTGATTTGTTTTTTTTCCCCAAGAAGAAAAATAAAATTTTAATGCTTTTGCTGTGTTTACTCAGGTATCAGTTACAAAATACGGGAAGTTTCACTGGTGAGGCACTAGTTTGTAGAGGATATGATTTGCTGAAGCTGCATCCACAGCAATGGAGGGAAGAATCTAATTTTATAATAGCTGTGAACAACCTGCAGGACACTTGGAGTGAAAGAGTGCCTCATTTTAGGTGCATGCTGCTCTGCAATGCTGGAAATGGAAAGGAAAATATCTAGTGTACTTAGTGGCATTCAGTGCAAAACAGTTCATGTAGCTGAAGAAGGGAAGAACTGAAGATGGGAAATGTGCCTCAGGGAAGAAGAAAAGGTAGCTTGAGAAACTCCTAACAGAGGACTAAAAGCCCCTCTCTCTGCAAGATCAGGAGCACCCACAGTAACTCTGATACACTGGAATAAGAGTGCTTTTGCTCCTGGCATATGGAAACAAGCAACAGAACTTCCAGTGTCTGTAAAGACATCTATGCAAGGTATAAGCCCTTACCTTCTCTGATCCATTGATGATAAAGTAGCCACCAGGATCAAGCGGGCATTCATTCAGTTCACAAAGATCACGGTCAGTTAAGCCATTCAACAAACAGTATGTCGAACGTAACATAATAGGAATTTTTCCTATAAAGGTTTTCTGATGCTGCGTCTGTAATTGATCCTCCCCTTCTTTAATGACTGTTTTAGTTATATCCACATACAAGGGAGCTGAATACCTACAGAATAAAAACACCACTGCGTTATCTGACAGTCATTAACCTTTCTGTACAACCTTGAGTAATGAATGTAGTTATTCAAGCACTCACTGGTATATAACACATTATTACCACATCATCAATCATAATCTGATCTGATTTAAAAACTAGGTATGGAATTTTAAATAGAAGAGTAATTATTAACATTTTCAAGGCACTACTATATTGAAAAAGACTATAAATTAATAATGGAGAGGCAGTTCTCCCTTGTCTTTATCCACTCCAGAGTTGGCTCTTACGTAAGGTTTCTCAGCCTGGCTTCATTAGGCATCATTGGTGAGGGTGCTCCATCTCTTTCCCAATGTGTAGGTTTGGAGAGATAGATTTGTTCAAACTTCAGCAGATATCGGGGCTGGAAAACAAGAGTACATTTACTTGTAATGGAAGAAACATCCATTTTGGTTGTTCAAGAGAGGCCCTTAGTAGCAACCTTTGAAAACCTGGACCTAACTTCAGCCAAAGAAAGCTAACAGAAGATGTCAGCCATAAACCTTTCTTGCCATGCTAAAGCTACTGAAAATCAAAATTCCACCAAAACTTGCTTTTGGCTACCTGATTTGCTCTACCACATCTCTGTCTGTGCAGTTTGGCATGGTAATTGACAATATGAGCCACAGAAGCCATTTGTTCTTGGTCACTTCTCAACCAGCAGGACAGAGTAACTCTATACAACAGGGAAGTTCAATTCCATGGATAACAAAGTTCTTGCATGTGTTTCTCAGTCAGATACCTTATTGTATGACAACTTAGCCACATATCCCAGACTCCAAATCCTTCTGTCCTATTGACTGCACGAGCAGAATAATTCAGATGTACTTCCATCTCTTGAGACAGGGCCTGAATAAATCCGACGTAAAATGATTTTGACTGTAAAAACACATAATTTCTGTCAGGGTTCCCCACTTACCGGCTCTTCCACTTCTCCTGAGGCATGCTGGGCTTCAGCTTGTAAATCAATTGGTGGAGCATCTTCAACAATTCTCTGCACAGACATCTGAATAAACTCATCAAAAGAATCCAACTGTTGCCTGACTAAACCCTTTTCATCAAAGTAGGAGCTAGAAAAAGAAAAGGTACATTAATGAACAAGAAAATTTAATTCACTTATTTCACAGATCGACAACCTTAAGATTTATAACAAAACCTACAAAAGCCATGAAATGCAGTAGAGAATCAAACATATTCACTTATCCCAAGGCATGAGTTTCAAACATAGATGTTCAAAAACGTTTAACAATTCTCTCACTGCCTGAAGACACAGACACTACAAAGTGCCACATGTGTTTCCACCTCTTGGCTAGGCCATGACTGCACACACAGTCTACCTTAAATTATGATGACAAACCTCAGTGAAAGTGACTTCAGATAAAGTTTTACCAACCACGTCTTTAAATTATTTTGCTTTAACTAATTTTCTAAGCTGCAGTAAACTGAGAGCATGCCCCTAAGTCCAAGTAATAGTTCTCAGAACTTCTTTTGGCTTGTATTTCCCGTTTCAGCTTCACTCCTCCAGATTTCCCTTAGCCTTTGGGTGACCTAGCTTCAACCCAGCACAACCTAACTGTAAAAATCAAAGCCTAAATTAGAAGCCCCGCATCCCAACTTTTGATGGGATTAACTAAACACGTCTGCTCCAGCAGCTCCTGCCAGCAAGCTCCTGTACCTCAGTGAGGTATTACTGAAGCGAGCCAGGGAACCTACATTGCCTCAGCTTCTGTCCCATCACTGCCAAGATCTCCAGAGGAAACTGGCAAGAACTACCCCCCTACCAATACCTTCAGGCTTTCCCAAGAAGGGTAGCACACCCTTGGCCATTGTGCTGTTGCTGCACAGTCTGCCATTGCCCAAGGGGAAGGAGGAAGAGCAAGATCAACCTGTGTCACAGAACAGTTGAGGTCTGGATGTCACCCTGTCCTATCACTGCACTGAAGCAAAGTCACCTAGAGCTGATTACCAGTAACCAGGCCCAGACAGCTTTTGAATAACACCAAGGATGGAGATGGAGACTCCAAGACCTCTCTGGACAACCTGTGCCAGGGGCTGGTCACTCCCACAGTAAATGAAGTGTTTTGTCATATGGAATGAGGTGCAGCTTCAGCTGAAGAATTGGTAATAGATACCTCCCACATGTCTGAAAGTAAAGACAGCTTTACTGGGCTGCAAACGAAAGGATGTTCTTCTGCCTCCAAAGTTTCTCATCTCTGCTCTGAACATGCTACAACACACATTTCATCGTAACCAAGCCTGCAGCTCCCAGGCTGTGTCCCTAGCAAAGTGGACGCCACCTGTGAGGCCGAGAGCACACACACTGAAGGGTTAAAGAACAGCAAGTTTTAGCCAGTCACCTGATGACAATCCAGCAGGCTTCTTGCCACAGGTCGGGCGTGATTTCATCATCGTCCTCATCATACTGCATATCTGCGGGGAAAGAAGCACAGCGTGTGAGCCAGGCTCCCATCACCACCTCAGTTTCCCTCCTGGCCGGCTGAGGGATCCTCCGGCACTGCAGCAGCACCTCTGGCTGATTTTCTGATTAACAGGAAGCTGAACATGAGCCAGCAGTGTGCCCAGGTGGCCAAGAAGGCCAATGGCATCCTGGCCTATATCAGGAATACTGAATCCAGCAAGACCAGGGCCAGACTGATTAGGCCACACTTGGAGTACTGTGTCCAGTTCTGGGCCCCTCAGTTCAGGAAGGACATCGAGGTGCTGGGGCAAGTCCAAAGAAGGGCAACAAGGCTGGTGAAGGGACTAGAGCACAGGCCCTGTGAGGAGCAGCTGAGGGGGCAGGGGCTGTTCAGCCTGAAGAAGAAGAGGCTCAGGGGAGATTTCTTCACTCTCTACAACTCTCTGAAAGGAGGTTGTAGCCGGGTGGGGGTCGGTCTCTTCTCCCAGGCAAGAGGGCACAGTCTTAAGCTGTGCCAGGGGAGGTTTAGGTTGGATATCAGGAAGAAGCTCTTTACGGAGAGAGTGACTGGGCATTAGAATGGGCTCCTCAAGGAGGTGGCGGAGTCACCGTCCCTGGAGGTGTTTGAGAAGAGAGTGGATGCGACACTTAGTGCCATGGTCTAGTTGGCAAGGTGGTGTTAGGTGGAAGACTGGACTCGACGATCTTAGAGTTCTTTTCCAGCCTAGCTGATTCTGTGATTCTGTGGCCGCCCGGCTCCCGCGGCAGAGCCCACCGCGCCCAGCGCGTCCCCCCCACTCCCGGTTCCTACGGGCCCCGCGCGCCGCCCCTGCCCGCCTTGTCGGGACGTACGGGAGAAAAAAGCGGGGAAGCGGGGGGAGGGAAAGGGGGGAAAAGGTCTCACCTTCGTCGGCGTCGTACATGGTGGCGGCGGGCAGGGGCGCGGGGGGCGAGCGGCGCGGCGAGCGGCGAGCGGCGAGCGCGATGGCGGCGGCGGGAAGGCGGCTGCGCGCGCTCCGACGCGTCCCGCGAGGCGCCCGCGCGCCCCCGTGACGTCAGGCGCCCGTCGCGACGGCCGCCGTGCGCGCCGCCCCGGCCATGCTGCGGCTGCTGCCGCCGCTGCTGGGCCGCCTGGCCCGCGCTCAGCCCCGCGCTCAGCCCCGCGCTCAGCCCCGCGCTCCCGTGCGCCGGCTGCGGCGGGGCGGGGGGCCGCCGGCGGCGGGCGGCGGGCAGGAGGAAGAGCGCTTCGTGTTCCTCGAGTACGAGCCGGACCCGGCTGAACCGGCGGCGGCGGCGCCGCAGCGGGAGCAGGAGCCGCTGCGGGAGCGGGAACGGGAGCGGGAGCCGCGGCGGGAGCGGGAACAGGAGCGGGAGCGGGAGCCGCGGCGGGAGCGGGAGGCAGGCAGGGAGCGGCGGGCTCGGGGCGCAGCGGCGGGGATCCCGGGCGTGCCCGACCCGTCGGTGCCGCCGAGCGGCGTGAGCTGCTCGGGCTGCGGGGCCGAGCTGCAGTGCGCGGACGGCGGCGCGCCGGGTTTCGTGCCGGCCGAGAAGTACCGCAGCCTGGCGTCGGAGGGCACGGCGGGGCTGCGCGGCGCCGTGTGCCAGCGGTGCTGGGCGCTGGCGCACCACGGGCGCGCCCTGCGGCTGCGGCTGCCGCCCGACGAGCACCGGCGGGTGGTGAGCGCGGCGCTGCGCCGCCCGCCCCGCCACGGCCGCGGGCCGCTGCTGCTCTACGTGCTCGACGTGCGGGAGCTGCCCGACCCGGTGCTGCCGCAGGTGCCGGCGCTGCTGGGCCCCGGCGTGCCCGCCTCGGGCGTGCTGGTGGTGGGCAACAAGGTGGACCTGCTGCCCGGCGACGCCCCCGGGCACCTGGGGAGGCTGCGGAAGAGGGTGGCGGAGGCCTGCGCCCGGGCCGGGCTGGCGGGCGACGCGCTGGTGGATATCCGGCTGGTGAGCGCCAAGACGGGCTTCGGCATGGAGGGGCTGGTCAGCCGGCTGCAGCGCTCCTGGAAGTGCGCCGGGGACGTGTACCTGCTGGGCGCCACCAACTCCGGCAAGTCCACGCTCTTCAACACCCTGCTGCGCTCCGACTACTGCAAGTCCCGCGCCCCGGACGTCGTCGACAGGGCCACCGTGTCCCCATGGCCAGGTCAGGGAACGCCCCGCTTCCTTCTCCCCGGTCAGCGAGCCTCTGGGCTGCCCTCGGCCACCCTTGTGGCAGGAGAACCTGTCGCCAGACAGGAACCCGCCACCCCGAGCACCCCCGTGGTCGGCAGCGAGCTCCTGATCTGCGCCATACGTCAGATTGTCACCTCTGGGCAGTGGCTGAGGGAGCTGGGGGTGGATAACCTGGAGAAGAGGAGGCTTGGGGGAGACCTTCTCACTCTCTACAACTACCTGAACAGGGGTTTTAGCCAGGTGGAGGTTAGTCTCTTCTCCCAGGCAACCAGTGACAGGACAAAGAGGACATAGTATTAAGCTGTGCCAGGGGAGGTTTAGGTTGGACGTCAGGAGGAATTCATGGAAGGGTGATTAAACATTGGAATGGGCTGTGCAGGGCAGTGGTGGAGTCACTGTTCCTGGAGGTGTTCAGGGAAAGGCTGGATGTGGCACTCAGTGCCGTGGTCTAGTTGCATGTTGGTTTTCAGTCATAGGTTGGACTCGATGATCTCAGAGGTCTTGTCCAACCTCGTTGGTTCTGTGATTGCTCAGGGAAGCAGGTGTAGGAAGCATGCGCTGAGGGTGCTGCACGTCCCGGAGCTCTAAGGGGCCCAGTAAACCAGAGATGGCCTGCATGCTCCCTTACCGGTGGGGATGGTGCCTGATCCACACACCTTGTCCTATCCCTATCAATTAGGGATGCCCTCCAGTTTGGAGAATCCAGGAGGTAGTCTGGTGAGCACCTGTAGGCCAAACCAAGATGCTGGAGGTGAGACTTGCCTGAGGTGTATTAAGTCGTCTTAACACCACTTGGCTCTGAGATCCTTTTATTCAAACTAAATGTGAGAGCAGGTCTCAAGTAGGTGGATGACTCCTTTTTGCTGCCCTGACTTTGGAGGCTGGTACTTTATGGGAGCAGCTGTATTTCAACCTCTGACTTCATGTTACTGTGTTTCACCAAAAGGTTGGAAGTGCAATTTTTTTTTTTTCTTGTTCACGAGAGCTTAAATGTACCAGTTATTCAAGAGACCCAAAGGTACCTTCTGTGTTTTTTTTTTCCAGGAACAACACTGAACCTGTTGAAATTTCCTATTATTAATCCTACATGTGACAGGATATTCCGAAGGCAGGAGAGGCTGAAAGAGGAGGCAGCAAAAACAGAAGATGACCTAAGCAGTGAAGAACAAAAGTACCTTAATCACCTTAAAAAGCAAGGCTACTTAGTGGGTGAGTATTGCCTGAGTAACAGTATTGCCACTCTGGACAGTACCAATGAAAATATTGCATTACACAAAGGATTGTTAACTCCTTAATTTGCTGTCGAATCCAGTTGTTTGCAAGTAATTTCTTCCCACACTGATAAGAACTCGCATTTAATTACTGGAAGAACATGTTATCTGTAGAAGTAGTAAAAAATTTCCAAGTTTGCATTTAAGTTATTTTGACCGCTGTTTGCTCCTATAGTAATGGGGACAAGATATCTATCTCCTCCATAAGCAGCATCATTAGCACTTCTTTTAAGTACTTACTTGTCAACTGCTGCAGTAGCATTGCAGAGGTTTCCTCTGTGCAATGTACCTCCCGTCTGAACTAGGCTGGCAAATTCTGACAGCTTAGTAGTTTACAAGGACATCGCACTATGGGGCCATCTCTCATTCCTGAAGGAAGAAAACAAGTTTAATTTTTAAATAATCGCGTTTTGGGCTGCAGGCCATGGTGGTTGTACATCATTTTGGTATGTCCCTAAAAGAGGGGGTTTACAGAAGATAGCTCTGTTTTTCAAGTAATTTTGTATTTGGAAGTCTGAGGCACTGAAAAAAGAAGGCAGCTTGCTTTACCATTAATTGGAAATAATGGAGTGTCTGTGATCTGGTCACTGGTGAGATTTCGGGGCTTGAGGAATCCTAATCAAGAATTATAGAAAGGATTTCATTTTGGCTTTTGAACACACAAATTTCTAGTAACGTTGTGTATTTCTCATGTTTATGTTACTGATGTGCATATTTTAAGCCAGGAAAGGGGGCAGATGTTTGATTGAGGGAAAGGCAAGTTAATAAATTAGTTACCAAGAAACCTTTCATTTTAATCCAGGAAGAGTTGGAAGAACATTTCAACGGCAGAAGGCTAGCCCTGTGGTTGACTTTGATCCTGACATGCTCTCCTATAGCGTAGATGAAGACCCCAAACATACGCCTAAGAAGCGAGTGGAAAGGGAGGAGTTCACACACAATGAAGTGAAGGATGCTCGCTGGTGTTTCGACACTCCAGGAATTGTAAAGGAAGACTGTGTAGGTACTCTGTGGTGCTGTGTTTCGGGATGACAGGGTACGGTAGGACTGTTCAGCTTTAGCTGTGCCTGTGGAAGAGTATTTCTGCTGCAGTCCTGGGATTAGGATTCTTTTGATTTGGGAATTGTGTTAAGGCATGGTTT
>JAYRBT010000139.1:18645428-18667319 GCA_036023395.1 Myiotriccus ornatus | reverse complement strand
TGCATAAACCTTCTCTCTACTTAAAGTAATTGTGTGGGGGGTGTGAAAGCAAATTGACCCAAAGCAAAACCACGACACCTGATGAGCTTTTCCCTGTCACTCACACTTCCTTGTAGCTTAGAAAGTCTGCCAGTATAAAATATGTTTTATTGATAACAAAGAGAATAGACCACCTGGCTATTTCAGCATCTGAGGTTAATGAGGACCCCCTTTAACCTCCTGTGACTTTTTTTTCCAAGTGGGCTGTGGGTGAGAACAGAAATATGGACAGATATCCCAGATCAGCTAACCATGGATAACTGTACTGAGTGTAAGTTTTCATAATTAGTGAAAAAGAGGAAAGCTGGATTTTTCCTAGTGCTTTTCATAGCGAGAACAAGCTGACTTGGAAAGGTTTGTTTTGTTTGCTTTTAGGAAATTAATAGTTGTGGTCCTGATTCAAACATACTTATGTTGCTAACCACAAATTACTGATGCTTTCCAAACAATCTTTCAGTTATTTCTCACCGTACACTCTCTTACAGAGTGGCACTAACAAAACTGCATTACCTTTTTTCATCAAAGGAAGGAGGCAGCGTTGAGATGTGTTTAGCATCAGGTGATACCCAGGGGAAAAAGATCTTCATAGGATAATATCTGCTGCTCAGGTCCATCAGAATGGAAACTTAATGGTAACTCATAAGTGAGAGATACATATGAAGTAAAAGCAAATACATGCCAGGCTAGTCTGAAAACTAGCAGATCTGCTTTAGGATGCTCTTAGTCTTACCACCCATTACACTTAAGGCAAGGGAAACAGTGGGTTTGTACAATGCATGCATTTGAAGGCTCCGAGACATATAACCTAATACCATATTTGTAAAGGTTTTTAGGGGCAGGTAACTTCTAGTGATTTTACTGAGTGCGGACACCTTAGCAGCTCTTGAAGACATTTTTCTTGTATGGGCTCAAGTTAACAGGATATTTAAAAACCCCAAAACCAAAACAGTAAAACATTTCCTCATAGTAACATAGCATTCAGGTTTGAGATACTGAGGTAGTTTGGTGACGGAAGGGGTGTAGATCCCTTAGAAATCCCCAGCAAGGATTCTTCATGTACGTAAATTAATCCCTTCATATCCTTGACTCCAGTCAGACATTTCTGAGCCAAACTCACCAACTCCATTATGGCTGGAAGCAATGCAAGGAGGAGGATAGAGGATCTCCTGTGTCACCACACCAGGTCTTTCAACAGCCAGGCGCTACCAGCAGGTCCCAGATGACAGTGACAGTTTTCCTTCTGGGCTGAATTGAGCTGCATTGAAATCAGGAAAATCTGTCTGAACAAATCATGCTACTTACCAGTTCCTCAGAAGGGTCATTCAAGGGCTGCTTTGTTCTGTTATGTGGAACATACACCTCACTGTGTGGTAATTAGGACCTTTGGCAGACTTTAGAAAGGTTAGTCTTATATATAAGCCTGTTACAAGAGCCTCAAGGGCTGTTGAATTCATAGGTACTTGCCCCTGTAGCTACAAGCCCGGTAACCCCAGACACAGAGCTCTTTCCCACCTAGTTTCATGGTGCAGTATCAGTATTTGTCACTTGGTATTTACAGATAAAAAGCTGGCATTTCAGGGGACACTTAGTTTCCTGTATTTAATAGGCTTAAAGTAGAGGATCAGTTCTTCACCAAGTTTTTTCTTTCTGTACCGCTTGATGGCACACTTGCACTAACATACTGCAGGCTGGAGGCAAGACAAATCAACACGTAAATCCTGTCCAAAGTTGTTCCACTTAATTTGTTCTGCACCATGAATGTACCTGTTTAATTGATTAAAGGAATCTAGCACTGTAGTATTGAGTAAGAATAAGCAGGGCATACAAAATAATTACACCAAGAAAGCCCTGTGTTTTGCAATTTTAATCCCAGATGTTGCCTGGGTAATTCATTACTTTCTCATTCTTTCAATAAGTTTGGTAAGAAACTTGCCTTTGTCCTACTGAACCTTTTGTTCCAAGGGTGACAAATTTTCCTTGCCCAATATTTTCTTCTTCCTCTTTCTAGAAGGCTTGTAGCAGGTTTGTTCATTGCATGTGTTCATGTATGTTTTGGGGTTTTCTTTTGTCCTTTCAGTTCAAAAGCAGCAATAATTGCTACTGAAACTTAACAATGATACTTCTGTTTGGCTAAACTGTAGGCAGAAATTAGTTTATGTCCTTTGAATAATAAAATTAGATTCAACTTCATATCAAAGTTACATTCTCCAGTGGTCTATATGAGGTTAATAATGAGTATTAAATATTATCATATATGCCATTTCTCTCTAGTGGTTATAAAAGCACCAGTGACTGCTGCAGATGCTTACAGGCCATTTTGTGACTACAGGCCATTTTGTGGATTTTGTGACTTCATGAAGAAAGTATTGAAACATTTATCATGTCTTAATATGGAGAATCTCAATGAAGCAACGTAAACGACCAGGATCTGAAAGTAAGAAATTTCAAGGTCTGGGGTGGAAACTTCAGAGGGTGGCTGACTGTCATAAGGGCACCTATTCAAGGGCTGGGATTCAAGTTCTGAAGGAGAACCTCAAAGGGAAAACTGGAAGCACCTCAGTAGAAATGCTTGGGTGCCAAGTGACCCTTGGATTTAACAAAGCCTAAATGCCACCATCTTTTTTTTTTAAAAAAAATTTACTTGGTCCACAATAGAGCTGCTAACAATATTTTCTGGCGATGACTTTAACTGTCTGTTACTTTGACACTTCATCAGCTCCTCGAGGGCTAAATTAGCGAGTTCAGACTTCTTGCCTTTGTTCTGTAATTATCCTTGTTTAACTTTGTGAATGTGTTCTCCTCCTCCCCTAACACTCCTTCCAGGCTCCTTCAAATGCACGGGTGAAAGATGGGCTGGAGGTTTAAACCAGGGAGAGCTTTCTATGCTGCCTGAAACAACGGAGAGCAGAGTGGGAGCCTCATAAATAAGTGTCATGGGTAGGTAGCACCTGAGAGGTTTTGAGGCATATACTGTCCTGACTTCCTCCATTACCCACTGAATTGCATTGGCAGTGATAATTGCAGCTTCAGGAAAAATAACTGCTAAACAATGATAGCAGTAAAGCCCTACAGCCTTTCTCAATTAAATTAAGTGGAAATTTAGTCCTTGAGTACTACTTCTGAAACTGGCTGAGCAGAATAAGAGCAAGCACCTGGTGGGTTGGAGGATAGTGAAGGGCAGGAGAAGACTGCTTGCTTTGCTCTATGACCACTGTCCCTATGCCCCTCTCTGAAAAGTCAGTGTCCACCTCTGCCCTAGAGCTAATGTTGGCATGAGAATAAAAACAACAGATTGCAAGCTGAATCTATCTAACTGAGGCCACATAAGCTCTTGAACTGAGGGAAAGGCCATTGCCATCTCTGTAGCCATCATTTCTCTTCTGGTTTTGCATCAGCAGCTGGTACTCCCACCATTATTCATTTGTCTCAGCTGCAGTCTCTTGATCTTTGAAGGCTACTTTTGCATTGTTACAATGTCCTGTCTACCTCATTTATTGCTACCCTTTCTGCTTATCCTGGTACTTCTGCTTTTTATCAACACCATCTGCAAACATCTCACATTTGCTAGTGGATCTTACAAACTTTGGTCTTACAAGTTGGGATTTTTGTCTCTGTCCGTTCCTGTATGAGGAGGAACTAGAGTAATTTTTGGTAACAAAGGAAATATCTTCACATTCATTTGATATAAACTACCCAAAATGAAGAATGAAGCAAACAAGTAAGAAGTCTTTGTCATACTACTTGGTAAATCCAGATTTTCTTCAAATAACATTGGAGAAAGCATTTGCTCAAGTCTTCATAAAGGAAGGGGAACAAATTATGAACATTATTTTGGATAAAGATGAGATAGAAAGGACAGGTTATGAAAGAGAACAGCCGGCAAATCAGTAAAGCCCTTCAACCTCTTTCTGCAGTGCTTAGAAACAATAACCCAAATAAGTAGAAAGGTTTCTAGCCAACCTTTACATAATGTAGCTTTTGATGTGCCATCTCTGAAATTCCAGGCACAGATTTCTGTGTCCAAATTGTTCACAATGCTTAGAAATAACTATCTAAGACTTCGGGAAGCAGGTGGACACAGCACATGGCTGTATCCTAAGAAATCTGTGTGCATTCACCTTTGTCTACCATCCAAAGCTTGTCCACTGCATTCAGTTTGAGCCATTTTCCCAATAATGTGACCAAGCTCTTCACAATCCTTAGGTCTAGCCTGAAGTTCCTTTTCTTTCTTTCATCATTTCTTGTGGCAGTTCACCATTGCTTTCGGTGTATTTTGAGCAGCACTTAACCCCAGCACTCTGTGACATGCACTTTATCAGTGTAACAAAGCATCTCTGGTCTTGTGCAAAACAGAAGTAGTCATCTGTCTATAAGTGGCCAAGACTTACTACAGGCTGTAATGCAGAGTCAGAGGCTGAGAAAAGAGAACTTGTCAGCTCTACCTAGATAAGCCTGTGAGTGTGAAAGACATGTCACATGCACTTTCCATTACAGTTATCATCAGGAATCCATGAGAAGCATGAATGAGTGGAAGAGGTCAGGCATGCAGAAAATTATTCAAACTGGATCCCTGGCCAGTTCCAGGTGCACCTGCTTTCCACAGGAATCAAGGGGATTCTCAAAATTGTCTTACAAGATCAAAGGGATACCATCCATTACCAAATGCATCAAGATAGCAACATAACATTTTCTGATAAACCTTCCTATATTTCTTCCCCACCTCAAGTAAAAAAGGTGGTAAGTTCTCTCGCAGTAGGAAAGCAGGTTTACTATTATCCAAAAATATCTTACTGCTTTTTCCTTCTTCCTTAAGAGCAGTGTACTACATCTTCCTTCCCTGACACTGGCAACTTAATCCGCATGTACAAGCACCCTCTCCTTTTTTGCTGTAGGAGTGATGTGGGCTGTTGGTGGAGTCAGCTTTCAGAGGACAAGAATACCAGGTGTCTTTACAGTGAGAGATCAAAACCAAGGATCCTATTCTTTAGCAGCATCTCAAATTCTGTAGCTGCATGAGTCACTCACAGCCAAGGGACTGGCACACGCTGCGCTACTCAGCAGGAAGATCCCACCCAGGAGCTGGCTGCAACTCTGCAATGAAAAGGGTCATCTTCCTGAAGCTGGATGTTTGGTGTCAGCTGGGACAGATGCAAGGAGCCTTGAAACTCCAACATGTGCTTGTGCTTGGTTTCAAGGCACCAAATTTGTTTTAAAAGCTGATTGTAGTTCAGGGAGGAAACAAGTTTTTGTTACTTTCATTCACTCTCTTACACAAAAGGTTCTGCACCTGGTAGCTGGTAACAGCACAGCATTCTTGTACAAACTAAAAATATTGTTTCACTTAAAAAAAAAAAAAAGTCATTTTGAAACCTGCACTTAGTTGAGCAAATGATGCAAGATGCATAGAAGATCTTTCAGACCAATGCTACCCCTAGACAAAGTGTTTTTTCATCACTACAGTGCTAAAAAGCATCACTGCAGAAGGTCAGCAGCCTAGTTTCAAGAACTCAAGTCAGAAAACTCTTACTTTTGCAAGACAAGTGGAAGCAAAGTCAGCTTGTGTCAATCAGTATGAAAATGTAATTTAATTCAGTGCAACAGAAATCAATTTTTTTCTCCCAGGATCTAAGATAACTAAATACCACATAGTCAGCCTAATTAGTTTCTGATATTTGTACAACTTCACCTTTAAACTTGCTGGAAAAAAATTCACAGTTCATGTGTTTATTCTTTATAATTCCTTTCTGTTCTGCTTTACTCTGCTTAGGAGGCTTACAAAGCTTTACAGTGGCAATAAAATCTTATTCCGATTCAGACTTGCAGTTGGCAACCAGGAGATGGAATCAATGCTCCACCAAATCCATCAGGCTATCTCCTCAGTATCACTAAAGCAAGCTTAACAAAAGAACACAAAGCCAGAGGTCTGTAACCTTTTTTAAAAAAGGCCTTTTCTCATCAGTTGCCTTCCCCAGGGAAGTAACAGCACATAAACTGCACGACCCTCATTCAGACAGTTATGTGCTCCCCCCAAAATGTATCTGTCCAAGGCTTTTTCAGTATCAGTGGCTTCTCTTAAAGCCACCGCTCTGCCACCTCACAGTCCAGGGGCACGCAGTTGCCTAAGTATGGGCCAGGAGCTCTTGCAAAGCAGCCCAGGTTGCTACTGCAAACAAACTTAAGGGGCCTGTCCCTTTGTGTTGCCCTGCCCCACACATTTCCATGATGCATTTTCTGGACTCTCGCACCGTAGGTGGCTCTGCAAGGAGCATTCAGTGACTTGCATCAGAACAAGTCTCATTACCCGTGGCATGGGCAGACCCCTGAACAAGGGGTGCTCAGACAGTCTGGCCAGTCACTAGCACACAGGACACTTATCTTGGAGGTGGGAGACCACCAGCAGGGTGCTGTGAGAACAAGGTAAGGAGGACAAACCACGGTGCACAGTGACTTCGCTGGTGTGGGGCTCACTGCAAAGCAGCACAGAGCAGACTTCGTGGCAATAGTAAGTCCCAGCAACAGCCCAGTGACTACCAGACAAACATTCAAGGATTAATCAAGTTCCAGATCAAGCTAGGAAATCTGGTGAGCAAGTCAAGCTCAGCAGAGAACAAGGTTGAGCCCAAACCATTTCACACAGTTTACAGAAAGGGCAGAAGTGTTCAGACCTGAGTATACATAGAGCTCCTGGGCTATGGGTGAAGGCTGGAGGCACCAGGAGAGGTTGATGAGGGCAGTTACAGTCTATTAGCTCCCTCATTCCCAGCCAGCTGGCTTTCCTCAGTCTCCTTTGCATAAAGAATTTTGCCACTGGTCCAGGAGACACAGTCAGCCACTTTGGTTTTGGAAATCTGGTCAACATTTCCTTAGTTAAAAGAGTTTTACTTGTTATAAATGTCTCAAGCAGTCTTCTGCACTCATCCCTCATCCAAAATGAGGTTTGTAATGGTTGAACTACATTGGCTCCTGCACTGGGTTTGCAGCTCTAAGCCCAAGAGAAGTGTGATTTCTGAGATCCCCATAATATCTGTTTTCTAATTTGCCCTAAACCACTATGCTTTTCCTTCATACACCTTTCTGGCTCTTTAGTATTTTTCCAGGCTCACATGCTTGCCATAAGCTCTATCCTTGAAGAACAAAGCTAGGACTGGGACTTTCACAGGCGTTCAGAACAGGCGTGGTTCTGCTGTGCCTATAATCCAACCTGAACAGCCCGAAGTCATACAGGTACAAGAGGATGGAGCACAGATTTCAACCCCTCTAATTAATGTTACGTTCTCTAGACCACAATAAGCACTTTCATAAAGACATGCTCACCAAAGGGGGCTTCCTGTCATACTGTAGCTACCCAGAACTTTCACGGCAACTGTTGGTTGGAGAGAGGGGAGATAGTTGCTTTAGTAGAGCTCTGTGTTCCTTTAAGTGCAAAGTCATGATAAAGTGAGAGATGGAAATCTGCATGGCTGTGCAACATGCAGTGATAAAGACGATTATAACCTCCAGTTCTCTTTAAACTTACCAAGGGCAATGGGGTGAGAGCTTAGTTAATCAATCCTGAGGAATCCTTTCCTGCTATCTTTTCTATCAGCAAAAGAATGAAATCACAAATGATGAAGATGATTCATACCCAGGGAGCAAACGCATAAGAACCTCAAAGTGCAGTTGGCTCAACGCAGCTTAATTAAGACAGGCATTGCAGGAGACTGTTGATAATGCCCTCTCACATTTATTCTTTTTTGAAGTGGCTACGTCCCAATGAGATAGGTTCTTGAAGTAAAACTGCTCTAAAACTGAAGGCAAAGGGCATGTCACTTCCCTAATGCTTAGGTATGTTGGGACAGAAATCAGTGCTAGTGTCCCAGGAAAGGTACACTGTCAAAAATTGTATTGGAATCAGTGTGGTTTGCCACACATGCAGCTGTTTGAGGCTTTTAGAGGGATTACCTGAGTGAGAAGTTGGTTATTGGCAAGAGCTGAGGCACAATGTAAAAACACAGTCCTGCCCTCAAAAGCTCACAATTCAGTTCCATTATTGACTCTTGGATTAGTTATAGGATTGCAGAGCTAAAGAGAAATGAATAAAAATATTAAAATTCAGACTGGCAGGGGAAGCAAGAGGGGGTGAGGCCAAGCCTCTGCAGCACATTTGATTGCCAGTGAAGGCAAGAATTCTACATTTAGTTGAAAATCCTCATTGTCATATTCCCACTGGAGTTGATCATAACATGTAAAACAAAGCACCTTTGTAGAATCAGAGCTCCAGTCACTCTCTGCTAAGACAGACAGTGCCCTACAAACAGGGACGTTAAAAACACCACATATGGTGTGTCAAAAATGAGAAACCTAACTTTTTATAAATGAAAGCAGGTACTGAAGCATAACCACTTTAGTCCAAGAGGTGAATTTTTCCAGGAAACCTTGAAAACCTCAAAACTTACAAGGTTCATGCTTAAAGTCTCTGCAGATCTGACTTATAGAACTGAATAATTTTGGAGAAAAATCAGTCCTGTAGCCATAATAATGGTACTTGTTCTTGTGAGCAGCAGAATTAAAACAGTTTCAGTGATGGAAAACAAAGGAAAGATACCCCCTTGGAAGGAAGACTTCTCTAATAGAAAATATACCTCATTTTCCCTTTGTTTCATTACTTAAAAAATTGTCTAGTTTCAAACTGGAGCTTTTAAAGTCCAGGGTAATATGCAGTGCACTAGCTTGTCAGAACTTCTGATGAGAGCTCGACTCTCAACTTCAGGTCTAGTTTTGTTTTTCCAGCCTTACTTGCAACTTTCTTCTATGAATTGCTGAGTAATCCACTCAGATTTCAACTTTTTTCTGTATTGACTTGTCTCTTAATCTTTGTCATTAATCTTTCATATAGACTGGAAATCTGTCTGGACTTGGCTACATGCAGCCTGCTTTATACTACTCAAAAGGCCCAAATTAAAATTACAACTCCTGTGTCGATTATCCTTGAATTAGAAAGATATCCAAAGCTCTTTCATGTTTCACAGCTGGCAAAAAATGAGGTTTATGTGGGAATGGGAGATGTTCCTGTCAAGAGTTAATAACAGCGTTAATCTTTGGATCACTGTGGCTATATCCACATTGGGCATAGGGTCAGGGCCAAACATTTAGTGTCTGAGAGCACAATTGACCTTTGAGATCATGGATGGGACAAATATTAGCACTCATTATAATATTGCTAGCATCTAATAATGATGTAGAAAAATACGCAGCTGTTTTTCTATACTAGTACTGCGTATATTAAGATCCCATGTGTACGGTGTAGCTTAGAGCAACCCCAGAGCAGCTTTAAATAACGTGGCCAGTTCTGGTCTTGAGAATCAGTGCATAGGAAACAGCTTTCTCATAGTCTGCATTTTCTAATGTGTTAATCAGTCTGCCTCAAGAAGCTGAGAGTGTTCAGTCTGATGCATTTGAAGGTAAAGAACAGGATTTTCTAAAGCAGTCATGATTAATTTTGGTTATTTAGTAAGACATATCAAGGAATTGTCTAATTAGCAGATCTGAACTCTGATTCCCTGTCTGCTCTTTGGTGAACCTGAAGGGCTGTTTGGTACTAGCGTTATTTCCAGTGTGTCTGAGAAGACAGTTTTTATTTCATTAACCAGCACATAGGTAATGCTCAGATCACCATCCTGTTATTCCTCTGTGGAATAGATGTATATACCTTATAGGATGCAAAAGGTGTTCAATTTTAGTGTGGAAGGGCAAGAAGCAAACTACAGTCATCTTTCTGGAAACTGGCAGTCACACCACTGTCCCTTATGTTACTATTGTGAGAGAATGGGTAGGATGTAATTCCCTTCATCTCACACAGAATTACTTGGCCGTGTTGACATTTGCGGCCCTCTGGGATAGCCCCAGCTACTGACCTGTTTGCTAAACACTAGTTCAGCTGTGTCAGTTCTGTCGAAAACTATTTCCTGGCATTTGTGTTCAGCTCACACTATTTTGCAATATCCCAGCCACGATTGTTTTCTTTCTTGAGGAAAATAACCTCCCTACTTAGGCCATTGAAAACCTGGGTGTTAAATGCCTTTCATGTCTTTTATCAGCACTGTGTGCCTGTCTTCTCTGTTGTGAGGAGCCACTGCTGTTCATAGCATGCCCATTTGTCATTCTTCACGTCCACACACCTTAGTGGGGTTGTTTCTGAGAAGCTGCGTGGCACAAAATGACCTCTGAACACTCTGGACTGTGCAACTGCATTTATGCTTAGAAGCAAAACTCAGAAGCACAGTCCCTCGAGCAGCAGAAACGGCAACATCTGCCTTGGGCTGTGAAGGAAGCCGAGTCCTCAGAGACACAAAAGCCTGAAGCTATTTCCTTCTGTCAGTTATTCAACTGAAGTCATTGGGAAATTACTGAGGACAATACATTCAATTAGAGAGATCAGTTCTGCACCTCATGACAGCAGTATGCACTGTGCATAGTTCCTGCAGCAGCAGGCAGTAAAAGTTACTCACGGGCAGGCCTGCAATTCTCTGAACGTACTCGTGCTGCAAGCAGCATAGACAGGGACGAGGCTTCTGTTTGCATGGCTGCTCTAGCCCAGATAGAAAATAATTCAGATTGCAGGACAGCGCTTTTACTTTCTTCCCTCAGTTCTGTGCTGTGGACATCTGTGAGCACCACAGCTGTTCCCCACATCTCTCCTAGCAAGGAGGTTTGAATAGTTGTTATTATAACCATTGCGTTTAGGGAGCAGCTAATCCCATACGCTTATATGGTGCACACTCCAAGGAGATTTGTTTGGGGCTTATGTTTTACCCACTGAGATAACCAGACCTGAGATTCTGTGATTCAACAAGACAGACAAATGCATTGGAGCTGGGAAAAAATACAAAACTGGACATGGAAATGAGTCAAGTTTTATTAAATTGTAATTTTTTTTCCCAGTGATTTTATTGAAAACATACACATTTATACAGCATGGAAAGAAAATATTGAAGGAGACAGAGAGTCTGCTATGCTGATAGTAGACCAGAAATAAGACATTGATTTGCAACCCATTTAGAAAAAGCCAGTAGCAATCTGGGCCGCCTTCACAGAAATTCTCTGGAGCACTCATTTCTTGAACATCGTGCTGAGTCTGGGCATTGTGTTATCAGTAGGGAGAGGTCAGAGCTGAAAGAGAAAAAATTGATGAGCAGGTCATTGACTTGGAATGAGCGACTTGTACAGTATGAGAAAGATTAAAAGTACTAAAGTGATTTATGCCAGCTGAGGATCTGAGCTGGCTAGTTTAGTTTTGGCCACTAGCCAACCTAAAGGGTGAGAACAGAACTCAGCGGTCTGCAAATAACTGAAGGCTGTTAAATACCAAGGAGGAAATTAAATGATTTAATGAAGCACACAAAGGTGTAACTAGAAGTAGTTGGACTTAATTAAGAAAGGGAATATTGTAAATGAGTATCCAGAAAGCTTCTTGCTAATGAAATATGATAGTCTGAAAATCACCTTCGCCTGAGACTTAAAACTGGGTGTGACAGAATACAAATGTCTTGCAGGTTGAGAAAGATTGTGTGTTTATAGCATACAAATTTATAGTTGCTTTGCAGTCTTGAGCTCTAATGTGTGCATCCTATCTGTTGTGTGCCATCAGGGATGTTTGAGGCTCATAAATGCAAATCCACTATATTTTTTTGCTATCCTTGATAAATATCTGCTCCTCTTCCTTCTGGAAAAAAAAGCCCCACAAACCAACAAATAACTCTAGCCTATAAGATTTGCTCAGTAGACAATTGGTTTTATGGTTAAATGGAGAAAAGTGATGATAACTATATGGAAGAGTAGGCAGGACAGGCCTTGCAAAGTTCTCAGATCAAAAGATGCCTTCTGCACTGGCTCAGAATTCTTAGAAAATGTTCCCTCTGCAGTGAGGGCGCTGCAATGAGACTGTGCAGTCCCAAACAGGAGAGAAACTTGAGCTTGGCTGAAGCGTTCAAGTACCTCTGTGATACAAAGAAGACACAGAGTTGTTGCTGCTCCCCTTACCAGTAGCAACCGACTGGGTGAGTAACACTTCCATTTGAGAACAAACTGTGAATCATTAGCTGAGATATTTGAGAGACAGAGATTATTCTGAATTTGCTAAAATGGCCACATCTGAATTTATTTCACAGCTCATTAGGGAGCTGTGTATAATAAATTACACAGCATGTTATGTTCAGCTAACCTGCCAGCTCCCTGGGTTTTTTTATGCTCTGGGTTACTGAATGTGAATAAGCAAATAGTGCCTATTCGACCATTGTTTCATTGTCCAAATGACAGAGACAGTGACTTGACAGAGGTTTTTTTTCTATCTGTCAAACCTAAAGTGGTTTCTTGCAAACCTAGAGGTGATTTTTCTGCATTCTACATCCACGAGGGCTGTTTCCAATTGATAAGAGAAGACACATTTGCAGGAGGACAGAGCTACCTAAAGGCAGGAGGGTCTATTTTTCTTTCCTAATTGTTGCTCACAGGGATGGTTCCTCTCTGCCCAATAATTCCCACTGCCCAGTGGTCAGGATTTCCAGACAGGCTTGAGATGTCTTATAGATCTCAAGGACATGTTGGACAGAGACTCAGCCTTGCCATTTTGTTATTCACTTTGGGCTGTGGTTTCATCTGGCTGCTGCACAGCACTGGGCATAGGGAAAAGGCTTCACTTCAGTCTCCATATGTAATAGCTGCATGTTTTGGTCTTTTTAACTTGACTGTGTAGTCCAAGTTTGCTTTGTGGTCCCACTTTACCATTTCCAGAGTTATGAGAAGACACAGTTGCTGATGTAGGGGAGAGTACTAAAGCAGGAAGAATTTTTTATGCATTTTTTAAAACAATTCAGATTTTCAATGAAGAGGGACTTCTTTATTTATGCACACACACACACACACACCCCCCCTCAGAATTTGAACCCTTTGGGCAAGATTTTCTTATTTTTACTTAATTTTTCTTTTTCCTTTCCTGTTTCACAGTTATTACCCAAAATAGGTCTCTGCAGAGTGAGAAAATGTTTCACTAACTTCTTTGGTGCTTCTAGGAAAGAATAACTCATTACTGGAACTGGTAAAAAAAAGTAAAATATGCATTTATATGTATATATGTATGTATGTCTTATAGTATTTATGCTTTCTCATAGCAAAAGCTTTTGAAGATGAACAGGGAGCTTTGGGGAGATGTTTCACTGTGAAATGTTTCCATTTTCTGTCAGCACCATTCATCAACAGCATTAATTTTTTTCACACACTGGTTGTTCCAGGCCATAATGATGGCTTTACAAGACTGTGTGGGGACAATTCCTGTTTCCTGTACTGGCATGTTTGCATTAAAATTGGTCTAAACACAAAAACTGTACTATCTGTCTATACAAATTTCCCATTTGATTTCATTAAATCAACTCTGTGCATTACTGAAGTGTATGTTAGATTGGAGAGTGATTTATTCAATGTTTCAAGAGTTGTTGAAAGAAAAAAAAACCCACCCTCTGACAAGTATTGGGCACTCTTATCTCATATAAGGTGTGCCCTGTGAAAGAAGCGTGCCTTTACCAAATCAAGTTTCAAACAGGTATAAGATTGGTGCCCAGATGGATTCAGATTCTTCCATAAAGTAAGTCACAATGTAGGCTTTGCTTTACTGGCTGGTGTTAAGGGATCAGTAGCATTCACAGGTACATGAAAGCAGTACATGGGTGTTAAGGCACCTGAAACCAGTGGCTGCATTTTTAAAACCAGCCAGTTCCATCTGCTGGGATGAGGCTGAGGTTTTGTCTGCTCCTGTGGTTGTGTGGCAGAGCAGTTCATGAACTGAGCCAGCACTTGAGCACTGCAGGAGTCTTGCAGCAGGCAGTAGCTGTGAGCATAACTGGAGGCAGGCTGTGCCATGCCTCTGTTTCACCAGCTGTGGCCAGGGAAAGAAATTGCACTCAACTTCTTTATATGTGCTTTGATGACAAGTGGTCTGCTGGAGCCAGGCACCAGGGCTAAGAAAAATGGCCTGTCTTTATTCCCCTTTGCAACTGGTAACACTATTAAACAGCCATCCCCTTTACACACACGTACACCCAAATAGCTCTGCAAACTTCTGACACTGACCTAAGTAGGGGATGGAAACAATCTGCTCTGTGCAACAGAATACAGGGATTTCCATTTTCTCAAAACCATACATTCTACCTTAATTGCTTTCCTGTAATAATATAGCGATATGGTGTTGGCTTTGTATGAATAATTCAGAGCAGTAAAATGATAAAGTTATCAACATAAGATGGCTTACAGCTGATAATTTAATGCAGTTCATAGATGTTTCAAAGACAAAAAGATATATCTGCAGGTGGAATCTGAAATGCTACATTGAGAATGTGTACAAATGTATTAACTCTGTTACTGGGGTAGAGGAAGAATAAGAGTCAGCTGAAGATAGTGAATAAAACATTTTTATATACCCTGAATGTATGCTATCGTCTTCTAGTAAATAATGAACAGATCTTTGCAAAATTCAGATAATCTCTTGTACAATTGGTACACTGTATTTTATGAGAAGGAATGGGAGGACTTGAAGAAGACTCAGAACTCTTTTCTAGTTGGGGGGGTTAATAAATGTGGTAGTATGTGTGCAGCAGCAATATATAAGGGGGCAGATTTTGTGCATGGGCTACACATATCAGAGGTCTAGGGCTAGGGCTTCACATATGAAAACATGCCCTGTGTGCAGAAGCTCTGCTTTTTTTGTGTCCCTCACTCCCCAGGTCTCCATGCTCTGCATGTGGGAGCGGTGATGGAAAGAAACAACTAAAAGCAGGTTAAAAACAAAACATGAATTGTTGCAGCCCTGAGCTTCCAGAATGCAACTGTGCTTTGTGCTGCCTCTCTGGCCCAAGCTAGTGCTGGAAATGGAGCAGCTGAGGGAAACATCAGAGCAAAACCCAGGTGCTACTACAATCTTCGAACAGCTTCAGCTGTGCTAATAAATGTGAGAGCAGTCCACATTTCCACAAGTCCCCAGTTCCCACGGTGGAGTGGACCTGTGCATCTTGCTCCCTGCTTGGAGCATGCGGAAGGGTGGGAACCTCTTCACAATGCAAAGCAGGATGGCCATCTCCTGTGCAGCTATTGCAAGCCAGCCACCAGGAAAAAGACAAACCAAGATGTTTTATCTAGGAATCTTTCTACTGAATCCTCACTTCTGTACCTCACCCTCGAGGGAGGTGGTTTTCCTTTTGGTGTCCTGATATAAGCACTTGGGAAAGAGGGAATGCATGAGGCACATTTGGAGAATTGCCTGAGGCTCTTTGCAGTTTCAACCTCTGCCTGTGCTGTGGAGGCTCAGAGGGCTGAGTTGTGCCTACCCATGCAGGTTCCATACAGCCCACTGAGAAGGCAGTGTGGGCACAGCCAGCCTGCTCAAGAGTGCTGCAGATTTTGCAGCCTAGACCTTGAGAACTGCTTCTCAGAGACCATGGCTAAAGAGCTGCTTTGGAAAACAGACTGTAAAGACGGAGACTTTAAATTTTTAGGGACAAATCTCAAGTCATTCTTAAGTTTGGACCACAGTTTGCTTTGTGTATATCCATGCAGTTAGGTTCTTTGTGTCTGTTTACCCTTGAGAAGCACCTTGCAAGCACTAGAGATCTGCCCTTGAAATAAACTTGAAGATTTCTCCTGTACTAAATTACCTTGTTAAATATGTCTCTCTTTTTTCTTTTCTTTTTTTTTTTTTTAAACATTCCTCTCCTTTCAAAGCAAGTGAAAGAGGAATCTTTTTAGTGTCAGAGAAACTGAAAAAAAATTCTTGACTTAATGGTCTTGTCTCTTTTTCCTCCCTGTTCTATTACCCTTTACACTATTCATTTACCTGTTTACTATTAAAATAACCATCTGACGGTGGCATTACTTCATGAAGTGATACAGATATGCTAAGTGGAGTGTGACAGATGAATTCCATAATTTGAAAACCTGCTAGCTATGAGGTAGCAAGCAGTGCCTTTTTTTATGCCTTTATTGACTATTAAAACTCCATTTTGCAGCATATACTGTTCCAGTGACATGGTTTTCCATGCAAAAAAGTCTTTTTTTTTTTTTTCTGAAACCAAAAAATCTTTCCATCTGTGTTTGTGTGGGCTATGTAATAATGGGATCATTTATTCAGGCCAGAGAATATAGTTTGTTTTGTTAAGAAAGCGGCTTTTGATTACCTTCCTAGAATGTAATTTTTAAAATATGTAAAATAAAAGCTTGCATATTAATTGTAGGGCATGCAATTGGCATTCTTTCAATATACCTGTGCCAGAGCTGCTGCTGGCCAGAATGTGACAAGGCAAAGGGTTGTATAAATACATCTGGTCTGAGTGATCCTGATAGGAAATCTGACCACAAATACTTAATTCCCTTCTGTGATTGCTTTCTGCTCTAATTACTTTGTGAAAAGACAGAATGATTGTCTTTTCGATAAGCTGACATACTTTTTAGATTGAAATTGTAAAGTGTTTTTCTTCAGTGGAGGTTTCCATTTTAATGGACTAGCAGTACTTACCAACTCGGCTTATCTCATTTTGGCTCAGTTCAGTGCAGTAACAGCTGAGGAGTAACTTCATTAAACATGTGCTGTGTGGCAGGGGAACATTGCTTTGCCAAAATCTATACTTATTGTGAAGTATGTTATTTTAACAAGGGAAAGCTAGGATTTCATTATACATTTATTCCCATAGTAAAGCTAATTGCATTTGTCCCTCATATGGCAACTTTCATGGACCTTAATAAACATGAATTAAACCTAACCTACCCATTTATTCTGCAGCAAAAACGATAAACATCCATCTTTAAAATTCAGTTCTCAAAATAGGCTTTTATTTTAAATATGTATCTGCTGTTAATTGGACTGTGTGGTGAAAATGAAAGACCAGATCTTGATCTTGGTTACCCCCTAGGGAATGACAATAAATGTGCTGGGGCTAACAGATTTATCCAGATTTTTTCAGAATAAAAAGCTTCTCTGCAAATGTTAATGTTGGAATGGTCTTTGTCCTTCACTCTCTGGTAGCAGGTGTTCACGTGCACTTTTCTGAGAATGGGGTAGTAACTTAAGTCTAGTGCAAGTCCTGTGCTACTTGAAGGATTTTTGTAGCTGAAATCTAAGGTGCAGTTTCTGATTATGGACACCGTGACTGGATCCTTGCCTATCTTTTCTAAGAAGTCTGCTAATCTCAAAATTATGGCCATGCAGTGACTAAAGCAGATCAGAAAGCAGAGCTTTCATTCCTTGTGAGTTTCTGGTGGTGGGCATCTAGAAGATATTCAGAGAGCCAACCTTAGGTATGCAACTCCATGGAAAAGGGAAGATTTTTTTTCCCAGGCCTGATTAAGGTGCCTTCATTTACCTTCTGTTCACTGACTGTGTATGTAGGAAAGGTATAAAAAGCAGTTTCCTGTGCCAAATGGTGTGAATAGCCATATTTTATTAATTTCTAGGCTATAATCATCTGGATGAGATGACGAAACTGAAAACTCTTGAAGTCTTTTATCCCATAAAATGTTACTATCTTTTTTAGATTTCACAATATTTCATTTTTTAAGTGGGTTCATTTGGTTACTTTTAAGCAAGAACACAAACAAGCTGGTGTTATTCAAGCAAAACAAAATTTCATCTGGCTGCTGGAAAGAGTTTCATTTCAGTTTGTGTTGTTTCTGAGCTCAGCCTCCAGGTCACTGTCCACTGAGCCCCCTGAGGCCTTCAGTTGGTAAGGTCCCTCTGGCCAAATGCCCAGTCCATGCTAATGCACTTGCTGTGATTTTCACAATTCTGCCCAGATGGTCTTTTCCTCTGGAATAGTTTGTGATGCTCAATCTCCCATTTTCCTCAGGGGAGAAATATATAATTTAATTTGTGGGTTTCAGTAGTCTTACTAATGACTTGCTGCTTGTTCTGTTGGTTTTGAGTAGTTAGAGATGCTTCACTGGCATGTTTATATTGTCCTGTATTGTTTCCATCAGTTGCTGGATTTCAGGGGGGAGAGATGTAAACTGTGCTTCAGCTTTAAGACCAAGCTGACAGAGCTGTTGAAAATGAGGCACCTTCTGCTGTTGAATATTTTGCGTTCCTGGGTTGCATTTTGCAAGAGAGAGCTGGAAAAGTATATTCATGAGAGCAGCTACTGATTCTGAAATGCTTGTCCCTCAAAGTCTAAAGGGCATCAAGTAGGAAACCATTAACTTTTGGCACAGAACTTGCCCTTTAGCAACAGACAGAACATTATTAAAACAACCTTTAAGGATTTTGCCGGTGAAGAAGTCTGGCTACTTCTTTATCACCATCTCAGCAGCACTAACTTAAGGCATGGGCCTGAGGAGCTCAGCCTGTCTCCTGATCCAACAGGTTTGCGAAACATCCCAGCAGCAGTGACTCCAGCCAGTGCATCACCTACAACAGGGAACCTGCTGGGCTGTGCGTGTGGCACTCCTGGGGCCTCTACTGTTCTTGAAAAAACCCCTCTGTTTAGGAGCGTTTTTAAAATGGTGTGCTGCATTAGTTAGCATATAATAACAAAAAAGATAAAAGCAGAGCAAGCAGAAATTATTTTATCCTTACCTGGTGGTAAGCTGTGCAAAAGAAAGATAGAAGGCTGCTATGCTGCTGTTTTGATGGATTCACAGATTCTTTTTTACCCTTGGGAGGTACAGCTAGCTGAAGATAGAAATGTTTTCTGGGAGAAATATCATGAGAAACTTTTTTTTTTTTTGGCCCTGTTCATTAAGGTTGTGTTTTTATTCTTGATGAAGAACAAAGTATTTAGGTTTAAATGAGTGTTAGTCTGTAAGGAAGTGCTCTGAAAGAAATGTTTCTAGAGGGAGTTTTGGTTTACTCTATATAGATAGTGTCCTGTGCTTACAACAAGCTGACACCAGTGGTCAGTCAGCTTTGTTTTAAATGCTGTGAAATCAGAGAAAAGCTGTGAATTCAAATGTTCATTACATTCCTGAGGCTCTAACAGCTAAACCCACAAAAAACCTCCTGCAACAGTGATCAAGTGTCTTTAATAGTTTTTTCCATGTCTGTTCTTGGCTGCTGCATTTCGCATGCAAAATCATCTTTTTTTTTTTTTTTTTTTTTTTTGAGAACAGGTCCTGTGTATTAACAACAACAACAGCAAAGCAGGTTCCTTATCTGTAAAGAAACTTGCAGGCACAGCCAGTTGCTGCTGGGGCTGACATAACGCCAAGAGCTCTGGCACAAAGACCGCTAAATGGATGGTCTCAGATACAGCATCTGTGGTGCTTGTACGTGGTTTGCTCTCAGGGGAAAGTTGCAGCAGAAGGCAGTTGGAGCCGTGTCTTTTGTATGGCAGTGATGACCAGAGTCATCTGCAGCTCTGGAGAGAGAGGAGAGAGAGAAACGAGAGACTGTGAAGGTACAGTGTTGCTGTCACGCACGCACAGCGAGAACCCTGGTCAGCTCACAGCTCCCAGTCGGCACGACAGTGCAGTACACAAGGATTATGTCAAAGTGCATTTGCAGCAGTACGTGCTTTGCCAGACATCTGAGAGCTTGAAGTGCTGGGCATATGGAAAAATAGCTGATAGTCAGAAAAGAAAAAGAAAAGCTATACCTTACTGCTTTTCAAATAATTTGTCCCGTGTCCTGTCTACTGAGGTTATATAGGATGTGTAGCAACATGGTTGCTGGGTGTGGGTCCTTTCAAACGCAGACATACTCCAGTCTCCTGGAGATACAGAAGATATCACAGGTAAGCTAGGGTTCTTGTAAAAACAAAAAAGAATTTATGTATCTCATCAGATTGTTGAACCAGCAATAACTGCATCAAGTCCCACTAGGCAACTGTGGGTTTTCCCTTTCCACCAGTTAATTTCTTAATCCTGGAGGATTGCAGATGTGATACTGAATCTTCTTTCATTTATAAATGAACAGCACCTTCAGCCTTTTAGAGTACTTCCCACAGCTGGATATAGAGGGAGTGCATTGTTTCTATCCAGGGGCTTTATTTTACAGCATTTTTGAAGCTGTCTGTGGATCTGAGTTGCTTTCTGCAACAGGAACTTGTGGTGAAGCATGTTCTTATCTTACCTGTAATCCTCCAGTGTTGCTTCCCAGATTGCTAAATGGCAGGACTCTCCTTGTCTTATCTATCTGTATGACCTTGCCCCCAAAACGGCTAAGGAAATTGCAGGAATGCCTTACAGAGAGAGTTGCTAACCTATGAACCACATCCGTGTCTTTTTTTTCTTTGTCCTCTTTTTAAAGAGCAAAGATAATTCTGACAGCTGGATGTAACTACATGATGGTTGTCCTGACATTGTTTGCAAGCTGGTCACAGTCATTCCTGACTAGGAGCTGTTAAAGTGGAGCTCAGACTCCAGAGGTGTTGAGTGACGTGCTGTTGTCCTATTGTGTCAAGCAACAAGTGGTGTCTTTTGGCAGCCCGAGCTTACATACCAGTTCTGTCAAGGTTTTAGAGTCTACTGTGGCAATCTCTTGCTTTGGCTGTGCTTGTCCGTAGAGCCAAAGTACTTATCGCTGACTTGTCACATGCTAACTAATAAAAGCAGCAGCAAGCCCCTCTCCTTTTGACTTGCTACAGGACAAGGGAAGTCTGTGCTTTGCAAACCTCACACAAAGTAGTGCATTCTTCCCTGCCAACTGTGCAGTATAGAAGAAATTTTTTTACATTAATATGCTTCTGTGCTGATGTGGGTGCAATAAAACAAAGCAAGAATAAACTGGGATGTGCCAGCAACAGAGAGCCAGGTGAAAAATGCTTTCTTCACTAGGGATACAGATGTTTCACAAGAAGCCACAGGAACTTTTCTGGAGCTAACAGTACCATTTTGCTTGGAGCTCAAGTTTAAAACCGTGTTCTTTTCAACTTGTTCCAGGTTGCTGTGTGGTATAATACCCTGACATAGATGAAATGCACGCTTTTGTCTGCATTTCTTTCTGGTGGTTAACAGTGGAAGAGAAGGGAAGCCTTGAGCTCACACAGGCTCCATCCTCTTGTGTATGGCAGGATGCCCTGATGCTGTATTGAGATTCATTATCATTATGTCTGTGGGCAGATCACTTTCCCTACATGTCAGTTCTGCTTTGTCCTCAGAGTTCAAACTTGTGGCATGGAGCAGGAGCGCACAGGCCGGACACTGAATGGCATCCAAGTGCTACAGCCCTCTGCTCTGAGGCAAGTGGGTCCTGGAGAGGTGTTTAGAGTCCAGCACTGAGCTGCCAGGGCACACTGTACCTTGTGTCGGGGAGGCAGGTGTCTCAGCATTGGGTACTCATCTGAATTTTGACCTTGGAAGTTACACACGGAGTCAAGAGTCTGATCTCAGGTTTGTTCTCCGAGGAGCCAGAGGTAGTCAGGAGGCAGGTCTTTCTGTGCCTGAGCTCTAGAGCTATATCATGTTTAGTCATGAGCAAAAGGACCAGGTTGCTCAACTAGTTTGTGAGACAGCCATCTCTTACACTTCAACGTGGCTCATGTGGGTATGCTACTGGATACCCCATGGAACCACTACTTGCCGTGATTCTGTCAGCATCGCCAGGTCTGGCTGAATTTTCTGGGAAAAGGCAGATTTTATTTCAGGGCATATGGTGGCTCCAGGTGCTGTGAGGATGGCAGGTTTGATGAGGTGGTAATCTAGAGCACATGGACCTGACAAATTTGTGGTAGTAAGTCAGTGCCATTTCCACCAAAGCCTGCTGCAAGCAGAACTGCCTGGCTCAGTGTGGGGGAGCCCAGCTGGTTCTGGGCTCTCTGTAAGCTGGGATATCGAAGATGGAACTGTACACCTGGCAGAGGGTTAACCACGGACAGTGAGGACTGTGACACAGAATGGGCTTCC
>JAYRBT010000139.1:18604782-18637621 GCA_036023395.1 Myiotriccus ornatus | reverse complement strand
TTTTGCAATAGTGATTGTAGTTTCCCTGAGGTTTTACCATGGAGAAATGTATTCAGAACTTACTCTGTGTCCCCACTGGAAAGAGCTCTCTGCAGAAATTCGTGGTGCCCTTCTGACACTGTAATCCTAAGTATCCCAGGGAAATTTAGGAAGAATCTCAGGATGGGAAAGTGCTGCTAGTTCTATTAAATCCTATTAAAAAGCCATAAATGGAAAAATTAAGTTTAAACAAGGCTTGTGGAAGCCCTTTTAGAGAAAATCTGTTGTTTTATGTAATCTTTATTTTTACCATTAGAGCTGCTTTTGTTTTGCTGCAGATGCCCATTGTGAAAATTGTCAGAAAAGAATAAGAAAATAGTAAATTGATTCAAGCCTAAATTAATACCTTTATGGTTATAATTTCCTTTACTTCAGTTGATTTTTCCCTGGCAGAGCTTTAAGAAAAGTTCTGTCTCACCAAATAACAGAAAATCCATAGAGCCAAAACAAGCAGATATTTGCAAAGAGCACCAAAATTTTGCTGATGGTATTTTGTTAGTAGGTATTTGTAGAATAAATGACATCTGATGTGATTTTGCAGATGCATACTAAGGGAGCATACATACACACACATATACCTGTACATATGTGTATATGTGGACACTCTGAACATCTGTCTCGGTAGGTAACAGTGGAATTTACTATGTTCATTCCTGTTTCCTCTGGGGCTCTGGAATGTCTTCTGATAGAGAATTTCTAGTTGTGTTGTTTCAAATGCTGGTTTAAATAAAAGTAAATAAATAAATAAATAAAAATCATTAGCAGCATTAATACAGCACATCATGATAGCAGGTTAAATACAGACATGGATTACAGAGTCATTGTTTTCACTCCTGCTAAATAAGACAGTGCACTTAAAATGGAATGCCACTTGACCTTCTGTGCCTCATCAGTCTGTGACTGTATTTAACTGATGCAGGGAGGAAACATTTTCCCCTGGAACCGTCCCCGGTTGATATGAGGATCGCTACTGCTGGGTCACGCCATGCACCAGAGGCAGAAGCCCAGCGCTCCAGAACACAGGAGCGATCCTGCAGCCGATGGAGGAGCTCTGTCCATGTCTCACAATGACTCACGCTCTCTTCTCAACCTCTCTCAGCTTGTGCTCTCTGCTGGCCAAATCAAACCATCGCCAGCACTCAAACATTCAAAAATCACGTACTTTGAAGTAGAAATTCTTGATGTGCAAAGCAAGAAGCAGATCTGCATTGTGGACAAGGTGAGTGTATTATTCCAGCACGCTGGGGATGTGCCTGGTTCACACAGTGCCAATTCAGGGACTCTGTTTTTACTGTGTTGTGGTCTTACTCTGCACTAGAAGTACTTTCATTCTCTTCTCTGGGAGATACTCAGAACTTCTTGTTAGTCACAATCCCGGGCTGTTTTTCTCCAGGGTTTTTACAAATAATCCAACACTGGTTTGTTTTAGACTTCCTGGCTGCTGTGAACTCTAAATCTGTCCTTAGGCTGCCTCTTGATGGTGTTTATTTCAGAGCATGATACTGAAACGTCTGCTTTAGCGTGGATACTCAGTTTTAATAAATTTGCAAAGCTTACCATCTTCGTAATGCCGGTATCTACACATACTCAGCTGCACCCTACTTACTAGATTGGGCAGGAACGTGGCATTTTTTAAAAAATTTAAGTTTTAAACCAAGAGTCTTATCTAAAAGAGGTATTTTGAGATTTTGTTTGTTTGGTTTGCTTGTTTTAATCATGTGAGTAAAAATATAAACTACGGCAAAATTGTATAAGTAGGATAAGAGGACTGGGTGGGAATGAAGTTTACAAACCCGGAAAAAAATCTAAAAAAATGCTTCACAAATATTTTCATCACAGTTTTCATGATTCCTTTTGTGATTCTCAGCGGAAGAGCTGGTCTGTTGCGTGCCATGAAAATGGGAATCTTAATCTATTTACACTATAGAATTTTTCAGTAACATAGTAGAGTTTTGAGACTTACTCTTTTGCTAGAAGAGAAAAAAATAAAAATAAAAAAATTCCTTTATCCTCGTTGGCAACAGCTGGAACTGGTAGGTAAGTTTGCTTCAAATGTTTAATGCCTTTGAAATATGTAGAGTGGAATACTACCGGATTTCTAGTGTTCTTGATCATTTAAAGGGTGTTTTTGCAATTTGTGTACCTAGTTAAAGGTAAATGTCTCATTTGTTCACTCTTAATGAGGCAAAATATTTTTTGATATATTTTTAATCTAAACAAAGAGGAAACGTACAAAATGGTCAAATAAATATGATGACTATTAATACCAGTTCTAATGATAGTGCTCACATTACTTAATTTATTAATAGTTGTTAGATTATCTACATACTATACCGAATTAGGTTTTGATACAAAAAAAGACTGATTCTGTTCCTTATCTTGAGCTTTCCTATAGGGTCATTTAAAGAAATATATTACAGAAGGAGAATGAGGTAGAGAGCCACATTTCAGGAATCCTTCCTTGATGAATGCTGCTGGAATGATAGCAGACCTGTGTTTTAGTTTTTATTCTGAATTTTGATGAGCCTGAAGATTTTCTATACCTTCTCCAAACCATGGACTCTGCCCCTGCAGTGGTGCAAAGAGAGGCAAGTGGTGACTGAGAAATACTCTCCATATAGAGGTAAAATGCACATAGGGGAGCAATAACAACTGTAAACTGAAAGTTGCTGCTCAAAAACAGGAATCAGTGTTCAACTTACATGGCCAGCACACCAAGGGATTGGTGCAAGTACAGTACAAGGCTGAGGTTTCCAAGACTGCCTAACAATTTGTTTTTTGAATGCTCATTCACCTGGCTGTCTAGGTCCCTTAATTTGCTGTGATAATCACTACGTAAAACAACCCTGAAAGTACAGAATTTGAGTTCCTTACTTCCATGAACACCTGTTAGTATTGGTGAACTTCATTTCTGTTGGCTATTAGAGCAAATAAGAGACTGTTTTACTGGATTATGCATAATCTTCTGTTTAATTAAATGTAACAGATACAGGTTCAACATGACACTTCTAATGCCTGTTTTCTGTTTTTAAGATAATTATGATTAACGTTGTTTCCTGGGGTTGAACGTAATTATTACTTGTCAAGATTTATAATAGGAAGAATTGGAACCATAGATTTTAAAATTTATGTATTTGCACTCTTACTGCATATTGCTAGTAGTTCAGACTATTATGATTTAGCAAATGCGTTTCTAATATTCTCAGATTAATAAATCTAAAGGGACAAACAAATAATGGCAGAGAGAGGAACCTTTTCTTTCTCTACCTAATAGAAACTCAGGCAGAATGATTCAATGATTAGTGCTACGTGGTTATATACAAATGGCTGCTTCCAAAGGTTCAGTTTCTATGACACTCTGCATATGAATCCCACTAAGATTAGTGGGAGCTCTGTAACGTCTGCAACATTGTGATACATTTAACTAGTCCTGGTATTTAGAAAGCAATCATTTCTTGTCCCCAATGCAGTGTCAGGGATTAAAAAAAGGTGTGTTTAGCTGTGTGATCTCAAGAAATCGATTGGCATAAATAGGTTTTGAATCCAGCTTAAGTAACTGTGAATTAATTCTTAATCTGTAAAATGAAGACAACATTATTTCCTTTGGCTTTCTTCCCTGTTTTATACTTTGGGGAAGGATCAGTCACTTACATTAAGTGAAGTGAGTGGTTACTATGAGTTCTTGGTCATCTTTAACATAAAGAAACAGAATTAAATACATATTTGTCTGCTTTTTAAGCCTGCAAGACAAATCCACATCACACTGCAGGCTTTTCCACTGTCAGGAAAGGCAGAAAAAAAATACTAAAAGGAAGCAGATGGAGAGGAAAATCCCAGACATTTTGTCCCATAGGCATCCCTTCAGGAGCTAGGTCTTGAAGAAAACTACCTAGTCTTGCAAAACTTGAAGTAAATTCACAGGAGTCAGCAACACTGTCAGTAAATTTTGCACATGCACACTCTGAACATAAAATTATTCATAGGAATATAATTTCTTTTATTTAATATTGTCAACCTGCTCTGGGGACCTTCTCTGCTATGGGTATGGCATTATGCGAGTACTTTGGTGCACACAACTTTTTCCAGGGAGTCACTTAAAGAATCTAAAAGAGAAATAATAAGTAATGTGAGATCTGTAGCCAGGTGGGCGTCGGTCTCTTCTCCCTGGCAATCAGCAGAAGGACAAGAGGGCACAATCTTAAACTGTGCCAGGGGAGGTTTATGTTGAATATTAGGAAAAAAATTTTTACAGAGGGAATAATCAGACATTGGAATGGGCTGCCCAGGGAGGTGGTGGATTCTCCGTCCCTGCAGGTTTTTAAGATGAGACTGGATGTGGCACTGAGTGCCATGGCCTGGTAACCATGGTGGTGTTGAATCAAGGGTTGGACTTGATGATCTCGGAGGTCTTTTCCAACCCAGCTGATTCTATGACTGTATGATTCTATCATCTTTCCCTCCATATTTGCTCTTCACATAGAAATTAATTCTGATGTGGTAGGCCATGGAGAAGAGGCTTCAGGTTTTGGGGGAGGGGGAGAGAAAGGAGGAATCAGCAGCCAAAGGCCTTACAAGAGCTGGTGCCTGAAAGCCACAATTAGGAAAATTTAGCCAAGAAATTTGGCCCATATTTTGACAGTCAGTCAAAAGGTGATAAGGAACAGTTGGGTGTCTTGTGGGCCAATCTTCAGCTTTTTCAATATGCACATCAATACTGCATTTAAAAAATATTCTGTAGTTGAAACATGAGTCATACAGGCTTCTTGCTCAGTGAGTGAAAGGAGTATTTAGCAAGGAATAAGTCTCTTCTTTGGCCGGTGTAAAACAGCAGGTGAGCCTAGATGATCACAAGTCTCTTTTTCCCCTTCACAATTTATTAATTTCTATGCATGAAATTTTTATCTCTGTGTAAAGAGGAGAGGGCATGTAATTAGTGATGTCTGTTAGAAATACTTTGAAAAAAAAAAAATTCCTAAGGTGTCTAAGGATTTTGGCTTTTGTATTGCTTCCAAAAAACCATAGAAAACAACAGAACATGCAAAACTCATCAAGTATTATAAATGAAATAAAACAATTCCTTTTTGTATTTTTTAACAAATAATCCCATTTTTTCCCAGCCACAATTTATGAAAAATACATAGCTTCTCAAAAACTGTTTTACTTGTGCATTGTTCCAAAAGGCTGATGTAGGTTGGTTTTAAAGTTATCGATGTGCAATGATTTGATTTATAAATGCTGTTAAGGCAAATCATAACTGGTTTTTTTTATAGCATTCATTGTATAATATTTTTTTCTTCAAATTAACTTGTAGTAAAATGTATTTTCCCACAAACATAGTGCCATGTAATTAACTTTGCATGACTTGCTTTTAAGGCAGAAAGTGTTACACAATATAGTTTTTACAGAATAAATCACCTTTGGGGAAACCAGCAGAGAAAGCTTTTTCCTAACTAAAGCCTCAGAGCTCAGTAGTTTTGTGCTATCTGATTTTGCAAGTTAAGCTGTAAACAGAGGTGCAAACTCAGGTTTTGGCTACTGTGCAGTGAGTCTCCTTTTCAGAAAACTTCCTAATTTCTACTGAAGAGAGCTTGCTTCCTAAGGTGTTCAGGAAAAGCCTCCTTTTTTGATGTGCTGCAAAGATGATGGAAACTACTTTCCCGCTGTTCCTTAAACCATCTCTCCATGCACCACTCAGTGCCTTCTCCCCCTGAAATCTCTTTGTAAAATCCAGTTGCTGATAGTTAAATGATTATGGTTAGGGATATACACTGTAGGAACATTTAACTATATGTTTGTGCTTATGGACATGCTGTGCATTGCCTACAATGAAAGTCGTGTGAACATTGTTATTTTTATTAAATTAAAAGACCATTGCATAGACACAAGTCTGTGGATCAACCCCATCACTTGTATATACACAACTCTTCTTGCAGTTAAGTAAAACAATGTGTGTATTACTACATCTTTGCCAAAGGTGAATTAGAGCTTATTCTGATTACTGTGAAAGGCCTTTCTTATTATGAAGGAGTTCGGAAGCATTTTTTTGTTTGAAAAGCACTGAAAACAGTAGTGTCATTGTATCTGCCTACTATGGCTTAACAATACAGTGGATTTACATTGGCATGTCAGCAAAGCAGAAATGGTATCTCTAGTATCAGAAAGCTATTACTCTGACCTACAGATTGCAGCTCTGTCACAGAAAGTGAGCAGCTGAGAACAGTCATTGCCGGCTCTCTTTTGCATAGTCAGCTCTAGCAAATAAAAATAACTTCTCACATCATGACTTGGAGGTTAGAGATACCACATTCATTTGAGGTGAAAAAATGCAATCACTAAAGTAGGCAATGAAACTCTGCAAAGGAACTCTTTGCAGTACCAGAACATTGCGTCTAACATCAGACTCTCCTCACTAGCCTCATTCGAAGGAAGCACAGTAAGGAAGGCCTTTCCCAGGAAAGAGATCAATATTTTCATTGCCTTTTAAAAGTGTTTTTATAATATTTCACTTCAGAGGACTATATATTCTTCCTTGTGGAGAATGAGCAGAACCTGTGAACATCCACATCAGCCTCATTTCACAGATAGGATTTTTATTATAATTTTTCTCATTCAAGCGATCTATCATTATAGATGCCCTGCCTCTGCTGTCAGAGATGCCCAAAGGGACTGAATGACCAGCTGTGTCAAAAGAGGGGGCTTCCATAGTAAGACACAAATAGGTGCTGCAATCCCCAGTACTAGCAATTCCCACAGCAACAGAGCTGAAGGAACACAGATACAAAGCTAGCGGGACATGGAACTCATTGCCGTGGAAGTCTTACTTCCCTTTGGAAGGAGGATTTCATGGTGTCTTGTGCCTTTCACTGTATGTTTCCACAGCATCCAGCACAACATGGATCTGGTCCCTGCTGGGAGGCACTGCAAAAATATACATTACATTTACAAACTTGTTATAAAATCTGTGTGGTTTTTTGCCTGCAAAAATTGAATCTTATGCCTACCCCCCGTTGCTGGAGGTGATGACAGCAGTATTTTCTTCCTCAGTTATACTTGGTAAAGTAGGTAAACATATTCAAATTCTGTAGTATCAATGCATTACACTTATTTCTTCCTGCTCTACTAGAAATTCACATAATTTTAATGTCAATATAGCTACAGACAGTTTCAGATGAGAAGAGACAGCTATTCATATTATTTTCTGCTTGCTCCTTGCTGTCATCATTCTTGTTTCGATATGGCTTTTTAAATGAAATACCTGGAGAAATGGTCTTTGATTTTTCTAGAAGAGAGAGACTGGGGAGCAGAGAAGCTGGTAACTTTAGGGCATTTAGCATTTTTAAAGGGATAATTTAAAGATTTACAGAAGCTGCAACAGAAGACTAATGATTCAGCTGATACTAATCGAAGTTTGGAAGTGCCTTTAAATGACAAGTTTTATACATCCCTTATTTTAGATAAAAAAGGTCTAAGCCTGGAGGAAGAAATAAAGAAGCAAATATGATAAATATTCCAAAATATTAAAGCTTGATTCAAAGTTCAGCAAAAACAAGAGAGTCAGTTCTTGGGACACCAGTGGTACTCCAGCTCTTCACAAATGTGAGCCATTCTAGTGAACAGTAAAAGACAGCTATGCTACCAGAGCAGTGAATATTGCCAAAATTGTGTCTGTAGAGACAGATTCCCAGCCAGCGTGAAAATGTCCTCTTTCCCAACAGTTATGACATTTTACCCCAGCCACACATTTGCCTCATTGCATCAAGGATAATTCACAGATTATTGCAAATTATGAAGGTACTGGAGCAATGTAAGACCATAGGGAGCCATAGGTGTTTTATTAGTCTAATACTTAACAGCACAACCCGTGATGGAAAGTTAGGTTCATAATGGCATCTCATATAGGCATTACTGTAGCATTAAAATACTCCTGTATATGATTTATTGGTCCATCAGAACATGCTTCAGGTTATTTCTGAATGAGACCTGCGATTCTTCACAAAATACCTGAGCCATGTAGTCATGGATCTATAAATATCTAGCAGTATATATTAATTCTATCTCTGTAATATTTCTGCCTATGCTTAAACAATTTTGGATTTTAAAAAGTCCTTAAAATGCAAGCTTTTCTTTCTTAACAGCTACACTTCTTGTGCCTCAAAAGAACAAATTGTGGCAGTCTGACCATCAGAAGTACAGCCAGTACCTTGCACTTGGTATTGTGAAAAGTACTTGTATTTCTAACTGACCTAATGATGCCTAGTTGTTCTCATATATCACCCTCACTTCCCATTCCCTTCTGCCGCTTCTCAGCTTCCACGTTCCCTTCCTGGACCACAGGGAGTTTGGTGTCTCTCCATCTTTCCCTGCCTGTTCTCCCCAACATAATATTGGACCTACTTGCCAAGTTTAAATGCATCTGATAGAGGAAAGGAACCCCCAAGTTTTAAAAATTTACTTAGTTCCTGGTAGCAGGGAGCACAGGCAGCTCAGCTCTCAGGGCAACCAGCAAGTGCATGGCAGCAAAAAAGCCTCAGATTCTTCCCCAGTGGAAATGTCTTAGGAGACAGGGAAGGGATATGGGGCAGCTAGATAAAGCTTTGAGATCCTTTATTAGTGGAAAGTAAGGCTTTACTAGCTCTGCCACTATTAGAACCACTTGTTTGCCAATGCATATTCTTCTGTGAATTTTCTTTTTAACTGGTTGATCTTAGTTTTTTGTTTGTTTGTTTGGGATTTTTTGGGGGTTTTTTTTTGGTTTTTTTTTGTTTGTTTGTTTGTTTGCATGCAGTTTCCCAAATAGATTGTGACCATCCTATGGTAAGCATTAGTTGAGTTTCTTTGGTGCACTTTTTGATTTTAAATGTTAGCAGTCTGTGCAGATATAAAAAAGCAAACACAAATCTCTATAGCCATCTGATGGAAAAAGGAAGACAAATTCAAAGAGGTTCTACAGCTAAGCCGTATACTTAATCTGTGCTAGAACTGGCAATCAAAATCCAAACAAAAATCTAAACCTCACTATAAGCCTCCCTTTCTTTCTGAGAAATGTGGGTCAAAATTATTCTTTATTATTTTAATTATTTATATTTTATTCCATTTTATAAAATAAAATGTTATTTACAATAAACTAATATAATATTTATTTTAATTTTTATTTTATTAGTTATGTTTTGTATTACTTTTTTTTTTTTTGTCAAATTACTGGTTTTTAAATGCCCATCCCAAATGTTGTTTTCTTTGAAAATGACAGTGAAAAAAATGAGTCTTGAATTTTTATGAGGTAGAATTTGGGAAAGATTGCATTACAAATAAATTTTGGAGCATTTCAATCTGTTATGACACAATAAACATTTCAAGTGCAATTTATTTTCCAACTTAATAGTGCATTTATTTGCATATTATTTCCTATTGGGTTATTTTCAATGACATGAGAGCCATGTGTTATATTATTTTACACTATCATGATAGAAGTGTCAGAAAATAATGCAAAAGTAATGAAAGTTCCATACAGATGAGAAATAAAAAGTAATGAAAATAACGCAGTAAAATGAATTTTCAGCATGTTCCTGAAGCAGGGGTTTTCCTTTTTTTTGAAATTCCTATTCCATTTTAAACATTTGAAGTCAACACAAATTTACACATCCAGAGTTTTGCCAGAACAATTCCATTTCCCTCATAGAAAAGTGTTGTTACAGAGGCTTCCTGACTGGTTCTGCTGTTAAGCTGACGAGGCGAATACAGTAACCTTACTCAGCACCTCTTAAAAAAAAAAAAGATCAGAAGGCCTAGGGGTGAACCAGTTCTAGTCAGATTTGCTCAGAAACAGGCAACCATGCTGAATTCTGTAAACTGAGGGGTGTCCTGCACACCTTCTGTCTGCTAATGGGTTACATTCTCTTTACTTCCACTCTCATCTTCAGCAGGGAGAAAAAAGCTCTTTCTGGTGTCTGACACTTTTTCAAGAAATTTCTTGCAAAGAAAGAGTTGTGGTTTTTTTTAATGTAAGTACCCAGCTAGCAGTACAAAGGCAATTAATCATCTTTAGAGACAAACTTGGCTAGTGTGAATTTACATGACAGCACCCCGCAAGCATGTGGCTATGTGTATTCTTAGATAATTTGGCCCATAATCACTGGAAAAATTAGTCAGTTGGATTATCTCATATGCCAAAGTTCATGTGACCAGATAATAATCTAGAAGATTGCTAAGTGACACAGCCCTCTACTTACGTATGTGTACTGGAAATTACTGGAGCTAAAACGGTAGTTCTGCATATCCCCGGTTTCTGCAAAGACTGGCTTGAGATCAGAGCCAGCTGTTTGGTAGGCATTTCACTGCAGTCTACCAAGTAAAATACTGAATTCTATATAAAGCCTTTGTGTGGGTGCTGACAACACTTGTCTATATGTAGTTACCTCTGTGTCATTTCCATGATGAGCTCATTTATTTATATCTCTTTGGACGTGACTGGCACACTGGTTCACCAAGATAACAAGGGAGCAGTGTGGGACATACTGAGGAAGGTTACAGTAAAACAATACCCATTTTTTAATACTGTCTTTGAAAATTGACAAGAAGAAAAAAGAATCTGATCTAAAAGTCAAGTTCACAAAACACGGAGATCAATTAGAACAGGTGTTTTCCTGATGAACTTTCTGTGAAATGCTGCTGATTTCTACCGATACAGCATGGTCCCAAGACTAGGACAGGGTGTAAAAGCAGGAAGTATTTGTTGAGTGCTGAATTTAGAAAGTACCTGGCTTTCCCATTAGCTGGTTATCTATTTTGCTGCCAGATCCTCAGCTGCAATAAGCTGATGTTACCCTTTTAAACAAATTTACCCTGGCTGAAGATGAGGCTGTGGTTAATGAGCAGCTGTAGTGGCAGAGTTTCTGAATTTCTGAAATTATGGAAAATGACTGCCTGTTGCAAAGCAGGTGACTTAGCAGTGCAGTAGTACTGACATATCACAAGGAGAAAAAAATATTCAAAGGTAAATGTCGAATGAAAAATCACCTATTTGCTGAAACTCTATTATTCAAATTCTTATTGATATGCTGCTGACCTCTAACCCCTACAACAATTCTTTAGTGCAAGAACTGTGTGATACAATTGCAGGCAGATCACCAGATTTGGCATAATTCCTTGACTTATAAATGTGAAAGAGGTAGGAAAGTGGATAACTATCTGACCAGCTAGCACTCACAAAAGGCAGAATTAAGTTCCCTTAATATCTTCTACTTAGTGCTCTTCCTTGGGTCATAGCCCAAGATACTAATTTGGTATTTTAAATCTTAAAAAGCAGTGTGATGCTTTGTGCATTGGTGCATAAAGGAAGAATAGAACTGGTATGGATGATCCAGAAGGTCCTTTCATTCTTGAATTCCTATAAAATGAAAAGTTGCCTCAAATGGGAGAGTGAAAGTATTTTTGCTATGAAGGTACAGGAAAAAGAGGACTTGAGGTTTTTAAAACATCCCTCCCTTTTTGAATAAAAAGTGTAATCAATGCAACACACAACTGTAAAATCTGCATTTCTTCATAACATTTTCTTTTGAAGAAAAAGTAGTTTTGAACCTTATATATCATAGCAAACTTTCTAGAAATTATCTATATTTAAAATCTGGTGTTAGACTACAAGTTAAGAAAGCGGGCTTGACCATTAGACTATAGAATATATGTGCCAAGTAAGAGGTATTTTTACAGTGAAATCCATCTTGCTTTAAATAAACTAAGCATAGTCTTTCACTCTGTTTTCCCTTTGCATATTTGAAAAGTGCTGAAATAGAGGAAAGGAAAGGTTATAACACTTTCACAAGTAATTCAAAAGAATGAAAGGAGAGTAAGGTTAATAATTAGAGTGAAATATTCCAGGGTGTTTTATTCAGTTAGCACAAAGGGTAATAAGAGTAGATGTTTTTCCAGTCCTTACAATTCTTTAGCTTGTCTTGATGTACAATGAAAAGAACAAAAGATAATTAATGGTCTATGAAGAGGACAGTCTTAGTAATAAGCCAACGTCTCAGCATCCATCTTCACATTGATCAATATTAGAAACTATAACTTCACTGGTTGTTTTATGAGATCTTTAAAAAAGGACGCAGAATTATCAAGATCATAAAAAAATGTAATTCATTGTTTTGTGGCCTGTAGCCTCATTATTCTGCCTGGAAAAGGACACTGCGATTCTTCTGTGTCATAGCCCATTCTGAAGAGGAAAGTATTTGTTTTATTTTTCAACTCATGATTTGTGTAGTTTATCTCAAGTGGAAGGGTCCTTCTCCAAGCCAGCTGGCTCATAAAACAAGCGTGTGCCTGCCCTCCTGGCTGGATGTGTGCTCCGTGCCTTCCCTGGGCACCCTCAGCCCGAACAGTGTGGTGCCATGTGGAGCCACCAGCCTGCGACCAACCAAACAAGCACATGCTCTGGGCCCGAGCTGGCAGGATTTAAGCCAGCTCTAGCCTAAAGCAGCTTGGATGTACTCAGGCACAGCAGTGCTCCTGCTAATGAGCTCTGCCTCTCTCATAGGTGTCACACAGAGCACGGTCCTCCCAGCTGCAGCTACGCGGTTCAAGCACCAGCTTTGGAGGTAGGGTAGATGGTGTGTGATGTGTGATTCTGTGGACACACTCACTGGTTCCTCTGCTGCAGCAGGCCATTGTAAGCAAAGATCCTGGCAGGCACTTTGTCACTTTTAAATACGTAAGGCATGTGAATGGTTTTATAGGTAGACCTAAAACACTATCTTAGAGAAGTTTTTTTAGCAGCTAAAGTTAGGTGATATGAAACCCATGGCTGCCACAGGGAGCCATTTGGAGGGGAGAAAGCACTGAATGTCTCAGGATGAAGAAAGGGAGAGGGATGTAAAGGTAGATTTGCTAAGAAGGGCTGGACTAGACATTCTGAATTGACTGAGAACAGCTCTGCCTTGAAGTCAACACGTTCTCAGGAGTACAGGAGATGGAGACCCTGGGCTTTGTTTCAAGCAAGCACTGTTCTGTAAGTGTGCTAAGCTTAACAGTTTTTCCAGCTTTCTTTGACTTAATCAGATGATCAGCTCTCCAGAGCATGGGTTGGCCCTGGCTACTCTTTTCCAGAACCCATCATGACGAGATGTTGATCTCCTGTAGAGATGCAGGCCCTGCAGTAAGGAGGATTATACTGTATTTGGAAAGCTGGCTTATCCTCCATCACATTGGAAAAGACTGTCGCTGTCCTTCATCTGGCAATGCCAGCTCTGAATACCTGCAAACCTGCCCTGTAATGGGACACATGACAGATTCTGGTCTGCGGTCTTGTGTGCCATATAGCTGTTGCCCGCTAATGGCGCTTGTATCCATATCTGACAGATTCTGGGATCCAAGCCTCACAGGTGTGAGATTACAAGGTTTGAGAAAGTAATTTCAGACATTTTTAGAGATTCTGAGAACATAACCCCCCCATCTCTAGTATTCAAGTCCACAGAGGCTGTACACATTACAAGAAAAGGCACATGTAACTATGGAAGATGTGCTGTTCAAATGGATGTTGTATGGAATGGCTTAAGTGCAGTGAATAAAGATGAAATTTTTTCTTTCCATTTTGAACCAAGAAAGATAAGATAGCTTCTTCTATTGTTCCCTTTAGCTAGGAAGAAAAGGAACCAAGCTGGCATCAGAAACTCAAAGGGCAATGTCTCCTTCCTGGCACAGTACTATTCAACACGGTTTGGGTCAACAAAAATGTCAGGGCCAGGGAAAGGGCAACCCTTGGTTTCAAGGAGCCCAGTCCTTGATTTGGGTGGAGTTGGCATTGCTTGACAGTCACATCAGAGAGACAAGTCAGGGTTTAAGTAGGGGTTCACTTACAGCAGTTTCTGCAAATAAGGACTTTTCCAATGCCCAGTAAAACCCTCTGTAACTGTGGAAAGGAAAGTGTTCTTGTCTAAACCCAGAGGAAAAGCTAGGAAAAATCCGTACTTTACAACCTTTTAGCACAGGTGTCATTTTACAGCTTTAGATAATTGAAATCTGTATTGAGCTTCCTGCCTGTTCATATTATCAGTGGAAACAAGTTGCCTTTCTCATAAGTACTAATGGCACATATATTGTATATTTGTGTGGGGTGTCAAAATATATAAGAGTAAACTTTTCTTTCTGTAGTGATTTGTTGCTTTGGAGTCAGCAATTTTATTTTCTTACATCAGTATTTCTTCAAACTCAGTCTCTTCAACAAAACAACCTATGTTAAGGTGCTGACTGATTTCTACTGGCAGAATTTCTTATGCTCTTCTCTATTCTTTTGCATGGTTATTGTCACAAATCACTAGTAAATAAAACAGACATGTAAGCACATCTGGAAGAAGTGTGGCTGTAGGATAGATGGTGCTGAGATCCAAGCAAGGCTCACTAAGTCAGGTAATCCTTGAATGTATGAGTCCTAACTAATACAGTGGAACAGGAACTGCAAATCCCTTAGAGATCTTTAGGTGGGCAGTGACAGACAAGCTTCTGCAGGGCAGGACTGTTGGGTTCCTGTGTAACTGCCAAGGAGGCTATGCCAGGCAGCTGCTGAATTCTGGTTAAACTGAGGGAAGCTGGGGATAGGGTGAGCCAGGTGCTGAGTGTCCATTCAGGGAAAGTGGTGTTATGGCTGTTTCTCTACCTCAACCCAAAGAAATTCTGCTGCTCCTCAAGGTTTTGCTATATGTCACCACCACTTCATACTGGTATTAGTCTATGCTGCACAGGTGCCTCAAGTCTTCAGGGGAGGGGGTTTTCTGCATGCTGCTGTGTGACTGCAGAGATGAGGTCTCTTGCTAGGACCAAAGCAGATCCCCATAGTTAAGACAGAGTTCAATTTACTTCTCAGCCTCTGTGCTTAAATGAACAATACACAGTATTAAATCAGTGTCAACTGCAAGGGGATGGTGTTGTTAAAACCTTGATGTCAGCTCAACATACTGCTTCCTGAAGTGTCCCACTGCCTTTCCTTGTAAATCTAAGTCTTTCACTCTAGTAAGTTCTGTGTTTCTCAGATACTTTGTACAAAGTATATTAAGAGATCAATATACATAATAAAATAGAGCCTAAAAGGCTTCCAGACTGCCATCTAACACTGTGACACCTGAATTGCATCAGTGCACACGAACAACAGCATGCAGCAGCAAACACATTTCAGGCAGAAAGGACAGAACCTGCCACCTTGCTACTGGCCTCTCAGGAAATCCATTTCATGTCTCTAGGAGATGGGCCTCATCATGCTTGAACCTAACTTTAAAGCTAAACTCTTCACATTTTCCCACTGGTTTGATCTTTGGGGCAATTATTGCATCAAGCAGGGCCAGCAACTTTCCCTCGACCCTCATGATTTTACCCTTCCATTGGTCAAGCAGAGGTGGTCAGATAATGTATAAGTCAAATGTGGAAAATCCTTAATAACATATCAACCAGTGAGAACAAATTCCCTGTTTTGATTCAATTTTGTCTAAAGAACTTGCAGAAAAATTGAATCATCTCTTCATTAGAGGAATAGAAGAGGGATCACAGAGTGAAGAAGACAAGAAAATTAACCTGCATGCATTTTATTTTCTTTTCCAGGTACCTCCAGCATCTACCGTTCTTGACGTGAAACACAAATTTCACAAAGCATGTAAGTACTGTGGCTAACAGGCTGGAGGCATGGTTAGAGGCCTTTCAGCTTAGAGAAACTGCCAAATTTATTTTTCATGACATCTCACACAAAAGCTGAGACTTGCTTGACAGCTCCAGTGCTAAATAAGAACAGTGTTTGAACTAAGGTTCTACTGTACCTATCGCAGATGTGAGAGCAGAAGGAGAGAACTGCATAATTTATCGCTGCCAGCACATGAGAAGCAGTTGTTTTCTATCTTCCTTTTAACATTACACAGTGCCAATCCAAGGCCATAGCTGATTTGTTCTCCCAGTGTTATGTTAGATAAACTTCAGTAACATTAGGCTGCCTCAAGCTGGCCATAAATAGATCACATAGACCAAAAAGCTACCGTAGTCAGGAACTTGAGCTTGGAGTGATTAAATGGCATCTGGGATAGTCTAGATTTCTGTAAGGCCTTTCATGTGGTCCCACATGACATCCTTATCTCAAAATTGGAGCAATTGGCTGAATGGATACAGTCAGAGGGTTGTGGTCAGTGGCTCTGTGTCCTGGTGGAGGCTGGTGAGGAGTGATGTCCCTCACTCAAGGCTCTGTCCTGGGACCTGTGCTCTTCAGTATCTGTATCAGTGACACAGATCGAGTGCACCCTCTGCAAGTTTGCTGATAACATGAAGTTGAGCAGTGCAATTGATACAACACAAAGACAGGATGCCATCCAGGGGAAACTGGACAAACCTGATAGGCGGGCCCACAAGAATCTCATGAGGTTCAACAAGTACAAGTGCAAGATGCTGCTTCTGGGTCAGGGCAATCCCAGAAACGTGTACAGACTGGGAGAAGAAGCCACTGAGAGCAGCCCTGTGGAGAAGATCTTGGGGATTCTCGTGAATGAAAAATTGAAAATTAGCCGGCAGTGTGTGTTCACAGCCCAGAAGGCCAGTCGTATCCTGGGCTGCATCAAAAGAGGAATAGCCAGCAGGTCAAAGGAGGTGATTCTGTGCCTCTAGTCTGCCCTCATGAGACCCCACCTGGAGTACAAGAAAAATATGGACCTGTTAGAGCAGGAAATTTTCTGACGGCTAGAGCACCTCTGCTGTGAAGACAGGTTGAGAGAGCTGGGCTTGTTCAGCCTGGAGAAGAGAAGGCTCTGGGAAACCTCATTGCAGCCTTCCAGTACCTAAAGGGGGCTTATAAAGAAGAGGGAGACTGACTTTTTACTTGGGCAGATGGTGATAGGACATGGGGAAACAATTTTAAACTAAAAGAGTAGGTATTTCAGTTAGAGATATGTAAGAAATTATTTACTGTGAGGATGTTGCATCCCTGAAGTATTCAAGGCCAGGTTGGATACCCTGAGTATCTTGGTCTAATGGGTGGCCTCTTAGATGCTGAGCTTTCATTAGTTTTACAAAAAAGCGTTTATTAAACTAAAGGCTAGATGTCTTTTGAAGAAAAAAAAAAAAAGGTTGTCAGTCAGTAAGATCTTGAGTTCAGAGTATTGTAAGTAGAAGAAGAATTGTGCTTCTACTCTGTCCTTAGCATTTCATAAAACAGTAAAGCTTAAGGCTTCTGTGGTTGCATACAGTTTCAGTCGAAGAAGCAAAATGCTGTTGGCCTGACTGTTTTAAAATTACTTATTTTCACTGCCTGTAAGGGCTTGTAAAACACAAAATAGCAAAAGTTCAAAAACCGCATTGCTGAGTACAAAAAGATGGAATGCATACGTTTTAATATTTCAGTATGGGTATGTCCTCCCATAGCTTTGTGAAATGCAGTGCATTTCTGCCTAGAATCCCTTAAATCAATTGAAACTGGATTTATATTGATGCAGTTTAAATCAGTTGAAGAACACTGCCACAGAGGTTTATGCCAATATAACTGCAACGAGGTTTTAAATGGATTTGGGCTAAAATGGTGCAAGTCTCTGTATAAGCCATTTCAATGGTGCCTATTTTGATATCAAGAGGTATCTTACTTCTCAAGTACCCCCAGTGATGTAACTGGAGCTAGTATCAAGAAAGACAGCATACGACAAAGCATAGTACACACTGTGAGCCAAACCTCTGACAGTACAGCATTTTACAGCACATGGAAAGGCTGGCATGTGCCTTCAGTGCTTTTTTGGACCTCAGTTTTTTATGTCAATTCCTCCCATTCCCAGGAGTACACCACAGCAGTGTCCTGTGTCCTTCCTTATTATTTCAGCGCATTGCTTTATATCTCTCTTTTCCAGTTCGTGACTTAGGGATGTTTTTGTCTCATGAGGTTCCCCCCTGCCTACCCCTCCCCACCCCTTCCTCCTTTCTCAATTGCAAAGACCAAACCTTCACTTTTTTCTCTTTGCATAGTCTGGAGGATGACACCTAATAGAATACAGTTCTTCTAGGCAAGACCTGAGAAGCGGATGAAGCTGATCTGTGGATGCCTTTGGTTACCATGCTATTTTGTACTAGTTCATGCATTCATTTCTGTCATTTTGTGTGTGCCAGATTCACATGTTCCCCTATAATCCCTCGTTAAAACACACTCCTACGCACACCCCCTTACAGTCTCCCTGTCTCTCTACATTCTGCTTTGATCACCCATGCAATTAAGCTTTCTCCTCAGCTGGTGTCTTGTCAGCCCTTCAGTGAGAGGAACCCCTGTGCAGCAATTTCACAAGCATCCTCCCTGTCACAGAGCAGGTTTTGCTGCCTGATTCAAGAAAGGAGGATAAAGACTGAATTATGAATTGCAGCACAGGAGGCTATTAAACATTAAAATAAAAGAAATGAGATGCAAGTGACACGTGCCATCTTACTGCTAAGTAATGTCTAAGTCAGTCAAATATTAGTTTGGATCTGTGTTTATACAGAAGGCAGAATATGGATTTAGAAATCCAGGGATAAATACTGAAATACTTCTCAGCCCTCACTTCAGCGGAACTGTCTCTGTTGAAACAACCCCAGCAAAAGCCTAACCATGTGTTTTCTGTAGCATTGAGTTCAGAGGGGCAATCCCAGTTTTATCACTGGAGATTCAGGGATCTTGGTGGAGAATAACCATTTAAGACAAACTGCCATTTCCATGGGAATTCAAAGGCTGTGCCCAGACTGAAGATGGCTGCTTTGAATCATCCCCTGGTCGCTGTAGCTCCTGCCCCTGGGAGGGACTGGCAGCAGCAACGGGGGACAGCCCAGAACAGCAGTTTCCCTGTTGCAGCCCTCCAGCCATCAGCTCTACAGGGGCTTTCTGTAACAGATGTTAGAGCCAGGCTGTCACACTTAATAGCAAACATCACACCTGCCCACCATGAATCTGTCTAATCCTTTTAAAACATGTTTACAGTTTTGACCCTAGCAAAGTCCTCTGGGAGGGAGTTCCACAGTATAAGTATGTTGTGGACAAATGTCTACACTTCTACAACTTGATCTTTTCTGCCTGAAATTGAGTGGCAGCTGAGTGTCTGAGTGCCACTGGCCATCATGCTGTATTGTCTAATGCATGGTCAAAGAAGCCTCAATCAAACTTGTGCTGTGCTATAGGTGACTTTACTAGTATTTTCCTTGTTCCTTTGTCTAGCTGGCAGAGGTGGAACTAAGCCAAAAACTAAATTTATAAGAAGGAAGTCTCTTGACCCATTTTCTCAGTTGCTTATAATGAGTTAGGTAGCTGGCATTTTCTTTATCTATACAGATTATGTTTTCAGTGGAGAAAGAAATATCTTGTAGGCTAAACTTCCTGAGCTCTTGTCCTTGGCAATAACTTTTCACCTTTAATTTATTTTTATCTTTGCAAAATGTATTGGACTGCTGCGGGAGGAAATCTTACAGATAGAAAATGAAAAACTGTAATAATAATGCTAATTCATGTATCACATAACTAAAATAAAATACCTCTAGAACAGGTAATATAGTGGAGTCAGTGATCATTAAATATTTTCAAGGTGACTGCATGGAACTTGCTGAAAAATCTCTTGAAAGAAGAGGAAGAGCAGACAGGAGAGGGGGAAATAAGACCTCAGCAATACTGTAACAAACTCATGGGGGTAACCTCCTGCACAAGGGCGACAGCACAACTAAAACTATATTTTGAAGCCAGAAGAGTGAGCGTAGGGAACCCAAAATTGCCTTTTAGGCAGAAGGAGCAGGCTGGGAATGGTGGAAGCCTGGTAAATGGGTGAAAAGAAAAAGGGAAATCAAAGAGAGAACTGAAAACCTCATGAGTATCCTGGCCTGCAGCGGGGAGTAAGTTGCTCAAGGAATAAGGAACAATTCAAACTGCCAGCTGTCCCAGTAAAATACTAACTCCTAATCATTCAGCTCCAAAATTGCAGGCATCTCTAAGATAACAGATGTTGCACAGAGCATTTAAAATAAGCAATATCAGTGAAAGTAAATCACTAAGACAGAAATTGTCAGTAGATGGCACTCAAGAATAAACAGCATAATTTCTGGAAAACATGAAATTTTAGAATCTTGCTACACCATCTTACAACTGCTCCTTGAAGGTATTTCTACAGTGATCTTAGGAGCTATGTTCCTGGGAAAGCTGCTGAGATATTTTCTGTTTCTTTTCTCTAGAGAGAGGACAAGTTAAAAAAATGCAACTCCTTCATTATGGGACAAATCTCGCTTTTAGCCTCCTCCTTGTAGGCTGCAGGGCAGTGTGTTAGGATGCATCTGCCAGGTTTTACCTATTGCTCTCATCCTGCATGTTTCCCAGAAGCTGTAGGAGAACAGGCAGCCCCACAGATTTCTTCGCTGCAGACATCCTGGTCAGAGCATTTCCCACCTGACTGCCTGCACAAAGGCAGGATCAGAGCGTCCTGTGCAGGTCCTTCCAGCACACCGTTTCACCACGTGCATCAAATACTCCCAGTGACTTCCAAATGATTGAATAAGATGTTTACTGCCTAATGCAAGGAGATGCCATGTCAGAGGGCAAACACGAGCAAAAGTACCGCATCACACAATTCTTCTCCAGCTGCATGGGAGGCCTGGGCATATTCTCCCTCCTTCCCTTTTCAAAATGACCTGTTACTGCCTTGAGCTTGCTTCTGCCCCCAGTTGTCTGTCAGTAGTGCTCAGCTCAGGCAGTGCTCGGCAGCTGGAGGGAGAGTAGCATTTTAAAACCAACAGGTTCTTGTTCACACAAAACCCTGAAGCAGATCTTCAAAACACAGAACAGCAGAAGTCAAGCTGACATGGCAAAGAGCAAGAAGAAGAATTTCTCATTGCTTAGATATCACAGGGCAAGCCTTGTGAGTGGAGCTTAAGGCACATGAGGTACTAAAATTAATTATTTATTGGAGGAGGTCGTCTTTCTTTTCTCCTTATCAGAAAGTGTGCTAAGGGTTGTCACGCTCTGAATCTGCAACTTTCCTGCTTTTAATGACATCTGAGAGCTAGTAGCATAAGTAAGGAATAACTCTGTATTTTGTCTATGACAAAACACAAGAGTGGGATGCAGAGCTGTTGCTGGAAAGGATGACTATTTGTACTGCATCACATAATTCCCTTCTAGAGGCTGGCTGTGATGTTAAACTGCAAGGCTCGGAGAGGTGAGAAAGGATGCTGTGGGGATTAGTCATTAAGAGCAGTACCAGGGTGAACGGTGACTGCTAAGCCAGTGCCTTGCCTGCCGGCTCTGTATAATCAGGACTGTCTGATAACACAGTCTTGCTGAGAACCTGCAGTTCCTCTGATTTCTCCACACTGCCTATTACAGCTGGATTCTCAGGTTGCAGAAAGTTAATGAAATCTGTCAATTTTGATGCCTGGAGAGACTCATGTGCCTGGTGAATACATCTGCTGGGGACTCAGAGAAGCTGAATTATGCTATTTATGGTTCTACAAAGTTGACTTCATAGTCTTGGCCTGTCAATCAACCATGTGTCTCACAAAGCAAAGAGACCCAAATAAGTTATATCCAGGGCATAGAACCCTTCAGAGGGATCTTTCTTCTGCCCTAAATTAGGAGTTCAGGCTTTGAAAAAGCCAAAATTTTTGAAAAAGGGCCACAATCTGATCCCACCATGAGTTGCCTTGAGCTGGATGCACTCCCTGGACAGAAACGCAGCTACAAAGTCTATGGCTTTTATCAGATCTCAAACTCCTTCCTCCCTGATTGTGTCCTAAGTAGTTCACACTAGCCCAGAATCCATATACGAATGAGTTTTTGAAGGGACAGACAATATCCCGCTGTGCAGGCGTCTGACTGCAGAGCTCTTAGGCCCAGCATTATGTCCCCAGTGCAGATTCACAGAGCACGTTGGGCTGGCAGTAACATCCAACTATTGTTTTTATTAAATTCTCCCCTCTCTGCATTCATAACAACTCAACTGGAAATTACAATGAAGGCGAATCACTGGGGATGGGCAGTTATTACAAATGGGCACTAAGAAGTACAGTGATTTCATCAGGGTAAATTGCTCATTCATCTGTGTTGGCTTTGTAAATGGAAATTACTAAATTAGGGGGAAACATGGTATTTTCTCATCTTGTATTTATTAACTTTTTTCTTTTGTCTTAGTCACACAGCAGATATCAGTATACCATCAGTTTATGACGAATTTCAGTATCCCTCAAATGATGCAATTCTAAGATCTGTTTACCTCTCTATGTCTGTCAACACAACTCAGTTTATTAGAAACTCGTTGAATTTCTTGTTACTGCCAGAGTGAGGCTTGTATACACTTAAATTGTTTACTTTTTGCTTCACAAAGCACGAAGTGAGCCATAGATCCTTCCACAAAACTCAAACCAGTTGCTACCATCTTCCTCCCCAGCTCACAGTCAGAGATCTAATCTGTTAGTTAATTGCTTCCTGACTGTGCAACACGTGCCTGTCAGAACAGACACTAAATTCTTGCCTTGGCTTGGTGCTTTAGCCACAGAGCCAGCCTGTCTGGTAGCCTTCATTTCTGATCTGTGCAGGAAGAAGCATCAGGAGGATGACCTCCTCTCAGCCTATTTGTGACATATCTGTGCAAATCTTTCTATACAAAATACAGGAGTCTGTCTGTTCATACAGATTCGTGTGACTTGAATTTATGGCTTAGCTGTCAAAATAACCAAACCACTCCTGTGAAAGCTGGGAATACTTTCACTTCTTTTCTAACAGCCAGTCAGGAAATGAGAATGGCATCATTGACCTAACACTATTAAAGGAAGGACAAGCCAAACTGAGTTAGCTTCATGATTTTCATCTTCAAAGTGAATGAAAATTTACCTTAGACACCACCTCCACCACACCCCACCCCCATACCCCATTCTGTTTTGGAATAACAGAAAAACAATTCTGGCCAGTTTTAAAAAGGGAAAGACAATTCATGGATATGCCCTCCAGAAGGCTCTGTGTGCTTCACAGACACTATTTTGCATTCTGAGCTGTGGTCACAACCCTCCAGTTCAAGCCATGCTTCTCTTGTTGACACTGCTAAGGCCAAGAATTTTCATTTGGACATTTCCAGCTGGGGTGCTGAGATAATAATAGTAAGAGCAAGCACCAGACTAGGCACCTGCAGTTCGCTTCTCTGCTGAGCAGTTGAATCTCATTATAAGCTGTGGAGGAAGAGATATTAAAGCAGTCTGAAAAGCATCTGATCAGATATCCCCAAAGTTTTGCTCTTTGAAATTTACACATGGTTACAAAGAATATTTTCATTATGTATTGAATTAGGAAACTATGGTTGAGGTTTGGCTCACCCAGCTGGTTTAGAAGCAGGGCACATAGGACCTTAAGCAAGACTTTTAGAGTCAGATTTTAAAAGCATTCTGGTCATCTAAAGATAATGTTAAAAGCCAAAAGGCCACCTGGGACTTTTGAAGTCTCTTGATTCACACTGAAATGAATGGGATGTTTAAGACTGAGGTCTTTAAGACTTGACCAATGGGAGTCACACTATTGACTGGGGTGAGTTGTGTGCTAGACACTTTCTCCCTTTCGAGCTTCATTTTCTCATCTATAAAATTAGAATAATTAACCTTCCTTTCATCCACCTTGGGATCTTTTGTCTGTTTTGCCTGTGATTCTGTAAGAAACATTTGGGACAAAGAATGACTTAAATATATTTTTAATGACGTATTGAACCAGAGGGAGTAAGATGTCTAAAACACAAAAGCAAGGCTATCCATTAAATGCTTATAAGATGACCTTCAGAAAAAAAGCAACATTTAAAAGAGCAATGGAAAAAGTGAAGATAAACTAAAAAACTTAATTGGAAATTCACATTATTTCTCTTTTTTTTGGCAGCTTCTGCATCTGATGTTATTGCATTTCATTAACAGGATTACAGATATCATTTCAGATGACTAACGTAATAAAAGAAAAGGCAGCAAATCTATTGAGATGTAGCTTGAAGCAGAACTGTCCCTTTCTGCTCTCTGGGATATTGTCCCCAGCTGAGATTTATAGGGCTCTAACAATGCATCACAAATGACATCCTATGTAAACAACTGGAGAACAAATGTGAAATGCTATTTAAATGCCTCATTAAGAAAAGGAAATTTCATAGCTAGATTCTTTGCTTTTCTTGCCTTTGCAGTAAAATTAATTGACAGATCTAGATGAAAAACAGCAAAGTTTGTTTACCAGAATTGACTATTATTATTTATAATGTGTCTTATATTAGTGCCTATGGCTCAACTGAGAAAACTACCGTAGAAGACCCTATAGAAGTAATCCAGGCCCTAGAAAATATCCAGACTCAGGAATTAAATGAGGAATTAAAGCTTACTGAACTGGTTTTAGAAGATGTCAAGGTAGTTTTGTTTTTTAAACAGCTCCTACATGGATTGAAACTCATGTATTACATTTTTTGTCCGAAGAACAGATTGATTTCTAGTGTTAACCAAGTGTTCACCACCAGATTCATGAGGGCCTAATGTTCATTCAAGGAACTCAAGATACTAAAAGCCCCCGTGGGCCTTCATTAGTGTGAAAAGAATCTCATGTCCATTAATAAGACAGGTATCTGTTGATTAGGGCTGTGTCAAGATCACTTCAGGCTTTAAACGTGCCCTGCATCTACGTCAGGTTTTTCACAGGAGTCCCTGTGCTTTTGAACACCTGAGTTGGGCAAATGTCTTTACTGAAAGGTCCAGCAGCCTCGCTTAGGAGGAGATGCGTGGAATGGGTCTGCATGAAATTTCCCAGGACTTCTTGTGAAAGACAGCCAACAGGCATTGAATAACAGAAGAGGAAGTAAATCCCCTTTGCCAAAATGAGAGGAATCTACTTCCTTCTTGAAAAACCCTGGGAGAACTTGAGAAAAAAAATTACAAGCCCCATGGTGTCACTTCTGCTAGACAGGTTAGGGAAGAGGCAGCAGCTTCAGCTTTTAAGTTCAGACTTTTCCCCAGGTCTTCTCTGCTTCATGCCTTCCCAGGCTGTGCTTCTGCAGCCCCTGGCTTCCTCCAGGCCAAGCGATGTGACATAACAAGTAGCTGCTGTTCTGGGGGTAGGGTCAGATGAGAGGAACAAGAGCACAGGAGGCTGTTCAGGCCTGAATGTGAAGGTTGTCAACCTGTGATGATTTGTCTTGCGTTTGTTTACATGTGAGGCCTCTCTCACATTTGTAGCCTGTTTATTTATTTATCTTTCCATTTGGACATGGAGAGAAAGAAACACTCAGAACAACCAAAATAAGAAAGCTTTTGAACAAAACTTGGTATTTGCGAGTTTCAAGTTAATGAAAGCAATGCATCAAAGACAAGAAGCTGAACAAATGATTCTCAATAAAAATAATGTAGGAGAGTGGTGTTCTGCCTATTTCTAAATTGTCCCCAAATTGCAATGATATTGAATATATTTGCTGTTGAAAATTATTCACCATTGAAATAAATGACGTGTGAGTTATACTGGAACAATGTATGTTGCTCTAGTTTAAATACACACTGATGGGGAGGCAATATTATTTTATATTCTGCCATTAGAGTGCAAATTCAGAACTCACAAACAGTCTAGATGAGCTGTGGCTATAAGGTTTGCAGAGGGAAAGCAGTAGAGGTGTTGAAAGGCCATGTAGCGTTTGCAATATAGATTGGGATGAAATATCATCCCTCAAGTATCAGAATGAACACTCACCAAATAGTGTTGCCATTGTCCTGTCCCTCACAGTCTGTGTATAACTGTGGAAAAGCACTGTGATGATCAGCTTTAAGCATGTTGTGCTCCGTTCTATGTGGCTGCCTCATGGTTGATGTGCAACCAGCCTACCCAGGCTCATTTCCTGCTAGAAGAGCTTAGGATGGTGGGTCTTGCACTCTCACAGAATCACAGAATCATTTAGGTTGGAAAAGACCTCTGAGATCATCAAGTCCAGCCTTTGACTGATCACCACCTCGTCAACTAGGCTATGGCACTAAGTGCCATGTCCAGGTGTTTCTTGAACACCTCCAGGGATAGCGACTCCACCACCTTCCTGGGCAGCCCACTCCAATGTTTAACAACCCTTTCCATGAAGAAATTCCTCCTGATGTCCTTCCTCTAGTGCAGCTTGAGGCTATGACCTCTTGTCCTGTCGCTAGCTGCCTGAGAGAACCCACCTTCCTACAGCCTCATTTCAGGCAGTTGTGGAGAGTGATAAGAGTCACCCCGAGTGTCTTCTTCTCCAGGATAACCATCCCCAGCTCCCTCAGCCACTCCCCATAGGACTTACCCTCTAGATCCTTCACCAGCTTCATTGCTCTTTGCTCCAGCACCTCAATGTCCTTATTGTAGCGAGGGGCCCAGAACTGGACACAGGACTCAAGCTGTGGCCTCACCAGTGCTGAGTTAAGAGGGATGATCACTGCCCTGGTCCTGCTGGCTGCGATATTTCTGATACAGGCCAGGATGCCATTGGCCTTCTTGGCCACCTGGGCACACTGCTGGCATTTGTTCAGCTGCTGTCAACCAGCACTCCCAGGTCCTTTTCCAACAGGCAGCTGTCCAGCCCCTCTCCACCACCCTGTAGCACTGCCTGGGATAGTTGTGGCCAAAGTGCAGAACCCGGCACCCAGCCTTGCTGAACCTCACACCGTTGATCTTGGTCCATCAATCCAGCCTGGCCAGAGCCTCTATTCACTGGAAAGGTACTATAGCCTTGTTTCGCAGCAGGGGAACTGCAGTATGCAGAGGGAAAATTATTTGTCCTCTGTCATAGATCTGAGATGGGAAGAGCAGTTTCCCAAGCCTCATAGCAGCACTTCCGAGGCACAGAAACCTTTGATCAACCTAAATAAGGTGGTGGGATAAGAGAATTAAACCAGCTGAAACAAACTTCTCCCAGGAAGGACGTGGGAACGTGACAGCCACTGGCTCATGCTGCTAGTGTCTGTTCTGCTACCAGAGCAGGGCAGATCTCTGATGCCTTTTTGCTCATTGCTCCTGGAGAAATTACAATTTAGCTCTGTTCTTAGTGGGGATTAATTTTCAGTGTGGTGAATTTACCAATGAATTTATGAGAAGTTAATTTGTACTTAGGAAGAAATCATGTCAGTTCAAATGTGTTCAATTAATTGTTGATGGCATTGGTGTGGCCATTAGATACAAAAACCACATTGCTTTTGGGGTTAGCGAGGGAACACATCCTGATTAGATTAGTGGCTGGAGAGAATGCCATCCCCTTGGTAGTCAAATACTGAAAGAAAAGTATACTTAATTAGCATATTTTAATAGATAATTGAATGGAATGTATGGAATACTTTTAAGGAACCATAGCTAGAGCTTAGGGTAGGACTCTCCTCTGCCCAGTACATCTGAGGGGGAGGCACAAATGAGCTTTTGAGCCATCATTGCTGTTATCAGCTGTGATTGTTGGACTACTGTGTACTTTCTGATACTGGAATGTAAATCATCAGAGCCCTGATCCTGTTGTGATGTGCGTTGGCACCGTACTCCATTCAGGCAGCATGCAAACAACACAGGGTTGAAACAGTGACCTTGCCAGTTCTCTGCTCTCCGTCCCTCTTGCAGCTCTTTGGAGAGCTGCTACCTAAATGTACTCAGCAGTTGTGCTGATTGCGGCAGTACCCCCAGTAGAGCTTTCTGAAGCGAGGAAGCAATGACCTGTGTTATCAGTGCCCTGAAACATAGCACATCTGCAACACTGCAAGGCACAGCACTGTTTTGTTCTCTTAGAACGTGGCACAGGATGAACACGAATAAAGGTTTTAAAAGAAACAACATTTTAAAATGGGCCTTTATATCTTACTCCTTGTGTTTTCTGAGATCATGAGGATGGACAGGTACTTGTGTTTAGATGCTCTGCTTTGCTGCCTATGGAAATCTTGTCTGGGTTGGCTACTCCACAGCAGTAAAGATATTTAAGCTGTTATGGATTGAGATAGACAGCAAATGATTTCATAAGCCACCAAACATTAAGCTGCGTTTTTAAAAATGCTATGTTAGAATATGGACAAGCAGAAAGAGGAGGAGAGATATTTTTTTAGTCCCTGAATATTTAGTTTAGCAAATGTATGTTCCTTAACATGCAATTTTCCAGGTTTGGGTTGCCCTTTGTATGAAAGCTTCACCGATAGAGTTAATATTTAGGAAGAGAATCCTGCTGGAGTTCTCACATTCCCCCAGATACCTCAACCACTATCTTTGTTACCCTTTCCAAACTTGGAGAGACACGAGAATCAAAGGCAAAAATAACTACCAGAATACAGATACTCAGTTGGCATAAATTATCTCTCTCTTAGTTGGGGTTGGCATTTCAGAGCCAGAACACAACTGTCTGCGAATACAGAAGCAAACTGCGCGCTGTTTTAGCACATGGATGACAGGACATGGCTCTCCCTGGGAGACCCTGGTCAAACGATTCCCCAGACCCTCCTAGCGGCACTGACCACCCTGCCCACGGCCACCCTGAGTGCTGTGACTGTGTTTCCCGGGGGCAGCAAAGACCAGATGTTCAGCACCTCCTCACCCCCTGGCACTGACAAGAGGCAGTCCCCTAAGGGAAAGATCCTTCAAGCTCCAGGCTCGTCAGAGTATCTATTTTCTTATTTCTCTGTATTCTGCTCTGTGGTTGTTATTAATGAAATAAGAGGTGGGCCTCATTCCCTTTCCCTTCCTTTGCCCACGCACATTAATTTAAATGCAAATTCACACAGAAAGATCAAAATTAATTATACTTTCTGCAGCAGGCTACATGGAAAATTGAAATGCACAGGGCTGGCTTTTCCCTTTTCTCTTTTTTTATTTTTATTTTTTGGAAATGCAAAGGAAAAACAATGTCGCAAAAATACTGAAATATGCATGTAAATGTTGAATGCTTGCTCGCTTTTATTTTCTCATGCTTTTTTCTTGTCTGAATTTCTGCAGTTGCTTTCAGTTGCAGGCTGTTTCAGAAGGAATATTGAAAGGTTAATCTGCTAGTGACATAAATTGACCTGTAAATGACAAATAATATTCTGTTTACCACTAATAAGAATCAATCTTAATTAAGAAAAACTATGCTGACTCTTAAGAAATTTGTCCATTATTGCCTGAGCAGAATATAGCTGAAGTCTGAGAATTATTTTTTTTTTCAGTGGGAAATAAAGGCATAGGGGAAGAGAAGTGTTCTGTTTTTCAAGGAGTTCAGGCATTTATATAATTTTTTTTAATGCTCCAGCAGGTTTCTCAGAGTACAACTAATGTTTCTATAACACATTGCATACAATGCCTGCACCCACTCCCTTTAAAAAAAAAAGTCAGATTTTTGCTTTCCTTGCCCAGGATCTGGCAAACAGCATAGCCCTGTCCATATGTTGCTTTTTGGGAGCAGTTAAGCCGCTGTGACTGCGCCCAGATGTGAAACTCCAGCACTGTGAGACTGCACTGCACCTTGAGTAACGAATCTACCTGAGAAACCTTCTGGAGCTGGCTCTGTGGGGCTTCAGTGGAGGTGCCAGGGAGCCAGTTAATGACTTATGTAGGAAAAATGGATGGTCTCAGATTTTAAGTGTTTAAAGCCAATGAGAACAATCAAATGAGGAGCTAAAACAGAAGAATTTAGCCAGATATTTAGTCAGGCTGGGACTTACTTGCTTAGTCTGTGGGAAGTGTGTGTTGTCCTGCTTTTAGGCCAGATCCTGTCCTTAACACTGTTGTTCTTAGCCAATGTCTGGAGACATCAGTTCAGCCAGCTCACTGCTTGCTCTCCCTCTCCAAGCACTATGGTTGTAGGTAGATGAATTCAGGTGTTGCAAAAACCAGAAGAAAGAAATGGATGCTTATGATCAAATAGCTCATTTTTCAAATTCCACATGCCATTAGGAAAGTGCTTTTTTGTGTCCCCATAGCAACTAGAGTTCAAGGTGCTCTTTGTAAAACACATGGCCAGAGATCTTCCCTGGAAAGCTTACAAATGAAACAAATCAGAGAAAAAAGCTGACAAAGAAAAGGGATTTATCCCTGGCTACAGAGCCATTAAAAACAACATCGAATTTGGTACTCTGCTGAGATTTTACTGAACAGAACACGCTGGATCTGCTCTTTGCACTAATTTCCCCTAAAAACATGGATCTAGTTTGAGATCTTGCTAATGCTCTTTAAATATTCTGATACACCCTCTCAACAGTCCTTCTACAAGAAAACACAGCCTAGCTGAATGGTTCTGGATCCAGCAAGTGCCTTCCCAAGGTCAGCCCTTTGCCTTAAAGACTAAGAAAGTGATGAAAGCAGCGTACAATTGGCAGCCTGAACCTTGTGAGCCCAGCTGGGCTCAGGAGCTCAGTACAGTGCTGGGCCAGTATAGCTGAGAGTACCTGGAGGGGGCCTGGCTAGAGCTGATCTTTGCACTAGCCCTGAAAAATAGACCCAGGTGATTGTGTTGGCATTTAGCGGGTCAAAGCAACAAAACATCTTTTGGTCTGCAGCCAAAGATGGTCTTTTGAGTGGGACCACGTGAAGAGATGCCAATGCCCTGCATGCCCCAGACTTGCTGCAGAGAGCTGCAATTCTTCAAGTGGGATGGTTGTTCAGATTGTAGTACTCAGCAGCTGTCATTTATTACAGTGGGGGCAAGCACAGTAAATAATCACTTCAGATACTTTCTCTCTTGATCTTTTGGCCAAGCTTAGTTTTACTGTAGTTTCTTAGGTCTGCTTTGCTTTCTGCCATCATGCTCGGGAATCACTCAAGTGCAGTATTAGCACAATAAATCTCACAGCCTTTTCTTCCAAATAAAGCAGAAAGCAGTAGCTTCGAGTCATTTCAGCATTCCGCTCTCCTGCTGGCAGCTCAGCAGAGCAAGGGTATGCAAACTTCAGCCCAGGCTGAATTGTTAGCATGGTGATATCTCTATCCCTGTTTTCTCAGCAGTGTTCCTGAGAACACTTAGACCTGCTGGCTGCAACCAAGAGAAACAACACTATGACCACTGTCTGTTTAAGGTCATGGACATGGAGCAGCTGTGTTTGTTCAGCATTTGCTTGTCAAGGAAAGACCACAGCAAGTTTTCAGATAATCTGTCTGTCTCTATATATTATGCACAAACCCACCATCCCCACACATACTAATCTTTTCAGCAATCTCTTCTTATTGCTACACATATCAAAACTGCCATCTGGTTAAGGTGGCGGAATGCATTTCAGCTGTGCTCACTTCACATAAGCATAAATGCTGTTACATTTCTCAGCTCATGTATAACATTTTGCGATCAGATAAGGGAGATCTGCTGCCGCAGTGGTTCCTTGGAATTTCCTCTATTTCTGCAAATTTAAACAACATACTGCAGATGATTGATTATAGTAATTTTGTTGTTCATATCATCCTATTCATATCACAGTAGGTATTGCTTGTAATTATTAAGGCTATTTGTTATTAGAGATGCATGGGCGATGAAATACAATGAGAAGCAAACAATTTAACTGGTAATAAAATTAGCTGATCATGGAAAGTCAATCTGTTAATTATCTCCAAATTGTGTCTGTCAGTTCTGTTTTGCATTTCTTAGACTCCTTGCTCCCCAGTGAAAAGCTTTTGCAGGTCTGCATTCTGAGGAACAGACCGAATTCCCCATCAAGAGAGGTTTTCAGGATGTTAAACCTTTGCTCTCATACATGTTCACGGAATTTCATAAATACTTTGTCACAAATAGGCATTTTATTGTGTAATTTACTGCACTAATAGTGCACTAATTTTTTTATAGAAGATTCTTTATAAAACAATAAAAATTATGCTGATTCCTTCATTTTCCTAACTGGTGGAAAATACCCAGAACCTGGATTTCTTAGTTGTTAAATTTTCAAAACATCTTGGGATATTGAAGTGGTGAAACATACAATAAGGTCACTTTGAGTCACATGGATAGAGAGTATCTTTGGACACTTCCAAAAACTGTATATAGGCTTTTCTAACTGTCCTTGGTTCCTGGGATTATCAGCTGTTTAATTTACCAAGATTCTGGTATACACGGAGTGAAAAAGCAAATCATTTGGGTACCAGGATCAGTAGAATTTGGTTTTCTGTGCATTTTTGCATAGTGGTATTGGCAGCTGGCTATGGCACTGAGGCTTTCATTTTAATTAGTATTTGTATGGTTGTTTGACAGCACTGCATCTTTTTTATATCCAGTATTAATAGGTCATTTCATAGTTGGGTGTGGGAAAATTAAAGGTGGCTATCAGTTTTTATATATCTGTCAGTTTGCTTATATTTTAATTTCTGTTTTAAATATGGACAAGTAAAGCAAATAATCCATCCAACATTAAATATTTTTCCTCGTATTCATTTTTTAAAACAGATTATCAAAAGTAAACATTGAGTCATTTTCCATGAAAATACCATTCTCTGTTGAAAAATTATAATGCCTTAAATGAAACAGAGTTAAAATATCATATTGGGTAAATAGAGCTGTGGTTTCAACCGCCATGGCCATTCTTATTTTCTGGAGAGTCTACATCTACTTTTCCAAGTCAAAACCAGTCTGGAATGTGAGGTGAAATGTTATCTTTACAACTTTGTTGCAAGTGTGAAATACATATTCCAACCTGTAATCCTGCATAAGGGAGCTGAACAGAGACTGTGACCTACACAGCACCATGTGGCTGAGCTCTGATGCACCAACCCAGTGTCAGAAAGAAAACAGCAGTACATGCCTGGTCTTAGATGCGACAGGAGTTACAGGATAAACTTCACTCACCCGTTGTCTTGGACTGTCATTAATCACTGTAGGAGGCAACAGTGGAAAATGTTATTAAGGAAAAATGTGAATTAAACCCCAAAACA
>JAYRBT010000139.1:18588952-18604682 GCA_036023395.1 Myiotriccus ornatus | reverse complement strand
TGGACTGTCATTAATCACTGTAGGAGGCAACAGTGGAAAATGTTATTAAGGAAAAATGTGAATTAAACCCCAAAACAGCCCTGTGAAAACCCTGCTTCAACTTTAAACTGGAAGCAAGGGGAGCTCTGCCAGGTATGGAAATGCAAGAGGCCTTCAAGTGCTGTGCACAGCTGCAGCTGTGCCTCTGCCTTCAGCCAGTGCTTGTTTACTCTGTCTGGGAGCAGGCACTCTCCACATGCACTTCCCAACTCCTGCTGATGGCAGGTGAAGCTAATCTGTCAGACAGTACTGGCCCTAGATATCCAAGAGAGCCATCAACCCCTTGTTCTGACAGGCAGTAGCAAGAATTAATACAAGTGATAATTAGTTACTCTGTTTGGCTTCTTTTCACTGTTTAAAGAGAGCTTTTCTCCTATAGGAATGAGATGAATATGTGTCTGCCAGAGTCAGGCTGAGTTGGAATGACTTCCCACATTGCCGAGTAGCAACACAGAGCTGTCCTAGTAAGCTCTCTGGAGGATCCCTGTGGAAAATAGTCACAGGAGGAAGGCAAGTAAATGATGACAAGTGAGACCAGGGGTCCTTTGGCTGACTGCTATCAAGTGGTGAGCAGGATGCCCAGGAATCTCTGAGGTTTCTTTGAAATGAGTCTTATCAAACTGGGAGAGAAGACTCCTTGTGGAGGTCACACTTCTCCCCCAAAAGCAATGCTGGCTTTTGCAGGACCCAGGGCAGCTAAGACTTAGCCTTGCTATTCTGCTGCCAGTAAAGACCGAGAGCAGGAAAATTTTGTGTTCAGACTCAAACCGGCATAGAAATGTGTTTTGATTTTGTCCCCCACTCTGTTTAGCATTTGCACTTGACATTAGCCAACGTCACCCCGTCCAATAGTAAGAGATGGGAAGGAACAGATAATTCCAGGCCACTCCAGCAAAATACACACAGCACCCCAAGCATGGCCTGGAAACCAGAGAGACACTTTGTTGTGATAACAAGGTCACTGCAGACAAGCAGTGGCAAAGGCACACTTCTATCTATCTAAATCTTTGAGTATGTTTGAACATAATGGTGTACCGAGGCTAAAGGACTGGAAATGTGGGATGACATGCTTAAACCCACAACCTCTGTTTGCCCTTGTGAAGATTATGAGCCATACCTAAAAGCACATCGCCACAGGATCAGGTAAATTGACTTTTATTGAAAAATACTGTAATATGAAGGGGGGGAAGATTCCAATTTAACACAAATACATTGCATTTCAGGCTCCCAAATAACTATTGATATCTGCTGTCCTGGAGCAAATCATATCTTCCTTGACAAGTCAGGCAGCTGCTCCTTCTCTATCTTCCCTTTGTTATCTTTAATAGCCCTGGATTGTTGTGGTACCTTCAAAAAAATATTTGCAACTTACTTGACGGATGTTTCACCTCCTGCTATTAGCCCTGGTTCATGGGTTCATCTAATGCCTGTTCTTGCTGATGAAAGTCAGACCAAGCGCTTTTGAAATGAGAGTGTACTGGATGGCACTGCACAGCTCACGCTTTGTACAGCTCCTCTTCCCCTCCAGCTGGCAGCTGGTGGGTGAACAACCTCTCCAGCTATCCTGTTCATCCTAATATACATTGTGGTAGAAGCAACCTACAGAACTCATTTGGTCCAGGTCCTAGCTCAGAGCAAGGCCAACTTTCAAGTCCTAAACGACTGCTCTTGGTCAACCCCAGCTGAGGCCTGGATCCCACAGCTTCCCAGGGCAAATGTTCCCACATTTTATCACAGTCAGTGGAAACAATTTTTTTCCATTTGTTAAGTTATAGAAATATTGGTATCATAAACACAGGATCACTAAGAATTCTAAGATAAGTCTAAAGAAACACATTGTTATATTTGACCAATTTCACTCATACTTTGAAATGACAAAGCAAGCCTACTAACACCAGGGTCACAGGTTTGACCCCTGTACAGGCCATTCACTTAAGAGTTGGACTTGATAATCCTTGTGGGTCCCTTCCAACTCAGAATATTCTGTGGTTCTATGGTTCCTTCAGGCTATCAGCTGTCCTCAGGTATGTCAAAGGAAATGAAGGCAAGTGTGGTAGAAATGGATGGGGGCGGTGATACTGCAGCAGGTCCCTTGCCTTCCTCTGACAGTCTTCGCTGCCCACAAATCTCAATCAGCATCATGGGCTGTGTAAGGTCTCCCCAGACTGCCTCAGGGCAGCCCTAAAATCCTTCAACAGCAAACTGAAGAGCGTGTATGGGTTAAGTGAATTTGTGTCTTCGTGATGCAAAGGAGTAGTGTTTATATTGTCCATTCAGCAGCATAGCTGTAGAACCACTACAGGCACTACGAAGAGCTGGCCACCTTAACAATTTGAACTGTACCACTTAGACCAAACTGACAGATTTGTTCCAAAATTATCAAAGGGCATCCAAGAACAACTGCCAAGGTCTACTGTGCATTTTGGGATGACCTTTAGTGCATTTAAAAATCTATTTCTAGGAAACATCCTTAAGTTGAGGGTATCATGGAAATCATATGTAACCCAGTATTAGCTGGCACCCACGTGCCTCTACTTTTTGTATTTCCATTTCTCTGGTTAATCCATGATTAAGAACTAATACAAGCTGCATATCCCTAGTCAGGTTTTATATTCCTGAATGGGAAACATCACCCCCTTTGGACCAGACTGTAGCACAAGCATCATTTTAGAAGGAGGGGCAAGACCGACACATTTAGTACTGAGTTTTGGTAAATACAGTAATAAACAGGGTCCTCTTTATACTTCCCAGTGGTGCACATACAGGTCTATTTTTCATGTGCAGATGGAGGATTCAGCATTGAAATGGAGCCTTCCAACACCTAAGAATGGAGAAAGGACTTGCTCTCTAATGTGTATACTTTGTGCTCCTCCAGCTCTCTTGTATTCTCCTTGTATAGCTGAGAACGAAAGAAAGGTGGTTTTTTTTCCATCTTGCTTTTGTAGCTATCAGCTGAAAAAAACCCCAACTAACAGAAATTTAGATCCTTCACCATGAAATTAACAGCCACGCTTTGTGATTGGAACAGGTCCCCAGTGGTACCCTTCCCGTGTTGGCCTGCAACTAGAACGCAGTAAGTATTCATATGGTTGAATACAGCCACCTAATATATTACTAATCCTCTGGCGGATTCTCCTCCTAACAGCATTGCTCTCTCTATATGTATTATTGGGTGAACTGTTAGCACATTTTCATTAACGAACACCAATTATTAATTTATAAGTCTTCTTATTAATAAAGGAATCTAATGTTTTCATAATGTTTCAGAATACAGTATATGATCAAATAATGAAGACAAGGTGGTTTTAAACCCATTTGCTCACTTCCCTCACTTGCTGCATGATCTGTTTTAATACTTGCTCACAGCCTCATCAGAAGATGCAGCTGGCTGCAGGAGGCAGCCTCTTTTTTTGTGCCAGTACTCAAATTCTTGGTGGACATGGCAGTGGGAGATAAAGCTGCCATGGGCTGTGTGGTATTCGGTCTGTGGACATGTTGAATTGCAAAGCCTTAGAAAATGAGGGCTCAGCAGCTGATGGAATTTAGCATCCCTGCTGACATAAACAGTCAACAAATGTATTGAAAGGGAGACACAATGCATAAAGCAGAAGAGAGCAAAGAGGTCTTGCAGCCATGGCAACATCCCATGCCAGTGGCTGTTGGAGTTTCCCAATATCCAGCTCACTGCCCCTATAAAACAAAAGAGAACCAGATATTGCCATTTTCTCTCTCTGTCTCTACACACTGTGTGCATTAGGAGTAGAAGCAGATGCCTCAGAATACTGTGAAAAATAATGTAGTGCTCGCATACACCTGGTCTGCCTAGGTTAGAGCTTACAAAGAAATCTTGGGCAGTGGGCCTTGGCCCAAGAAGTTGCATTCATCATGAGGTACCACCTATTGTGAAATAGCCCGAGGATGCGAATGCTTCAGCAAAATATTTCAGCGAGGGAGACACCGCATAACATCGACTTTGCCATTAGTCTTGCAAGACAGAACAAAGAGTGCTCTATGGAATTGTCTGTGTGATTGCTTGGCATGTCTCTAATGGGTTAGATTAACAGAGATAGTATCATACAATTGCTACGCATTGCTGCCCAGTGTCATGTCAGCCTGATGCTTTTGTTAAAATGAGATGAGAATAACTCTCACAGAAGAGCTCTAAGTTGCTAACCTGGAGAATAAGTACCACGTCACCAAAATAAATCAGAATACAAGCTGGGTTGACACCTGGACCATTATCAGGGCAGTCTATGCGTTATGCTGAGCCTCTGAGAGGATACCTGTTGTTCATGCCATCTCCTCTTCCTTTTTTGTCACTGCAGACGGGCCCTTTTTGAAGGATTCAATTAACATTCAAAGTCTTGCTGTTTCCTCCATCATTACATTGTATTTTACAGACCTGGGTCAGCAGGTCGGTTGGACCACAGTAAGTATGTCCTTGTAACAATCAACAGGATATGTCTTAATGTACAATGGGTTTTAGCATTAAATTACTCCAACTTCCCCAGCCAGTCTTTCCCTACGTAAAATGGTGTAAGTACTTTATCAGCAGTAAAACCAGAATTAAATGGATAGTGAGCCAAATTATCAATATGCTAACTCTGGCATCCAATTAAAGATTAGAAGGTGGACATAAAAATATTGCCTGAGGGGAAAAAAAATCAATTTTAAAAAAGAGTTTTAGCTTATCTAGGGTTTGTATGCCTGTGTAGAACCTGTAGCCAAATACATTAATTTGCTTCAAGACTCCTCAGCTTTGAAAGTGGAAGGATATTAAAAAGAAAAAATGGATTTCTAGTAATCCTGTTACTAATGTAGGAAAATTATTGAATGAAAATATCTTTCTCTTTGTTCACCCAAAGAACAGTTCTGACAGAGAAGCCAAGGATTCCAGGCAGAAGATGCCCAGCTAGGCTCAGGAGTCACAACTTTCTAAAACAAAAGTATTTGCCATGAGCAACAATATTTGTATCATGCGCTAGGTAGACGTGGTCTCAGTCTGACTTCAGTTTTTTTCCTGTAAGTATCTTTCAGAATATATGATCAATATGAAGAACAGAGTTGGAAGTTCAGGCTGGTGGGCACCCAAGTGAGCTTGTGGGGAACTCTAACCTTACAGGCTCTTCTTGGAAAGGAAGAAGAGAAAGATTCAATTTGTTCATAGCCCAAAGACAGAAGACAGTAGAAGTGTTTGAAAGGACAGTGAAGGAATGGGAGACGAAGAGACTTTTCCAGTGTCCTGCACCAGGCATATGTGGTGGAGCTGAAAGCAGTCTCACTACTAGACTGACCCAGCTTTTGCTGTAGTTGGCACGTACTGCACTACCTGGGGTAAGACACAGCCCATATCTGTATATCGGATAATGAGATTCCCAATTTCTGCAGTCAGAAACATGAGTAAGATAGAGCTACTGCTTCTGAAACCCATAAAAACCCTGACAAGTCTATTAATAGCAACGGAAAGCAAACCACCAATTGCTTGCAATTCCTTTAATGAAGCAAGTGAGTTTTTCTCTAACTGGCATCGTGGCTGTTGGCCAGCTTATTAAATTCTTAGCACAGACAGCACACAGATCCCACCCTACTCAGGCACAGGGACTACAAGACCCACTGACAAGCCACTGTCCTTCCTTGCCAGTGCCTATATGGATGAAGCTTGTGAGCATCGGGTCTTTGAGCAGCTTGCAGGTGATAGCACCTGTTCATCTCTCCAATAGGTCCCTATGGGCTAGGAAGCATTACTACAAGACACTTGGAGTGAACATGCTGCTCTAAAGTTCCCTATCTGTTGAAAGGTACACTCAAGGTGAATATTACTGCCACAGCTGCCCTTGACCTTGGCATGTCAGCCTCTGGATCAGTTCTGTAAGGTCATATATCCATCTCATCTGCTGAAGCTCACGTACATTTCCCCTCTCTCGGGAAGCAGATTGCCCTGATCAGCACAAATTCTGACAGGCTTCAGCCCCTTTGAAGAAGAATGTGACATGTATCCATCCTTCCCAGTTCCAACAGGACCCAAATCCCCAGGTCAAGCAGTTTACTTCAGTGGAGCTATAGCATTTCACACCACACCTGCCTGTTTCAGTGGAGGTCTGCGAGTTACCAAGGCTTTGCCCCACCCTGATTAAAGGCCTACTGGGGGCCACACTGATTAATGTCAGTCCTGTTTACCCTCTGAATCCATTCCACCAGCTCTCAACCATGGAATTTCCTTGCAAAGCAAAATTGTGATTAGTGCAGCTTCCTGTTTGCTACAATTAAGTAATCTGCAAAAGCCTTATTTATTCTCTCTTTTCCTGGTGGTTTATGTAGCCTAAGACAGTAACATAACTAAAGCTTAATATCCCATTATAAATAGTGCAGTTATGACCAGGAGTTGATACTGCAGGCAGTGGCATTTTTTTTTATGATTTAATCTGCATGCAAAAAGTTGACTCCATGAGTTTCTGAATATTCATGTTATCCCATTCTGCTCCATATTCTAAATTGTCTCCATTCTTACTGAAAGAAATCTTCTTCCTAGCCACGTCATTTAAACAGCCAGGAGATTTTTATGTTATAGCTAGTCTGTAACAAAAGAGAAAAAGTTCATAGAAGATTGTTTTCTAACAATAGCAATTAAGAATGCATTTGTACACAGGATGTGTAGTTTTACTGCCATTTTTACTATGCTTAGAGCTCCCATTCTCCCGTTCCCCTTGATACTCGATCAGATTTACGCACACAGCGAGGGATGTTTCTGCTTTAAAGGGCTGACATTTAAATAAACAAGGCACAGAATGAAAATATTCTTATCTCGTCAGCAAAACGATAGCTAAGGTACAAAGGCCACATTCAGGTCTGGACTCCAAAAATAGTTACAGAAGCACATGGAGACATGATGGTGGCTCCAGAGGTCAATGCTTCGTGCATGGATCTGTCTAGGGGAACACTAATCACAGAGGTGAGTCTTCTGGGGCTCTGTCACCTCATTGGAGATCACACTTGAGGATCAAGAACACTAAGACCCCCAGTGCTGGGGATTTACAGCAAGACAATGACTTGTGGTTTTTAAAAGGGGAAAACAGTACTGACCTCCACCTCTACTTCCTGGGAGCAGTACCTTTTCCCAGCATGTCGTAAAATAGAAGGGCATGCTGCTGCCTGTTCCCAAACAGAACTTGGGTCTCGATAAGTCTAGGAGCATTCTTCTGAATCAAAAAACCTCAGCTTCCCTTTTGGAGCATGCACAATCTCCAATTTACAGTCCTTGTCACACTCCACCTTGGTGGCTCAAGAGTTTGCTCCCTCTTATCTTGTCCACTTAGCTCCTATATGAGAGACTGACACTTTGTAGGAAGGATGTTTCCTTCTTTTCCTCAGCCTTCTTAAAACACGGTGCACAGTGATCAAAATATTTTTGGTGTTTTGTGCTGTGAAAGGCCAGACATCACCTGGGCTCAGGTTGCACCACTACTTTGAGACTGGTTGACCAGTTTTCAACAATTTCTAGAGACTGGGTTGCTCTGATGGAGAAGGGAGGACAAACTGGAGTGAGGGATTTGCAGTTCTCTACTGCTGGAATAATTATTTGTCAATCTCTTTTGAGAATGTGATCCTTTCCTGGGATAATGTCAGTAGCTATTGCCTCAGCTGGCTCCTTTAGAAGAAAGGAGACCCTCAAGGCTGATTTCCAGAACACAATTCAGGGACAAAACAAAACTTGTTTCTTAGTATCATCAATTTTGTTAGAACTCTTGCTCTACTCTGCCTTCTTTTATATCAAATATTTCCAGAAACACATAATTTACTTCTGCACAAAACTTACAATTCTTTTACCCTACCTGGAGGGTATAGTTGAGGTTTGCTGACTGATGTTGCAGAGATACTGATGGGAGACGAGTTTACAGATCTTTTCTATAAGACCCTGCAAATATTTTACTCCTAGGGGTGTTTGAAATTCCCGCCACTGGAGTGATGGGTTGTATTTTTAATCTCTGTTCAATTTTGGGCCTAAGCATGTTTGACAGACACCTGTTTTTACACATGGCAATGCAGCACAGTAAAACACATGGCTGGTGTTTTAGTACTAATAATGCATACTGCTGCTGTAGTCAAAAGGAAGAAAAAACTCCATTCTTCATCCTCAAATTCACACTTCCGCTAAAGCTTTCCTCATTTGAGCAGTGATTGCAATTTCTGATTTATCAGCTTCTGTTGTCCTGTTGCCACCTGGGCTAGCTACCAGAAACATCCGAATAGAACTAGGAAAACAATACAGAATTGTAGAAAATGTATTTTACCTACAAGTCTGTGAATTTCAGAAGATTAATCCTGCAACACAGGACTTCAGCAAATATTTTTTGTAACTTTGATTTCAGATTAGGGATTGCTTAAACACTTTGACTCTTGAGGGCCTTAAAATAGCAAGGCTGGCAGCAGAACTGCTCCATTTCAAATTTCCCAATGAAAAAGAATTCTGCTCAATTTAGCAATGTAGAGACTAATACTTATTTAAACCCAAGAGCATCTTTGAAGTCTGAAAACCCACGTTTTTCGCTAATTAATCTGTTCCCTCCTGGCTGTCAAGCAAATTTATCACCGAGTTAGACTTTGTGGAAAATGAGCAGGAAGCCAAGAGATCTAGGTTTGAAGCTGTGTGGTTATGTATAGCAGCTACACACAGTGGGGAAGTGCAATAATGAGATGTGGCTGTTCTCTCAAGGGGAAGGCAGTGTTTTGGTCAGTGTGCTTCTCTCCTCTTACTCACACAGTGCCAGTGTGCCAAAGTTCTTCTGTCCTGCGGGTGTGGGTGGGTGGTGAATAGGGGAGGAGTGGTTTTTTTCTGACTGTCTGGCACAGCTCAGTGAGTCGGTCCTGTAAATGTGGAAGAGTCCCATGAAGTCTGTGGGATGATTGGGATAGCAAGCAATTTGCGTATGGATGGGTTTGGAAAAGAGGCAGCCAAACTGCTGCTGACTCATTTTCTCCACCTCCTCTATAGGTCAGCTCTGGGCTCCCCATGGCGAACAACTTAAGATATTTTCCCTAATTTATCTCAAGGGGATATAAAAGTACAGACAATTACAATAGAAAAAAAAAAAAGAGAGGATCTGAGGAATCTGAAGGAGTGAGAGGACTGAGAGTCCCAGAAAACTAGTGAGCCAGTGTAAAGTTGATAATTGTAAGAAAACTTATATCATCATAGCTTAGAAAGGAATTTGAGATCCAGGTAAGGGAGGGAGCTGAGGATCTGTAGGATGTATCAGAGAATGTCACTGAACATATTCTCAGCAGATATGTATCAGAGTTTGCATATTTTGTGGCCAATTCAATCATGGTTAGCTGTGGGAATAGGACCCTACAAATTGAATAACACTTTCAGGGAATTTTGGGTACCTGAAAAAACTTTGCAGCAGTGCCAAGTAAACAGAACATACGATTCTGTGTAAATCTCTGGGTGGCTTAAGAACAGCTACAACAAAGTGCCAAAGAGAAAAATCCCCAACTGGTTTTTCATTGCTAAACCTCTTGGATCAATAGATAATTTGCTTACAGAAGATGATCTCCAGGAAAAAAAGAACTCACTATTTCCTCGACAGCACCTTTTCCAACTACAATTACTTGTAATGCAAAGCACCTCTATTTCACAGCTAACAGTTTGTACTTGGCAGAGGTTTGTTTCTGCTTGAACACACAGTAAACATTGCTCTACCTTGGTACAGCTGGCCAAGTCTTGAGCTGATCCCAGTCAAAAGCCATGGACTTTCGGAACATTGTGACCTTTCACAAAGGCAAACTGCACACACAAAATTGGTCTTATTTTTCATTTAATTAAGTCTAATATTTTTCAACCTCTGGGATTATCAGGAGAGAACAGCTTGCACTTGCCTGATTTCTTGCCATGTTTTTATATTGTTTGCCTGTGCCTGTGCTTGGGCCACATATACTTTTGGCTCTTTGTTACTGCCCAATGGCAGTATGAAGTCAACAGATAAGGGAAGGGGAGACCTCTGAAAGTGCCCAGCTGATTTGGATTCCTCAGATGCTGCTTCTAATAATGCAAACCGTGCTGCAATAATTTCTCTTGGTCTCAGCGACAAATACCACTAGCTCATGATGAACCATGCCAGTAGGTCCATTTTTCAGGTGCCAAAGGGAATTAGGGAGCTACTAGAAAAATTAATTTTGAGGGGTGAACGTTTTAGCTGCTGTTGAGAACAGCAGGCTGAAAGAACCTATGCCTAAGTGTTTATAGGAATGCCCTTGAGTTTTTACCACTTCCAGGGCGAAAAGAAGGTAGAGGGAATTCAGAAAGCATAAATAGAACAAGCTGTTTATTTCAGTTATGCACAACCTTATGCTTAAACCCTTCTGCTACTTAAGGAGCAAAGAGCTACTTGATGTATGCTGATGACAAGTGTAGACACTTTCCTAATTGTATTCAGAGTAACTAAGAAGGTTAACATTTTGTCAATCTATGCAAATTTTAGCAGTTCTGGTCCTTCTAGAATGTGTAACTCTGCCAAAATTATTTTATATGGGGAATTTTGACCAACCCCTTTACAGAGTGTAAGGAGATCACAAAGAGGAGAGTGAGCCATAGAATGAACCAGTGTTCAGGAGAACGAACCAGAGACTGAACTAGTGTTTGAGAGGCACAGGTGCCCTTTTGTCATTCTTTGTCCACCTTTGTTTGATGTCCTGAATTTCTCTGTATTTCAGTTTCCAGATCTGTGGCAAGAAAATAACAGTATTTTTCTCTTTTCAAAGTGCTTTGAGGCTTCTGGATGAAAAGCACTCTGAAGAGCTAGAAGAGGTTATTTATAATAACCAGGTGTTAAAAAGCACTATTTCATTTATGTATCTAAATAGCAGATGATAAATATATATTTTAAAATGATGCACATTATATGGCAGATTTCAAAATGCTGTCAAAGCCCTGTAAAGATTTAGCAGCAAATCTGAACTCACACTGGTGTTTGGTTACAAACAGAACTTGAGTGCTTTGCTGAATATTCATAGGTACAAACATATAAAACATGCATATATATGTGTACATAGAAATAACATTCATTAATTTGCAGTAATTTTCCATTTTGAGTAGGAAGCATGAAATGGCTTGTGGTCTCAGGGAAGAATTTTGACCACAGTATGAAGTGGTCTGTTGCCAAGGTTTCAGACAGCTCAGTCTTAAGAAAAGAGACAGGAGGAAGCTGGGATTTCACCTCCCTCTTTCCCCAGTGCAAGCACAGGCCTGACTCAGGGACAAACAGGGTCCATCTCTGTTCACTCCCCAGCTCCTGATGCTGTCCTGAGTCAGCTGCAATTTGCCTACAAAATCCTACAGCAAATCTATCCCTATTTCTGGCATTTGCATTAAATATTGAGCTGCAGCCTGAAATAATCATAGACACCGAGTCACTGCAAAGTCTGCCCAGACAAGGGAAGTTTCAGGTGCCCTTGCATGCACTATTTAAGTTTTGCAGAATGGATTACATGAGAACTGGAACAAAAAGTCACTGAATATTCAAGCAGCCCTTAAGAATTGTATTACCTGATGCAAAATTGCTATTGCTGTGGATTTTTGCAAGCAATAAAATATGAAACTTTTACAAAGGTGAAGATTTAGAGATAGTGCTAAAATTATGCCATTATCATCCCCAGGTAACTGTATGGCCTTTAATGAGGTAACAAAGTGTATGAAGCAGAAATTAGTCTAGAAATTAATAATGTTTCTTAATGATCATTAGCTCAAGAGTACTTAGGGCTGGGATTGTAAAAGGAGTCTAAGGTAGTTAGATGCTAGGTTTAATGTGATCTGGGGACTTGGAGGGGAGGGATTCAGCTGCCTGATCTCTTGGGTTTCTCAGAAGCTGTGCTCTGTACAGTCACACGTAGTAATGGTCTGTCTGTCTGATATCGGTAGATCCTCCTCTTTGTGCTGTATGTACTGCTTCGCTCTGACCTTGGCTCAGACCTGCAGCTAGAGCCTTTGTCTCACATTTATCGGAGAAACTAAGCCCTGTCCATTAGATAATTTATGTACTGCAGCTGCTTTTCCATCAGAGTTACCCAGGACATGCTTGAGCTCTTTTGTATCTCTTGCTGTGCCGAGAGCTACAGGCAGTGACCCAAAGTCATTATCCTGGCTGCAGGTATTATCCTCATCCCGCACTCTCTGCTTCCCTGCTTGAACCCAGACATCCTGTGGACAGTGGAAGAGAAAACAGCCAGCACCAATGAACTAGGAAACTGCCCCTACATGGCATGGAACGAGCTGCAGCAAGGGATCAGTATGGAAGAGGCTGTATGGCCTGTCCTCAGCTCTGCTGCTTGTCATAAATGAGATAATGTGAGACTATGCCAAGAGGCGACAAGATAGGGTGTGTTGTGTGATATTACAGAAAGGGCATGTCATAAACATCACAGAGAGGAGTTAGCTGATGCCCTCATGTGAAGAAACAAATATGTGGGCTGTTCATTTATGAAGATTCTGTTGGAATTTTTTCAGATTCCCTCCTCTCCACCGCCTTTGTTTATAGCTTTCTTTTGTCCTTTTCTGCGTTTTTGGAACCAGTACACATGGTACTATTAACTCAGATTGAAATCCTTTCCATTCCCCTTAGTAGACCTGTTGGGGTAATGTCAGCTGTACCTACCAGCCACAAAATCCACCCCACCTTCCCTCAAATAACTTTGAAAAACTCCTTTCACCTCTGCTCCACTCATGCCTCCCTATATAAACCCTCTGCCCTATAAGGTCTGGGATTTGAATTCCTGACCTAGTGTAACTCAGTTCAGCAAGGTGTTACTGGAATGATCAGCTGAACAGAGATAAAAGAAGCAGGTACAATCTGGCTCATGTAAGAAGAGATGCCTTGCTGGTTTGCAGATTAGCTGCTGTGCATTGTTTGACCATTTGTCCCATCTTCTCTTTAATGATGGAAAATCCTATCTTTGCTCTCTTTTGACATGTTTCAGATCTGTTTTGTTGTTCATGTGGTAGATATTTCCAGTTTATGTGTTACTGAATCAGATCCCCATGGACCTGATTGATAATGGAGAAAGTTAAAGAACCTTGAGTTTATCACCCTGTATGGAGCTCGTGCCTGTGAGAGTTTTGACTCAAGAATACTTTGATTCAGGAACACTTTCTCTATGCTACTGACAATGAGAGGTATATAGAGTATATATTGCCAGACACTGGAGAGGAGAGAAGGAAAGTAAGAGAACTGGACACTCTGCATGCTATGAAATAAAGTGTGCAGATGTGGGAAAAAGAAGCAATCTCCTCTTTTCTCTCTTCAGAGAGTTAATGATGAGCCCAACAGTTAAATTCTATTGACCTGTGCTCACTGTCAGAGAGACATAATGCTCCTTCAGGAAAAGATCTTTGTGTTTATTATGGACTACCATATTTGGTTGCACCAAATACATCAAAATAATCTAGGCAGGACCACAAAATGGTAAAGAAAAAATATTTTGTTTTTTACAATTCTACAGAATAAAACTGCTCTGTGTTTTAAATGATCACTTTTTTTAATGAAATGGTATTTCTTTTGTTCAGAAACAACAAGCTACAATGTTATTATTTTCACGCTTTTGTTTAAAATGTGACTATTATTTTTGCAGGATATGTCAGCAGGAATTAGTAATTTTGAGCACCTATAAAAGTGATAGGTTGAACTGATCCTTGACACAACTACTAACTGTCCAAGTCCAGCAATTAGTCATCTATAGGATGAGTATGAAGATATTAGGTAGGCTTAATTGAATACACTCGCTGAGAATCAATAGTTCAAAAGATGGTGCTTGCCCTTGATTGCCAATGGGTTGAAATTATTGTAATGTTGTGTTAATTTAAGACTGTTTTCCCTTTCACCTGCTTGAACTCATAGGAATTTTTAGCAGAGTTTCTCTACCTGCCTTTCTGGAACTCATTTTTAATTTCTGAGGAATTTAAAATTAGTGGGCCGGAGAACAAGAGCAGTGGTTGCAGCATGGGAGATGCAACAGAAGGAAACAGTTTGAAACTCAACCAAAACAAAATACAACAAAAACCACTACAAAAAATTGAATCTCATCATCTAAAACTGAATATTACTGATCTTAACTATGTTCCAGCAGTGTGGCACAGTTATGACAAAGGCAAATATAATCCTGCCTGCCACCTACTCTGATTGCTAACCTAACGGCTGACCCTGGACCACCATCCTCCACATTAACACTTTGTGTCAGATGTGACTGACACACAGACAAGACTGAACCCTGTCCCCAGCCATAACAGGCTGTGAAGGTGAAGCATCCTGAGCATGCTGGTGCTGCTCACCTTCACAAACCCTAACTCAAGAGCTGCTTCTCTGAATTGCTCTGATGGGATGCCCTGCATTCCCCCCTCCTACAATAAACTTCATCACAGAGATTCAGTTTTTATGTGGCTGGTAGCTTGGGCTGTTAAATAGAGACTGGATTTTAAAAGTTTCCTTCTTTCAGCATCTGAAATCAGTCAGGGGGCAAGGGGGGAACACTTGGTGCCGTGACAAATAAGCACAACTTGGCGCTAAGTCCTGCTAAACTCTTCCTGGCAGCTTTGTAATATGCTCGTGCCAAACAGATGATAAAAGCTGGCAGTTATGAATGTATTTTGTGGTGCAACTCATGGCTGAGAGAAAAGGCTACGCTGAAGAAAGCAGCTCATTCCAAGCTCTTATACTGACCTGCCCAGGCCATATTTTCTGCACCTCTGTCCTCTATACCACTACTGTCTATATTTAGTGTATCATGTTTTAAAAGTGGAGGTCATCTCTTACAGTGTTTGCAGAGTGCCTAACACAGTGGGCTCACAGTTAGGAACAGACCCATACAAGTGCTATTACGACAAAACATAAGCCCTCTTGGCTGTAGGGTAATCCACAACAGTGTGCTCTTAGACTCTCCTAGATTAAATGTTTTTACACACACACCTGCTCTGGGGATCATGCAGAGTCTAAATGAAGCACAGAAGTCATGATGTCACATGGAACAAAAGAAAATGTTGGTAGACAACACTTCAGTCAGTGCCTTTTGGAGACAGTCCTGCTATGAAAGGCTAAAATTCCAAAAAGTTTCTCCCTTAATTAGAAGAAAAGAAATAGTACTGGGGGTCCCAAATGAAGGAAACCTAATTGCAGGATATTTTTGCAGGAAAACATTTTTCCAGCAATGCTCTTCTGAAGAGTGATTAGAAGAACAGCCTCCTGGGAGGCCAAATACTAATTTTGAGATAGATAGTCTAAATTCAATGTTGTTTGCTTAAGCCATGGATATTTATTCATTACAGTTCCACAGCTGTGTGAATAGCCACTTTAAAGCCAAATGACCAATTAATTGTAAAACTTTACCCCTTAAGCAATACTATGCACTTGAGTTATGACTTGCCAGTCCTTGTAAACGTGTAGGACTATACTGCTTCCATTTCATTCTGAGATCAATTCCAGTGGGGACAGAGGATCAAATCCGGACCTCACATCACTCTAACCTTGTTTTACTTCCTCCAGCTGCTTGTGGCTTAGGAGTGTTCCCCAATAAAAGGCAATACAGACTATACCAAACCAAAGCCAGGACTTAAAACTGAAGGAGGCTCATGGAAACTCTATGATTCTGCCTTCTCTTCCCGCCCCTCCTCTCAGCATTCTGTGTCTAGCAGGGGTGACAGTGGGAAGAT
>JAYRBT010000139.1:18560260-18588852 GCA_036023395.1 Myiotriccus ornatus | reverse complement strand
AAACTCTATGATTCTGCCTTCTCTTCCCGCCCCTCCTCTCAGCATTCTGTGTCTAGCAGGGGTGACAGTGGGAAGATGAAATTATTTTTTCCTGCTTTGATCACAACAGGGTAATTTACTTGTCAAGTCTGCCCAGGCAGAGTACCACTCAGTCACTGAACAAAGGCTAAAAGCACCATGCACCAGGCAGGCTGGTCCTGCTCTTCCACCCATCACCAAATTTCAAGCAATGATCCCTCCCTTCCAGATGACTCTGCTAGCAACCAGGAGTTGAGGCTATATTTGTTTCTGTCATGCTTGGTTGGCTTTTAACTATCTTATCACTTAATTGCAAAAAACTCTGGCAGAAAGCAAACTGCCTTCAGCTTTTGGGCCTTGATTTTCAGTGCTATTTTGATTCCAAATGGGCTTTTGATGTCACAGCCAAAAGTATAAAGAGGAGATAAATACGATTTTGACCACCTTCCATGAAACATTCCTGACTGGGTTAATTTTCTACACAGAAACCTCTCTCTCATTTCCTAGATGGATTTTACTCCTTTGCTAAAGAGACAGCAGAAAAAACCTCAATGTGTCATTTAAGTCCTCAAGATTAAGCCAAAATGCCATTTGATGGATGAATAGGGTTGTGGATAAGGGTATTCTTTTCCTCATACCTTTACTGGTACAATTTTCTACTCTGATACAGCTATTTTATTTTTCCTTTTTAGTTTTTTCTAACAGAATACACCGGACCTCTTCTAATATATCTGCTCTTTTATATTCGCCTCTCAACTATTTATGATCAAGTGGAAAGTAGGAAGAACTTCCGCCACCCAGTGGTTCAGTAAGTGACACTTGTGTGAACAACTTTCCTGGAGCATGAGAAGGCTGAGGGATGGAGATTGCACTTCCAGAGCTGAGAATATTATACAGACTATGAGGCTTCGTGCCTGGTTTCAGATTCAAATTCTTACCAGTGACGGTTTGGCGTTCTAGCAGAACTCATAAGCCTGGCCAAAAATGGGATCCCAGTTGCAATGGTCACCATGGGAGATGCAGTATTTTCTCCACACAGTTTGCACTCTAGACAAAAAGCCTGAACAGAGGGTGAAATAATAAAAACAGTGGGCAGGAACCCAAGCTCAAGCTTGACAGAGAAGAGAGGGCAAGACTTCAGGTGTCCCACTCCCAGTCTCTTTATAGCACATTCCTGCTCATGAGATGAGTAGCATCAGCATCCAGCACAGAGGATACCTCCCTCACACCAGCGCTCACCTAGGCACAAGAAGGAGGAAACTCAACTGGTATGCATGTCATGAGTCAGGTCAAGAAATTCTAAAGGTGCATCTCCACGGGATGGTAGTATAATGCACCAGGAAGGCTGGGAACATTCACACTTAAGGAACTTCCCTTCAGTGTGATTGTTCCTATCCTGTCTGGTTAGTGCCTGGCAGAGGGGTAAAATGTGATCAAGAAAAGCCTGTCATCTGTGTAAGGTGGACCACTTGTTGGAGGGCACACAGGGAACTAGGAAGCTCGAAGGACTGTACAGCTTTCCCACAGCACTTTTTCCACACTATGATTGCAGAATCAAGGGAACTGGTGTACAGCAGAGAAACACAGTGAGTAATAATACTTTTTACAGATGGAGGAACAGACACTTGGAAAGACATTAAGGGAGTTAGTGGAGCCGGGAATTAGAACAGAGAATAATTGAATTCAAATCCAGAGCTGCAAGATGTTTGTCTTCCTTCTCTTGCTCATATGCTTAAAAGGAGAGCACAGAAGAACCAGCAACACCTTTACCTTCTTTTATGTGGGCAAGGAGTGTACCGAATCCTTCCAGTGGCCACTCCTTAATGGGTTCATCTGAGGTCCCCATCCTAAGCCAAAGTCATTTTAAAATTCCCAGCAAAGCTGAAAATTTGCTCCAGGCTTTGGATAAGTCATTAATTGTTTGAAAAATTTTTAGCTCAACTCTCTCTGGTTTAATCACTTTGAAATTGTTTAATCTTTGACTCTGGCTACCATACAAGATGCATAATAAAAGTATTTGAGATTTTACATGCCGAAAACCACTTTTCATTTATGTCTTATAATTGGTTTGCAGAAAGATGGGCTATGGTAGTGCAGTAAATGTAACCAAGATAAAATGCCATCAGGAATCACTCTTGACATTTGTTTCAGAAACTCAATCACTATGAGCTGCAACTCATTCTCGGAAGCAAATCAGCAATGCTTGTTATTGTTTCATAATTGTCCTCAAAAGAGAATCAGTATAATAATTTCTACCACAGTTACCTCATTTCTTTATAACGGGCAACAAAAAAGCCATCAGAATGGATTAACTTTGAAAAAAAATCCCATTTTGAGTCCACAAGGAAATGAAATACAAACTACCTCCATGCAGCTACTTGAGTTGGCAAAGGACAAGGAAACCATTCAGAAGATATTCAAAATGTTTTTAAATGTCAGGCACATCCTACAGGAGCATTAAGGTGGCCTTAAAACGTGGGAGGCTTCTTTTCAGAAAGCACGTCAGACGCCTGGTTGTATACACAGCTGTCCTGTCTAAATGTCTTGTCAGGGCTATGTATCACATTCAGAGTTCAAGGAGCTCTTTCTAATCCAAGGCTAGTAAAAAGTTGTTTCCCTGCAAAATGCAAGCAACTTTGTATAACACTGAAAATGATTCCATTAATCTTTGGTTCCAGATGCTTCAATTAAGACAAGAACTTAAATCCCACTATTTCAATGTGACTGCAGTTTTGGAATATTAGTTCTTATTCCTTTCATGACATTAACTGTGAAGTAATAAAAAGAAACCTTTCGCTTACCTTAATTTCCTTTCTCTTTTTCTTTTTTTTTTTTTTCTTTCAGCTTGGCCTGCTTCTGTCACTGTTTACACTACATCAGACATCTTCTGGAGACATTATTTGTTCACAAGTTTTCAGAAGGGCACGCTCCTCTGAAAAATATGATAAAGGTACCAATATGTTTATCATTTTGTGTAAGAGAGAATATCCTCATATCAAAGAATCCTTGGAAGGAAATAAAATTATTTTGTAGCTCCAAGAACTGTGTTTAGTCAAATTACAGACGCAGGAAAATTTCAGGGCCATGTCCCCAAGGACATGAATTAAAATTAATATCCACTTTAGTTCCTGCATGTCAATGTCCACTTTGATTCATTCACCCAGGGGACTGATTGTCATGTCCAGGATATTTTTCAGACTGAATCCTATTTTGTTACGAGACCTGCTGCTGCAACATCTAGCAGTGTTGACAGAAATCACACACTACTACCTCTGTGCAACATAAATACAGAGAGAGAGACAGGCCTTTCATTAGGAAGCAAAAAGCAAATTACAAGTAGAAAAAAAAAATTCTCCTTCTATAGATGGAGGCCTCAGGCAGGACAACACTGAGCTGGCCTAGTCTTCTGTCTCCCATAGCCCCCTGAATGTCAACTGTATGTCATTACTCATAGGCTTTCCTTTCTTTTATTTCACACACTCTATCTAGGTCACTTTGTATCATGCCCCCACCCCATTCAGTGTGACTTAAAGACCTTCCCTTTAAATGTTTTGAATACATTTAGGGTTTTAGTAAAGGAAATAAACATATGGCCATGATAGGGGGCTTGCCTCATTTCCAGTCAGAAAGGAGCTGACGAGATGCACAGACAGAGATGTATAAGCTAAATAAGCTAAATGGCTTTGGAACGAGAGCGCCATTTCCAAAGTGACTCATGCACGTGGGAGTTAAAGACCCACAGTTACTGTTATCCCCTTGTGTACCACAGTGACACTGCCTAAAAAGATTAAAAAGAGAAAGCCTGACTTCCAGCCCTACTTATGGCATGGAACTGCATCCAGTGGCAGCACAGTGCTCTTCTTCAACAGCTACTGAGCATGGGATGCTTAACCTAGACACATAGAAAAGTTTTATCCAGTCTCCACTGTGGTTTTGGTTGTTTGACTCCTGGATTTTGTTTCACTCTTGTAGAAAGCGTGGGAACAGTGACTCCTACACAGGTCAAGAACATAATCACATTATCCCTGCTTGGGTTTTACTAAGCCCATGGCTTCAATCACCAAGCAAAGGCAGTTGGGGTGCTGCTTTTTAGCAAGATGATAAAATGGGGTGGAATTTATGGGAGTAGAAATAGTTAGTAGGCCAAATATGTTTAAAGGAAGTGTGTTCCTTTATTTTTGACAGGGTTAAACCAGGCCTGTTCACTTTTACTCCTTATTGTTTTGTCTGGTTTAGCATTCTGTTTTTCTAGCTCTATCTTGCTTGGGAATGCTGAATTTAAGGTACAGTAACAGCTCAGCTGTGTTAACCAGCCCCAGACTTTTAACAGTACAACTTAGAGAAATGTGCTCTTCAGCAGTAGAACCAAAGAATGAGAAAACAAACCCCAGTTCCTACAACAGACATAAACCACATTTAACACAGTAAGAATAATAAAAAAACCCACTATGCTGTGTCCTTTCCCCCCCACCCCTAGCTTCACAGCATCTTAAAAAAAGATATATATCCTGACACTCACAAAGCCACTGCAAAGTCTCTCAATGGCCATCTGGGTTTTGCACTTACCAGAACTTATGTTTATAAAGTTACAGTTTGTACTTACTTATTGCCCTTTTAAAAATATTATCTTTTTTTTGTCTGTTCCAGGGCTGTGCCTTTTACTGGGGATTCACATCCTGGATCGCCTACTACATCAACCACCCACGGTATACGCCACCATGTATGTATGAGCAGAACACAAAACTGACCTCGGTTTTAAAAAGTTTTGGGCATGTAACCTCAAGTCCTCCAAAATCAATAGATGGTCCCACACGAGATCATATGACTAATCTAGCAGATTATCTAGCCTATGACTAATCTAGCCTTTATGCTCTGTCAGAAGGAAGATTCTTATGTTGGAGGCACCTCTGCTTGTGCCACCAGACGTACGTGCCTGTTCAGCAGTGGGCAATCACTGTCCAGTTTCAACTGGAAACATTGGCCAAGTGGAGAAAATACAAAAATTTTGCTCATCTTCACAACATTTGTATTAAGAATACAGGAGAAAACTAAAACTGGCTGCAGTTCTTGGAAGAGATATTTATTTGCTAAAGATACATCCTTTCCAAGAAAATTAGGATTTTTTTTTTTTTGATGAGAAATCAGTAACAATCCATCCCATACTGCTGATAACAAAGAGATCCTATTTTTTTTAACTTTCAGGTTTCATTCATCATTTTGTTCCCTCTAATCATATTTGGTTGTTGCACTGCTGTATCTTCATGACTTTTTTTTTTTTGTTTACTCTTTGAGCCTTTGCTTCTTTTGAGCATAATTGGCTTAAGTTTTATTTTCTGCTGCTTCACTTTCCTTGCTACACCTTACTCTCTTTTCCTCTGTATATTAGATTTATCTATGAGCTTTGGGAACAAAGCAGTTGGTTTGCCATTTTTATTTACACTCAGGTAAATTGGTTTTTTCAATAAAAAATTTCTCATACATGACACTTGCTTTTCTTTCAAAACAGCACAGAAGTTCTGTTTCAAAATTATGTGATTCACTGAAAGACAGTTGAATTTGCTGTGGTTTTAACAACAATGCTGCAAACAATATAGGAACCTCCCTAGACACAATTTTTAGTGGTCTGGGCTATCAAATCAGTAGGTGCAGCTTCTTTATTGAGGAAACCATTTGTTCAAGACACAGAAGAGAAAGCTTTTAGAAGAAATATTTCCAGTTGCTTGCCACTGCCTTAAAATGACAGTTACAGGTATTTGGGTCTAATGATGGAGATCACCAGCCCTCTGGCATAGTTAGTGGAATCAGTAAAACATTGATGGTTTATTTTGGATGCAGGAGCAGGTAACCTCCACAGCCCTTTCCAGCAATGACTGGTTTGGAGACCGGCAAGGAAAGGCAAGATAATTGCAGAATTTACCACAGGAGTGGTAAATTAAGCCAGGTTGACAAAGGGCCTATGAAAAATATCTGCTTAGCAGCTGCATGCTCACAAGTTGACATGTGCTGGTGGTTCTGAGGAGGCCTTTTAGCATGTGCCCTTGGCATCAGTGAGGAGTCAGATGCCAGCCAGAAAAAAAGGGTTCTCAAAAGTGAAGGCTTGATGAGACTTGGTCAGGGGGAGGAGGTATATACATATGGTTTGTGTCCATCAGCTCTGAGCAAGGTTTACTTGAGAACTGCAAAGCTTTGGAGATGAACGTGAACTCAATTTCACTTAGGAAGACTGTAAAATGCCTTCTCAAACAGGTTAGATTTTTTTTTTTATTCCTTCGCCCTGCATTTCAGAGAAAGTTGCAGGGAGAAGCTGTGAGCAAGCTATCTCCCTGGTATGCAGTGTGATAAACATGTTTCGAGACATGCAAGGTCTCTGTGGGCCAGAGAGGGTGGGAAAGAAGAGAGAAAAGATACAAAAACCATTGGAGAAGGCAGGGTATTGCCCTCTTTCCCTGGGGGCCATGTATGTGCAGCATCATTAAAAAGTGGTCCTTGCATCTGAAATAAATCTTTTTTTTTTTTTTAATCATACCACTGCCTTGGCATTCTTGGGAAGGATACCTGTGTATGTTTTACCTTACAGATGGGTTATGTATTGGGTTCTCTGCTCATGAAGATAGAAAGGTCTATGGAAACCAGTTGGCCTGGTTCTGCCACTAACCTTTACTTCTCTTTACTCCCCTTGCCTTTTCCATTTACCACCACTGGCTGCTTTGACAAAAAAATTGGATATATGAAGAGGGCAAATAAACAAAAAAAGATGAGTGAAACCTGACTTGAGATCACTGGTGAAGAGACTGGCATTTCAGAGTGCTGTTACTATTTATATTGTATTCATATTGTGTGTGATAATATCCAATCTTTCTGCAGAGCCTGTCAGGAAAGAAGTATTTCTGCTCCTCAGCACTAGATTAATTTCACCCATAGCAAACCATGTGCATACCGTAAAATGCAATTTATCATTTCATTCTGTTTTCTAGCATTTGGCCACAGACAAGTTTCTTATGCTGCCCTTGCTTTTCTGGTACGTACAAAAATGAAGTTTAATTAATGATTATGGAAAAGGAGTAAATCACAATTTTGTAATATGCAGTAATGCTGCTATGCATTTGTGTATGTACATATATATGTATATACATATATACATAAACATATATATATATATATGACCATGCCCACAGTCCCGTTCCTTTGGCTGGATTTAGTGCTAATCTATTAAAGTTTCTCAGTCAGGAAGTCTTCTGCTGCTGCTTATGCATACAGAGCTTAATGTGAAGTACTGTATTTGAGAGCCATGAGAACATCATCAGTGTTGTTACTACTGAGAATTGTGTTAAAACAAATATTTAGGCAAATTGAAACTCATGATTTTTAAAACACTGAAGAATTACATCCTAAACAGACTTTGCAATAGTTCAGTGTACTCTGAATAACTTCATCTCAACAGCTATTAAAACCAATAAAAACAATCCCTGCCAAAGTGGTTTAAGCCAAGGGAAAGTGCAGCTGACGAAGGACGGCTGGGACTGATGTTTGAATGAACGTAATCGCACAGTGAGACAGAAGCCCATCAGTTCTCACATGGAAACATAAATTCTCCCTGTCCTCTGCGGCATTTTGCTTGGAACTGCTGGGTGGTGACTTATTCAAGCAAGCATGGGTTAGTATCCAAAACAGTCAGCCTCTCTGAAAGTCAGATACAGATCAGTTTCCAGAAATACAACAGGAAGATGGGACAGTAACATGTCTAGGCTCTTTCAGGCAAACTCTATTCAGAAAAACATTAAAAAAAACCTTTAGAAATATTGAAATGTTTTTGTACATCGGGACCCTTAAAGATCACATTTTTGTCAGTGTTTGTTTCTGGGGCTGGCCATGCAGTTCTCAGCTTTTCAAGCCCTAATAAGGTATAGCAAATACTCATATGAAGAAGTTCACACACTCCATGAGTCTCTATAGCCGAAAATAATAACCCAGTACTGCAGAGACAGGAGGTTGTGGCAGTGGTGGGCAGTAGTGTGCCCAGAACCTTCCTGTCTGTGCCCTTCCCAAGCTCAGGGGTTATTTGAAAACAAGAAAACTTCTGAATACCCAGAGCTACCAGAAAAACTAGTCCTCATCAGTCTCTACATAGAAAAAGCCTCCTTTTCTATTGAAATATCCTTCCTCGCCTCAACGTAACATAACTGCTGCAGCTTTTAGGGAAATTGCTGCCATTAAGCAAAGGGATGAGTCCCGCCGGGGTTGTTTGATATAAAATACAGCAGTCCCCTTAAGATCTGCATCAGCACCTGGTCTTGTGATCTCAGTTCTTACAGCTCTTTTGAGAACTCCCTACCCATGGAAACTCAAACCCTTTCCCTTTCAGCTCTTGTGCTGGCAGATTCACAGACAATGATTTTAAAACACCAACAAACAAAATAAAATAATTTTAAGCCATTTTCACAGGTTTCTAAAACATATGAATAAAATATTTGAAAGATTTCTTTTTCTTACCCTCTTTCAAAGCTTGTGTTTACTATGTATCCTGATTTAAGTGTATACATCTGCAGCTGCCATAAACAATGGTACTGAGTAATATGAAAAGTGTCTGCAGGCCCTTCTGAAATATTCTCATATTTAGAGAAATTAGTCTAAGCTTTGCAGGGATGTTTTTCTCATGGGGTACACATGGAATATAAAGAGGGAAAACAGTATGTAGACTTTAGTATTTTATAATTGTAAATATGTTAAGCTTTTCGGTTGATGTTCCCCCCTCCCCCATATTTTATATCTGAGACACTAAGGACTAGCTTACATTTAGCAGTACTTCTCAGTGTAGAACATTAGCAGTCACTTTTCTAGAGAGGGACATAAGAGTTAATTACAGCAGAATGCAGCTGCAGAGTCAAAGGTAAGCTGATAAAAAGCCCTCAGAAATGCCCTTTGCTTGTTTTACATAGAACTGATTATAGAATTAGTAGGAGTTAACTACAGTGTGTGAATATCTCCTGCTCCACAATAGTGTGGGCATCGCACATTTCAGTATGCGTAGAGTTGCACAAAACGACTTTTAACTATGAAACCCTTTTCTTTGAAATAATAGTTATCAGAAAAAAAAATCGTGTTCCTAGCTGATAATGGGAAGTATGTAAATTAAAATTACTTCTGTTGCTATGGCTAGAGTTATAGCTTTGGATACGGTATTTTATAATAGAATTTCCTTTTCTGGCTATTTATTGTTTTGCATCTAGTATTTATAATAGATGACCATCAGGTAGTTGTAATTAAAAAAACATAAAAGAACAGCAAGATTTGAACCATATCTACCTATCCATGCAGAACAACAGCTTTAATAATAGACCTGACTTAAACTCTCCAAATAAACCCCACAAAAACCTCTGTCTAAAAGGGGAACATTTTTCAGCAATGCTATCTACAATGTTCTTTCAGATAATGGCACATTTCAATATGAAATGAAGTTACATATTCTTTCAATTAGTTTTAATTTAATTTTCAATTTCGTTCTATTTAATTTTGCAATTTAGTTTTAAAGTTTAAAGGTTTTGGGGTTTTTTTTGTATTAATTTTTGGACTTTATGCTTTTAACATCTCTAGGTTTTAGTGTTTTCCTTTTTATTTTAATTTCTTAAAGTTTTTCCAGCCTTGCAAAATTTAGAATGACAAATTGTGTAAGAAAGCGGAACTTTTTAACACTGCATTTTTTCAGCTGGAGAGGACAAATCAGTCTTTAAACCTGGAAATGAATAAGAAAGTTCAATTCATTCTGAAACGTATACAGCATTTTGATTTTCTTCATAGAGCAAGGGAAAAATTAAAATCATAAAATGACATAGTTGTGCTGACAGGCGTTCTTTTCCAGGAATTGAAACTGGTTTTCCTACCAGTTCCCACTTTAAATATGGGTAAATATTGGGTTTGATTCTTCAGTAGTTGTAACTGAGGAAGTACTGAAAGCCTCAAGAAAATCTGAAATCACCTACTGCTACATACTGTAAAACCAAATGGGGAGACATGATGCCTCTTCTAAAGATTAAAAACATCTAAATATTAATGACCAAGCTTGAGAGGTCGGTTAGGGCTGAAAATGTAAAAACCAGAGAGTTGCAGAACCAGGAGTAATACTGGCTCCCTTCATTTATCAGTTCCTGACTATTATCCATTCAACCAGTCTGCCCTTCAGAGAACCACTGCCTTTTCATTCACCCTATTTTTCCTTTGTGTTACACTGAAAGTGTGTGTAGGAAGAGGATAGGCATCTTACTCACAACATCTTTACAAAACCAGTGGTCAGCTTTTCACCTGCTTCTTTGCAGCCTGGATTAAATCCAAAATAAATAAAGAAGAGCATCTTGCTGAATTCCTTAGACCCAGGGAGCCTCCCTGATCTCCCCAGAGCAAAGCATGGGGCACATGCTGAAGGCCTGCCTGGACCGAGCTCTGCAGTGCCTGAATCAGGGCCTTTCACCCCAGGCTGCACTCACAGTGCTCATTAGACACTCGTGTGCTTCACAAAGATCATGAGCTGCATTTCAGAGTACATATTTTCTGGGTACAGAGATTGAGTTGTAATGGGGGGATTCTGGTTATGTGCTGCAGCACAGTTACCGCAGCATTTTAGGCATATGACTGAAAACATGTTTTTAATGTCTTGCAGATGTGTGAAGCTGGAAATCACTTTATCAACGTAGCTTTAGCTCACCAAACTAATTCAGGTCTGTCTTTGTTTCCTCTTTGTCTATTTAAGACTGAATTGTGCTTAACCTATTCATCTTCTGCCGGTGTACAGTAATTTATGTACCTACATCCACAGATTAAAGAAAGATGAAGTAGGTACCATGCTATCAGTCTAACATCTTCAAAATAGATGTGGTGACAAGAAAACATTAGCAACACTGTTGTTGTTCCAAAGCTTGTAGTAAATCTATCTTAATTAAACACAACTCTAATTTAAATATGGATTTAAGCACAGTTCTTTAAAGCATGCTGGTGACTGACAGCAGATTCCATTTTAAATAAGTACCAAAAACTTTTAAACTATATTGCAGAGTTTTTAGATACATGCATCTCAGGCATAGATACACACACATATATATAAATACACAAAGAGAGACTCATGAATACCTGCACAGGCATCAATGTATACGTATGCTCTTAAAAGGTTAGTCCTGAAAAGGGTTTTCAGGACCTTTTGTATCATGAGAATAAAAGTTATACTATATATACTGGAAAGTAAAATATAGTTTCAGACATTAATAGTATAATTTTCCGCTATAACACCCTATTTAAGAAACTACCACAGTATGATCAGCTTCACACACAGAAGTCAGTTTCTATTCTGGAAGGCTTTTCATGCGCTGTGGTTAGGCAAGTGCTTATATTCTTTGGTGCAAGGGGCCTAATTCAGCTTAAAAGCAGCAAGAGCTAAATAATTATGTTCTCAGTGCCTACAAGTATTAAAGTAGCATTGTTGCCAGCACTTAAAAATATTGATAAGAGATAATTTCTGTAATTCTTTTCTTACTTTTTGTATAGGGTAATGCAAGTCTTTGATGAGAAATCACCGAGATATTTCCTAACAGAATATCTTTCAATTCCAACTTCAGAATAAAGGAATTATTTTTACCTGCTCACCAGTCAAAGGCAGCAAGGAAAGGGAAAGAAAAACAACCGGACATAAAACCCCACAATAATACAAACTAAGCAAAAAAACCAACCAACCCCATATGTTTACAAAACCACTGAATTTATATTAGATATTAAATATCTAAAACATAACGTATACGCTATGACCTTTTTGTGTGAGCATTATCAGTGACTGTAGAGAGTCATCCTGTTAGCTCTGGAGTTGTTTTCCTATTCTAACCAGAGATGGAGGGTGAGGATGTGGGAGCAGACAGGTTCACGTTCCTGAACCAGGCTGAATAAGATACAGCTGCATCCTTTATATCCCAGTAGAATGCCCTTAGTCCTCACCTGCTGGCTAGTACACATTGAACTACTTGTCTCTCTCTTCCTCTGAACAGAAGTTGCATCCTCTGGACATGCCAGACCTTCTTGTAAAAACTGATGCAAGGTTCGCTAAACAGCGTTCTCACTGGGGTACATACAACTTTCGCTATCTCCAAAGATTTCACTGAAACTTTTCTAAAAAGTTGTACTCTAAGAGCATTGGCCAAGGAAATGCCTGTTACATAGGCAAGTTGTGATAAGGCTCAGTTCATCCCTCCCTGTACTGAAACTGGTTCTGTCTGATTTCCCCCCTCCCTCCATTTTTTTTTCTTTTCATAAGGAAATAAAACCTGTTTTCCAAGTCCAACTTACAACCCCTTCACATGGCTCTTCCTGCTGGTATCCTGTCCCAACTATACATATGAGGTACATGACTTTCTTCTGCTTATATGCAAAGGGTAAGGTGGTTACTATGCTTCAGCCTTTGTCTCCAGAAATCAGCAACACCTCCATGCAGTTCCCTCTACACATCAGTCATGGTGTTCTGTATGTCAGTCTCCTTGCTCCCGCAAATATTTCTCCACCAGACCCTTCTCTTCCCTCACATCACTATTATGGCCCTTGTTTTTATTTCCCTTCACTACAGACTCCCCAGTGATCTAGGCATTTACTATCCATCTCTTCACCCCACCCAGTACACTGGGGAGTTAATTTCTAGCTATTTTCCCTCTCCCATTTCCAGTACAAGTACCACACTCTTTTTCAGGGGATAGCTTCTGAAAACTTGCCATTTTGCTTTACATAAAATATACAACTTACAGTGCCTTTTTCTTTGCAACAGGCTGGGTCTTGGATTAGTTTCACAGTGATGACACAAACTCTGCCAGGTAAGTTTGAAACAGAATGAAGACAACATCTAAAGTGTTGTTTGTGAAAGTGAATTCTGGAAATCTAAAATTTGCCAAAAAAATTTATAGCATATGAAATATTGCCATCAAATTCCCCTTGAGAGATATCTGTGTAAACCTTCGAAGTGCTACCCTCAGAAAGCTGTGGAGACCGTGAACACTACTGCAACACCTTATTTGATCCGAACCAGCTCTCCGCTTTTTGTGACTTATTTCTGTTCCTTCCATTTCCACAGTGAAAGCAGACTTTGAAATTTAGGAAAAAAAAAAAAAAAGAAGTCAGTATTCTTCATTTGCAGTCAATCATTTTTGATATAGGAAAACTTCTTCACATTGTAAACCTGGAATAAGACTTCTAACAGGGAAAGAAAAACCTGCTTATGTAGTATTTCAAAAAGAGGAAGGACACACATGTTCTTGGCACCATTTCCTTGTTTACTTGTATCAGGCAGCCAGCCCATAACTGTAGCCAGCTTAGCAGTGTTTGTGACTCTTGTTCAGGACTTTCCTGCATCCTTAGAGACCTAAATACTCATAAAAATATGGTTTCTGGAACTAAGCTTTCTAAACCAGTCACTTTTTAATTATTTTATAGTTTCAAAATAGAAACATATAAAAACTACTTGCAAAAAGTAGCCCCACTTGGTTTACAAATGAAAAAAGCAATGAATTTAAAAAGTGGTTTAAACTGCATCATGCAAAGATTAAACTTTAAATTTTGTTTGAAAAGATGAAACATTTTTCTGCTTTAGGCTCTGATTTGGAAAGTCTGGGGACATTGTAGGGCTGTCCCTACAGTGGCAGGAGCAGTAACATATGAAGCACTCTCATTCTTGCTGTAATTGTCCCAGACATAACTTGAGCAGATGCCAAATGAATGTTTCTGTTTCACTATCTTATTTAAGGAAGAAAGGATAATGAATTTGCAAAATGAGCTAGTAAAATCATCCCCCATTTGGTGCCACTCAGCTTGAAGGGAGAGGTACCCAAGATCCACTTACTGGCTCCTGACAACCACACCAGGGTCCTGGGAAGTCTGTAAATGTTGGGCTTTTTGAGACTTTACTGCCAGGCAGCTAAATCAGGCAGCTACTGCCTACTTGCTCCAGGGCCAAGCTCTCCTTCCACAGAGCAGGATGTTACAGAACAGCTCCCTTTTATGGTTGGGAGCCAGAGGTAAAAACAAAGAAGTGTTATGGTCCAAAAGCAAACCAGAAAAATAGTTGAGAGAGGCCACGGGTAATTCTGTGTTGAGATGCCATCATGGCCAAGGAGGCCTTGTGAGTTATGGTGAAGTTGTAGGTGATACATGTGTGTCTAACAGATGTGAACATCATCTGTGTGAATTCTGATGCTGAGGATGAGCCTCAGGCTATGGTGTATGAGCAACTGCAAGGCTGAGAGCCAGGACAGAGTTATCTCTGCCCACAGAAGAGACTGCAAACATTTCCATAAACCCTATTGTATTCACAGAAACAGGCATGGAAAGAAGACACATGATCTTTTTGTTTACATCTTTTTCATTGGTAGTTGGCATTTTTGCTTTCCTGATGGTCATCCAGATGTCTCTCTGGGCCCAAAAGAAACACAAGCTGTATCTGAAGAGATTTTATCCAGAAGTGCGGAGAAAAGCAGCTATGATTCCTATCATCTTCTGAGATCTTCATAAGAGTTGGAGTCCAAGTGTACAGTTCAAGAGCCAACTAAGAGCCATTTCGTTGAGTAACTAAGTGGATCAGAGGAAGAACTACTGGATATCTTTTTCAGAAAATTAACAGTTCAAGCAGAAGAGCTTTTAATTAAGTGCAAAAATACAGCTCTTGAATTCTTGGTTCCTGCTAGAAGATATGATTTAATTAGATTTTCTGTAATGGAGCTAATTGGAAAGGGACAAGAAAACTACTTATATTGAATGTTAGATATTTAGCTGGTGTAAGTGGGCACAGATGCTGTTGCAATTAATGAACACGACTCATCTGCATGCATTCGGGTCTGGTAATTTTATGGTTCAGAGTCAAATGTTGACAAGAGTCTTGGATTTTTGCATCAGAAGATGTTTCACAGCCTTATTTCTATTAAACTGCACAAAACCAGCACATTCTGCCTCAGCTCCTCTAAACCGTTACATCAGAGGATGACCGCTTTGCTGTGAACACCATTTAGTCTAGCTTCACAAGGTTTTTCTTTCTTTTTTCTTTTTTCTTTTTTTTTTTAAATCTAATTTCATATCAAATTGTTCAATACAAATTGGCTTAAATTGATCACTGCAAAGAGGTCTAGCTTTCTTTTATTTTCAGATAGGCAGATCATCTCCGCAATTTCAGAAGGGGACTATTTGTGAGGTGCTTCCCATTTTGCTACTAATTTGAGGCATGACCTTGTGTACTCACTTAAGTCTGTCTCCCTTTCCTATTGAACAGCCTGGAAATAGCAGAAGACTTTTTGATCTAAAAAGCATGTTAAGATCTCCTTGTTCAGTGGCTGACTGCATCCAGACACCGTTCACCTTACTTGTATCAGGCACTGTGAAATCCTTGGGCACAAGGTGAACCAGAGTACAGCTTGTTATCAAAAAGGAAAGAGATCCTGCCAAATGCATTTCTGTCTGTATTTGAACTGCCTCAGGTGGACACTGCTGAAGGGCTTCAGCTCCCCTTCAGTTTGGTCAGGCTCTATCTGCTACTTTGCTTTCCAGGACATTAGTTCTAAGGGATTCTCTGGGCTTGTATTCAAGTCCTGAAAACACTATGCAGCTCCATTCGCAAATCAGTGGCATCCATGTCATGCAGAAGCACAACTTGAGTTATACAGAGCAGAAAAACCAGAGCTGCTTCAGCAGGCATTAAGATATGGAGAGTTAGGGCATTAAGTCCTGTTTTCATTCTATTTCTGCTGCACATTTTTCAATGTCTTTTGGCTCCCTTAGGCTGGTGAAAAAGCTTGCCTAAAGAACTTTATAATCATTAGAGAAACACCGTAGAGTAGACAGGCAAGGAAGGCAGTTTGTCTCCTAAAGGCGCCATTATCTTTGCACCACCTTAAGTGTTCTAACAAAGTTAATTTGCCCAGTAAATTGGGTTCATATCCCTCTTCTAATGTCTAACTTGCAACACTTATCCTATTAGCCACTGTAACTCAATTTCATCTTTGTAATGTAAACAGATCACTTTCCATATTTTTAAACTTGCAACCTGTGAACACCTAAAATTTTTATTCCACTCAATGGAAAAACCCTAATCAAAGTGAATATCCACTTCTCTAACCCAGACTGCTAATAAAGATATATTTTTGAAAAATTGTTTTCTGTACTCTATAATCACATACCTAACAATATTTTTAAAACTCTGTTTTTTTCCAGACAGTGTTAAATGTGTAAGTCAAGACTGTTGTCTGTTTTTATTAATGTAGCTACAGGGAATTCTTTTAATTTCATGTTTATGAAATGTCTCATTTTATCAATCTTCAAGTTTAAAACAGTCCATGTGAGAGGGCAACTTACCAAAATTAATTACTTATCTGTTAATTTCTTGATTGCAATGGCTGCAGCTTTAAGTCTGCTCAAGGCATGTTTCCAGTGTGATTCTGATGGCTAGGAATATGGTTCCTACAGATAGCTTCGGCAAAGGAAGTACTTCAGGAATTGTTTACGCTATTTCTTAATTGGTTGTTCAGTACATGGGATGGGGAGGAGAAGGGTTTTAGCTCTTGTAGTAAATGACTGAAGTTTTAAAGTAGGGTAAGGAAAGTAAAGTAAAGGGTGAGAGCAAACACTAGGTAAGAGCAAGGGAAGATCCACTGCAGAAGGCTGTCTCAGATACATATGATAAGATATTTTGAGATTCATCAGTGTGGTGTTGATGAGCTAAAGTTGCTCTGAACAGTGTTAAGTGGCTTCACAAATGGCAATAAATCTAAATTCCTGCACCTTCACAGATCTTTCTCTGTTGCACTGACTTCTCTGATTTTCAGAGCAAGTTCTGTGTGATTAGAACAGGTAAGTTAACTTCCTGGAATGGGGAGTTTTTAAAACTAAAAGTATATAAAAATGGTCAGCCTTTGTTTTGCTAAACACATTGGATTCCTTGCTTTTAGAAAAAACCCAAAACACAAGAAGCCCAGGCAAAGGAAAAAAAAAGACAAAAAATAAGTATTACTATATAAAAACCTGTGATGATCACTTAATCAGTAATTTAAGCCCACGAGCCCCATGAACATTTTTGAACAAAAACAATTGTCCTCACACGAACATTTTCATGAGAAAGTTTGTCATAACTGTGCTGATTACCTGGGAAAAATACCTTATCAAGCTCTCTCTGTATTGGTATTTTTTGTGTTAGGGGTTGATGAGGAAGTAAATGGTCAACTGCAAATTCCTTTGGCTGTTATTTCCTCTTAAGCACAGACTTACCTTTTTCAGAGCCCTCAGTAGAAGGCAGGCATGGGCAAGGCCACCCCACTGCCAGAATGCTGCCATGTTTCACGGTCAAAGGGAAGGAGTCAACCTCCAATATGAGCCATCAGATGCAACTCAGTACTTTTCACGTGAAGCTGCTTCTAAGGCATTGCGAAGGATGGCACTGCTCTGGTGAACTGAAGGCATTGGTGTCCATGGAGAAGGGAAAATAATCAGGACAATGTGAATTACATTTTGCAGTACTGCTTCTCCATGAGGACCATGAAAACCACTACTTACAACAAAACCTGATTTGTGCCTTTGAGCTAAATCCCTTTCTGATGCTGTTCTCCTCAGTTTTTGTGTTTGGAAAGCTGACTGACCACAGGGCAGTAAATCCGCTCCCTACAGTGCTCTGCCTGTGCTGTTGCTCCCAGGGCAGTGTGAGCTGCCCTGTGGCTTCTGTCAGCACGAAAGCTTTCCTAACTGCTTGTGAGGCAAATTACAACATTTCTCATGAAAGGCAGGAGGCAGCAACACTGTACAGCAGAACAATCAAGTGGTTGAAGCTGGAGACACATTCTGGTTAGCTGTGAGGAGCTAGTGCTGTCCCGTGTATCGGAGCAGTTCCTGCTTAACAGTCCTCAGGAGCTAAGCCATCTAAGCCAAGATACAGACACTCTGGGGCTACTAGGCAACAGTTCTGTCATGAATTGTGTAAAAATAAATCAGATGGAATATGAGTAGATCTTTCTTGGCCTGCCCAATAAAGACTATGTGAATGGCATTGCTCAGCCAGTGGGCTCAAAGTGTATCCCAAAGTCCCTGGTCCACCTGGAGAGGCTGCCCAACATCCAGGTTCCTCCGTGTCAGATCACTCTGTAGCTTACAGCTGGGTTTCTGCTGTGACTCTCTAGATAGGCAAGTCTCATCTTTCCCAAATTATTCCCAAGATTTTCAAACTCAGGATCCTGAAGCTGATCTTAAATTTAAGCCTTCAGATATGCACACCTGGATTTTTGTGACTAGCTCTTGCCATGAAATGCCAACCTGGAAAAGAGCAGGCACCTGCTCAGGCTTCCTGGTAGTGCAGGGAGGCGTTGTGATGGGGAACCAACGTGGCAGATGCTTCTGTACACAACTTGGCAGCCTATATTTGGATTCCCAGTTTGAAAAAGCCCTTAAGACCCAGCCATATGTTTGTCTTATAAGATGGTTACCACATCCTCGCAGCTGACAGGACTGAAAATGATCTCAGTGATTTTGTCTTTCCATAGGGAAAGGGGAGCTCAAAAGGACACTGAAAGCAGAAGTGAATAACGGCAGATGGTCATCCTTTTTTTAAAGATGCCATTATCATCAAAATATCTTGTATTTTCCATTGTTTTGTATAAAGCAAGTGACTCTAAATTGGCTTTTATCACACTAGGAACTAAGATAAAACAGCCTACTATCAAAGTAGTTCTCTGAAAGAGAGCTTGCAGTGATAGCTAAATATAATAAAATAAAAATCACTGAATGTGAAGACTTCTAAAGCTCACTGTAAGAGGAAAAAAGCTATAGGAAAGCAAGAGACTATTTATCTATTTATAGTTTTAACAAGTTCTGCTGAACTGAAAATTATTTCAAACCATAAAGAGTATTTCAGCAAGCTAATATTTTTCACATGGTGCTTTATTGGCTTTCCTTTTCCATATTTTTCTAGGCACAAGTTTTGTCTACAAGTGATATTCCCTGTCGTTAACATTCATGGAAGCTTTTAGAGAAACACACTGTGTGTCTATCCCAGTGTTCAATAAATAAATGTAGATGAAGTGTTGTGCTGTCATTGAACACAGATTAGTATCTATATGAACAATATTTTTCATGAAAGGCCTGCTTTATCACAGGTGAGTGCACAGAGGCTGCTGTATAGCTGCAGTTAAAGGGGCTTTTCACATCACACAAGTTTAGCATCACAGAAGAATGTTGATTTTAATGGTCTCTGCACATCTTCAGCCGTCTGCAACTCAAACTCAAACTCTTTCTGTGGATACCAGAACCAAGAGTCGAGCTGTCCCACAGCTGGTCCTGGCCATGGTCCCCGTGTTTGGTTATTCATTTGTCTGGCACACCAGAGACTGGCTCTCACCCAGCTCTGCCCTGTGAGGACATCTGAGAAAACATTAATTTTTCCCTCTGTCCGACTGGACAAGCAGTTGTCCAGGTGAGGACTGTTGTTCACTGTGCGACTGAAAAAATCCACATTGAATTTCCTTGGAATGTAATAGTCAATCTAAGACTTCATTATAAAAAGAAAAGTTAATGGTTCCTGAAATACATGTGTTTAGATTAAAAAAATCTACCACATATTAACACCTCCACATTACCCAGGCTTCTAACATGTACCTGCTTTTATTTAACTTCTAAAGCCTTTGAAGACTGAGGAACCAAGTATGAGGAAATCATTTATAATTACAAGAAATATGTAAGAGTATTCAATAATACTAATGAATTGTATGTATAAAAAAAGTGAACCACATCTTTTGTCAAAGAAATCTGATTGTTAGTCAGTTTCTCCCTAACACACAGTATTCTTCCTGTGAAAAAGAAATATATGTCTACCAGTATCCCTTTCCTTGTTTCAAGTACCTGGCCATACTCAATGGGAAAGGGCTTTTGCTTCAAAATTACAAGTCCCACCATTTGGGGACTCTTTTAAAGCACTACAGGACAGGCTCCAGAGAAAACAGACCACATCAATCATTTTTTCCCTCTTATTCATACTGAAAAGTTTATGAGTTTTCAGCTGGCTGGTGAAACTGTGACACTGTCACAAAGCAAGCAAATATTTAAAAAGGTGTCCCTCTCCTCTAGACAAGAACAGAAATAAAAAGTACTTTTTATCTTTTCTATTAATAATATGAAGCCATTTCCAAGGTTCAAGGGCATCCTTGCACAAGGAAACATTGATCAGAAATTTGGAAGAACAAGAATGTGGTTGCAGTGTGCTTTTAGGGATTAGCAGCTATGTCTTTTTTGAAAGAAATTTCACTCTTTCTGACAACCGATCTTGAAAGAAATGGATTAAAGATGACACATCTCCAATATTGCATCTAATGAAAAACAAAGTACCTATTCTTGAACCAAGGGGGAATATTTGTCACATATACAAACACTGTAGTCTTCCACCCTCTGGTTTACATCATCTCTTTGCAGAAGGTACTTTGAACTGGACTTGTACGCGTTTCATTCAAACTCTTAATTATTTACCTATTAGAGCTTTGATATACACAGCTATGTCACAGGAAAAGCACTTGATTTCAAAACACTGAGGATGAAGAATCTATTTGTACACTGTAAACCAATTTCAGCCCTGTTGCCCCACATATGTGTGATATTTTTGCTGCCATTTTTAGATATCCCTCCAACAGCCCCATGAAGAACAATGTTCAGCGATTTTCAGAGACTTGCCAAACATCCCCACCCCGGTCCAGTTGCAAAGTACAGAACTAAATCTTGAAGCAGTGAATTGCAATACCTGGCATTACCTGAGCCCTAACTACAAAACACCTCTCCTTAATTTCTTTGCTCCTGACCTCTGCAGGGCTGAAGCTACTCAGGGACTCCTCTCTGCAAAAGCGCAGGTGTAATTCTTCCAGGTTTGCATCAGTGTCTTACTATGAAATCATAAATCTGGAATAACAGAAGAAGCAACACTCTCAAGTACATGTTTGACACGCTTTCTTATTCAGCAGGCCCTAGTAGATAAAACAAAGATGGATATTGTGCTTTTATGGATACAGAGACAAACTGAACAGGGCTGTAGTAATTAGAGAATTGGCTTCTCCTCAGGGATTCAGTGCCTTGGGCACCTATCCCAGGAGAAGGCAGTGCAATAAAGATTCACTGCAATCTAATAAAGGTGATCTTGATTATGGATCTGAAATTAAATAAGCAGGTAATATATTCTGATCACATGCAAATATTTGCTAGAAGCTTTACCTCGAGCATTTTTGTACTTGGTTTGGAAATACTAATTTGAGAATAATTCTCACTCACACACTATAATCACCTGAGGGACTTGCACAGAATGTGAGAGAATGAAATGCTAAAGGGTTAATGGCTCAATGGGCCTTTTGCAAAAGCAGCAGGGTGTTTGCTGAGGCCAAGTTTGCACCTTCCAGCCAAGGGAAGGAGGAGAGTTTTTAGGTGTGTGGTGGTGAAATCTCTGATCTGCTTAACAATGCTCAGGTGCCGATTGGGTGTGCACCCACCACTGGAGGATGACCATGACAGACTGACCTTTGTTAAGCAACAAGATGGGTTTTTGAATCAGATAAGGGAAAAGGCTGATAAGAAGCAGATCCTGTGAGGTGAAATAATGCTTTTTATCATGTTAGTTTCCTCCCTTACATGAGTGTCTCAGGTGTAAAAATCCACCCCCCAGGCAAGGTATTGGGCCATTCATGAGTAGGCTTGAGGGCATTCATCCCTTCTGATGGGGCATGTCTGGGTAAACTCTGCTGATGAGAGAGGCAGCTGTCATGTCTTAGAAGTTGTCATGAACTATCAAAGACCCCCGAGGTGCTCCCAGACTCATTTCTGGGGCCTTCCACCAGAGGACTGTGCATGACCCATAGTGTTGCATAAGACAGTGTAATACTCCTAATCCAAGGCGAGGTACCTGAGCATTCCCACCTGAACCTGAACATATATTAAGCCATTGAACTTTATGTTGTGTGGGCTCACCTTGGATCAAGATTTTGACCATCACTTTGACCAGTGGGCATCGAAATTGCAACAGTCGAGTCTTGTCTCTGGATCCATGGGTGGTGGTACCTTGCCATTGCACTGTCTACTCTTATCCTTTTTCTTTCTTTCTTTTTTTTCCTTATATATTTTTTAAAGTGACATCTTTATACTTTTTTATTGCTGTTTCTCCAGATAATAACCAGAAATGGCTACATACATCCTCTCAATTGCAACCAAATTGCTCTAAAATAAACCCGCTATATATATATATATATATATATACACACACACACTCACACACACATATATACACACACACACATATATATATAAAAATATATAAACACTGGCCATTCAGTGTCATTTTACTCTAATCTGCCCCAAGAGATCTATTAACAAGAACCCAGTTACCCTCACATTCAGGGGCAGCTTGTAACAACAGCGTAATGCAAGTTACACAGGGAATTACTGCGTGCTCTGTTATTATATACACTTGTCTTCATTGTTTCTCAGGGAAATTAAGTGCTTTTCCTACTAGTGAAGCGGTGTCAAATTTTCCTGCCCTTCTGAACTGCAATACCAAATCATTAGGGAAGACACAAGACTTTGACTGAGGGTGTCAGTGTGTGTGAGCTTCACAGAGGGAGTTCAGGAGTCATAGATAGGAGAAGAGAGTCCCTACAGACTGCCCTACTCCAGTGCTGCTGGTCCTGAGCCCATGAAGGAGGAAAGCCTACCTCAGCCCCTTCTTCTCCCTCTCAGAGTTCCTTTGCTGACAGCACTGGCCCTGCAGAAAGTTTCAGTGCATAAGTCCTCGTTGAACTGCTTGAGAGCTGAAGTGTTCCAAGCCTGGCACAGCTGTGCTACGAGATGTGCTGCAGGTGCAAGGCCAGGATGCTGAAGCCAAATGCAAGATGGGTTTAGCCATATAAATAAATAAGTAGCCCACCAAACATCTTTTTACCTTGAGCAAGTAATTGATGTTTACTTCTTATCCCTTAGGCAATTCTTGTGGTCCTTCCTATCCCATGTTTTGTTACGGCTCACATCTGACTCACTCTCAGTGGCAGAGGACTGCCCAGACCAACAGAAGTGAGCACAGCATCCATTGCTATCAAACACTTAGAAAAATGACCACTTTTATTTACTGGCAAACAATTCATGTAAGAGTACTAAATCTGGGCATGTGTAAGGCAATATGGGGCAGTCTTGCCTATGACAGTTTTGGGGCTTTGGGACTGCAGATGCATATATCATTCAGAAAGCGTATCTAAGCAAGTAAAAGGAAATACTTTGTGTAATCACATTGTTATTTTGTAATTATATGCAAATAACACATTATAAAACATGTGGACAACATCCCCACTTCTCAACAGCCCTTCAAGCAGTTCACTTTTTAGAAATCATTGAGCAAACAGAAATAAAAGCAAATCCTTCAGGGCCCACAAATATGTGGTTGACATACACAATCAATAGGCAGTTACAAAGAGAGAAAAACTGCAGGAGTTTTCTTATTCGCGATAAGGAGTGGGGGGAGAAACTTTGCTTTCCACTTCCCCCCACTTTCAGCAGAGAAAATAAAATTGATTCATTGGTTACAGTGCAAGGAGATGAGCATCTCCTGCAGAAATTAAGGGCACAAACAAGGTCACAATACATAAAAATTTCAAGCAGCAGCAGACAGAGCTGGCTAAACTGACTGCCATTTTAACTGTAGTTGTTGATAAAACGGTCACATTAAGAGTCAGGCTGAAGGATGGTCAAAAGGTTAAGCCAGGCAGGCTGGTACAGAAAACATAAAAAATGTCCTTTGCCACAAGAAATGTCTGCAGATGAGGCTTCTCCTGCTGCTGTCCTTATGGGGAGGAGGATGGAAAGCTCAGGGCAAGTAGGGGTCCAGCTGATGCTTTGATCTCAGGCAAGCCCTGTCGGACTTGTCGTTTGAAGCCAGTGAAGGTTAGTGGCACCAAAAGTCATGCCTGGTATTTCTATTACTTCTAGAGCTTCTAATGATTTTCCCTGCAACACATTTTCTCTCTCATTTTCCTTCATCCCCAGAGGATATACTATATGTCTTTATGTTGCAGCAAAATATTCTACAGATGTAAGTAAAGAAAGCCATCTGTTCTTTGAAAATAAAGTGTCTCAGCTAGGATTTTTTAGGGTTAGTTTTTTTTCATTTTTTTTTCTAATTAATACAACTGATCTATCAGCTTGTGTGCATTTCACACATAGCTGAAGAATTAAGCATTTCAGTGTAAGCTAGGAAAGAAAAGTTCAATCAATCAAAAAATCACTGCTTTTCTCCCTTTCGATTTTTGATTTACAAAGTGTTGAATATTTATGTTTATACCTTGAATCAAAATGTGCTATTTCCCACTGGGAGCCTCCTTTCCAAAACTCCTTTTTAGGAATGAGTTGCTCACAGAGCTTCTTTCTCTTAAACCAAGCATCATTTCCTTGCTAATTACTGCAAATTACAAGTGCAAGGGGCAGCATTCCCTTGTTTTCTGAGAAAGAACCATGTGGGCTGAACGCTGCAAACTGGAAAACACAGTGTTTGATTTCTCCATCAGAAACATACTCTGACTGATCGGTATATGGGAGTTGGACATAGCTTGATGCTTCAAACCACTGGAAAGTCAAAAGCAGCAGCAGGAAGATTCAGCATGCTGCCAAGGGAGAAACAAACGTAGCTGGAAAGCTCTGACCTTTTATTTAACAAATGTAATATGGCATAAGACTATGAGGGGCAAAAGACTAAGCCATAACTGAGACTTACTGTACACCTGAATTTTAACTCTGAGAATGGGCTACCCTTATACTCAAAATGGGACTGTAGACATGGGGCCAGTGTCAAGGTTGTCCCATCTATGGGATGGATGCAAGAGAAACAGGTGAGAAACAGGCTGTCTGTCTCCTTAATCCAAGCCAGGGGCCAGGAAGAAGCAGAGGGTCTGATGGAGCAGAGGGTCTCTGAGACCTGCTGACTCCCAGGGATAACCTGGTAGTGTGATGGATCACGAATTTCCCCACGCCTTACTTGGGAATCCAGCCCCAAGAGGCTTCTCGTTCTGTCACCAGTCTGCATGGCTGCAGAGCAACCTCAGGGCAAGAAGGGCCAAAGGCAGCAGAGACACTGAAGTGTCTCTTTACCAAGTAAGCAAAGCTTATTGCTCCAAGTGAGCTAAAATCCTGGAAACTCTGCCCTGTCCCTCGTGTTCCCCTGCCGTCAGTGGTGCATTTCTCCAGGACAAAAGCTGTCCACAGTGCAGATGGCCATTGTAATATCCCTGAGTGACATAAATAAAATAGATGAATGCAAGCAGACTAATGATCTACTCTAGCAAGGTTGGTTATGATGCATTGAAAAGAACAGCTGGTTGTCGGCAACATATTTATCAGGAATTTAAAAGAAAACAACAGGCGTATAATCCAGAGGATTTAATGATGGAGTGGAACGAATGCTGAATAAATGCTCCTTTTGATGAACTCACAAACATTTTGTGATGCAACAGATTTCATGGCCTCGTGGAGAACAGGTTTTGTAAAAGTGAATTTCTGTGTACTTTCAGATAAACCTTATCTCTCTTGGTATTAGTGGAAAACAAACCATGGTACTTTCACCTTACAAGAAACTCTAGATTGTTGGTATTTAGTTGTCTTGTTTGTCTGGTCTCCCTAAATCATGTAAGAAACATTTGTTGCTCGCTGAGCAATGTATTGCGGAGCAGAATTTTGTACCTGGTCTATAGTGAAACCATGAAAACTATACTAAAGTTTTACCTCTGTGAATGTCGAAAATGTTTTACTAAAATTTTAGTTTTCATAGTGTCAAAATGTTTCCTTGCAACATGGTAAAATCACTGCAATTTGCAGGGTTGCAGAGTATGACATTTGCCTTTAAAAATTACTAATCATCCAAAATAATACAAATAGGCAGTACTATTGATGGGTAAAATTAAACTATTTTTAAGAAAGTGCTCTGTCTGAGTTCATCTGTTGGATATCTTCCTACAGAATTTTCAGATGTTCAACAAAAGAACATTTTCTAACAAAAATCATTCAAAAAAATGGCTTTGGCCATCTCCAAAGAAAGTGACGATAGCTGAAGGTAAAAAGTGCATGAATTTCTGGCCCTATGTGCTCTCAAGCATCAGACCTCTTGCATCTGTTCTTCCCAGTACTTTTATTTCTATACTGTCCAAAGTCACAGGGACAGGCAGGATGACAGAGACTCTCCTGGATGGAGCAGCACTGCACAGAGCACTGCTAGTTCTCAGCTCACTGAACCCAAGTGTGCAGAAGCTGCTCACTCCGTACGCACCCTGCAGTACCACAAACCATGGAGTTCAAGACTGGAAAGAAACACTTAGTTTAAGTCAGCCCTTAAGGATGCATTGCCATTGAATCATGGCCATCACCTTCATCATATCAGATAGATAGCTCTAAGACACAAGTAAGAGAACTCTTTCCTGCCCCACACTGTGGGCGCTGGTAGGATTTGAAGCACATCCCATATGGATTCTCTGATGAGATCAGAATTTCTCCTGCATTTGTGACTTGTTATGGGGGATGCACTGCCCAGATGGCACTCAGCAGGCTGTTATGGGACAGGAAGCCCTAGATACATAACACGAAATAGACATGGCTAAAATGCTGGCAGGACTTTCAGACATGATCAATAGGTAGAGGATCCTACTGACAAAATCTTTCTCTCACTTGTTAGCATAGGATGTTGCTGCTGTCTTTTGCTGAGGTCCTTACTGAAATGCAGCTCCCTCCATCATCAGCCACAAACCTTCAGCTGTAAATATGCATCATTTTCACTGTGCTGAAGGTAGTTATTCTGCACCCTAACCACTACCAACACTGTTATTAATCTGAATTACATGGACATTCAGAACACTCTGGTTGCCATCCTGAGCCAAGACACAGTCACACACATACTTAACCCCAAGCAGACTGCAAGCCCCACACAAATCAATGGGCTAAGACTTCTGCAGCGCTCAGGATCTGACATTTAACACTGAAAGCAGTATTAAAACTCTTCCCCTGCCCACAGTACTCAGCTATGTGAAAAGGACATTCTTTTAGCATTGGCAAAAAGTTCCTGAGCTCAGCAGGGGAATAGTGTTTCAAGTTCACCAAGATGCCTATTCCTCTTTCTGTTGACTGCTGAAGGAAGCAATGATCCATATTTCCTACCACATGCTCCATTCCTCCAGACAGCTTAAAGCCTTCTCGTGTTTCCCATACTTAGACCTGCTGTTGCTTATTAGTTGCTACATTAGCACCTGAAGCAAAGATCAAGACATCATTATGCTAGGCTCTGTAGGCAAAAATAAAAAGGAAAACAATCCCTTACTCCCATCTGAGCATGAGGAGAAGAGGCAAATAACCCAACCAGGTATGAGAGTGATAAATCTCCAGTTACGGAGGATAATGTGGAAAGAAAAAATCCCTCTAGATTTTCATTACCAAACTCATTTGAGATAAACTGTAGGAACGATATTTTCTTGGAGGGGAAACGAACTTTGTACAGTTAAGTCTTTGCTGTCAGAAGCAAAGATAAGAATGACCTTTGCTTTTAATGTATTTGTCTTTCCATATCCATTATAGACAGTGAACCCAGTCTATTAGCACCACTGGTCTAACACTAAAAGTCAATTTGATTTAACCATACTTGCTGGCACTGCAAACTGCCTGACTATCACTCAATTAGAAAAGAGACATTAGCTCAGGTGTTGCTTAAACTCTAGCTGCTCCTTCGCCTTTGTAATGTACCTGAGATTCTGCTTTAATTCGATGTTCTTTAATCACCTGGGTTTAAATCAATCCAGCATTGTCAAAAGCATATGGGATCAAATGAAAATGCAAAATTTAAAATACAAATAACCACTGAAAGTAGATTTTAAGTGCTAGTGCTGTATCATTATGGCGAAGTTGATGCCATTTACAGCAACATTAAAGCAAGTGTTATTGAGAGAAAATGAGGCATTTGTCAATGAGTGTTTTTAGTATCATTAAAGGTCTTAGAATTAACACACTTGCAGTATTTTGACTAAAACAAGCTCATTCAAAGGCTCTTTTTAGCACATTAGCATCGTTAGACTTTGAGGATGTTTCAGATCTTCCTTCCTTAACTTGTAAAGGAAGAAATCAAATTCCAGTAAGAGTGTTACATAACTGTGGAAGTGTAATACTTTTGCTGTTGCATGTACACTTTGAGATACAAGTGCTCAAAATAGACAGATCAGCCTTTTTGCTGGAGAGTATAACATTTAATTTCCAGGGTCCCAAAAGGAAGTATGAACCAAGTCCTGATATCCCCAGTCATTACTGAGGATTTTTTTAATTATATTAATTACCCATTATCTTTTATAGGACCATTTCTTCAGTGAGAATGCACCCGCTGAGATTAGAGGTCTGCCTCCAGCACCATAAAGTTAAAACAAGCTGTTAATATCACAGATGGGCATACATTTATTGCAAGAGAATTTTTTGAATATTCAGTTGCAGAGAACCTTCTGAAAACCAATTTGAGTTGTTTGCAGGGTCCTTAAAAATGTACTACTCTGTCTCACCTCCAA
>JAYRBT010000139.1:18549455-18560160 GCA_036023395.1 Myiotriccus ornatus | reverse complement strand
TTGCAGAGAACCTTCTGAAAACCAATTTGAGTTGTTTGCAGGGTCCTTAAAAATGTACTACTCTGTCTCACCTCCAATCGCCTGTAATGTCTTGTATATGTGGACATCTCAGTATAGAAACACACATGGAAAACCCCACACATTTCCAAGAAAGAGGTATTTCCCCCTGCAGGAACAAACACCTGGATTTTACTCCCAAATACTCGAGTATCAGCACCATTCCTGCACCAGCTCAAATCCTTGAGTCTCTCACTCTCTTTAATACATTGCAGGGGAACATTCTTACCACAGAAAAACAGGTTTAAAATTTAATGTCTAGTTCTGGTTGTGTATCTTTTGGTGTTCCTAATAAAAGCCCACATTACACCCAGATTACCTTACAAATGAAAATGTGATGATGTCATAAAGGGTCATGAGCCTGTGAAAGGTTTGGGGCACAGCTGTGGGCAGCCTGGTCCAGAGCAGAGCACAGGGCTATGGCCACCCTGCATCACATGAAAGGTCCATTTAATCTGGCATTTTGTTTTCAAAAGCATCCAGAAAGGAGGAAAGAGAAGGAACGTAATGACAAAGTGATTGCATATGACTTAGGGCTGACTCAGGAGGTGTATCTACATGGTAGAAGGCAAGGCTCACTGTACAATCCAGAGTTAAACCCAAAACATTTGTAGGGCAGAAAACACATAACAGCAACAGCACATACAACCAGGCAAATACATTCTGCTTAAGAGATCTGTATCTTGCAGACTATAGTTGCCACACATCTGCCCAATTCCAAGCACAGCAAGAGAAACTGTAGTCTTATTTGGTCTTAACACCTATCTACCTGGTGTTAACTAAGGTATACACCCCTAACTACTGTATGCAATCATTAGAACACAAAGCCCTCCCACTGTGCTGAAAAGTATGAGGAGAAACTTCAGGCTTCTTTCCAAACGGTTTTCACTTCTGCTAAGTTATATTTATAGGGCCTAAGCAGCTCGTGCCATGTGGATAGGGCTGGCATCCTCATTTACTGAGGTCCACATGTGATGAGATACAGGGAGGCTGAGAGTGCCCTTCCAGTTGGCTTACAGACAGGGTGAGAGAAAAGAAAAATGCATGAAGACTCAGGTATAAGAACAAAGGATTTAAGTTATAAGAGACTATGATATAAATAAAATTGTGCTGAAATGCACGTGGAGCAGGCTCTACACGTTGCCACTGCAATTGCTGTCCCTTTCAGCTGAGGAAGGTCTGGCTCTGTGGCTTATTGCTCAATTATAAAGTTAATCAAAGAACTAATTGAGCTTGGTCTGCCTGGTCTTTTGAGCCTTTTCCTATGGATTAACTTTTATTAGAACTAACAGAGGACATGAGGAAAGCTGTAAAGGGCAAGGAGATGATAAGCCTAATATGTAAGAGGAATGATAGTAATATGTCATATTTCTGAAGCCAAAATTGGGTTGTAGAAAGGAATATGACAGACCCACATACCTTTTAAAACCCTATAACCTGCATGGCATTTGAAACCTTTCCTGCAGTGTTTTGCCCCCTCAATTGTTCATTTCTCTAACTGTGCTTCCAGCTTTTCTAGCCTGTTTTCAGCAAACCAGTGCCTCATTTAAATGAGATGATCTGCTTGTAACTGAAACTGCAAGACTATAGCTCTTGTCTTAGAACAAAATGATCTCAAGGATAAAACTTAGTAATCAATGTGATATTAAAGATCTGCATGTATAATAGCATTTACATGAAGAAAAAAAAGTTACAGATGTGGCCTAGCACTAATGTAGACCATGTGGAAGAAGGATGATTTCTTAAAGATGTTGTTCAAAGTGAACTTGCATTATTGGATATGGGCCTCAAAATGAAGGCGCTTGGTTAAATTATGTGAAAAAACAGCAGTGAGTTACAGTTTCTGACGCTTTCACGCTGTTTTTCTAAGACTAATAAAGAGGAAAAAAATTCTTCTACACTTCAGAGCAATTAGAATATATTATGTTTTAAAATTGTTTTGGAGAGCGCATATTCTGCAAATGTCTTAGCTCATACTGGATAATGACGAGCAAGTGAAACAGAATGTCATGCTTTCTAAAATGTAAATATAAGGAGGCATTCTTTTCTCTTTCCAGTGACTACCCTGTGCTACAATTACCTTTCTTTTGGCTGTCTAAATAATATTCTCTTGATGAAAAGGAAAGTGCTCATGGGAACTTCCATCACATGGTTACAAAGGAAGAAAATAACTCATTTAATGCACAGCAGTCAGGATTCAAAGGGAAAGAATTAAAATTGAATATGCTCCCTGGCTATGGGATTTTTGCTCATATTTGGTCTGGTATGAGATAAGAGCTACTGACTGGAAATAGAACGCTAGTGTAAAGTTCAAAGTCAGGTGTTTGGGTACACACATTCACTTCTAAAAGCTGATGCAATATGAGCAATTTTGGTGATGCAGATTCCCTCTTTCCAGGAGTCAAGAGTATCATCTTCCACAGAAGACAACCTGGGGAGACCTTGACTGAAATTCAGGGGACAGTTCTTTCCAGCTCTGTGCAAAAACAGAAACCCAAGAGGGCACAGGCGAAGGATGATCAAAGAAATGACAAGTTTATCTTTTAAGAGCGAACTAAGAGTGTTTGTCTTACTTAGCTTAGCAAAACAGAGGTTAAGAGAGATCTAACTGAGCTCTGATGCATGTCTAACTGGAATGAGACTGCATGGCCATCTGTGATAGCAGCAGACAGAATTTAAGTGATCCTTTCCTGCCCTACTTTTCCACATTCATTTTCTTGGTGGGATTACCATTTACAGAAACCACTCTGCTTTGCAGTCTGGGATGTTATTGATGCTTTCAAAGACATGTAAGGATGTCCTAGTAGGGGAGATACTTGCCTTGGTGATACAAAACCTCTGGATTTTGGGCCAAATTTCATGCGCCTGCACAGTATGAGAGTACACATGCCTTAACCTATATGATCCTCCTAAAGTCAAATCTCTGCATGGTACAAAACAGTGGTTCTAAGATACTAATATCATGAACAGAAATATACAGCAGAAGGGACAGCCCTTTATTCTTTAATTAACTCGCACAGTTCTTCAGCCATATCGTACATCAAGTCTGGCCATAAAAATGGCAATTTTATAGTGTGTATAAAAAGAATAAAATGATTCACAGAGATTGAAGATCCATTTACAGCAAAAGTATATGCCTGTTTGAGTACAACAGATTCCAAACCGATACATTACTGTGACCCATAAAACTACTTCAATAACTTATTTACTGTAACTTTGGGTGACATTGTCACAGATTATTAGTTCTGTAAAGGGTTTAGGTGCATCAGGTCATCATATTGTTCTTGAAGGGATTTTTTTTTTTGGTCAGATGTGTGATGTTGGTGTGTAGTGAATGGCCATTGTAATTCCTCAATATCCATTATTTTGCCTATGTATTGTTAGGATATAAAATGAATGGGCAAACACCAGAATAGTTTCAGAAATTCAAGACAAATCTAATTAAAATATTTTGCACCTAAAATTTTTACCCTGAAAACTTGAAAGACAAGATTTAAATGCAACATAGTTATGACCACTTTAAAAAAAAAAAGAAAAGATGAAGTTTAAAATGCAGATGGGAATAGAAACTTAAATGCTGTAATCTCTGAAGAGAACCAGCAATCAAAGTCTAATATCCTCATATTGTGCCAGATAATGAAATATTAAGCTGGAGATAATAAGATTTCTTTCCACTGGATAGTCTTCAGCATAGTTAAACCTATGAATGAACAGCTGAAGTGTTTTATATAAGCAAAAGGTTATATGTCAAGGTTTCTGAGGACTGAAAAAAAAAATCCCAGCCCATTTACTACACACATTATCCATTCCCTGTTAAAATTGTGCCATGATTAAATGCGTTTCAAGAAAGACCGCTCGTGTGCACTGAGGGGGACTGGGGATGCAATGGACACTTTGTATCCAGCTTCCCTAAGGAAACAAAGGCAAGGTAATTGTGCTACATGTCTGTGCACATCTACGCCTCCATCCTATCTGCAGTAAATGCAAATATTTCCATCAACGTCAATAAAAAGGCAGAGATGTTAAGACAGTAAATTCCTAAAAAGTTGCACAGAACTGGGAAAGCTAATTGAGAGATGTGTTAGCAGCCTCTGATGGAAGGAACAGATGGGGATAAGTCCCCCGCATCAGCCTCTGAGAAGCCAACACAGGCACAAAAAGTCATAGGAAACCAAACTAAATTCATCCCATGACCCATGGAGCTGCCAGCTCTTTAACATGCCAGTGAGGTGCAAGAACACTGGCAAAATAATTACTGCACTGACTGTTTATGGTACTGGATTTCTGTGGTCATTCACCAGAGGTTTTATAATTTGAGCTACAAGGAGTAGATGAGTCCTCCATGCCCTCTATGGAGCAGAAAGAGAAAATTCATTTTTACACTGTAAATAAAAGTGCAGGAGAGAAATACTTCTCCTGTGGTCTTACAAAACCCTATGAGGCAAGCACAACTCAGTAAAACACAGCTCCCTGCCTCCTCGAACTTCATGTGGAAATCCAAGACAACCATCTCAGAAAAACCTTTAAAACGCAAACCAGAAATTACATACATGCCCCTTGAGGATCAATTCAAAGGTCTATGCAGTGAGTTTCTACCTCAGAGCTTGACAGGAAGACGCCTTTGCAGAAAAACATTGATTAGGACACAGGCAGAGTGCCCATTCCTCTGGGACTCCCTCTCACCTTCTTGCAGTGGACAGACTTGCATCTAACAGGTTACAAGTGGGCTATGGCATGTAATAGCTACCACTGGCCCTCTTTCCTTCCAATTTCTTTAATGCCTTTTTTTCCTGATCCTGCTTTTTGACAGATGTTTGGTCACTTCTACAGAACTGGTATAGATGTTTTGTCAGTTTTCAAAAATGCCTTTGAAATCACACTCCATGATGCTCTACATGCTCTACATCACCATGCTCTACATCATCATCCTGCTCTACAATGAACAAAAAAAGAACAATCACACTATTTTTCAAAGTGTATTAAATTGCTAACACAGTGAGATGAGCAGTGTTTTCTCACAGAATAGTTGTTGAATGTAAGCTCTCTTCCACGTGCTTATAAATGCTTGTGCTCCTGTTAACTATTACAAATATTCACAGGACATCTCTGCTTCATTGAGATTTACAACTGTCCATCGATTAATCTCTTTCCTTCATCTGCATTTTCGCATTATCCCTTTTTTAGAAAAATTGTGGAGAGGCAGACTTGGTCATAAAGCCAGCATCAACATGAGGGACCACAGGAGCTAGGTGGAGTTTTGTTTTCAAAAGGGAAAAAGTACGAAGATTGTATAAGCTGGATGGGGAAGTGCAGTTTGGGAGTCAACCCACCAAACCACTGTAGAGACATGGAGTATTGCTGCACTGAATGCAACATTGCAATTAAAGCACGGGATGTCAGTGTAAGTAACATTTTTTCCTTCCTTTTTTTTTTTTTTTAAATTTTTAATTTTTTTTTAACTTTTTTTTATTTCAGCTGAACTTTTTGTTAAGCAGAATCTTACAGAAGTACTATTCCTTAACACATTAGTAAAATTGCTGTAGAAAACATGCATAGAAAATGCATATTTACGTTTGTAGCTGAACTACCTTTTCAGCAAAGGCAAAGCCAGGTTCTCTTGGGAACATATTTGGTCTTTGCAAAACATTGAATATGTTGGGATTTTTCTTCTCTTTCTAAAATAAACTACAGTAAAGCACAAAGAAGGTGGCAGATGGTCGCTTCCTAATCTGCACATGAAATATCTTCCAGATACAGAATTTGTTTCTTAATGTCTCAAAGTCCATATTAATTATACACACTAACAGAGGGGCAGTACTGAAAATGACTGGATCTGGTTGTAAGCCTGCACAGCCTTCAGTGTGGAGTTTAATTGTTGTTCCTCATAAAGCAGCTGAAAAGCTCAGACAATGAAATTTTGCCAGATGGTTGTTGATAACACAAGATGTTGAGCTGCTTTTTCTGCTGCAAACTACTAGGGGGAAAGCAGGCCACAAAATCTCCCCTAGGCTGGAGGATTTGGGATTTTTTAAAGTATGGGATAGTATTCATGTTTGTTTTCGAGGTGACAACAAGGTCTACTAAGTATCTTGTGAGACTTTAAAATAAGCTATAGGTGGCATTTGATTGCCATAGAGGCCCTGTCCTGATCTTCTGCCAGGGTTAAATACTCAATAGCTTACTATCAGTCACTGAACTGCAAGAAAAAATATGTTTTCAATACACACATTAAGAAATCAGATTAATTACACACCCACACTCTTGTGAAGCTGCAAACCTGCTATAGAGAAACCAGCTATTTTATTATGCTGAAAGGAAGAAAAATACCATGGCAACTTTCCTGTGCTATTTAATCACATTTACTGAAATTTTACTAGGTGCTTTTGAAGTAAAATGGCAGGAAATAATCTATAAAAAAATAATGTGGTTTTAAACACAGAGACCTTGAATTTGAGTGTAAAAAAGGATCCAAATCTCTAATTTAGTGGAACCAGTATGATTAAAAATAATTACATTTGTAAAGTGAACATTTGGAGAAAAGAAATGATTAATGTGCTTAGTAATAACATCCATCAAATTTGTATAATGAGCATTTTCATTTAAAACCATGTTTTCATTCAAAATATGAGGAGATTAAAAAAAAATAACACAGAGTTGTTAGCATCATCTACTCATATTTCATCAGCATTCCGATTTTGAGTGCGGCATGGCTTTGTGGCCATCCAGTCTTTACAAAAAAAATCCAAAACCAACACCTTGTAATTAAATTTTTCAGTTTATAAACTCACATACATGCCATGAAACATTAATTGTGGCAAATCAAAAGAAATACCAGACATTTAAATACTAACTGCTCGCCATGTCAGCAAAAGCACAGAAGTTAGTAATCTATATGAATATAAATTAATATTCATTAGTACTCTATTAACTGTCCCTGATAACAACCTCAGAAAATATTATTTTGCCTTACTGTTTGTGGTTATAACCTTAGATCGTCAGCTTATTTTTGCTCCATCCCTGACTGCCCCCTCTCTTTTTCTACAAAGGGCTTGTTCATCATCTTTATTGTAGCGGGTGATAGAGGATCGTGAACTGGATACTCTATAGTTCTTTGCGTTAGCCTCCTAAAGGGATGTAAAATGACAAGTCATTTAATTTAAAGAAACAGAGATGTTGTTGCTTAGAACATGCCTTAAAAAATCTGCAGCATGAGACCTGCTTTCTCAAAGTCCACCCTGCTCCCATGGCATACATGGCAGGAGCATCTGACTCTGTCTCAAAAGTGGAAAACAAACCTGCTCCTAAAGAAGGCATTTCACCATCTTCAAATTAACAGGTTTCCACTGCAAGTGATCTGAAAACCCTGTAAATGCCAAGATTCCTGCACTGAGGTGGCATCTGAAGGTTCACAGTGCCTGGAAAGCCCTAAGGGGTTCACATAGACACCCACCCAGCACAGACACTGCAGAGAGTCTCAGAGCCTCCCTGCTTTCCTGCCAAATCCCGAGATGTGGCACAACAGTCTCAGAAATACAGCATCACGCTTCACCTGAAAGCTTCTTCATGCTTTATGAACACCCTGTATCTGCATCTCACCCTTCTCTCTGATGGAAATAAAGAAGTGTGTGAGGGAGTTTTCTAGGAAAGCAGCCATTTAACTCACTGCTTAAGTGAATAGCTAAAAACATACGCTAAAAACTCAAAATTTATTCAGGTCTGGTGGGCAGGAAGAGAGGATAATTCAGAGAATAGGTGCAGGTCAGCTGTAGCTCTAACTTTAACATTTCTTTCTATTCTCTATAATTTAACTGTTCCTTTAAGTGTGTGTCTCTAATCTAGTTCACTGCATTTCAGGTCAAATTCAAGAAAAGTTCTACAGGAAAATGGAACCTCATTTATATTACTTCTCTAATGCAGTGGTTGTTTAGAATAACTTCATTTCCATCCATTCCCTAAAGGTTTTTCAAACAAAATATGTTTTCCATTTGCCGGCTAAATGAATGGAGAGGAACAGAAAACAGTTCACATTCAATCCAAATTACTGTAAGGCACTAAAAATGAGAATTCTGTTCTCAGTTCTCATTTTTCAAGGAGACTTCAACAGGAATTAAAAAAAAAAAAAAGAAAAGGTAATTTCCACAAACTTTCTCTAAGTGTGTCACGTTCTGTTTTCTGAATGCTTAATAACACTTTCAAGCTTGCAGACTTATTAAACAAGACAAGGACACTGAATTTCTCCTGTGTCTCTAGCCTTGTCTATGCCAGAAAAGTTTAAATTTTTATGTTGTCTGACTAAGCTGGTTATAACCGTCTGTGCTTCCAGCACTGAAAGACTGAAAGTTACAAGAGAGTTACAAAAACATAATCTAATATTTTATGTGTTAGATGCCCAAGGTCAAGGGTGCAAATCCCTTAGCCTGAGTGGTGCATCAATGGAAAATTAATGGGGCAGTTAAATGTTAAGAGGTGTTTTAGTCACGTTATTATGCTTGGTAGCAGGGCATAGGGCTGAGATGCTATGGAGGGCAAAGCAGATGATCTAATAAAGTGACCTTGCAAGGGCCTCTCTTTCCTCATCTGAGGGGCAACAATCTGCCATGACTGAGGTGGAGAATTCCTTCCACCAGCTCCTCTGCCACAGAGATCATATTCTTCATATGCACTGCACCACAAGATAAACAGGAGTGTTTGTTTCTACAGCAGCCACTAGAGTTTCTTCACCTTTTCTTTCCACTATTCTTTCACAAGGAGAGAGGTTTTTCCCAACCCCCACAGTACTTAGTTTCTGCTGCTGTTCTGCAAGTATAGTTCCCTTTAAGAAAAAAGGTCAGGAGAGGAAAGCAGACTGTCATTTCTAAGGTAAGACAACTAAGAATCTGTCATGACCATTATTCAACTAATCAGGGATAACGTCAACGACCTCATTCTGTCAAAAAATATGTACAACAATGACCTCTTGCTTTATCAGGAGCAATGGGATACGACAGCACAGCCATTATTACTGTGTAGATAAGAAAGCATCCCTTTGCTGTTCCCCTGAACAGTAATGTTTGCCCACAGGTTTTTCTAATGCCTCTCATTTCTCATGTCTAGCATATTTTGATACCGATAATAATATTATATTTAAATTTCCTTGTAATAGTTTGCAGATATACCTCACTAATGAGAATTAATTGTTGATGGTGGGATACGGTGTTAATCTGGGGAGGGCTGGCAATGTCATTTACTTAGGAAAGGACAGATGGCAACTGTGGCCTGGCTGCAGTTTAGCTGGGAAACTTGCACACAGGGTAATTGAACCATTCTGTTGTACAAACTTCTCAGATAATTGGTAGTGGCTTAGAGCTTTATTATTCTAGTTCAGAGTCCATGACCTGCATTTCCAAAGTGATTAACAAATTTTAACCCATTGTAATAAATGTGCAAGGACCATTGTAATTTTAGAGACTTATGCTCTGCATAAAGCCAGGCCAAAGATCAATACCGAATAATCTCTGCACTGACCCTGTAATTTCTGACTGAGCAATAGTATTTACTCTAGAGAGATGTCACAAGAAGATCATTCACCCCAACTTGAGGTTTGCTGTTCCTTCCCTGTTAAATATTTTCACTTTATTTATATACTCATTTTGGCCAGCTTGATTTTCCAGCCGATTATTTTCATGACGCCTCTTTTTCCCCTAGAGATTTCCAGTATTAAAAAATCCCTGCACTTCTCCCTGAGCCTAAAGTCTTTTTGCAGTTTTTGTTTGTGAGGAGCTGAGTGTCAAAGACACTATGAGAAATCAATGAACCCCAAATTGCCTTTCTTTTTTTTTAAAATACAATAAATCTTTAGGGGACAGAAGAAGAAGTGGGAGGCTGAGAAGCCAGAGGCATGTGCAAAGAATCCCTTAACAGTTTTTAAATTAAATTCCTTAATGCCATTCTCATGAAAAAGTTTTTCCTGCCAAATGCTGTTTGCTTATGACTTCAAACTGCCTGCATTAATGATGAATAACTCGTCTGAAAGGTATTTACATGTTACCTTGTCACTGCCACAGACAGCAATTTTATGAAGTGCGAGAGAAAGAAAGAGGGAAAAACTAGGGAATGAACCACACAAATTGAGACTCTGTACTCACTGCAAATGACCACATGATAGCGCAGGACAAGTGCTTTCAACACATGGACTGGGAAAGCATTCCTGTGCCCTGTTATAATGATTTGCCACAGGCAGATATTTGCAGAAGTCATCAGCTCACATTCTGCTGGCTGCTACTCTTGCAATGCTCAGTTCCTTTCCTGAGACACCATTTTGTGAGATACTCAACACCATCGAACCAGAAGGAACTACAGTGTGCTTTCCTGGATGTATAATCTTCTGTTGACTGTGCTTACGGGGTAGTTCAAATCAAGCAATGGTACCACACAGTCTCACAGGACCCATACAAAGCAGTCATATCCATTACTATTTTTCATTCTACTAATTCTATAATTTTCAGTGTTCTTCAGTTTTGTTTGTTTCATAGAACCATAGAATCATAGAATTAACTGGGTTGGAAGAGACCTCCGAGATCATCAAGTCCTGTCCTTGATCCAACCCCACTGTGATTACTAGATCATGACACTCAGTGCCACATCCAGCCTCATCTTAAAAACCTCCAGG
>JAYRBT010000139.1:18528730-18544615 GCA_036023395.1 Myiotriccus ornatus | reverse complement strand
CTTAATATGAGCCACTGAGAATAAATAAGAAAAAGAGTCTTTTGGCAATGGTAATGCAGACTTGTAAATCTTTACTGTTTCAATTCATGCACTGCATCCTTTTAGACTTGTTCCCTGCTGAAACCAGCATGATAAGTGCAAATTTAAAATTGGTTCTTAATTTGAAGACCTTTGAGTTTTGGTACTCTAGACTTGTATTTTCAAACTTCATGGAATTTATACCAAGGCACCAGGGTTATTTAAATTTATTTCTCGTTATCAGTAAAAGAGCCTTCAATATATTATATCATGATTATTTGAACACAAGTCCCTAAAACAAACAAAAATTAAGGGGAATGCCTTTACCTCTTAAGTTTTAGTACTAAGCAGTTTTTCATAATGGACATCTCCTATCTTTTCCTGCAGCTTACTTGAGAAATCCAGGAAAAGAGAGATGAAACTCTTATAGTAATTGTCCATGTAAAAGTTCCTCTGATCATCTTATTCCCCTCACAAAAAAGGTTCGGATTAGTTTGTTTCCTAGTGGTCAAAACATTACAAAGCAAATATTTTACTAGTGTCACACTGTCATCCCATTTCAATGTTGAAAAGAGTACGCAATGAAGACCAAACACATAAAAATTTACTTCTAGCTGTAAGTACAGTTTCCTTATCGTGCAGACCTCAACCTAAATGCACGCACAGAGAGCCCCGAGACGCCTTCCTCCAGTTCCAACTGCTAGCTCAGTCGAGTGTACCAAACTGCTGTCATGGGTGCTTGCCAGCTGTGTTGACTTTAATTCCATTCTGCAATTTCCCTCTCTTGGCAGCTCTGGGGAGGCCTTCCCTTCTGGAAAACAGAGGAGGCACAGATATCCCATCATTGCAGAACACAGCTCTGGCACTCCTGGCTGAGGAAGTGGCAGCCCTCAGAGCTTGCCTCTTGGGAATGGGCCCTGCAGTAAGATCACCGTCTTAGCCTGGGTGACAGAAGAAGGGACACAGAGGTGTCACACCTTGCTGAGCTCAGTTCAACAGCAATTGCTACTGCCAGCCTTGTTCCACATAAGCTGGCCCCAGTGAGCTGTACACGTAGCACAGGAGGAAGCTTTGCCAGCAGCAGGGTGAGCTGAGGCCATGCCTAGGCCTTGGAGAGAAAGAACAGAGATGAAATAAGGCTCCACCCCACATATTCCTCCAGCAGAAGCCAACAAACAATTACTGCAATTTACAGTTGTCATCCCCGAAACATAATTAATGTGCAATCACAGCCAGATGACCATCTTAAGGGAGAATTTAGTCTACTTAGCTCACTTACCCATAGTAAAAAGGACTTCATTTTCAGGGGTCACTGCTAATGGTAGACAGTTTCTTGGGGACCATCAGGATTTAAGCAGATGTGGGAACAGATGGCAGGACAATAATGCTTTTTTGTATGATTGACTAATGCCAATGGCAATAAAGATATTTTGCCAATCTTAGATCAAGCAACAAGGAATTTTTATCCCAAGAGATGACAGGAGTTGAATTTTTCTTTTCTTTGTGTGTTTGTAAGCACCAAGAAGTCCTCACAAACTATACTCAAAAATGTTTTTGCTTTCTTTCCTTCAATCTAAGAAATAGTTTTTCTGGGTAAATTTTGAAAAAAGGTAATACAAATATTTAATCTGTTTTGTCATGTCTCGACTGTTGAAAGCAGGATGACACATATACCAAAGCAAGGGAGTAAAATCTGTCCAGCAGAAGGGAAAATTTATGGCTGCAATTTTGCAGAGGGGTCCCTATGATGCAGTAAACTGCAAGAGTGAAGCATGAAGAGTTTATTAAAGCCATAAGAATCCTGAGATGAGATTACTGCCTTTATACTCTGCCACGCTTCAGATTTGATAACGCATGTCTCCCACCAACCCCCTCCCTCTGCCAGCTCTCCTGGAAAGGCATAGACAGGAAAAAATCCGCAGTAGATTGATTTTGATTTCATATGTAGCGTTCTCATTAATTTTCAAGGCATCATCTCGTGCAGATCAAAGTGGCAGAAGACGCTGACATCAGCTTTCATATCTGAGAGGTTATCACTCCCTGATGATAAAATTGCCGGATTATCAAGGAGTGCATCTGAAAGTCTATAGCTACTGTAAAAAGCATTGTGACATATAAATGCACAATGTGACACCATTACTGTATCATCTTTACTGGAACACTTAGCAAACATTTTCAGTGTCACCAAATGACAGTCATGCCTTTAATTTTATTTTCTCAGTTTTGTAGCCTTGGAAACTATAATTTGGGGGGATAGTACATTTTTTTCTTTGTCCTGACTGCCTCCAGCTCTGACATGACCATCTGCAGTGGAAAATGTGCCAGAAAAGATCTGGACCAGCATGGCCAAGAAGTCTTTTGCCTTTTTCAGAGCTGCTGCTAAAATGTCATTGTAACAGCAAATGATCCCTTAACACCACCATTAGAAATGCTTATTTTAACATTTCAGTTTCTTGGGTTTTTTACACTTGGTTTGCTCACATGCAGAACCTCAGGAGTAAGAGATGTTGTTCTGTGGGCTTTATACAAACTATGACCTCTTGTTTGCTTCTTCTGTTAGCAGGGGAGACAAGTCAAGCAAAATACTGTAACTTTCTCTAGTCTTCCTGCTTAATGCTCAGTACTGATAGAGTTCTAAGACCACTCAGAGCATAAAATAAATGAGAAAACAATTTTCCAGTAACCATGGAGCATATCAACTCTGGTACTTTCTGATTTCTGACAGCAGGGAGAAGGCTTGCAAATTCTCTGTTAAGCAGTTCTATTCACAGCCATTCTTCTTCCTTGTTCTATTTCCTACCATTCAGCATAGCAGGCTTAGGGATGAATTCACAGCAGGAATACAGGGGAAGGGCTACCTAAAGAAGCTTGGACATTTATCTATACGTTTCTCTGAAAGCGTGGTTTGTTGTACTGCCCTAAGAAAGTTTTAAGAAAAAAAAACCTGTAATATTTCTTCCCATGCTGGGAATCATACAGGAGAGCAGATCTATCCTTTCTAGATAATTACAATGTGATCAAAATGTACCTCACCCAAAGTCATAATATGTTCACATACTACAAGGACTGTAAAAGTAAGGGGAGAAAGTATATTTGTAGCACACCTCATTTAGGTTTGTGTCTCGTCAACCACTGGGGAGGCAGGGAGGAGGGAGAAGGCTATGTTCTTGTTTGCCATAGATCTAAATCAGTGCAGAAATCTTCAATCACTATTACTGCATGAAGACTAAACTTCAAAATGCAATTCTAAAATCAGTTATGAAACTGTTAAAACACCATCAAAAAGTTCTGTGTGAGCAGACCAAAAGAAATTTATTTTTATAGCTCTAGCCTTGGCCCACCTACCAACAGCCTACCAATTCAGACTTGGTGCATATCCACATACTACAGTTGGTTCTGCACAGCTACACTGTGCAAAGCACTGCATCTCAACTCTGTCTCAGTGCTTTCCTGATTATCTTTGATCTGAGAGAGGACACAAGAGTATTACTTAAGATGTAGATCACATGCCTCAGTGAGAAACTCAAGACACTTGATCAGGTTTATCTGAGACAGAAGTGAGATTCATAAAGGCAAGAGGTTTGCAGTAGAAGCAAACTGAAATCAAGAGTCGTGTCCCCAGGGACAGGGCAAACATCATCTGCAAATGAAGGCCACATGTCACTAGCATAAATTACAGACAAGAAACTATAAAATCACAACACCATCACAGTAGTTCATCCTGATATTAAAACGGCCTATTACTTTGTGGGTATGTTTTAGCAAGCTCATTGTACAGGAGCTATTTTTGTTGCTGATAATGGTGTGTCTGTGGCTTTGAGTTGACTGTAGGCTCCAGAACGCACCAAAGAGTGCACACACCCAGATGGTCTGGATGTGAGCTCAGACTGCCTTGTTGGATGTGCTGCATAAGCGGGCTTTGAACTAGCCCATTCATTATATCTGCTCCAGGTATCCTCAGGAACTCATGTAGACGATTTCCAAGGAAAGTGACTAACCTTACCAAAACCCCCCAAACACACAGAAAGTCCAGATGGTTGAATAGTGGGAATAGCTCTTTGGTTTGTTGTTAGAAATAATAACATGCCATCCGGGGGGGGGGGGGAGGGGGAATCCCAACCAAAAGAACAATGAACAAACCACAAAAACCAAACTGCAAAGAGTGCTATGCTAGGATAACCTGAAAGGAATTGCATAAAATGCCTTTTTGGAAAGTAATCAACCACCTCCTTTTTATACAGTGTGAGGTCACAATCACTGAAACACTGAAAAATGCATACATCTCTTTTTCTTAAATGTAAAGAGCGAGCCTGTGATACAAGATCAATATGATGAGTACTTAAACACGTTCTAGACAAAACTCAGACTGAAGACATAATGATGAAATACCACCAACAGAAGTAATAATACCTCCTGTCAGTATTCGTAACAGTCCAAAAGCAATTTATTGACTAGAACCGTGAAGAAAATATTTCTGTTCAGTGAAGTCTTATGTCATTATGAAATGAATTTGTATTGTAAAATAGCACAAAAGTTGATATTTCTTGTGAACCTTAAAAATACTTAAAAATTCTTGTGAAATTTGTGAAAGACCAAAAAGCTGTGTTTTCATACAGTTGAATCTTTTTTTGTTTAAAAAGAGAAAAGAATGTTTTAAATCAACACTGAAGCAATACAAAAGAAAATAGAGAACATTTTAGCATAAAATGAATGTTGTAGTACAAAAGTCTCAATGGAATTAAATAGTATGAAAATTAAATGTTTTAACTAATTGAGACAAACAATTCAGCATTACTTAAATTACACGATCAAGCTATTTGCTTCCACTCCTACCAACTGAAAAAAGGCATCAAAATGTAAATGTACCCATGAAATTTCTGCTTTGCTGAAACTGCACTATTCCAGTGGAAAAAACATATTTTGATACATTTCTTATTTGTACATATAAAATATGGAGTCTCCTGCAAAAAAAAAAAAAGAGGCTCCACCGTTCATGGGTAAGCAAACTGGCTGTGACAGTACGACCCTGTTTTTATCACAACTCTTATCTGAGCAACTCTTATCTAAGCTGGTAGATGGTGAGGTCTTTTGAAAATGGTCATGCCCGGGAAATTTCTCTGTTTAGCTGAATTTTGACAGCTACAGCATGTTTGATGGGACCAGATGCAACTCAGATGTGTTGACGGTGGTTTAGAAGAACCTATCTTAGTTAGTGTCACTAAAAGTCTGTATCAGATTGTGACCTTCCCATATTCAAAATATAACATTAAGCACAACACAGCCTATCATAATGCTCTTCTAAAACCTTCTACTTACTTTTCCAACTTGTCAACTCAGGTGAGGCTCTTTGCAATTATTCAGCAACACTACACTGATAAATCCAAGTATCTCACTGATGTTCTCAGACTGCTTTTTACTGCAGAGCTTCTGGCCACTTTAACACAAAAACTGAGTGTCCTTCGAGTGCCAAAAAATATTTCTTTGTCAGCTAGGGCAGGTGAGGGTCTGCTAAGCTGAATGAAAAGCTGCCACTGAAGACATATCTTGGAATTTTAAAACCTAGATCATCCCAAGTTTCTTCTACCCAACATAAGGTTACTATTTAACCTGCAAAATTGTATTTGATTAAGAGGTCAAGCTTTTAAAGGGGTTCATATTTTGATGCTATCGGCAGTGAACCTGTTGAGTTAATGCCCATATTAGGTCACCAAGCCAAGCATTGTGGTCTATTAATATTTATAGACAAGCAACTGACTCAAGATACTTGGCACCTACACAGAGCATTACTTGGGTATACACCCTGAATGCAGGAGATGGCAAATAGCATGACTTTCAATTTATAGAACAAAAGAAAACAAGACGCAGAGGGAACTGGCTGGCACATGCTTGCCCAAGATGACTGTGAATCCCATGATGTTAGGAAATTGCCTCAGCAATTCTGGCAGCTGTCCCTTCCGAGACACAATCTCTTAACCAATGTGCAGCCCTGACCTGAATGACAAAAAAGGAGCCTCCACATCTCCAGGCATGTTTTATGGAGAAGAGATAGGAGAGAAGGCATGCTACAGCTCATGGCATTTCTTTGGGTGGACTCCAGGAGAGCAAAAGGCAGTCAAGACAGCAGACAAACATGATTACCAACACCCATCACTATTTTCAGACCTTTTCACACTGTATTTTTACACAAAAAGTGGTGTCTTCTTAAATATGCTAATAATATCTGCATTTTCAGTTCTTGTAAAGTTTGCTGCAATGTTAAGAGTAGAAATGCTTCACTCTGTCTGTCATGAAAGTGGCTCCAAAATGAAAACTTCAAACTCCATGTTGCAATTTCTGTGCTCTGTGGGTAACTCATTCCTGTACTTTCTGTCCTCCTCTCTTGTTGGGTTCAGAACATCTGTCAGGTTTAGAACTGGATTAATGACTAAAGAACCTTCTTATTTTTTACCCGAGTGAGATTTTTCAATGTGTTTGTTAACCTTATTTAATCTTGACAGGATTTGTTATACATATATCTTGAGTTAATTCAGTTGCATTGTTTTAGGTGTTCTGTCTCAGTACCACTCTTTATAATCACTTCTGGAATCATAATTCTCTTGTAAACCTGACCTTGTTTCTATTGGTGTCTATTTGAAAGACATTCACACTGAAATGATCTCATCAGCCTTTGCAAATTGAGAAATGAAATGCTGCTAAACATATATTTCATTCTCTTCTTGATCAAAACCATGTATTTCTGAAAAAGGTTCCATATTCTCTTTGTTTTGCAGAAGTGTCTTGTGAGCACCTGTGACCTGTTACTATACTAGAAGTGCAGTTGATTTATATGGAATTCCAAACACACTTCATATAATATGGCTCCAAACCAGTTTCTCAGGATCCAGTGTAAATATACAACAACATCTGAACAAGAATGTATAGGGGCCTCAGTCACACACAACGCATTATTCAACCCCCTGAAAAAAGTGTGGGGAGGTGTAATGTGGAGTCTGTCCCAGCTGATGTCTCCTCCAGCCCTTCTTAATTCATCAGCCACATGGCCCTGCAGCCTTTGCCTGTGGCAGTTCCCTTTGCAGTTTGGGCTGGTGGCCCAGGATGGGGAAATCAAAATTACATCTTGAATCCCATCTGCTGCAGAGACCCACCCTCTCTCCCAGCAGCCATTGTGTCTTGTGCTGCATCCTGAAATTGTGCTCCATGAAGGACAGTAAGGGATCCATCACTTCTCTGACTAGCCCTCATACAGAATGGTACAAATGATGTCATACATCCACATGCACGTGAAAGTCAGATCCAATTAGAAATTAGACTGTTCAAGTCCCTTTTTCTTCTTGGCCTAGAACTGCATGGTCAGTTCTGCAGGTTGTTGGAACGTGAGCTGGAACAAAACCGTGCCTACCCAAGGTGCAGCTGACCTGACCCTTTAAGAAGCACGTTCACACAGATATATAAATGAACTTCCCCATACTCCAACCCCAAACTTAGACAGCACAGTCTGTATTTGCAGTTAAAAGTCACACTGTGTGTGGGGGGGGGAAAGCCTTTCATAGTTTGATCTTTATTTTTACTCTTTAAATGCATTCCTTTGTGGCACCTGACCTCCCCACAGATCCCAGAAGATGCAGTCAGGAAATGCCACCTTCAGAGCCCATGTATTGGGACAGTGAATTCATTTTTCACAAGAGAAGGGCTGTAATGTAGCCACTGATGGGGACTGTGTTTGGACATGCATAGTGAAAAGAGGAAAGTGTTACCCTCATGCTGACCTGACACCAGCCCGTGCAGCAAAAAGACCAGGCAATTACAGCCAAAACCCACTACACCTCCCTTTTCATTTATGTTTGCATTTATAGCCTCGGTGGTATTACAGCTCCAGTGCAGGATAAAGCAGGATTTGGAACTTCTTGCAGAGTGCAAACCAGAATATCACAATACAGCTCCAGAGCCAGCTATCAGTGCCCATACAAAATCTCAGTAATTCCTTATCCAGGCAAGCCTGCTGTATATCTTGTACAAACTCACAAGCATATACTTTAGGCCTATAGTGTTTCATACAGCTAATGCATTTATGCTCTCATTCATTCTAGTCTGATAGTCAGCCCTTGGGCATACTGTCACAATCTTGCCTTTTCCAAGTAATTCGCATCAAAGCTACTGCCTCTCCTAAAGAAAATATCAATAAGAAATTATACAGCTTTACAGTGCTTTCTGCTTCTTTTACACTGGGGAAAATCCTGAGTGGAAACTGAGCCCAGTGAAAACTTCAAATATTGATGGAACACAGGACAGGAAGCAAACAAAACAGTCATGAAATAAAGTAACTAGAGAATTCTTGTGTTCTTGCAGTCCCTTCTCGGGCAAATGGTCTCCCAACTGTTCTTATGGCATGAATTAGGAATGACCTGATGTGCCAGAGAGCAACAGGCTCTCTCTGTTCCAAGGAATATATAATGATGCATTCAGCTTTAAATAAAGGGATGAGGGAAAAAAGCAACTCAGTTTACGCTGGTGGGTCAAGTTCTCTGCTGGGGTGCAATGAACACAAGTTCTCTCACAGCTGGGACATGGATGATGTTTCCTAGATCCCCTGAATATCCAAATTCTGACCACAGAGAATGCAGTAGTTCTAGAGTTAGAGGTCTGTGAATGCAAGTACACCTCCAGACATGCACATATTCATGCTCTCTCTTTTCTTATTTTACCCTTTTCTATTCCACAATGCAATAAATACATGCTCTTCATTTCCTCTCCCCAACAGGCCAAGCATATGACTCAGGTTTTGTTCACCGAGCCAAACAATCATCTCTGCTTCAGCTCTCATCTATTACACTTCTGCAGCAGCTGCCTAGACTCAACAGCTCAGACAACCACAATCAAATAGCATCGCATAGAAATTATAGCTGCTCAAAGAAAATTAATCTAAAGATTAATGACTCTCAAGTAACTGGAAATGCTAATATGTTTTTGTTCTTATTTTAATTAAACGTGTTCAAGTTTGGAATGCAAATGCAAGGATTCAAAACTTCCAGGTCTGAAAGAGAGTAGATTTAGATTGGATATAGAGAAGATATTTTTTACAATGAGTGGGGAGAGACACTGAAGCAAGTTGCCCAGAGAAGCTGTAGTTGTCCCAAGGGAAGTGTTCAAAGTCAAACTGGACAGGGCTTTAAGCAACCTGATCTAGTGACAGATGTCTGTACCAGTGACAGGGGTGTTGAAGGTCCCTTTGAATAAAAATTATTCTGTAATTGTATGATTCCTACTAAAAGCAGGAATACATACAGCGAGGCAAATATAGTTTGGTTGTCAGTTTATCAATAAAAATCCTAAAATATAATAGAAAAAATATTGGAAATTGAAATTATTCTGAATTTCTTAACCACCTCTGATAAAAATGTCAAACGATACCAATCCAAAGGTAATGAGGATAATTCTTAGCAGGAAGAATTCAGCCCTGGAAGTCAATAGATTTGATTGTATGAGTAACTCTCACTACAATCAGAGCTTTCAAAATAATTTCAGAAGGGAAGCATGCCTAAGAAAAGACATCTACTGTAATTGTCTTTTGTCTCTAACAACTGTGCCACCATCTCAGGGAGAAAAAAAACCACCTTCTCCCTAACATAACATAAAAGAAGCCCTGCCATAGTTGCAGAACATACAATTTGGGTAAACTTACTGTTAAACAATAACATTTCAGCTGCCATAGAGAGCATGGCTCAGATGAAGGCACTAAAGTCACATACTAAGAAAGCAAATAGACTCAGAATACCCCACCTCTTTCAGCCACTGTAGGCTGCCATAGAAAACATGACAATAGAAATCAAAGCCAAGTCAGTACAGCACTATGTGGCCTGTGATAATTAAACTTCTTCTATAAGACTCCTCTTTCCACTCCTAAAAATAGAATATCACGCTCAAAACACATAGACAGGAAACTTTTATGATGCTGATGTTCTTTCATGGAGCTTCTCTCCTGTGTGCCAGATAGCCAGTTACAGTTTCCTATCCTACCCAACCAGTGGAGGGGGTGAGTGATTAAAATATTTTGGATGCACAGTCATTTCAGTAAAATACAGAAAGGTAGAAAAAGATGTTTGGGATGTTGAAATTGCCTGGTCTTATCTGATGCTATCTACCATTATAACTACCAGAACTTTATTACAAATATTAATCAACATAAATATTTTGTGTCTTTGTTAGCAAACCTGATATCCCTCAGCTCACTTTCTTGTTTCTAAAAAATTTTGAGAAAAGTATTTATTAATATAATCATTGATCCTTATTCTTTCCCATCAGACATTTGCTGCTGCCTGTCCATGTGGTTGATATTTAAACTATTGGGCATTGCTACTGACAGACTGTGTCTATCACATTTTAAATAGCAGACAACAATGAAGGCACTTTACAAGGTGCTGCTAAGAGCTGCTTTTTGATATACTGAAGGGAAACATTGGCTCCATCCTTAGCTTTGTTAATCATACTTAGCTTTTTTAATATTGATTAGCCCTGTAATATTGATCATAGCATTTTTGTTTGGTTGGTTTTTTTTTCATAGGTTATGCCTTTCAGAATTCAGTGTGTCTCTTCACAAGATTCTGCTGCAGCACTCTGAGGAGTAGATATCCCAATCTGAAACAGTAAGGAGCAAGTGGACACTAAAGACAGTAAAGATGCAGGTAATTCAATATATGCTGAAATGTGCTGTAGTTTCAGGATCTGCAAATATTTCCAACTCTTTCAGGCAGAGTCTTCAATACTTATGACTATTTAGTAATGTGTCCTTTGCCAATCCAGATGCTCATTCAAAAATATTTCTGTGTCTACTTGATAGTGTTTATAATAAGGCATTTGACTATCCACAGGTATGCTTTAAATGCCGTGAATGATCTGCCACTGCAGTTCTGCCTGGTATGTAGTCATGGACTCACCGGGCCTTTCTGGCCTCCTTGCTGTCACTGGTATGCAAATCATGTGCTTTTTCATCAAAGGACAACTGCATGACTCTGATAGATCCTTTTTTTTTTCCTGCATAAGAAAATGTGGCTTCATAATCGGCTCTTAAAAAAAAAAGTAAAAAAAAGAAAGAATAAATAAATTAGTTAAATAAACAAGAAATACCCTTCATAAATGTGTTTTCAGTTCAGTATCACTCTGATCTGTTAATATGGATCTGATCCTGCAGGAAACAGGTGATGTCACCTTCACTTTTGCGCCAGTAGAAACCAAAGGATCACAAGCCTATGCCTGGATATATTACCCCTGCAATCTGTACTAAAAGATGGAAAAATAATGGTCCAGAAAGTAACACACTTGTATTATTTACTAAATACAGTCAAACTGACACATCTGACTACAATCAAGGCTACTCACAACCCTCAGTTCTTGTGGCAGCTTCTCCTGCTCTTTTTCTTTCTTTTTTTCCCTCTGGGAAGTTTTTCACAGAACAATTCTTCACCTAAATGGCTAACCTAGAACCTGCAAAATCCAGTAACACTGACGCCACTTACAGCCTGGAACAAGAAGCATCAATCTTCTGAACCAGACATATTTTTTACTCTAACTGCATTACTAAAATATTATTAAAAATATTATTAAAATGTTTTTCTAGGATGTCAGTCCGCTTTAACATGACAAAAACTATTTTATCAGAGGGTTTAATGCCAGTGAATAATTTTCAGCCCACTGGTCAATGCATTTTCGAGCACCACAATGGATCTCCCAACCTTCAGTCACAGCCCAAGCTTCACAGCACTGAAAGATCACACCTCTGTCAACAGCTGCTCAAGTTTACTCCTTGAGGCAATACAAACTAAGGGGTATGCCCACACAACATGCTGTCCCCCTGTCCCAAATCCCACACTGAAGTGCTGAGGTAGACAGCAGCCACTACTGAATGATGGAAACAGCGAACTGCACTTTAGGCTCCATGACACGAGTTACTCTGCTGTCCCTAATCACAGAGCAATAGGGACAATCACTGGTTGCTGGGGTTTTCTCCATGTAGCCAGCAATACTACAGTGGGGCTGTTTGGCTGAAAGCTGAGCTGCACGCATGATGGAGAGAGTTGTAGAATTTAACTAACAAACACAAACTAATTAAGAGTTGACATGGGCTTCTTTGCTGCTTGAAGCATTTACATGAAGAGCCAGTGTCTCATTTTAGGAGAGGCAGTATTTCTGCCAAAACTAAAGACTCTGAACTCTGATCTATCAGTAATACTGAAGGTCAGAAAAGAACCATTTTATTTTGCTTTGAAATCTTGAATCTAGTTATAAATAATAGGCCCACATCATTGTGTACATCCTCTGTTCACGTCTATTATTTTCTTCATATATTTTAACCCAGACATCATTCCTCCTACACTGGCACAGGGGAGGGATGAGAGGGAAAGGAGAGTCAGTCCTGTTGCTCCTGCAATACAGAGTCGAGCCTATCAATAATTTCTCCATTCTCTGAAAACCGTTCACAAATCTAGAAGCATTAACTAATATCACATCAAATGAGGCAGAAAGATGGTCCCAGCCATGCAAGACTTGTAGTTCATCAGGAAAACAAAGTTAAAATCTGGGAGAATGGGACCACTTCTACCCAGACACCATAAGAGGAAAAGGCTACTCACTACACCTGCACAGGAGGCCTTGCCAGAGTCAAAATCCAAACTAAGTTGGTGCTTTCAGGATACTCTAATCTGTGTGGTTAATGAACCTGCACCGTTTCCTACTCAGGAATAAAGAGGCTTCTGCATAGAGGTATAAGATAAAGGTATGCCTTGATCACTGATTCCTCCTTTCCTATCAGATGAAGTTTTCATTGCAAGTGCTGAGCAGGAATGAGGATCAGCATCCCTTCAAGTAGTCACTGGGGAAAAAAAAACCCGCCACTGTTTTGCCTATCAAGTCTTAGCTAAAAGTACTTTTAAAGAAGATTTTATATTGGGAAAATTAAAATCAAGAAATTTATAGATATTGATTATGTGTCTTAGGCAGGAAAAGGAAAGAAAGCAAACGGAACAAAAAGACGATGGGTTTATTCTGGGAAGTACTGCTGATCCATCTGATACAAATCAAAAGAAAATACCTTGACACATAATTCAAAGCATAATTGATGAACAGATTACTCTATTAATTCTATCATAATATCTTCTGTCTTCTTTTGTCAAGTTTTCTTTCTCACCAGCTCTCATTTTGCAAAATTATTTTCTATTTAATTGAAGAATTACATCCTTGGTTACTATGACATGAGATGCCACATGGCAGACAGACAGACCATAGGACACGTAGAAATATTTCTTGCATTATTTGAATGGCCAAAGTCCACAGGAGGTCACTGTGTAAACTCTGCAGAAACCTGATATACATGACTATCAACATTCCAAATTTGCACAAGGATACCTCACTGATAACATATGCAACCCAATTTGAAAAGATGCTTGAGACACACAAGTTGATCTCCATAGGGATTCTTGGAAATCTGGGCTTTTAGAAAGGCCTATCCTTGGGGAAATGTGCTTGACAGTGTTAATTATATGTCTTCAAATTATGTGGCACTCTTCTCCAATCTCCCTGGCTGCTGCTAGGAGAACACTTTCAAGAATCAGGCCATATTAATTCCCAAAGAGTGAAGATATAAAATATTTTGTAGACACAGTGTGTAAGTAAAAAACTAATATTTAAGGGTAGAAGACCAAATACATTGTGCTATTCCAAACCACAGTATCAGTTTGCCATGGATGTCACTCTAAGCTAAAGTTCCCAGTTAGTCAATGACTAGGGTCACTTCTTTCTCTTTGTGCTGTTGAATAACTGTGTAGCTACCAAGAACTGATTTGGGGTACAAACCCTGTGTTTTAAATAGACAGCACACAAGATGTAACCTTCATTAGAGACATCACAGTTGTTATTACTGCTCTATCAGCAGCACTGTGCCCGCAAATGGAAATCTATACCATGAATCTCACTAATATCACAATATTGACCATCTCTCCCTCCCCATGGTAATTCATAGTACCATCTCCCTGTTTTATTACTCTGAAAGTTCAGGTGACTTACTGCAAATATTGACTATGTGTCTGTATTATAGTTTGCATCACTCAGAATCATTCCCTTCCAAAACTTTTCCAATGTGTGTTACTTTTAGCTGACCGTTGTGATATCCACTGATCAGCTACACAGTCAAGACTGAAGTTTGTTCCTCCTGAACTGGCTGGAAATTTTGCTTCTTTCAGTAGAAATTGCAGTGGGTAAAACTGAAGGCCCTGTGGGACCCAGACCCCAGCCTTTACCCAGGGTATATGCAGGCATAAAATCACATATATAACTTAAATCAACAAAAAAGGCACTAAAAGACAGCCTTCAGTTTTTGCTGGGGATGAAATATCCTCACTCAGAAGAGATGTATACAAAATCTAATACTAGAATTTGAATACCAAATAATTCAGTCCCCTCAGTTGCTGGGGATGTGCAGGAGCAACAATGTCTTTTGAGTAGTGGTGGTGATGTTAGTTTTTTTTAAACAAAACAGAAATCTGTGTTTCTCAAGTGCATTGTTATTTGACAGACATTTGCCTCAAACTTATGAGTAAAAGTGGATTTAAAATAAAATTATTTAAAACTGAGCATTTATGAGTGAGGACACTCTCTTTGGAGGCAATCCTCTCTCCAAAGTTTATTACATTTCAAAATTAATTAAGTTTGCCTAATCTATAGTTAGCATCTGCACTTAGTGCATTTTTCCTAAACAAAGATAAAATGCCATGTATAACAAACTAATAGTTTAGAAATAGCTTTCACACTAATCACCCAAGTACCAAATTGGTGCCGATCCATTTATCTTGTCTGTGATACTTTCAGATAGGAGGATACATAAGTAAACTGCCACAAAACATGGAGGTGCTTAGCTCACGTAGAATAAATTCCAGTGTTGGTTAAAAGGAAAATACGAAAGAGGCCATTAAACACATGCTCACACAAATTCATTTACATTAAAGAACAAGGAGATAATTTGCTGTAACTAAATGTAAGATAATTAAAAGTGGGAATTACGAATTAGAATCTGTATATTAGCGATAAGTAGTCCTAAAAATACTGCACTGCTGAATGAGCCAATACCATCAGTCCATTTTATTTTTCAGCACTGCTATTTCTAAGAACTCTACACAGCATTTTTAGTCCACAGCATACTTCACTGATTTCTTATGAGGACAAAGCACACTGAATTTCCCCCGGAATTAAATTCAGTAACAGGCAGCACATACTAAGTAGCCTCCCTTCCACGCTGCTCACTCTCACTCTACGTTGACCTAAACATACATTCACTTAAATCCAAATTTTAGGATTGTTTGTGTAGATTGACTATAACCTGTATCAGCAACTACAATAATACAGCAATAACCTGATAAGGAACTACAGAGCACCCGCAGAAAAAGCAAGGCTTGATGGTTGCAGGCTGGTGTCCAAAATGTGGGTTCCCCTTCTTTTCTGTCCATACTGTCTAAGCCCTCAAAGTATCTCTTTTTCCATGGATCTCTTTCTAGTCCTTATCATCAGGGGACATTTCCAATGTAAAAAATAATTTTTTTCCTTTGAAACCAAACTACCTGAAGACCCATTCAGGTACAGGCAGGGCCAGCTCTGAGTTTTAAGCACTGCCACCATGAGCCTGATAAGAAAATCAGTGTTTCTGTCAAAAGGAAACAAACCTGGGGACTGTCAGGAGCAGGAGTGAGACTGGATAAGTGACACATAGGTACCATCCCATTTATGACTGAAATGGTGGAATCTGTAAGTGCTTCTTGGGTAGGTAGGAACCATGGTGTGCTCTGCTCTGATCCTGCTCAGGAAGGTCTGGAGAAATCCCCATACTCT
>JAYRBT010000139.1:18514975-18528630 GCA_036023395.1 Myiotriccus ornatus | reverse complement strand
CTTCTTGGGTAGGTAGGAACCATGGTGTGCTCTGCTCTGATCCTGCTCAGGAAGGTCTGGAGAAATCCCCATACTCTCTTATGCAGACCACACCTAACTCCTACTGCAAGCCTGATGCATTGAAAGATGCCTTCTAAATGGTTACTCCATGTTTCTGTACATCCTCCAGCCCCACAAAGTCTAACCAAAGGCACAAAGAACAGCAGAAGGTGCTGCCAAAGGCAAGGCTTTGGTGGCAGCATTGCCAATGCAGCAGCTCACGGTTCTGAGAGGCAGCACAGCGACAGGACACAGCCAACATCAATTATACTCAGAGCCCAGACACGCCTGAAGCCTATTTCAGACCTGGAAGCCAGCTTCCCCAGCTCTGCTCAGCGATAAACCACAAGACTCCCTCCCCCTGGTTCATAAGCAAATATTCTAGGTGGAATTACCTTGTTAAATAAATGAGGCCTCCTGTTCTTATGGGGAATCAAGAGACAGAAGAGCTTCAGGTGCTTTTAGCATGAATGCAGACATATATCTTCCATTAGCTCAAAAGAGCTTTACATACATAGGCACATTGAGAAGGTACTGTGCCCTCATACTACTACTGAAAGGAGAGCAAAAGTACTGAATTAATGGCAACCCTAAATACACTGGTTAATAGAGTATCACATATAACTGACAAGCAAGATTATATGCCTGCAGCCAAAGAAACACATTTTTATCAGTAAGTAAAAGTGGATATAGTGTTTCTTAAAACTTCTATTTAGACATTTCATAAAACCCCGATTCCCTGTAGCCCCGTCCATGAAAGCACTTAATTTCTGCCAGTAACCCGATTTGCTCTTACAACAGCAGGCTTTAGTCACTTCAAAACAGCGAGACTGAGACTACTGCAGGGTCTGTTGCCTGCAGGCTAAGGTAGTATCATCCATGAAGATCTCCTGGATGACAGTCCCCATCATGTCAAAGATACATATGAAGATGATGATGCAGGTCTGCAGTAAGACTGTTAGGAGCAGCAGGAAACGTGCAAGACAGAGACAAGGTGTCCTACAATTTAGCATCTTTCAGAAATATAATGTCCCCATAGCAGCATATCAAGGCCTCAGTAGAGGTATGTGCTGCATAGGTTCCTTAATTCCAAAGATCTAGCACAATGCTTGGGTGGGGCTAGATAGGAAAGAGGGGACTATGAGAGGGGAAATTGCCTATGCTTATGGTTATTTTACATTTAGGCCCAAGCTGTAAGGTGTCCTGAATGCAGGCTTAAATACTGGTGTTGTCTGCAAAATGGTAAATATCATCTCCTGATACCCTCAGACATCTTGGGAAGTCTGGCCACGAGCCTATAAGGGCGGCAATCTTCATAACAAATAAGATCTGCTGTGTTTGTCTCATTTAGCATCATAAATTGCTCTCAAATCAATGGGAATCATTGTTTTAGTTTTAAACGCAGTGATATCTGCGTTTTGATATCTCTGAACACCTATATACCTTTCAGTGTGGGTTGGGGGGACCATACTACCTCCTCCGTTAATCGCTTTATAAAACTTTGCCCTCTATGGTTTTGTCAGGTTAAAGGTTTTCTCTAAGGCTGACAAGCGTTAAGCTTTCACATTTCTCCAGGCCCCTTTCTGTGGCCTCATGTTTCTTCTCCTTACTTGTGAACTCCATTTATTTGCTCACAAACCAACTCATGACAACATTTGTCAATGAATTTAATGCTCTAGTTAGCAAGGAAGAAGCTTGTTAGCTAACACTTATTATAAATTCTCTTCACTCAGTGAGCAATGGACTATACAGACATTTGACTAAGAGATAAATTACAGAAAATAATTTTAGGTATTTTTTTATCCTCTGGAAGTAGTCGATCTGAACTGAATCCAACAGAATGATTTTCATGGTGACAGCTGTAGCAAAAAGGCTCCTATAAAAGATACGTCTGTACATAAAATATGGGTAATATAAAGTGCTGCCTGTAGATAGAAGGGAATACACAGTACTAAGCATAAAGCTCTTGCTATTCCAGGCAAAGGGCTGCTGGTCAGTGGGTATACAAATGCAGACCTAGGACCATCTGAAACATTTGAAACAGTGAAGGAAGGAAAAGTAAGCTAGGCATCTCATAGGGTTGCCTACAGAGATTTGGTCTCTGCTTCATACTTAAATCAAGATGTTGGATTACTAAAATACTTTTGAAAATCATAGTAGGTATGCATCTCCTTCTCAAGGGGCCCATATGGTCTGTGGTGTCTGGCCTTCAAGTATGTCTATTGGGATCTTAAATCCAACTCCTGAACACCTCAGAGTATTTCTAAATTGCCATTTTCATAATACATTTCCTAGAGGAAGCTCTGAGTCAGAACAACTTCTACTGGAAGCACCAAAAGAAAAACATTACTATGATGCATGGAGCTTTAGTCGCACACTGCAAAAAGAAACAAAATAATAGAATAACACTGTAATGATTTTCAAAACTATTAACTTTGTTGATGAGTCATTAAAAATTTACTCCCTGCACTGATTCAGTGAGAGAACACAGTCATTCATTAAAATCTCATCCAAAAGGTTTTAATCCAGGTGCCTCTTGAAATGTGCGGACAATGCATATGTTTGGTTTTAAGTTACAAAGGTTTGGGCTGTGGATACTAATCTTTTTGGAAGGAATAATGCAAAAGTTTCCTCAAAAAATTTACTACAGTTTTGTTGCAGATGTGCAACCGCAGCTAAAAAACAACACAAAAAAAAGAGATGGACTCACATCTATGATATACACTAAATCCTCAGCTATTTATCATTATTAAACACCTCTGCTCTGCTGTTAATCATAGGTTTAATGCAAAATAATTAACTGTGAGTTCACAGAATAGGAGGAATGCATTAAAGGACAGTAGCATTTACTTTCCCAGGAACAATAATTCAGTTTTAAAGGGTTTTGTTTTTAAGCAGTAGGCAAAAGACAAAATCTGGCAGTCCTGCCAACTCCTATGATTTCATTACAAATCCAGTGACATTTCATGCTCAAATTGTGGTTCCTGAAGCCCTCTAACATGAAGGAAATTCTCAGCTTTTCTTTTATTCATAAGTGACTTGCTTTTCAGCTGGCAGGGGAAAGCTTGAAAATATAAACCCTAAAGAAATACCCAAGAGAAATACACACACACAAACAAAATCCTGGAGTCTCTGGATTTTAAGGCACTCTCATGACTTACAGAATCTTTGCTCACAATTTCTCTACTCTGGCAAGTACTGGAATTTTCTGAAGTAATCTATGAATATGAATACACAATTACCGTATCAACATCAGACACTATTGTATTTTAAATTAGAACATTTTCCTCTGACATGCAGTGAACAAGCACACAATAGTTTAGTGAGAAAAGTCACTAGGGAATAAAAAGCAGGCACTTCTCAAGAGCACACCAGAAGAAAGGTGGCCAATCAGGCTTACTGTCCTCCATCATGCTGCCAATTCTGTATCGCTATGATTTAGGATCAAAAGTCCTTCCCAAGACAGAAACAGGAGCATCTGCTGGAGCTGTCTAGCTAGACAAGTCAAAAGACAAAACCTGGTAAGAGAAAGAAACTGAGAGACTTTTCAAGTCAGGTAATGGTAAAGACAAAGAAAATCTGAAAAGCATTCTTAGTTTGTTTTACTGTTTCAGCACAAGCAAGAGTTCGACATGCAAGACTGCAGGAATACCCTTTCCAGCATCAGTCTGGACTCGCAGTCACAAAAACCTCACTACCCTCCACCACTCTGGTAGGCATTTAAACTGGTTCTCTCAGGATCCTCTATAAGAAAAAGTGCAGTTTTCAATGAAACCTCTGAGAGTAGAATCACAAAAGAAATATCTTTACCTTTGGTAAAGAGAGAGAGAATGAATTACTAAGAGGCAGGAAAGTTTTATGTATTAGTTTAAATAAAAGTGTTGTAGATCTGTAGAGAAGCTGATAAACCACAAGACTGCCCACAATATTCAACGTGAATTTTCTTGTGGGCCTCAGAATTCTTCCAACCCTAATGAGAATTATTCTATGTATTTTCTAGATTAAAGAAAAAAAAAAATCCTACTAGAGGAACACAAATATTCAGAAAAATGTAAAGGAAAATATTAGGTGCAGAAGGCTGCACAAATCTCATGCAATGGTAGGTAGCACTAAGTGAAAGAAGTACTGCAGTTACCTGAAGGTCAAGCTACACAGCAGAGCTGCTTTAATCATCCTGACAAATGGATAAACTATAATTAATTACCCATCTCACCAATTCAGGCCAAAGATGAAGAAAATAATAAACCTTGCTAAAGACCTTCAGTCAGATCACCAGTGAGGTTGATTAAGAAAGTCCTCCCCTTGGCTGTGCTTAGAAAGGTCTAAGAACATTTACAGCAGGAGGGTAGGACGTAAGCTCTCCTGCTGCCATCATCTATTTAGCCAGGAAGGGGAAGCCTTCAGAACTGTTCAATATGTGTTCATGTCACAGGCCAGAGTATATGACTGCTGTGCCCCTGATCTTCACAATGAATTTACCTTTGCTAAATAGCAGCAAGGCAGAATAAAAACCAACAGCTTAATGGATTTCACTATCTTTTTTCCTGCCATAAGAAACAGCAGCTGTGCTAGCTCCTTTTCCCAGTGCTACTTGTGGCCTCTCCCTTTGCTGCTGCAAGAGTTTGTTAACCAAAGGCCATGAAAGCAAATGTCAACCTTTCTAAAGTTGTCATTAAAATCATAGTCAGGGTCATTATGCGAGTATTCATATTGGTCTAAGGCAGAGCGGGACTGTTGAATACTGGGTTGAGATGAAGCTCAAATTAAGGGTCACTAACTCCAGCAGGGCCCATTTTTCACCTGCAAATGTGTTCTTGCATCTGGCACTAGGGCCCTGGGCAAGTAATTTCACTGCTCAGTTTTTACGTTGCCTGTGCAGCACCAGTACCTGTGCTGATAATTGTGTCTACACAGGAAGGGTCCATCTGCTAAAGCTCTATCACTACGCTTACACAACAGTTAGCACAACAAATCCCTGAGCTCAGCTTTTTCCTGTCAGTAGAGACTGAATATACTTAGAGATTTTCTAGGGGTCTTTTGAGAGAGCCATCCCCATCTTCCTGTTTTATTTTCAGTTCCCCTGTATAGGAGTAGGTTATTGTGAGTAGGAGAATAAGGTTTCTAAGTGTCTCCACGATAACCTCCATCTTCTCCTCGCCAAAGTCCAGAGGAATTTTCTCATGGAGATGCACACACTTTCCAGTATACCAGCAATCTCCCAGCTGCTGAATTGCTCTTTGGACATCTCTCACAATAAATGAATACAAGTGTGTAAGCACATCCAAGGAGACACTTTTCCAAAACAATAGATAATCATTGGAAATGTGACAGCAACCATGTTAATAAATCATGATTAAATGCCATCATCTTTAGTTACCACATTTTCCAACACATTCTATGTTTATTTGTTGTGTTTTCAACTCCTTTGTGTTGTTCTCATTGCCAGTGCACGAGCTGCTCTTGTCTATGGTGGGCTGATTCTGTAACATGCTCAGGGCAGCTGTTGAGGTGCTGGGTGCCTCTAATTTCTATAAATATTGTATGGGAACTGAGCAAGCTGAGCAAAATGTAGGATGAGGCCCAAAGAACATTTTGAAAATAGATGTTTCTTCTCTGGCATCCAGCAGGGACAACACACAATCGGCTAGCACACTGATAATTATTTTTCCATTACTCTGAGAGCAGTTTCATCCTTCTTTATTTTCCTCTAATTGCCTTGACACTATTTTCTAATCTGATCAGAGTGAAGCAGATTTTTAAAATATATGTTTTCCCTTCTACACATGTTGTTAACTGTTGACAAGCCTTAAGCAGTTTTGTTATGCAAAAAAGGCTGCTTCCTCTGGACCATTTCAAAATACAAGAAGCATAACGTTTCCCAATCGCCGTGTTCTGATTCTTGTGCACATGACGGATAACACAAGATTAAAGTATCCTACTGGAAACGAAGGCACTAGTGTTTGCCTCAGGGCTGTGCTTGCAACTCCATGGGTAATCAGAAAGTATCTCTTAACTTCTCCCATATCTCCCTGAGTTGATCAAGCAAAAATAAAAAATATTTTCTTTCTCTCAGTATTTTTGCCTAATCTACTTATTTTAGCACATCTTCTGGGACAGGAATGTATTGTGCTGTATGCACAAACAATACAGCACTGCACAGTATGCCAGATCCTGGCTTGGCTGGTAGCCTCTTGCTGCCACGATCGTATAAAGAGTAAGAATTATAGGTCATATCTAAAGGGCATTTGAGAACTGATCCTGCTGTAACTCTCCTGAAAACCCCTACTGCTTCTGCATTAGAATTAGTTAGCTCATCATCAGATATATTCCTCTTGAATTTTTTTATCCCAAACTACAACACAAAATAATTTCTTATTGCTTTCTGCTATGAAGGTTACTACATTAGTCTCAGCATAAAAAGAACAAATGAGCTTTAGTCCATGTCCCCAGAAATAAACTCCAGATGGGCTCCTATTTTAAACATGAGAAATGTATGTCCACTGAGGTCAAAATGACAATTTCAAAGTCACACTGGAAGTGGAAGCAAGAAGCTATTGCTTTGGTCTGAGCTGAGCAGCATTGCCTCTTCGCGTTGAAATTCTCCCTTCCTTTCCCTGCACACAACATTGTGGATAGGTTTTAGCATAGCTTAACCTTCAAAAAGGGTAGTACTTTCACATTTCTATAACCTGTTTCTCAAGATATGATTTCTAAATTATCAAAATACTTTCTCTTTGAAAACGCCACCTTTATTTCAGTATTTTGAAGCAAAAGCAAAGGGGTGAGGCAGAAACAAATTATTTGCAGGTTCAGGCTGCATTGGTGGGAAGTTACAGTTAATAAAAACCATATTTTTTTCATCAGATAAACTATTCAGCCAAAGCCCTGTGCACATATCTGCTTTGAACACTTTAATTTGGTGCTTCTTTATTGGGTTTTGGAAGGAGTTATTGAGTTTCCTTATTGATTTTTAGTGAGTAGGGGTTTTTTGGATCTTGACTGAGCTAATTGATAAGTGCTTGCTAATAAACAATATCAGGGGCAAAAAGGTAAATGAAACGGAATCAATGCAACTCAGGGCAAAAAAATGCCTTCAGAAACTTGCAAAATGGTATCACCACAAGACAAGTGTTGCTGCAGAAACACTTCAGAGCTGTTGGAGTAATGAGTTCTACTGGAAATGTAATGACTGCACACTGAGTAATTAACATGTTACATGAATTACTGGTACATCTAAGGATGCATGTTTATTTTAGCTTGCTGGGCAAGATTAAGGAAAAAAAGTATTCTATAATTTAATCAGTATGGAGTTTTTATTTCCTACAGCTTGGTTATAACTTAAAATTGAAGATGCAATTGCAGATATATCTTGTGCATGCACAGTTAAATAAATCAGTAGGGTTCAACTTAAAAACTATATCAAAGACCACAGTCTGATCTCTCATTGCAAACTATTAATAACTATTGACCCAGTGTTCAAAGAACTTGTGAATGGCAAAATACAGCATAAGTCACTGCACGTTGTTGGTCTACAGCCTTCTAAATCATGCATGATGCAATTTTAGTCAACTCACTCAACAAGTGAAAAAACACCCAATCCATGGTTTCAGAGCAAAATAATCACTTATAACAGGTGATAGTTCAAAACCTGAATCCATATGGTCAAGGAGGAGAAGCTAATGCTGTTAGTGCGGAGAACGTTGCACAGATACAGAGTTCATCCCTTCAACAGTTAAACTGTGCAAAACATGATGGAAAAGGCTTGAAAAAAATGTAGAAACGTATTTTTAACTTTTCTATTTTTAACTTTTAACTGAAACAGGTGGGGTTTTTTGGTTGTGTTTTTTTTTTTTTTTTTAATGGAATGTTGAACACAGAAAATCATCAAGTGCCACTGTCAGTTAACCGGAAATACTGCTGTAGCTCCTCATGGGTATTTCTGTGCCAGAGAATCTCTCAAAGTCAAGGCCTTCTGGTGGACTTCATTTCCCATGAGATGCTGAAAAATTCCCCCTTTGAGAATTGCTGTGGCCTCAGAGCCATGAGTAGGCATGGTCCAGCGGGGAAGTTCTGTCCCTGAGAGGCAAGGAGAGGCTCACTGACACCATCCACCGAAGTTACAGCAAACTGTCAGCAAAAGACATGCCCTGCCTCTCACCAGACCCACATCCCTTTACAACAAGGCTTGCCTCAGACCCAAACTAACATTTTTTCCCCTTTCCAGATTTTCAAGTTTGCTTACTGCTTCTGCTTTTCTGACCTCAATTAAAAGATTCAAATAGACGCTTCTCCTGAAACTTTAAACATATTTCAGACTTACTTAAGAAGGCGATGGCAGATGAGCACAAAGACAGTGAGCCTGACAAAAAGACCCTTTGCCCATCCCATTAGTTGTAGCAAGGTGTAGGGAAAGGGCCTCTTCTAAAGTCTGCTAGCCCACTTGTTTGTATAAAAACCACTCTTAGTTTATCAAGTCTACTTACAAAACTAGGAGAATATACATGCAAGAATGCCTGGCAGTCTAGTTCCTGCCCACACCGGACAATGACATCCTCACACTTTCCATGGAGACAGACAGACAGTGAATTGTAGAGTATGCTGAAACTACCCAAGTCATCACACAGACAAGCCAGTAAATTGAGACAAAGTGCTTTGGAAGAGAAAATTTCTCCTAATACCTGCTAGGCTCCTGATTAGGTCAGGCCACCCCCTCTAGCACCCAGTTTGAGACAAGAGGGACTGAAAATGGAAAAAGTGGAAAAAGAAGCTACTATGGCTTGCTAACAGGAAGATGCAGAGGGGGAAAAGGGGATACAAATGGGAAGGGCTGGAATAGGTTTTGGCATTAAAGGTACTAACATGGTTAGTAACCATGTTCCTTTGAGCCTTTTTTTCTTTAACTCACAGAACAAGAGTTGACACTCTTTAATCAAAAGTGATAAATGCCCTTTCTCTGGCTCTTGCTCACAGCCTGTGCTATTATACACCTGCACGGTTCAGGTAGAGCACAGCTTCCTGACAGAGAATGAAGGATGGCCCCACTTGCCCATATTTCACAGGCCACTGGAATCAGTGCTCTCATCTCATGGAAAGAAGAGAGATTTCAGCCGTGCCAAGACCAGTCAGCACCAACTCACCCTGACCTCAGTGCCTCTGTCCAGCTGTACATGCATAACCCAGGCTCCTGATGTGAACGGGTTCGTAAGAATTACACTTATACCCTTCCCTAGAAAGAAAGGCACATTAAAACGTCTACTTGATCTCACAGCCCTCCATAGGGCTCAGCATACCCCAAGCATCCACAAAGATCAAGGATCTCTGGGGTAGCAGCACCTGGAACTAAGGAGTGAGTAGATGTTCTGGTTTTACAAACAATTAAGGGTTCCCCCATGGCTGAAGCACGATTGGGCATGAGCATAGACAGAACTGGCTGTTAAAGCAGCTGTTCAACTACTTGCATCCTAGGTGAGACTTTCAAGTTTTTGCAAATATTCTTAATGAGATTTGTCAACTTGCAGGGAGAAGGAGAATCAGACTACTGTAACTATGGCAATAAGATCATTACTGGTGCGGAAGACCTAGCCATTCCCAATGCCTCAGCAGCCTTCATGCATGATGCCAATTAGACAAATTCTTTGTGATTCCCTCAAACTTCTATAGCATCGAATGCAGGGGCTCAGCCTCTAATGAACAAGATTCACTTGAAATTACATGACATAACCATTGTTGTAAAGTATGTTAAACAAATTTGGCCATTATTTTCCCAGGATGCATATCTTTTTCCACTTCAGTATCATCTTTAAGGATGGACAGCTAGTTCCTGAAAATGGAGACACATGCCTGTATTGTAGTGGGTCAGAGCATGCTCTGCCAGTTTAGCCTGTGCATATCTCTTCATGATGCTTGGGTAATAGATAGTTCCCAAAGAGTGCTGAGCCATTCAGAAATCTGGTCCCTTTGAGTATACAGAGCTCTTTAAACAATCATCCCTGCTGTGGGTGCTTCAGATGTCTGGAAATCAGGCACACCAGGTGATTAACTGGATGGTGTTTGTTAATCCCATGGTCATATCTGCTCATTCAGTCTTGCAAAGACTGCACGCTCATTCAATTTTTTTACCGTGAATGGCTTCCATGATGTTGTTTTGATCATTCCTTAGTGTGAAATAAAAAAAACATGTGCAAACATCCCTGAGGATTTATACCTGACACTGACTACCTACTTTTCAGTAGAACTGTTTCCATTAGAAACAGATAACTGCCAGAATTGAAAGGCTTTGTTAACCACTTCCCCTTTGGTGAAGGATTGCTTTTTCCCTTCCTTGCTGGCTTACCTTACCAGATCCTCAGCAGTGTCCTGTGAGCTATTGGATTTCACAGCTCTCAGCTACTAGTACATGGAAGACTTTCAAGGACGGACTACTCATCCTAGCTGTAGTGCTGCTCCTCCAATTCATCTGCTGGCCCAGCATCCCCAAGACCTGGCTTTCTCATAACCTAGCCATGGCCTTAGACCCAACACTGATGTTCTCCAACTACTTCTACATTTTCTAGCTCAGCACAGCTCCCTGCAATCTATGCTCAGTGCCCAGTTCTCTATTTCCTCCGAAGCTTTAGAGACAAAATAAGACAGAGGTTAACAAGAGGGAGGTCTCGATTGCCTGTGAAGCACTCATCTTTTTCCACATTGGCTACCTCACACAGTTTTAGCCAACCACCACTTTTCTTTTTAATTCTGCCTCAAGTTGTTGTGCCACCTTGCTCTGGGCTGTTAAGAAGTTTCAACTCTGAGCTATGCAAACCCTTTTTCTCAAAATACCTTGAGACTACTGAGAAAGATAAATAATCAAGACCTACAAAATGCTTTGATGTTAATCATCAGATGAAAGATGCCTTAGGAACAGAAATATTGCACAATAAAACAGAAACAACCCTCTTTTTTTTTTTTCTTTTTTTAAATAGTTTCTTCTGATTCCCTGCATATAGAACTTGTGCTTTGGATGGGACAAAGTGAGTCACTACTCCACTGAAGATACAAAAGCACTGTAATAGCAGCTTAAAAAATTATGAACAGAATAAGTGTCAACCACTAAGGCTGATTTAAACCAACAACTTACTTGTAAAGCCATTAAGCCCACTGTTTAACTCTTCTGAGAGAAAAGCACAGCATTCAATAGGAAACAGTTTTGAGCAGAAGCGGACTGGGAGGATGAAGGGGATATGATTTAGTTACAGAACAGAAATCTAGCTCTCATCACACTTTACTAGATTACTGTGCCATACAAACCAGTGGAATTACTGTGCTGGAGTCAGGAGTGAAAAGTGAGAGGAACTTGTAAACATCGTGTCATTAAAAAAACTTGTATTTACTGCAAATCCCTTTGAAACACCCTCATTATGTGCCTTGCATTGCCTGTTTCAACAGCTGTTCTTACTTACCATCATCTACATTCCCCTTTTAAAGCAAATTACTCATCTTACTGGTCAACTCTCCTTATTGTTCCCTGAAGCAGGCAGAATACTGGGTGTTTCTTGTAAAGGTCGTCTTCCTGTTACTGTTCAACAAGCAACCATTCATAATCCCAAACCTTAACAATTATATTAATTTTAAACTGAAGGTTGGAACCATAAATTTTCTCCAGTATTTCCTACAGCTAAACTCAGTAATCAATAAAAAGAAAGCACTAATAATATTTCATGTCTTTTTTACTTTCTTGTCACACATGCTGCAGTAATGTATGGAGATAAACAAGTGCCTGTTTTCCTGATTTCATTTTGAACACAGAAATCTCTGTAGGGCACACAATAAAACTTGATTTTTGGCTTATGCTCCACAATCAACAGCTAATCCTCAGCTGAACATTTGATACAAGGTGCTTTGCTTAACCTTTTGTCTGCTGTCTCTCTCACCTTTTTTCCATGCTCTTTCGTTTCAATTAAGCTGTGACTGAATATATCACCTCTGGGTATTATCCTTCCTTAAATTAAACAGCACTTTGCCTTGTGATCTTAATCAAAAGCTCCTTGAGGGGGTGTCTCTGCTGTTGCACCCGGGCACCAAGTCCTCCCCTCCCAAGCATCTCTGGGTAGAGCAGTGTGCGTGAGAGACCAGAAGAGGAATGGGGCTGCTACACACAGACAAAGCGATCAGTCACTGATGATAACGTGAATGCTGATGCCAAAAATAACAACCTGTTCTAGGAGAGGATGGTAAAAACTCAGCTTTACAACCAGCACAGTACAAATACATGTAATTCAAAGACTCAGTTTAGATAAATTTGACTGTCTGGTCTACCTTCTCTGGCCACAGCTTTTTTAGGGTCATCCTAAAATTTTCAGAAGCCAAGGTCAAACAATAAACTTGTGGAGTCTGATATTTTGATTAAGTAAATATGAGGCAAAACACATGAATTTTTCACCATTGTGAAAAATGTTCTCCATTCTACCAGCGTTAGTATTTCTGTGATTCTCAAAAATTACTTTTCTATGGACAGTGAAGTGTCTGTGTGAGGCTCCCTGTGAATCAGGGGGATACTGTTGCTGATACTGCTGTCACTTAAAATAAGTGACCACTTATTTTAAACAGTTCCTTGGATATTTGCTTATAAAAGATGAAAATGCTGAAGACCCACAACTTGGATGGAAAGGTTAGCCAGCCCTAACGAGAGCTCCCGATGTTTTCACTACACTCATCGTCATCTTTCTTGCTCAGATCTGGTCCAGTGCAAACAGCTCCACAGGCAGACAACCAGCGAGACGGACATATTTACACTACCACTACAACTGTCCTCTTCGTCTATAACTACATAAAACTACAGTGTATTTACATTAAGGTATTCAGAGACTCCCAATCTGAAATCCACTGAGTCCATGCTAAAGATTATTATAAAAATGCTGTTAAGTAGGCATTTGACTTTAAATAAGTCTTACAAGAGATAACAAAGTGCACCAAAGAGCTATTCAGACAGCCTGCATTAAGCACCTTCCTTCTGATGCTTAAGCCATGAGCCTGGTCTCTGCAGGCTGCCTTAACATCACAGGAGAGAAGCTCAGATGCAGTGACAGTGCCACAGCTGAACAACACTTCATCTTATGTGTGTAGATTCAAATGCCATAGCAGGTGACTAAGAAAAACAGCAAAGGAGAAAAATGAATCTAAAAAAATGAATCAGTGTTACCTCACGTAAAATCATCGGAACTCCACAGACCAAATTGCAAGATGTCAAAATCGCATCAAATGTGTTGAAATCTGTTACTGCAATAAAAGTTGCCAATTAAGAAATGCACTTTGATTTGGGAATATATATTCATTTGATTTTACCCTTTTTTGTTAAAATAAGACAAAAAAGTCAGGTTTTAGCTAACTACTAGACAAGAAAGTAAATACTTCCTCCACTGCCACAGAGTTCCCATGATCTGTAGCTAATAATTATTAGTGAGTTGCTGTAAGAGAGTGCTACATAGTGCTGCAGTCTCCACAGAAAAAGTGGTGATGCTACAGACATTCAGTGTTGCTATGAACATATAGTTCTGGCTTTTTATTGCCCATTTCTCTCCTTGCACAAAGAAAATTATGCAACCGCCCCACACTGCCTCTGCCCCCACCTCCTCCCCAAC
>JAYRBT010000139.1:18409346-18514875 GCA_036023395.1 Myiotriccus ornatus | reverse complement strand
CCCCCCAAAAAAAACCCCAAAAAACCAAACCAAACAAAAAAACCCCAAACACCCCCCCAAAAAAAACCCCAGAAAAACCCAATCAAAAAACAAAGAAAAACTCCAAACTATAACACAAACCAAAGCAGAGAAAAGGCTTCCCTACCATCAAAAGGGTCCGATTAGCTACAAGAGGACCTGAGAGGTGTATGCTATGTGCTTTTCTACCTGTCAAGTCATCATCTTTTTCATGCTCCTTACAGATCAGCAGGGCAAGACCACTTTCCTTCTAAAAGAAATACTTTAGATTTACTGTATCCTTAAAGATCTGACATTTCAGGGTCTCTATGGGGACATGTGATGGTGAGCTTGTAAGTCAGTGCTCTTTTTGAGGTAGCATGGGATGCTCCCTCAACAAATCCTGCCTCTGTACATAGAGAGCCTCACTCCCTAATGCCACACTTAAGATGTGCACACAGGCACATGGAGGGATTGTACCCCTACACAATGAAGCAGAAGTGGGGTTGCTCACTTCAAAAGAGGTGGGGTAGAGCCAGGGGGGTCCCCAGGGGCTGTGATGTTTTTTTTTTTGGGATCCTTTCACCTTTCTTGAGAAGTGTCTGCTCCCCAGATCAATACTTGGCCTTCTTCTACCATAATTCCCCACTGCACCTGAATGCAAACACAAACACATGCAAGTATGATTGCTCTCTTGTGTCCTTTGGGCTTGTTTCTTTTTATAAATGCCAGAAAAGTTCACCTCCATTTCATGAGTGGAATAGAAAACACTGAACAGCTTTACTCTCCAACAAGACTCTGTTCTTGGGAAAATATTGTCTTGCAGCTGCCATCCTTCAAACATGTGTTCAGCATCCATTTAAGGGTGCAAGTGGCAGAAATGGGGGAATAGTGTTGTCACATGTGCCTTGATTAACCTTTTTGCACATTTCCCATCTCTGGAGAACACCATTTACAATTGCCTAGCTGTAGACTACACATTTGTTTTAGTTAGACTCAGTCTTAAGTAATTTGTTACATTCTGTGTGTGTGTGTATGTGAGCTCTTATTTTTGGTAAGAGATTAAATCTCCTTTCTGACACAACCACACTCTGGAACCTTTGGCATGTCTGATATTTGCACCAGTTCCTGCAAGAGGTATGGATGTTTCCTGGCCACTGTCTATCGTAACTGTACACAGCTTAGAAAAATGGTTTCTTTAATTATTAATGAACTCAGTTCTTCCCACATGGAGAAAGTGCTCTCTTTTGTGATTTTAAGCATTATTAAGTTATAAAGAGATGAGACAGGAAAACACCCTGTGCAAAGAATTGGTTAAAAGATTCCAAAGTCTATGTTTTTTTATTTTCTCCTGTATCAAGCCTTGTGACAGGAACAAGATGGTATTTCTGCTTGGAACAGTCTTCTGCCTTGAGTTCGAAGTGACAAAGCATTAATGTATGCAAAATATGCAGCCTACAGCTTGTTCATTAGGAAAACGAAGAAGTAGAGGGAAGTATGTAGACTAAATGTCACCAAGGCATACAAAACTCTTTGTGGCTATATAAAACTCTTCACCATACATAGGAAAGTGCAATGTATAAAAGGAGAGAATACGCAACTGCTCCACTGCCAAATGCCTAACGGTGGGTAAGTGTGACATAAGCGAGGGGCACATGGAAGCTGCAAACTTCAGTGAGGACACTTCTGCTGCAAACTTGAATATCTTCAGGACTAAAATTGCCTGAAAGATGTCCTGGGTTTACTTGGATTCTCGACTCACAAGTTTGCTCTACCTGGATGTATTTCCTGCACTTCGCAATGCCTTGACCTACTAACTCTTCTCCATGACTGCATAGGCTCATGTTTACCCACTCTCTGTAGCACTAGCAGCACTGGGGATATTGCTATAGAGACAGGCTGTCCCAAAGGACTAGGAAGGTACAAGGAATACGTAAATTTCAGTCTTGGATTACTGTTTCCATACCACAACACCGGGCCTTGCTTCTTTTCGCAGCAAGTATCTGCTGAAGAAACTGGATTTGACTTTCCCCTCATGTGACTTGTTCACAATTTCCTGTTCTAATCAGCACCTTACGTGTAATGGTTTTCCAAGTTCATGGCTGTATGCAAGACACCAAACAAGATCTGAAAGCTGAACAATGATCCACCAATTCCGCTAATTGCCAAATGGGGGTGAAGAATTATATATGTCAGCCCCATTATTAAAATTCATCAGACATGTTTTTGAGACCATCCAAATTGCCACCGAGTGTAAGACAGGTTTGGAAGGCAGTGGCAGGAAGAGGGAAATCAAGCTGTTTAATGGTAACATTTTTAAAACAAAACCTTTCAATTTAGAATGCTTTTAAATTATATGAGTTAGCCCAAAGTTTCAGTAGTGCTGTTGTATCAATTCACAGTGGAAAAGGAGCAAAGAAGCTAATTTTTAACTGACCTTACACCTATACTAATTTTCACTGCCCTACTTCCAGGCCCTAATGTTCATGCAGAGTCAACAGAGACAGTACAGTTCCCTGCCACAAGCCATTTTATTTTTCACCAAAAAGATGTGTCATTCATTTGCATCACTTATTTTGCTGAAAACATGAAGCCACGCCTGCACTGTCTGAACAGAACAGTTTATTTATTTTGAGCATTGCCCTATTTTTTTTTTTGTTTGCAAAACATGTGATCAAAATCAAAACAAAAACTCTGCCAGATCTAACACTAATTTTTGATGAAAAATTCATTTCAGAATTATTTTTTGTTATTCCGCTTGGAATAAAAATAATTTCAGACTACAAAATAGCTTGCATAACAGAAAATCTATGCCCAATGCCTTCCTAATATAAGTAGAGGGGAAAAAAAGAAGCAGAGAATGTACTTATTCCTAGCATTTGAATTTTATCAAAATATGTTATTAGTGAAGAGGGACAGTTAGCAACTGTTCCTGGTTTTAGAGCTGGCTTGCAGCTTTGTTCCAGGGGTCACATGACAAGAGTTATAAATCAGGAAGACATTGCAGCTCAGATACAATATCTGACCTTCTTCATAAAGCCTTACCTCCTGCTCTCAAGAGATAAAGGGGTGAGGTGAAGGGAAATTTCTTCCTTTTTCCTAAATAGCTTCTTAGCTCTCATGATTGAGGAAAAAGCCTCCTGATCTCTAAAGGCATTAAGTCCAGAAAATATGAAACCCCCCAAGAAAGGAATCAAAAGATAAGGGTCTCCTCTTTTATGGATAATATCTAACTCAAGGAAAATAACAAGTCTGTATGTTTGGTGCTATGCTTATGCTTTTTCACTAGACAAAAACCAAAATCCCAGACAAGACATATTTCAGCAGTTTTGTCTTATCAATCCACAGAGCCAGCAGATGGAGCTGAGGTTATGCTTTTAGCAAGAGGGAGCACAATTAATTTCTGGAAGGATTTTAGTGAATATTATGCATGTGTATAACAGACAAATGTGTGTAGGTACACCACACTCTGTATAAATTAGGTATATTTAAGGTTTAAACAAATAATTTGAATGAGCCATAGGAACTAGTAAATCAGGTTCACAAGTGTCTGTTCTGCATGCTTTCCTGCTGTCTAACAAAGGGTTAGCTTTTCTTGACTGTGGCTCCTTTATGAGCCTCTAATCCTTTAAAAACTTGTAGGAGTGCAGTCCCTCTGACACCTCTGCTTCTCTTCAAAATGTAATTGAAATTGACCACCAGCTTCAAAAACTGTTAAAGAGATGAATATACATGCCTGGACAGCAGAATTATTTAAGTCTGACTACCTGCCGTACCTAAGAGACTTAGGCACCAAAAACTGGGCTTATGCTCCCTAATACTTTGCATATGGAAAAATATAAGCTTTTTCTGTATATTTATGGGAATACATATATATATTTATGGGTATATATATATATATATAAATACACACCCATATACTCACACAGAGGGAGCAAGTACTGCAAAGATTTAAGCCAAAGCATTAGTGGGAGTCTAAGGAAACCATGCCACTTCCTCCTTACATTCACACAGTGTGCAAGAAAACCCAGACTAAATTACTGGGACAACAGTATGTGATTCAAGTCAAAAGGTGTATATATGCCAACACCATTTAAAATGACTTGCTAAGATTTTTTTCCACCGTTTTAATGAAGTTGGCTTGATTCCCTGGAGTTTAAATTGTTAGAACTTGAATGTGTCAAACTTATTATATATACAGTTGTTGTTAATGCCTGTTACAACATATGTGGCCTGAATTAGTATCATAGTAGACCCTGGAAATCTTGATGGTAATTTCTACTCCTTCCTGCTTCACAGTTTACATAGGCAAAGGCAGTTCTTTTCTGAAGAGATTTCACCCCAACCAGTGAAGATTCAAGGTAGGAGGAAGACACCGCAGTCTGTGCTATGCAGCAACTCTACCATAGCCAAAAGTAGAGCACCTGAACAGAACTGTCCAAAAAATGATGAACATTTGGTTCCATCAACAGCTTTGAGATTTCCAGTTCTGAATTCACTAAAAAGCAAAATTAAACATGACATTCCTGGAGAAAAATAATTGCTTTGGACTGATCTAACATTGTGCTATGAAATAAATTAGACTACATTTATTCATTCCGATATAACTTAAAGATGCCACTAAAACCAAAACAAAATCCAAACAACAAAACCAAAAAAAACCCAAACAAAATTGCCGCCCAAATGGAGACTTCCCAGAGTCAAAATGGGCTGTTTTGACATTGTTCAATCTTTTTTGCCCCCATTCCTTCCGAAATATCATCATTTTTGGGAATTATTTGGATTGTGATGAAAGCAAAATGAATACATCAGTTTCACAAAGGTTTCTCCAACTCACCCAATCCTATGGCCCAATTCAGGCCTTGAACCTTCAAAATCATTCAATGTAGTAATTATTATATTTTCTCAGGACCGAAAAAATTGCGCAGATGTCCTGAAGCCTACTTACATTCCTCCAGATGGTATAATCTCCAGGAGCTTTAAAGCATTCAGCCACACAGGGTTCACCAGCCACATCTGTCCTCCCAGACACCTTCAAGAATTCTCTTTGCTAACCTTCCTCATATCCTGCGCTTCCTTTGTAATAAATGATTTTTTTATTGACATCTTTGCCTGAAAAAAATATTTTCTGATCATTCATCCAGAGCCTCATGTCCAGCCAGACCCGTTCTCTCCTACAGCTGGTGCTGGGGTGACAACACAAGTGCTGTTGATTGCAAAGGAGGGACAGGACTGTGGCCTGTAACTGGAAAAACGTAGAGCAGTCAGCAGGGAACAGCATCCCCTGGGAAAACTTTCTTTCATTAGGCAAGAAGGTCATGCCTTTATTAGCCTCCAAAGCTGATGTTCAATTCCCCTTCTAGGCTGGAGGCTCACGTCTATGCAGCTGTGGCCTTTTACTGCACAGCAGACCCTGCTATTGAAGTGACTTCTTCCGCTGTACTAACGTATTCATGCTCCACATAAAAGGTATATAAGGATGTGCCTCCAGGAGAAAATACACTTTCTTTTAAAGTTATTTTCCCCATAACCACCACTGTAGATAAGCTTTGTCTTTTTCTGACTTGGGAGAGAACTGCTGGTGAAAGGCACTTTTGCAGCTTGAATGATCTAAAGCTACTTCTGGATGGCAGATGTCTGAGCTGCTGAGATAGAAGAGTCTTTCCCCTCTTTCTCCTCCACTCTAATTCCTCAGTACAGCTGACGAAGTATCAGCAGTCCAGTGGGGTATAAAGTGCCTTCCTACACTACCTCATGCAGTCTGTTAAATACTGCAACGGGGGCAAGAAGTGTTGACCACTCAACCTTCTGATACTTGCCCATGAAAAGAAAATGCCTCCCCTATAGAACTCAGGTTTAATTGTGTCCTCCTGCCCCAGAGGCTACACCACAGCTTTTATTTGCTCTGCAGCTCTGATAGCTTGTGAGAAGAGAGGCTCTGCTGCCAGTGGAGTCCACTCAAGTTAGGTGGCTATTCATTCCAGCCTCAGGAACAATGAGATTAGCAGCCAAGACACAGCCTGCATTACTACATGTCCCATGATTTTCCTGTGAAATACCAGAGTCAAGCTAATATTTCCAAGGGATTCAGCAAATCCATACTCCACATTTTCATGGCTCAGCTACAAATTAAGGGTCTTAGGTAACAATATAGCTGCCTGAAAGGAGAGTGAAGAGGCATCCCTGTCTCAGCATGGGTTTCTAAGATGGCTTCATTCTTTTGCTCAACACCTTAGCATGAGATGGATGAGAACTGCAAACCTGTAGACTTCATCACCTGGCCTTCTTCATATAAGATTTCACCAGCCACTGTACAAAACAGACATTTTTGCCATCTTTATAGCAGCTTTAATATGAAGAGTCTCCAGTATATTACACCTAACCACCACTTAATAAACCACGACATCACTGGTGCATACTCCACTTGTATGACCAGGCAAAGGAGTAAGACAAGAAGTTGAGGATATGAGTCAGGATAGAGGGTAACATGTTAGCACATGTATTCAAAGTCACCAGTCAGCAACTTTGGTGTCGGGTCCAACCCTAGATCCATAAGCAACATAGAACTGGGCTAGAAATTCCAGTGCTGGATGAACTTTCAGCCCTCTTTAGATATGTCTTTCAGCCCTATCAGCCCTCTTTAGATATGTCAAACTCCAGATGGGACTAAAACACTTTGAAACAGTTTCCCACTGAAAGAGTTCCCATCCTGAAGAATGCACAAACCCTAAGAGAACAGAGAATTTGAGGTCACTGGAATCCAATTCTACATTAAAACAGTTTCCTCGGTAACCAAAAGTCAAAAAAGCCTTCAAACAATGCAGACACACAAACTTTTCACTCCTTACAACTTTTCAATTAAAGAGAGACAAACACATTTAAATTATGAAAAGGTAAAAGCTTTCTAAAGTACCCAATGCAGTACCCAAAGCTCTCACAGCAATCTATCTCAGTTAGATAACAACACTGCCTGCAAGGTTTCAAGGACAACCATAAGACATAGTGGAAAAAGAAAAGGATCAACACAATATGCTTTCACACTGCACTCACTGCAAGTACCATAAAGTCTGTTTATGAGTCCTTGCCACAAGAACCCAGTTTGGACACACTGTGGAGGATACAAGGATAGCTTGAAACCCAAGCTCCGCTGCCTTTAGACAGCTTCTGGTCTGATAACGGGCTTGGCAGTAGCTCTAGAGCACCCCAGCTGTGCAACCACAGCACCAAGGTCCCCAAAGGCAGATGAGGACATGTGCTAAACCTGTGCAGCAGCAGTGGGTGAGGCAGAGCTCGGTTTACTCCTTGTAGCAGGGCCCAAGTCAGCTGAGTTGTGCTTTAGGGTGGAAGTGTAAAGTAGCAGTGCCATCTACTATCACCAGAGCAAGGGCTCATTCCTCGATTTCACAATGCCTGCAGAACCATGGATTAGAAAGAAGCACACTGCTGACAAAAACCTGCTGTGGCAAGACAAGAAGTTGCCTTGGATGTAGTATTTGGGCTTGGAAACCTGAAACTCAAGAAGAAGAAAAGGCAGAGTTATGGTTGATGACATGGCCTGAAATGATAAGTTAACCTTCCTGACGCTAGAGAAGTTGTGCCTTTTTACATGAGAGGGAGGTTGAAAAAGTGTCTCATTACCACTGTTACTTTACAATGCCAGAGACACTATGAAATTGAGTCCTTCACCTTAAATGACAGTGTGGGCTGTATCCTGTCACTGCAGAAGATGAGACTTCATGCTAAGCAGATGGGTTTCTCCAGGTGCATACTCTTATGTACCAAGCCTGGTGAATAAATTGGCTGGGAATGGGCATTTCCATCCCTGTAATAAATACAGGTGAATTGTTAACAACAGAACTGAAAATATTCATATTCAGGCAGAGAACAACATTTCAGGCCAATATTTAAAGTTATCATTAAGAAACTGAGGGTGATTAGTGCATTATAAGGAATAGTAACAGAAATACCTTAAGAATAAGGTTCAATGCCATGATTAAAAGGCATTTGCCTGATTTCGTGAAGACCTATAGTCCTCTGTGTGTATGTATATGGACGTACATTCTCATTTTTATGGAAGATCACCTGTCTTTCTCTTCCTAAGGATTTCATGGCTTTATGTACATTCTTGTTACATTTTGAATCTGCAGTAATGTTACTACTGAAATTGTCTATGAATAATACATTACTGCATCACATAAAATAGTCAATGATTTCTTGAGGGATAATGAAAAGTACTAGCACTTACTGGGTGTTCAGGCCAGGCAGTACATTGCTTACTAATTCATTTCAGTCTTTGTTAAATAAAATATTCAATTAATTAATCTCTAGCGTCATACATCATACTGCATCAGAGCAAATGAGGAGTTGATCTGAACACCCTGAACAATATTGATAGCCCACAGCTCAGCTCTGCTGCAGCTCAATTACAAGGGGGATGCTGAGGACACATTGGTATTCTGCACTGGAAGGCAAGTGTCACTGCTCAGCTTTTACCCTGATACTCATAAAACCTGAGCCTCATGAGCAGTGCAGAGTCTAAAACGTCTGCCGTTGTGCACACTAGTCAAAGGAAATAAGCAAACAGGCTTAATCAGCTGGATCTTTGCAGGTAGCTGGGTATGTTCAAAGGGCCCAGGATAATTCCAAGAAAAGTTGTGGAAGCCAGTTGTGGGAGCCTATTCCATGTTTTGCCAGGTTTGCCTTTTCTACTTCAGCCACTTGCTAGGACAAGATATGTCAGTGAATGACTTGTACCAGACACCTTGAATACTTAGAAAACTTTCACTTCAGTCTTTTTGTGCTCAAGAATTTAACCCATTAGCCTCTTCAAAATGGGGAAAGCCCACTGTCTAGTGAGTGCATCAAGCGAGACTGGCAAATAGTGAACTATATTTCCAAAATACAATTCCAGTTTAAGTAAGGATACTGCAAGGTGCAAGCAGAATTGCTGAGTAGAAATTCAGAAAATAAAAAGCCTGGTTTGGAGGGTTTATTATAATTTTAAAAAATTACTAGACACAGGAAAACTTATTTTACCAAATAGAGCTTCCTTCTGAAGTGTCTGCTTCTATTGTTTACTGTGTAAAATGCTGCTTTTGAAAAGGTCGTTTTCATGTATGCTGCATGTTCCAAGGTTCATTAACAAGTGTTAACATCCTTGTTAACTAGTCTTGACAGTGGATTGTCTCGGCTGGCGCTTAGAGCTCTTACTGCCTTTCAAGTCCTGAAGAAATGACAGCATGTACTGCACAGCAGAGCTCAGCCAGAACCCAACAGTGCAGGTACTGTACAAATACATAACAAAAGCCTTCTTCAGGCATTCAGTCCTAACCTGCTGATAGCACACCAATAGAGATATTAAATCTTCAATATTTGACTGCTAGATATCTGAAAATATTTAGACTTTCCCCCCTACAACACTTGGCAAACAAAATGCTACCAAACTGAATAATCCCTGCTTACTCCTCCGGGAAAAACTGACATACTGATATGACACTCCAGTGATTACCAGACTGAAAACTGGCAAGAATTATCTGTACTCTTCACATGCTGTTTCATTTGCTTACAAAACATCAGAGTATTTGTTATAAAATATATTACATTGTAAGCAGTGTTTCCTTGTTTCAAACATACCCAAAGGATACACTTTTGCCTCATCCACTTCACCAATAGGTAGAGTTGGCTAGAGTGGTAAAACCTTCTAAGAACCAAATTAAATTATATGCTGATACAAATCAGAGAGGACAACTTAGGTTTCATTTTTTGCATTTTTTTTCTTTCTTTGCTCTCTCCTTTTTATCACTACAAAGATGGATTGAGATAAGAGATAAAAACCAGAAACAAGGAGCAACAGTCTCAAGGGGAAAAAAAGCAAAACATCTTATCCCCCTTCAAAAGCACCTAAAAAAAGAGTTGCGTTTCTGTTTAATTCTAAACCAATAGTTTTCCATTCATTTCACCAAATAATCAGGAATAAAGCATGAAAAATACCAAAACTCCTCTTTTTTTTTTTTTTTCTCCACAGCACCTCAACCCACTTTTTCAGCGGACTCTATTAAGAGCTGCATTTATCTTTTCAAAACTGAATAAACTAATGCAGTGCCTTCAGCTGCTCCAAATGCAGTCTCAAGTGGGCCACCTACAAAATGTGCTTATAGAGGACCTAGAAAAATTTTGTAAGAAATGAATGCTTGATGTTGGTCCTGGATTGACTCTGCAGTGGTTCAGTGCCAAGTGACCTTCAGACACACAGTAATTTCTCAGGAGTGGGATCCAGTTTAAAGCATATTCCCAGAGAATCCAGTAGATGAAGCTGTCTTGCACAGGCTAAAGCATTTACAGAAAGGGTTGGGGTTCCTGTGGCAGGACAGGAGTGAATGCGTGCATCTTTGGCCAGATCACTTTGGTCATGCTTCTTACCCTCCTGACTCCTGTCACAGCAGCAGAGACTATACAATCCCCCATGAAGCTTTATGCCAGGAACCACATGAGGTGTCCATGAGTTGCCACTTTCCAATAAAAATGGGCTGTTATAGACAGCATGGGGGAAACAATCAGAGAGGATCCATGGTAGCTCTTAACAGCATCCAGGAGGACTGCGCTGTTTAGAAACTAAGATGTCCAAGCCCAGGCATAAAGAAAGCTGCATCCTTTCCATGCTTTACATAGATGACCCTTCACAGCCTGCTGCCATTTCCCACCAGCTAGGATAGAGGAAGGCTGGCAAGCAAAACTCAACCTCTAATACACCAACCCAGCTCTCAGTTTATACAATAAACATAGGAGAGTTTTATGAGAAAGAGAAAGGTGTATAATTTGGTTAGCTGAACAGCAAAGGATTGTTTCCCTAAGAACAAGGAGGAAGAAGGAAGGGATCTGTTTATCTGAATAGATGGTATGCAGGCACTTGAGAATTGGCAGTGTTAGGTTAATGGTAACACTTGATCTTAGAGGTCTTTTCCAACTGAAATGATTCTATAGTTTTGAAGATACAGGAAATGCTTTCAAGTGTATTGCACTGTAGTTAAAAAAAAAAAACAAAAAAAAAACCACAAAAACAAACACCACAAACCACAAAGACAAAACCATTAAGTTGAACAGAAAATTAATCCCTCAAATAATGAATTCCAAAGAAGCAGTGAGTTCAGCAGCAGTGAAGTGATATATAGGATTTCATGCATATGAAGAATAATGATGATCTTCCTTAAGAAACTGCAAAACACAACCTCTAATTTAGCAACTTACTAAGCTCTGGCTGCCAGAGAAAATAACAGCAACTGCTTCTAACATTTTATTCTGCAGACAGACTCTGTCATTCAGGGGAGGAAGGGAAGAGCAGCAACCAGAAAACCTTCACGCTCATCTGCTCTATTTCCATTTCACATTATTATTCCTTTTTTGTATTGCGGTGTGCATGCAATCTCATTCCCTGGGAATATGAAATCTGCAGCCACTATTTCCTTAAAGAGGAGTTTCTAAACAGTCCAATCTCACTGCCTTTCTTTATGGATATAATCTCCATTTCTCTAGGTATTGTCCATCTGCCCAAAACCTCATCTGTAATCTTAAAACTCAACAGGTTTTGTCACAAAGTTAAGAGTTTACCAAAACTTACTGCTTCCTGTGATAATCTCCTGTCTCTCTGGACAACTGGCCTTCGTACAAGTACAAACTCAGCTATCCTTAATACTTTAAGAGGGACTTCTTGTGGCTGGTGACACTAATGTTCAAAAATAAATGCTGGTGGTCTGCTTCACACTGCTATCCACAATCTCCCTCAGAAATCTGGTCCTTCCTGTTTAAGCCTGAAACTTGGCATGGCTTATGGTACAGCATAAGAGCAGAAAAGTGTTTCTAGTCTATTTGAGTCTTAAATACTGATATCTAAATCAGATGTTTTGAACTAAAATATAACAATTGTAGCAGCATCAATCAGCTAGCTATTTCATCCTTTCTCCCTCCAGCACTTTTTCCACAGCCCTGAGCAAAAAGATTCAGTTGTCCTATTATGAAGGTGGAGAAACTGGAGTGAATTAAAAAGGATGTGTCTTGTCCATGACCAAGTGATAACTGAGAAGTTAAGCTGAGATCAGCACCAGGTGTCCTGGGCTCCAGCCTAGCCTGCCATCTCAGGCAGATTGCACTAACACACCATAGAAACCTTGGAGTACATTTAATCCAGTACATCCTGGGGTGGCACTTGAGCAGTGCACTGATGGGAGCCCACTGGACAGATCAGCATTTCCTGAAGGAAGCTTTTTTTGTCTGATACAGCTCCTCAGGAATACATTTCCATGAGAAATTGATCTGAATGCTTTCCAAGGAAGTGTGACACTGCCTGGCTATACACATTTCACCATGGCCCCTTTGCTGTCATCTTCTAAATCAATTTCTTTCACTTGGTGCCAACCCAGCATATTAGTTTTTAAGTTGCTTTTTCACTGAAAACCTGTGAATTTTATTGGTTATAAGAAACCTTGGAAAGTGAGAAGAGTAGAGAGAAATATCAAAGCTAGACTTCAGACCATATATTGCCCTTCCTTTCAAAAGCAAAGGGGGAAAAAATCATTCTTTATCTTGTAATATGATTCATGGCTCTTTCCATAAGGCACTGATAATATAATTCATTAATTTGGCATTGGTAATCTTCCCTATTTTCTTTGTATATATTTCATTAGCATGAGCCTGTCCACACTTTAAAAGGTGTCCTGCCTTAAATGTGTCAGCACAAGAGCAAACCTGGAACAGTGGCATAGAACACAGGTGTTTTTATGAGGGAAGGTGACCCGACATTAGCAGACAAAGCTAGCCAGAAACACAAGGAGATGAATTCAGAGTTTTGGAGTAGCTTATTAATCAATTAATTGCTTTCTTCTTATAAAATTGTGTTACAGAAATTTGATTTTGAGATAACAATCAAAAAGAAAAATGTTAACCAATAGACCACTCCCAAAGCACTTCATGGATAAGGCCAAAATCATTGCTTTCTTTTTGAAAGCCAGCCAGGTACAGACACCCAAGTACAGCAAAATGAATCACTCACAGCAGTCTAACAATTAAGGCAAACCCCACATTTCAGTGCTGTGCCTACTAGCCTGAAGACAAATAAAATACCTAGGTTGGAGTTTCAAAAGGTGGAAGACATTCAGGCACACATTTCCAGTCAACTTTCAGTTGGAAGAATTTGACCCACTTCTGCTTTGATTTTACTTTAAATAAAAACTGCACTTCCCATTTTGGGTGATCAGGCTTGACTCTTGATACAACAGTCAGCCTTGTGATAATCTGATCACAAACAACCCTGGAGACCTATAAATGTCATTTGATGATAATTTTTCCATATATGTGGCAAACAAGAATTTTAACACAGGGAGGGAAATGTTTGTGCTGCATTGCCTTCTTTGCTGACCGTTGACTCATGGCTCACGTGGGGCTGATATAAGTGGTAGCGGATCAAAATCTAAACTTTCATATTTTTAAATGCTTTGAATATGCACAATGGTGTGTAAGTGCCAAATAATGTTGTTTTACTTTAACAGCACTTAGCCCTATTCACGCACAGCTGACTCAATCTATAATCATTTGGACACAAGAGCATGCTGAACTGTAAGAAGCAAAGGGGAGCAGTTAAACATCAGTTTTCACAATAATTTGTATTACCTAATTTCTAGCTAATTCTAGCAAACTAGCTTGCCTCTCTCGTAACAACAATTCATGCCTGACAGATAAACAAAATATTCTCTAGCAGAAATGTATTGAGAAAATGTACTTGAACAAAGTTACTATAATATCTAATGGCAGGTATTCAAGGTTTACCTTTATTTGCCAGTATAATCATCAGCATATATCCAATATGCATACAGTGTTCTTAAGCACTTCAGTGTCTGTATAGCATGTAATAAACTTCTTTGAGCTGTTCATAATGGATCAACTAAACTTAACAGGACATAAAACAACCCCCAAAGCAAATAGTGTTTTGGGAGTGGTAACTTCATCTTCTTGAGTAACCTACATTTACTGCAACAGTGTCTAGAAAGCACTGCCATCAGGTACCAGTTACGGTGTTAACTGATGTGGATTTAACTACTCCACCGTGTTTGCAACTGTCTTTGGTGTGTTAACTGCTGTTCTGCATTCTCCCCATGTTGCATCACCTTCTTTTTCACCTTCTACACACTGCCGGGATCCTAGAGCAGGAGGAGGAGAATGCTTTTACCCTGCATGGCACCAGCTGCTTTGAAACCCTAGTACCTGCTGGGGTTCCTTGAGAGGCTGCAGGACCCACAGAGTGTAGATGGCAACAGCACTGCCACCTCACATCTTGGTACTGAGAACAGCTTGAATCAAATCCATGAAGCACAACAGGGCTGCTCTGTGAACACCTGCAGGATCTTTGTTTTTGTTTCCCTATGAGGCCTCCAGACTGAGGCAATTAGCAGCAGGTTTTAGTGACTCATGAAGCATCAAAGTAAAACTCTTCTTCAGTCTTGTAATCATGACAAGCTAAGCTACTCTGAATTGTACACGTACTGCTAACTCTACAGAGACTGTATGAGACCAGTTCTTCCCACTTCAATACTAGCGTTCACTTCTACCCTTATTAAGTTCACATTTTCTAACTCTCCCTTTTTTCTCCCCCCTACCTAATTTAACTCATGTAAAGCTGTAACGTGCTAGCAGCCCTGAGCCCTACAGCCCAGCTAGTGGAGGCATTTGGTTTGTGACCAGTTCCATGCTGTATTTATCTGAGATACACAAGGGATACACATACTTAAAAGGAAAGAGACACCAGCTCACAATTTTACATTACTGCAGCTCATTCTGAGCCAGCATGGGTATTTCTTCTGTACAGCATTGGCCCATGTAGATGTATCCTAGAGGAGTTTACTTGCTTAGTTAATGCTACTGATATATGAGAAGGTTTCCTGTTCCCACAGACTACTGTCAAGGACTCTCCCTGCTGCAAAAGATTCATAATTTAAATACAAAAGGCTCTAAATAATTTCTGAAGGTGATACTTATGAAGGGAAACCATTTTTCATGGTAGAGCCCCAAACAAATGATTATCTGTCAATAAATCTATCATGCATGACACTTGTGCTCCCATGGGGTCGACCCCACAGTAAACAAACAAAACACTCTTTTAATGATTCACCACTGCCTAAAGGGAAGGAGAAAGAAAACATTAATTTTTCTCGAAATGTAGGTTGACAAACCTATGTTGCTGAGACATTTACATCCAAAGGATATTTTCCTTATGCAGGGTCACAGCTTGTTTCTAACATTCTCTTTCTATTAGGGAGTGGCAGGGAACATCCCAAATCAAATCAAGTGCTCCAAAGTTGTGGCGCATAAACCACGCATTGCCCTTAAGCTTAAAACTAAAGAGTAACAACATTCCTCAGTAACCTGCGAGATCGGATAGTCTAAAACTGTAGAGAGTCATTAAAAAAGACCAAATGTGGCAATTTCCCCTTCCTGTTTCCATCTACTGGGGGACAAAAGAACATCTAAGTTGTTCCACAGCTAATGCAAGAATCTGACACAGAAACCCAAACTGGGTAGAATGAAACTCTTTTTACTCTTCCAAACAAGTCCCCAAACAATGTGCTGCCTTTACTTGAAGGAAGGCACTTGGACCTTGTTTTTTCCTTCTTTACCATTTGACCATTGGACAAGCCTTCACCATTATCACTACAAAGCACATGCTGGTTAGTGCTTTTCACTGGTTCAAAACTGTGCCATCACAACTTTGGGTCTGGTTGGCCCTGTGCATTTGGGGTGAGATAGATGCCAGAAGAGGGCCAGGCTTGTGCAGCCCTGAGCCTCCCTGGCATAATGGGAGAGCATCAGGAAAATGCTGGAGCTGGAAGCAAGGATGTGGCGCTGAAAGTGAGTACAAAACCGTGAGCCTGCTTGGTCTTCCAGTAAGGAATTTGAGAGAAAGAGTGTAGAAAGAGGCTCATGGGGACTTTGCATCAGCCTACCTGGAACAATACTAGCAAATAGGCTGTGATGTTCAGGACTTCACAACTGAACTCCAGGTTTCCTTGAATGAGCATTCTGCTGACAGAAGTTTTGGAGAAGGAGTGTGTATCAGAGAAGCCCTCATTAGATGCCACATCCTGAGTACTCTGCTCAGAAGGGCTCAGGTGGGGAGCCTGCAGTCAGCTTTAGTTGAGCAGTTGCTTCATGTTAACCTGTTTAACAAGCTCTCCCAATTTTTCTCTCCAAGTTCCTGTGCAACTTAGTCCCCCGAGCTAGAGCTCACATACATTGCTGTCTGCCAGTAATGAGCTTTTACCATAGGAGGTTGGAAAGAGCTTGGCTTTGCAGAATTTGATGGTCCATTCTATTACACCACTTCTCCATTGCTCCTACACCAGAGGTCACACTAGCATGGATGGGGACAACACAGTGGAGATCGGGGTCTGTGAAGCACCACAGATGGTATTCATGAACTGAGCTAGCCTTCACTGTGTGGAAGCACACTTGCATCTAAATATACAGTTTTCAGCATTTATTACAACTGAAAAAACATACACATTACAGCTAAAAAAAAATAACCCATTCCAGTCTAACAGGCCCCATTGGTGAATAATTCCATGCACAAGTTGCACTGCTGAAGATAAATGAGCTAGATTACCTACGTAATATCTCATCCAGCTGAGTAAAGGGTGCTAAATGGTGTATGAATATGCGTAAAGCCAAGTGACAGAAGTACATGCTCATTTTCGAAAAAGGAAAGAGTAATAGAATAATGTTATACCCAGGCTTTCTAACACAGCTCAAATTAAGGGCGGAATTTCACTCTATCATTATTTCCATTATGCACTTTTATTTGGAAAGGTTAAGAACTCAGCTATTAAAATGCACTCTTGGATGAAATTTCACAGGTAGAGCATTCTAGCATGAAAAATCAGCATTATATATCAGGAAGAGAAATTGTTTGTAATTTTTACATAAGAGTTCAGCACAAAACAATTCTCAAACTTTTCCATTTCTTTCAATTAAAGTGTCAGATGTCTGTGTTTGTAATAAAGTTCTTAATGAATAAACTATCAGCATATAATAAAGTGCACACCAGAGCAGACATTGCAATTATCGTGAATGTTAAAAATATTCTTCCTCCTCTACTGCATATATTGCTTAGTTCTTCCAAGTTTCAGAAGGCAAGATGAGAAATAAAAAAACCCAGAAGACATAAAGATATGTTCTCTGGCTTGCAGATCAAGATTATTCAGTATTTGTCTTTGCTCTTTACAGAACATGGGGACTTGGGAAACTCTGGAAACAGAAGTTGGGAGAGCTCTGCACCTAGTCTATTTAAAGTCAGGTACCATCTCTTACTTCTCTTTTAACACAAGGATATTACTTCTCTTTTAGCACAAGTTACAGCTTCAGAGTTTACAAAGAAGATGTTCAAACCCTAACATAAAGACAGCTACCACTGAACTCACAGACACAGTGAACCCCCAGTCTGCACAGCACAGGGTGCTCAGCAGAGCTGCAGGGTGCTGACACCTGCAGAGAAAGTTCCCACCATATGTAGGTGATGTGAAGTACGGGAACTCCCTGGAAAGTTTGCTTCCAAATATTGAATCAGCCTTAGAAGATGATCTTTGATGATTTGACCTTGTACAACTTTGTCTTTTTATTTAAACAGTGGAAAATATTATTAAATACTTCTACTATATCTTAAGATTAAAAATATTATGGTCTGCTTATACTGCTATATTCCAAGCTATTCAAGCGAGAGCAATAAAGACAAATTTCATTTCAGCAGGATCTGTTTAATTAGTCTGCAGTGAGCTTTACCCTGTTAGAGGTTTATAGCAAATTTTGTGGAAAATGCTCCATGCAATTCTATTTAGTCTTACTCCATCCCATACAAACACCCCATAAAATATTTTAAAAGCCTGCCATTACAGGAATGTGCTGCTCAGTGAGACATATTACTGAGCTCGCTGGTGGTGCTTTTACTTGGGAGAACTGCTGCCCAAACCACCGCCGCTTATAATTTACAGAGGAAGAAAAAGGCATCTCTCCATCAGGAAGGTGCAACGTGTAACTTAATGTGAGCTCATTCAGCTGAGGCCGTTTGACCAGTCCTGCATGCCGCAAGAGGTCTTGATGCCCGGATTGTCTGCACAGAGTCCAAAGTACTGGGAGCCCCCTGTAGATGGGGGAAACAAACCAAGAGAGGTGAAATGGTATGTCAGAGGTACCTAGCTTGTCTTTGTGGTAGATTCTGGAATTTCAAGTGTAGTAGCATGATCAATGAGATGAGCTTTCTCTAATAAAAGGCTTCTGCGAGAATGGTAGGAGCAGCAAGGCTTTCAAAAAGCCATGGCTGTTATAACATACATGAAATTCAGGCCACTTACATCAAAACATAAACTCAGTTTTTAAAATCTCCCCAACAGATAATCTCTGCTTCTTGAAAAGCAAAGCAACTGTTCAGGCTCACAGCGGTTATTTGATTTTCTTCCACCCTTGTCTTAAACAAAAGCAGTAAGAACAAAAGTCCTGATTCATAAAGTCTTAATTCTCAAGCCACTGTGTCATGCCAAAAACCCTCTCATTCCCAGCAGGAAGGCCCCATTCTTCAGCAAAAAGAGCACTTAAACATCTGAGGACATAGTTTGGCTCCACAGACACACATTTGCCTCAAAGCAGAAATATTTATTTAGTTCTCAGCTTTAACGGTTGTTTGAAGCGATGTCTCTGTAGCAGTCAAGAGGAACTGGGAGTGACTGTAAACATATTTGGATCTTACTTCCTAAATTAAAGTCCTTTCTCTATGCATCCTGACACTCAGCACAGAGATAATAATGAGCCATTCTTAGAAACAGCACTCTATGACGAGATACACCAAGCAACTTAGCAGAGAAGAGTACCTACATATCACAGCCTGAGGTATAGAAAAAAAGAAATTATGACGAGGGGGAAAGGGTGGGAAAGGTGATGGCAAAGACTTTACAGAAGTGCTTTATTTATCCTTACAAAATGAGATAACCAACTATTTGACACCCAAATTATGATGGTCATCAATATCATAAGGATAATGATATATAACATCTGGCAGCCACCTGAAAATAAATTTGCATAAAATCAGGACAAAACCAGAGATCTAATTCATTATGCCAAATTACAGCAGTAAATGGAAACAGAGATAAATAAATAAACCTGGGTCCATGAAGGAAGCCTTGGAGGACACATGAATTAGTCACTGTAGAAACAGAAGTAAAGTAGGTAGACTGGACAAACTTGGAGACAAGTGACTATCCAGGAATCATTCTACCTTTCTGACCTTAAATGGAGATCCTGAAAGTGACTCCTTAAGGACCTGGTTAGATCTTATTCACTTCCTTCTAAAGCATGAATACTGGTCAGCACTCAATTTGGATAGAAGATCACTTAAAAAAAGCAGTTCAGAAGCACAAAAAGTATTTAAGGCTATCAAAACCGAGGTGAGATTTGAATCTGAAACTTCAGCAGAACCCCTCTCCCTAAAGAGCATAAGGACAAGTTACACAGCAACATTTAAAAGATCCCACCTGTGATATTCCCTGCCCCAAAGAAACCAGCTTCAGAGCTACATAAAAACTCCTACTCCACATGTGCTACAGCCCTTATTGCTCAGAAGTGAGATTTTTTTATCATCTGAATACAAAACAGTGTCTTCAAACATGCACACACTGATGGCACATTCAGTCATTGTTAACAAATGACATTAAAGAAAATGGCTTGGCAGGAGCTGCTGTCCTTAAAAGATAACTGAAAAATATATTTATCTGCATCACAGTTTCTCAACAGTCATAAAACAAGCAAAAAGACATAACACAACCAACCATCCAGATTTAGAGGCTTCTATTTTAAAATGCTGCTGTTTTTTAACACTACTATACTGTGAAGGTTGTCAAGGAGATAACAAAACCTAAAAAAGAAAAAGTCTAATCCAAAAGGTAGCCGATTAAAGAAATATATTGTGGGTCACTTGAAGGCTGGCAATGACTGGTTTTGACAGGAAAGATTCCGGAGAGAAGTCAAACTGTCTTATTTAAAGGCACAACCACATCGTAAATCACTTCCCTGAAAGTAGTGGCAAATATTTGGCCTTAAGCCACGGCAGAAGAACTACATTACAGCTCTTGTGAAAAGCACAATATTCATTGCAGAGCTCCTAACTCTGAAACAAACAGTTTTTTAAGCCATAGCTCCTTCAAAATTATCTTTTCTATTACTTTGGACTCTCTTCAAAAGCATTTTAGACTTAAGCTTTTCATGCCCAAAATTTTGAACAGAATCAAATAGAGTTCTCAGCCTTACCATAAATCCTCTGGAACCACAGATTTCAAAGGAAAAATTCTGCAGCTTTATTACTAATCTGTCAGAATCACAGTGCCCAATACAAATGATCCTCCTTTTTATAAGAGATACAGTTTGCTCTCTGTCAAAGAAGGAAAATACTGTCTTTTATGTATCAGTTTTCTCTTACATTATTGTTAGTACTCGACTAAATTGTAAAAATATCAAGAATGTTTACACTTTTTTGCAAATGACAGTTTTTCAAAGTAGTGCTGAACATATTAAAATACCTTCTTCCTCCTTCCCTTTCTCCATTCAAAAAAACCACACAAAAAAAACCCCAAAAAAGCCAACAACGCAAAAAGCAGAATAATCCTTAGAAAAATAGAAGGGCAAGGAGATTGTCAAAAACTTTATGTCATGAACGTCACCGAATGATTTGGTAGAGAAAAGCTGAAGCAACTTTTTTCAAAGTATGATACCTAAAGTCAACCTGATATTCAGAAATACTTTTGCATTCAATTTTCTGTGGCATTTCTGGTAATCTACACTCTCAGAATTAGAAGGAGATTTCAGGACTTCATCTTTTTTGAAGATTGAGTTAAATAAGTTAGTTTCCTGAAGATTTACTTAGTAACTGAAGTGTGGATACTCATCCCGTGAGAGTGATTCAGTGCTGCAAATGTGAATAACTCAAAAACCACCTTGCTGAGAGTGCCTTAAAGAACCCCAGTATTCCCAAGAACGCCAAGGAAAATTGTATTACTGTAAACCAGCTGTGTTATTTCAAAGCATATGATGAAGCACTTGTTTATAAACATTGTCCTTTTAATGGCAACCTCCATATCAGCATTTAAAAATTACTATATGCACCAAAGCATCTAGATGAAGCCTTGCAAGTGCAAAGATGTTAGACCTTTCTCTATAAGATAATTTATACTACTCTAGCACCAAGCACAGAGCCGTCCACTGCTCTCAGGCAGTCCATAAACACATAGCAAAGAATTATGTCCGTTTGAGCAAAAACACCAAGTGTGAGAAGAGGAACTATGTCATGCAGGTAATTGGTTTAGGGCTAGACAGTAGGAACTGAGCAGAGAGCTGTGGTGCTTCCAGTGCTTCTTTTTCAGGGCTCCATCCCCTCACAGCTGTGATACTGAACAAAATCTGCCCCAAGGAAAGGAATGCAAGCATTTTGGATACCTGACAGGTGAGTGCCACATGACAGCAAACGACAGATTTAGGAAGAGAACACAAGCAACTGGAGTCCCTGCCTAGTGGTCGATCTGTCTCTTAAACATTACCATGCATAGATGCAATTCTATTTCACATCAGCATTGCACTTCTGCTTGTTTTTTCAAGTGATTTAACTACTTACCTGCTTGTATGGCTGAAAAGAATTTCTCAGATTAATGCCAGAGAGTAAAATCTACCTGATGCATGATAAGAAAAGCTCCAGAATTACAAATTACTTCCTCAAGATTCTCTACAAGATCGTGTCACTTTGGCTGCACTTCCCTCTTTGTACTTCCCAGTATTTCTCTACAGATAACTGTTGTCCCTGAGTAGAAGGTGGTTTCATAACCAGCAAACCCAAGCAAACAGTGGGACTGCATGCTATTGAAAACATGGCTGCAACCTAAAGTAGGTCCCAGCCCCTAGTTCATATCCATCCAAGCTGTTGGAATAATTCACAGGATTTGAAGTTTATTCATTGCCATTGTCTTCCCAAAGCATGCCTTCAGTGCAGGTGGAGACCCAGTTTGGAGCTGTCTAGGTGCCACTCGCTGTCAGCTCGTGCAGCTGCAGTTCAATCAGATGCCAGGGGAGTGTGTTTGGAGGCTGAAATTACACACGTGGCTGCAAAGCATGTGTCCAGCCACTGACTAAGAAAGGAGCCACTGTATGTAAACCCATTATTCTGTCAAGGTAAACCAGGAGTATTGTACATTGCTCAGCTAAAACAAGGGACAGCTCTTCCCTAAGGGTCACTTTCTTAAAGTATACACAAGCAAATAATTTTTTACTACATTTTGCAGGGAGAGAACGGTTGCTGTGGAAATTATTAACAGAGTAAGAGAACACCAGTTGAGTAAAACACAAACACAGAAATGGACTGTGTTACTCTACAAAGGATGAGGGGAAGGTAAAACATAGGGGAGCTCACAATCAGTAGATGTGAAGTTGTTCAGATCTCCTGTTAAATAGATGTTTCAGGTGGGGGCAGAAGAGCAAAATAAACAGCCTAGTAGTCTGACCATGAAGCTCCTGTGCTGTTTGATGCTGTTCATAGTGCTGTGTCCCAGTAAGTACAGCCACCACTGTACAGTCAAATGGAGTGGCCTCAGTGATATGAAAGACACAACGTGATGTAATAAAGAGCAATGTTTGTAAATTTGTATGCAGCTGCATATGCTCACTGACTTTCTAATGAATTGTTGGCAGAAAAAAGCTCTCATCTTTGTTCAGGTTGACATCTCTGTATCTTTCTGTGCCATGGCCTTAGCTATATCATTTTTCACATCACTAAAAGATGTACAGTAGTAAAAAGAGCAGATGTCTTTGGACAGCTGCAACATCATTAATGGTATAAATTCCTTTAGTGCAATGCTCTTGCATATTGCTACTACTTCAGGTTAAAAGCAAAGGAATCTAACACTCATAAAGCTACATTTGGGTACTGATATATATGGGAAGATCTATTTATTTTAGATAATTAAAATGATTTCTTTATGAGCATTTGAAATGAGCAGAGAGCCACTATTTGAGAAGGTCATATACAAAATAACAGATGCAATCCTCCAATTACTTGTAACATACCTTTGCCCTGGTACTGTGCAGAGAGAATTTATGTACTCACCCTTGAAAATATAAAGCAATTTTTTTTTGTTTAGCTCCTCTAATTTGACTTTTTCACCTCATGTCTGCAGAGAAAGGTCAATGCCAGTCTCAAGCCCTCAGTGAAAACAGATGAGTCTTGGATTACAGCCAGGAGCTAGTACAGATATTCAGATATTCTTCTCACAGTGAGATCTCCATTTACGTGTAAATACCACAAGAATTCCTTATTGACTGATCAAGAAATGCAGACAGTAGTGGGAGTCTAAGGTGCCCATGGCCTCTGATACCCACTAATGACTTGGAGCTCGGGAGCCTGAGATGTGTGCAGAGACCAAAGCAGTTTCAATACCCTTTAAAGCACATCTCTGCACTAAGGGACATTCAGGGTAGACAGGCTAAGGCACACAAGTTGTAGTGTTTATCTGCAGGAGCCTTCTGCCTAGGCACCAGATGAAGGTAAGCTGTCAAGCATGTTCATAGCTTAATATTTATAAGTCAAGATGAGAAAGATTGAAAAGAAATGGAGTGAAAACAACACCCTCTTCCTCCAGGGCTGCCCTGCTTCCTCCCTGCCTTAGAAAGAAACAAGTTCAATCTGAAAACATTTTAAAGTAGAAAAATGCCTGAAGTAAAAGTTTGCATTAGAACACCATATCTAGACTAAACACCTTAGCTCCAAAGCAGTCAGACAATAATCTCTACATCCAGGTCTAAATGTCTCCTAAATTCGGATGTGATTTAAAGCAGAGAAAAGTTCAGGGCAGGAACTTGGATCTGAAACCATGAATCCATTCAGTGACTTGGTCCTTGTACTTCTGAAAATTGAGGAAGAGACCAGAGCTGAGTGGTAACGGTGCAATGGGATCCTCTTCCACCGTGTTCTTTTTCTCCATTTCATCTTTTGAACTTTACCTGGTAACTCTTGAATTGTACAACAGAGAAGAAAGAAATTCTCCTTCATGTTAACACCTAGTTAAACACTACTTATTGTAATTGCTTGGCAGTAGACCAAAGTATCTCCCTTGAAGTAATAATTTATGTTAATAGTACTATGCTAGCTCTTGCTATTCAATATCTAAACACCACTTCAGGTATTTGAGATGGTTCGAGTAGCTTACCACAGTCAGTCCCAGCAGCCCTGCAGAGACCTTCTGAAGCATTGCTTTCTCCACCCTGAATACTCACCACCTAAAATCTAGGGGTGCCATGCTGAAGGGAGCAGTTGCAGCATTGCTCCTCCAGTGTAAGCATATGCACTGTAATCCTGGGTTTGCCAGGATCATGTTGTGTGCATGTACACTCACAATTTGTGTTCAGCCAACATGTGCTGAACACATGGGTGAAGATCTGTGTTTGTAAAGCCTGAGATTATCAGCATTCAAGATGACAGCAGTCCAACTCTTCCACAAATCATATCATTAAGTAGTAGAGGGCTTCACCCAGGGTACAACTAAATTACAGTTTCTGGGTTAAATGGAGCTCAGGCTGGACCCAGACCTTTCGTAAAATATGTGAGGTACATTCACGCTATCAGCAGAGCTGGACTTCTGGGTCTCATCAGATGCTGCATCCAAAATGTTGTGGGTCAGATAATTAACAGATCAGATGATTAATCCCTCAGGAACTTAAAAGAGCAGCAGGTTTCAAAACAGGTGTGCAAATCAAGGAACAACAGGAACCGCTTACTCCTGAGCTTTCCTGAGGATTATGTTCTTAAACACTCCGAGTTCTTCTGAATATTTCTCCACCAGTATTTGTGTTGCAAACATAACCCAAGCAAACATACTTTAGTAAAAGATGTCTGTGTTTAATGATTTAGATGGACATTATAACTGAGCTTGATGGAAATGCCTTTTTTTTTGACTTGCCACAGAACATTCATCCCAATTCATCAGCAAGTGTCAAGTGCCTAGATATTAGACAGTCAAAGGAACCGCACTGCAGTGCTTCTAACTATTTTTCTTGGAATATACTAAATTTGTTAATTAACCGTAGTGGGCATTTCACCTACTTTGAGTCAACTCCTTGCTCCTAGAATAAGCTGCTCTTTAGTGATTCTGAAGATTATCAAAAATTTAAGAGGCATTTCTGCTAAGATCTGAAATACTTGAGTGCAAGCTGCCTCAAACCCTAAGTGTATTCTCACTTCCCTCAGACACTTTGCAAAAATTTCCACTTTCTACGGTGTCATCAAGCAGTGATCCTATTTCTTTGCTGAAAAATAGGTGGGTTTGCCTGTGAGGATATATACTTTTTCAACTGAAATAAAAATGCAAAAGTAGTTCTTAAAAATATCTCTGTCAAAAATGACTTTGTGGGTGTTAATATACATGAGAAGAATATCAGAAACCTGAGCCAGACACATGCATTAAGGGGAAGCCTCACAGTTTTCCCCTGACTGACTTCAGCTGGCTTTAGATTGGAATAACTTGTTTCTCTCTCAGACAAAATGGAATCTCTCCACACAAAGGGCAAAGAGCTGCTTGCAGCTCTATTTCTTTCCAGTGCTTGTGGAAGCCTCTCTTTGCTAGCCACCGATTCTACAGGGTCATAATTTTAAGAGAAACACATATTTATGCAACTATAACACTTGTGGTTTCATGTCTGAACTTATTTCCCTTTCCTCTTTCTAGTCAATATTTCATTCTAAACTACGCTATTAACAAGAGCAGAAAATCTAGCAGGTGCTCATTTTTTTTCCCTTTAATAATAGATGATATCTATTTCAAAAGATAAAGATATTTCCTTGCTCTGGGATGTGTTCTTTTCTTTCCAGATAAACCACTATTTTGCACATTACATTTGCTGCCTTCCAGAAACAGCAGATAACACCGAAGAGATTTAATTAATATGTACCACAGCATGACCTCAATGGATAGAACATCTACCCTAAAGGAGTAGAGCTGTAGGAGGTAATTAGAGCACACCATGACATTTATTACTAATGCTCTTCCATTGACATTTGCTGTTGACAGGCTGCATATAAAGTTTTCCTCTGTTTGCACTGCCTTACAATGATTTAGACCTTCCCACATACATAAGTGAGAATGCTTTGGCTGTTTACAGTAAATTAAAGCATAAGAGACAGAGCAAAATCTTTGCCTTTTGAGAGCAACTAGCTAAACTCCTGCCAACTTTCTGGACCCACATTTCTTCTGCACACAGTGTACTTTGAAGGGCTGCTGGCATGAAATAAATCCTTTGAGAAGGGGAGAAGTCCCATGTTCCTGTCCCTATTCTCTTCTGCTGTGGAGATTTAAGAAAACAGTAACTGTTGAGCATAAAATGGATAAATAGAATGCCAAAGAATCAGGATCAAGGACCCACTTCTTCCAAGCCCTTTCCAGGCCTACAAAAACACTTTGCTGCTGAGTTGCATTACAGAGTATTTTACTAGCATATGCATTCAGATAATTAAATTATGCTTTCAGGGTTTAAAATGTATCTCAGAATTAGTAAAATTTGGCAAAAAGCACACAAGTGGAGGGCAAACTCTACTGATGTCAGTAGAACTGTCTAGAAACACTGTAAAAGCCCATGTAAAGTTCAGCAAATGGTACAAGGTATGAAACACTCAGTGGTAGACTGAAGCTGGAAGAATTTATTTTGTAAAAATTATTTTTGACTGCGTTGAAGCAGCCTCATTAATTCAGCTAATTTAATTCAAAAAATTGTTTTCCCCTTTCCTCTTGCAGCACACTAAAACTTACAATTAAAAAAACCTATTTTGTTTTAATGAACATGCCCTGTTTTGGAGTGGCCTGCTCTCACCAGCAGACGATTATATCTGTAGCTGTTGGAGGACAACTCTGTCACTCAAAGAGACACTGAAAATTTGAATCCGTTATAGTGAGTTATGAGACAAGTGGGTATATGTAACACTGGAGACAGCACAAGTCAAGAACGCCTCAGAAACAACAGGTATTAATCACTACCATGAATAGCATCTCATGCAAACAATACCATAGCCTATTCTTGTGAAATCTTCCACAGATAGGGAGTGGTTTATGTTATTGACTAACGTGAATGTAATGAGAGTTGTTACATCCCCCCTAAACTACATTCTGTCTCAGAATATAATCTATACATGTTTTCCATTTAGTGGATAAAGAAGATTTAGCAGCCTCATTCCCACATAATATTTATGTCTTTGAGAACTTTATGGATGCTTTGTTCAAATAATTTTCTAGCATGCCAGTAGTTTCAAAAATACACTAATAGAAAGCAGTAAGGAGAGTACGCACAAGAACATTGTAATTAAAGATTATTTACTAACAGTGAAGAAAAGCAAACAATATCTGATAAAAATCAAAATAAAGCCATGTTTCTGCTTAGGCACTTGCCAGTTTTTAACATGAAAGGGAAAAAAAATACATGAAACTTCTTGGCACAAAAAACCCCTATGATTTGACCAGGGTTTATTGTGTTAATAACATTGACCTTATTAGCACTCTGTGCACCGCTCACTGCCCACCATGTAGTACTCTCCTACTATTTCTTATCTTACACTAAATTTACAGGCTTTGGGTCTGGAATTGTTTTTCCTTTCCTGGTTGCACAAGACCTTAGTCCCAGAGCAGAGAAATAACAAGTGTAACCACCAATCAATTAAGATTAATTTTACTCATATATATAATTATGTATTGAGAGAAAATTAACTACTGTGCCCATAGTGCTATTTGAGAAGGTGTTTCTGTTTGTTTTTAAAAACACAGACAACTCAAAAAACTGGAATCTCAATTCTTGGTACAGAATAGAGATGCCTACAACTTACTGTGCTCATCCCCACAACCTGAAGTGATTGACTGCCATGCAAGATGTCCAATAGAGAGAGGGCTTGCGAGAGCTAGGAGACCTGGGAAATTCAGGTTATTGAATTAGAGAGGCTGAATGAGGCTTATTAGCTTCGGCACAGCCTTAGTCCAAAACTCATTTATCTCCAGCCAGGTCAGAAAAAAGGCGGAGTGAACTCGAGTCTGCCAGCACATGTCCATGTCAATGTGCTTTCCTCATTTCCCCGTGACAAATGGCTGTACACAGAGCTGCTCCTTTCTTGTAGCCAGGCATGGCCACAAACTGTTAAAGCAGTCCTTTTAACATGGAAAAATGGTATTCTAACATGATTAATCTTTTAAATAATTTTTTATACCCATTTGCTCTACACGCCAGTCCTACATGGCACATGAAATATGGGAAGTTTCAGTTCAGAAACTGTGCCCTGCCAAATGGTTAAATGCTACACAGTGGGTGGCTATGCAGACATTCCTAATTGTAAAACATTAAAGCACTCACTGACGCCGTAATCTGAAATCACCAAAAATCCAAATGCTGCATTCTGAGCATATTCATTTGTTATTCAGTGACACAGCTACGGCAGTCAAAACCCAGCAAAAGCAGCACTTTTCCTAGGTTTCTTTAAAAAGTGTGTGAAGAATAGAGTCATTACTCCTCTCCCCCAGCTACTAATATTTTTTAAGGACTTTGCTGTAGCTATATATGTGTAGTCGGGACACACAGTGTATTCCAAGAACTTTAGGACCATAAATACTGCTGTCTATGCACTGAAAGGAGAGGGAGAAAAGTAGGGTCTAGCTGCTGTGGAAAAATTAGAATTGTATCCTGAACATATTCCCCTCATCATATTTGGTCTGAAAAAATGGTCACACAAGCACTTCCCAGGAGTTTAACTCTGTAAGAGCTTGGCAATGTATTGTAATAAAAAAGAGACATCTTATTAAATATCATATTTGAGTAAAACATTATAAGCCCTTGTAATAAGTCCTTGATGGACTATTTTGCAATCCCTTCACATACATATGTATATAGCGACCTTTCCTTCCCAAATTTTAGCTCTTTTATTTTAGACTATGAATAAATTTCACAACTCATGTATAAAACTACTACCAAAAAAAAAAAAGAATTTGTAGGCAGTGGGAAACACTTTGAGTATTCCTAAGCTGGTTTCTATTTAGAGTGCTGCCCTCCAATTCTGTCAGAAAAATCTGCAATGTTAAAAGACTTGGAAAAAACCAAAGCTCCATGGGAATACTCAGTCAAGTCGAATCACCTGAAACTCTAGCGACAACATACATAACTTACAGCGTGTTAAACCCAGGTGGTTAATATCCTGCTTTCCAAAATGTGGTAACTCCATGAACACGTCACTACTACAATCATTTTCTTAGGAGCCCATGTGGAAATGTGGATCAAGTGCTAGCAATTTAGAAAAACTGAAACTCTATGCCTACACTGGCTTCAGCGAAATTATTTTGAGATTTTATCTCTATGATTTGTTACATTCGTCTTAAAATACCAAGCACACACACACAACACAAAATGTTATTTTATACTTTTTACACAAGGGAAAAAGTTGTGGATTTCCCTTCTGAATTAAGCGAACACTGTAGAAGCTGACTGAAAGAAAGCAAGATATCATATTTTCTATCTTGAATGAACTCTACATGGCAAAAAACCAACCAACAAAACCACAAAACAGACCCCACATCTCCAGTTTTTCACTTTTTTGCCAGTTTTCTCACTGAAGCTCTACGGGACCCTCAGTATACTCCTCCAGAAAATACAAAGCTAATGTTTGTTCTGAAAATTCAGAGTTGAGCTGATTATAGGTGGCTTGTCACGGTTTGTCCTTGTATTAGATTTCAACTAAATTCAATTACACAGTGTTCTCCTTGCTGCCATGAGATGAATGGCAGGATGAAGATGAATGAACACAACTTCTGAAACTGATTGATCCCGACATGCAGACAGGTTGATTAAAGTGTCCAGAAGCAAAATGAGGAATAGTATTCATCTGTAACTACTGGTTGGGTCTTCAATTAAATGCTGTTTTCACCAAATGCCAAGCAACAGTCTGATTTCTGTTGGTTTTGCAAGAGCATGAGTGCAGCACCCAAAATGAAGCTTGATGAACTGAAATAAAACTTATTTTTACATCAGTCCATCTGTAACTTTCTTTTCAGTGACCACTTAGCTGCTGCAAACATGTACTTGGAAAAACTATACAACTAAAAAGCATGGTAATACAAGGTAAAGTTGAATTAGAAACATACTGATAGGCATATAATTCACAGATGAACAGACAAGAGTTTGATGACTGTTCCATATTTGCACAGCATTACTTCCTTAACTCCCATGCCAAAGTGGGAATATGTGAAAATAACCACACATTCCTGAGTGGTTAACTGCTGCTGGAAATATTTCCTAGTCTGGAAATACTGCACCATGGCAGTATGAAGGCAGGCATTGATTAATGAGAAAAAAAATCAGATACCTTCTGCATGTTGTGGCAAGGGTTCCCATAATCACCCTGAGCCAAAGGTTGACAATTCAAATGCATCTTGATCCCCAGGCAGATTTTTTCAGACTCTGACAGTGCAGAAAAGTTGATGAAAGGTGTCTGAGTACATCTTCAAGGGACAGATACGTAAATTTCTACTCTACTCCTGCAAAAGCAGCATTTTCCATTTGTAACCAAGGATTTGTTGTGGGTTTTAACCCAGCAATAATCCATTATCATATGCTATTAAAAAGTGTTCAACTATTCAGTTGGACTTGATGATCTTAAAGGTCTCTTCCAACCTTGATGATTCTATGATTTCACCTTGTTAGCTACACATTTGTTTCATGTCTTTCCAAAGCAGAGGCCAGATCCCAGCTGTCATCCTGCACTTTTAACTATTTTCTCTCAACCATCTGTGGTTTCTTCTGCAGCGCTAACACTATGGTTTCTGGCACCATGTTGGCTTCTGAATCTGCGTCCAACTTCAAACTAATAAGTGTCCCTTTACTTTCAGGCTGACAGGTCATTTGTCTTGTCCTGGCACACCATCCCGTTCTCTGAATAAACCTTGTAGTACTATCTTCTCCCTCGGTCTATGCATTGCACTGATGCTTGCACAGAGCAAGGCCATCTGCACAGGGCCTGAGCTCTCTCAAATCCTTCCAATACCAGATTTTGCAAGGTTTTGTTGACTTGGCTCAGGCAATTTCCCGGGATCCATTTTCTGCATTTCCCCTGCCTTCTGAAGTCTCTAACAAAGCCAGTCTTAGCTGCTCAGATCTATGTTGCACTTTCAGAGACAAACTCTAGCCAAGTTAACTGAGATCTTTTCAACCCTTCAAATACTTCAGAGGCTGCCTTTCTCGTAACTTGTATTTGCTCTCTGCAGTTAGATGGTAAAGTGTAGCTGAAGTGTTCTCTCACACTATGGACGTTCAAAGAATTCCAGCAGTAGTAAGGTTTTCTAAGCACACTGTGTTTCCATGCACTCCTACTGCCAACATCATTTGCTGCAGAAAAATCACTGAGGGCCAAAGACTCTAAGAAAGAATTTCTCCAGTGCATGGCTCATATGTGCCTTGCTCTGCATCACATAAGCATGTTCAGAAGACAGCACATGGTCCCAAACAGCTCCTGGGAAAGTTTATAATGGAAAGACACAGTTCATTGCAAGACACCTTGTGACAGAATCCATGGACTAACTCTACAAATCCACAGGAGTAGCTATCTACCAGCTTTACCTGCTTAGTCCAAAGTCTCGATGCTCAAGCCCCTTCCTATGTTATTCCCCATCAATTAGCCTTTGCAGCTATTTGCTCATTTCATTAATTTGGTTCCTTACCCTTCCTAGCTCTGTACAAGGAGACAAGGTTTTCAGCTCAGGCTGAGAGTTTGACATGGCCAACACTTGTGATGGTCCTTGGAAAGCTGCTTTCAAGTGAAATTCTGAGTCAGAAGAGGCTGGTGAGTCCAGTGTCCTCCAGGATTTAGTAGCAGGCCAGTGCCTTTCCACAACAGGGTGTTGGGACCATTAGGAAGCTAGAGTCATGGATATTCCACCTTGCAACTACACGTACAGCTCCCTTTTCCAACTCACACCAGAAATGAGCTGAATGAATCTCAGGCACTAAAAGATGTGGACACGTGCTTTAGAAATTCTGAAAAGTTGGTGACCCCCAGACTTGCTCATCTGTGAGTCAAATAACTGAAAGTTTTGAATTTAGCTAATGGAAACAGAGCTGGTTGGAATAAATTGCACTGAAAACACTTTATAGCCAACTTCATTGTGATTTTTAGGTATTGGGCATGATTAACACAAGATGTAATAAAGTATCATATCCTTAACACAAAAGATGCCATATCCATACTAATGAAGAAGTAAAACTCTTGTTTAGAGTGGACTTAAAAGAAAAAGTTCCAGTCTTGATGAATTTTAAGGAACTAGATCTGAAACAGAACAAATGTAGATATACTCCAATTTCCCCCTTGTGCAGGGGTACTGACCTCTCCCTTCCATTTCATTCACCTGTAAGACAACATTGTGTCTGCTCATTTCCAAAACTCTAATTCTGCCTCTGCAAATAAAGAAACCACTTACAAAATAAAAGAGGCAAGTAAGTGCTCATTCACATGGAATAAGTAAACTGATTTCTCTGTACACACTAATACACTGTGCCTGATGAAATGAAACACAGCATTAACAAGAATTATGTATGAGTCAAACCACATTATCTATTAAAAGAAACACTGCATATGTTTCACCCCAGTTAGGGATTCTTTCCTGTACTTGGGCAGTGCCAAGAAGGCTATGGTCGTAGGATTAGGAAGCTTTTGCAAGAAGCATGCCATAAAAACACTAGGATCAACCCCTGAAACCACCATAATCAGTGCCAGTGCTGCCACCAAGGTCAGAGTCAGGATCATCACCCACAGGTCTTGGTGAAGTGCAAATTGTTTTCCACATCCACTGTCTGAGGCCTGAAGCAAGAAGCAAACACCAGTGACACAGAAATGGACACATATGGTGTAGAAATAATTAGTGACTGTGCAGTGAACACCCACAGAGCAGATGCAAGATGACATTGGATACAGTAGGCATCAGTTAGGTGCAAATGGTGACAGCTGGGGACTTTGTGCATGATGAGACAGCGGCACATGAGGATCTGGCCTCCTGGAGGCCAAGGCAACAGGACCCATGCAGAGCACTTTCACTATTCACATGAGATCTAATGTGAGGGTGCCCCTTGTTTTACAGTTGAAAGGACTGGCTTAGGGCCAACCAGGAAAATCAGATGCATGAAAAAATGATGGCCAGTCTTCTGAGAAACTGCTAATGGGTGCCTGACCTTGTTCTGGGATGAGGAAGAGAAGCTAGGACATCCCCCTGTCTCATTTCAATCAGTGCTTGCACTTGAGCCTTCAGGAGAAGCTACCTGAAAAAGCAGTTTGAGATGACAGTGAAGCTAAACCAGACATTAAATATGCAGGTGATATTTTGCTGATGCAGTAAGATCCTTCAGTCTCACTTCACTCCTTTACTGGGCCTTAAAGCACAGACTTGCCAAATCTCTGGCTTTAAGATGAAGCAGAAGGAAAATATGTTTTAACTGTGTGAATACACTTTTCAAAGAGGACTGAAAGTCAACACATCCTTCATGTTCTAGCATTCACATCAACTTTGGGTGAGTCAAACTAATAAATGTGTAATAACAGCTAGGCAGATTAATTTTTTTTTTTAAAGGATAAATTGAGTCACCAAAACTTTTCACCATGGAGCAGATAGAGGTTTGTCAAAATAGTTAGCTGAATATGTATATGTTTGCTCTGGAGACACCTGAGGTATATCTCTGCTGACATGATTCACTTTGTGAAAGTGATCTTTTGGTAAAAGAAGAAAATTGCAACATCCGTATATATCATGAATTATGGAGCTCTCTCTAAAAAATAGGACTGGCATTGTTTCCAAATCTGTGACTGTATGCAAGAATGAACACAGTCCTGTAGAAAATACATTTGCAAAGTCAGCTGTTACAGTCTTATTTAGGCAGAACTGGAGCACACCCACCTGGGCACATCTGCCCTGTAGCACAGCAGTAGCTTGAGGGCAACAGCAGCTATGAAGGCTCTCACATAACTCAAGTAAACAAACACTAAATACAAACCTCCAGTTCAAATTGGTCTGTTCTCTTTCAACACAGCCCCCAGTGAAATACGCGTGGAGGGAAGTTATAATACTGGGATCAATGAGATGAAAAGATGATGTATGAGAGAGAATTTATATACTTTGACTCCAAGGAATTGATCGGCTTTCAAGAGCTGGAAGATATCAGTTAATATGTTTAACTTGCTGAACAAATATTTCCAGAGAGGTAGATGTAGAAGAAATATCTATGGATTAGACAGCCTGTCATATCGATAGGTCAAATGCAGCTATACTCAGAAAAGTTTTACCTGGTGGAGAGGCTGATTACAGTTTTCTGACAGCTAGCATATTAACAGAAAACTTGGGGTCAATCTCTCTGAATTTAGGACAAAAGTTTAGCCCAAGTCAGAAGTTTGTAACTGTGTTTTACAATGGGGCTATTGACTTATCCCTTCAAAATGAAATTTTCTATTTTTTGTCCCCAAATCAGACAGTTACAATTTCACTTAAAATGAAAGAAATTGTTTCTGACCTGCTGAGAAAACAAAACATTGACTTAGAAGTTGCTGATAATTCTTTATGAAATTTGTATTGTTTATCAAATACTCAACTCCCCCCCCCCGAAAACCAAGAAGAAAATCTCTTTCACAGAATATTAATTGAAATGTTTTATCCAAATATGTCTCTGTGAAAAAATTAAACCCCCAAGTCTTTATGGAAAATGAAGCTCAATGCATTTCATGCTGTGAAGACTGAGTAAAAAAAAACAAATCTCATCGTTGTCAGTTCCACTGAATTTTGAATCCCAACACTAAGTAACCAATATTTACTATTAAAAACTTGCATAGATCTGCCACAGCAGTAATACAAGCTGAATACACTATTAAATGCTGAATCTAATTGATTACATTCTAGCAAAATGTCAAAGGTCAACTAAAAAACTTCCATATCCATTTAGTCTGGCAGAAGAAATAATTAAATAATTTCCAATTGTAACTCCACTATAGGTACAATGTATAAGCCCAAAATAATTTTGACAGATTTCTGAATGTCACATGTATAGAATATTTCCTTCAGTCCTTGTGTAATGGATAACAGCAGCATTTTCACACATTAGATTATTTGTACTTACAGAGAATAGTGTGAAATTTTATTCACCATTCCTCAGCCATTAGGAAAAAATGAAAAGATTATATACCAAATTATGCAAATTGACATTGCTGATCTTTTAAAATATTGCCGGAGATTTTTGAGATATATTACCAGGATAACCTCTGTACATCAGAAAAACACCGCAGTGCTGGATATCTCATTTCCATTTTATAGCCTGTGTTACAGACATAGGTACATTATATTTCAGAGATATATAGCAAGGAGGCTTATAATTTATCCTTATCTGTAGAATATGAAGTAGGGTTTTAGAGACTCCTGCTTGGGGCTATTCTGCAGTGCAACTTTGATAAAACTGACAACCTATCTTTTTAGTCAAGATTTACAGGACACATGACTGCTTCAAATTTGCTTTTCAACCAGGAAGAGCATTTCATGTAGAAGGCTCCCCCAGCAGATTTGGGGTGCAAACATTACTATTGAAAGAGAAGGAAAATGCCTTTTGTGGACATAAATTGATTTTTATTACCTAGGTGAACCTCTCAGTCCCTAGGACTGGCCAGTATAGGACCAGGGTGTCCAGGCAAGGAAACTCAGGGGAAGGAATGTGCTCACTCTGAGCATGAGGGCCATGAGTTGCACTAAATTAAGAATATTTGATGTCACAGAAAACAGAACCACTACATTATACATCACCCTAAACCTTAAGGTCTCCAAGAGAGAGATCACTGCCTCCATCCACTGTCCACATTGACCCTATTCTTCTGGGGCACATGTCCCTTATGCTACCTCAGCTCTGCAGCCAGACCCTCTGTATTCCTCCAAGTAAATTACTGGAAACTGGAGAACCTGATCTCCTGAAATCCTCTGACATATTCCTGATACAGTGCCCATGTGGGAGATAACTGGGTACTCAGGTGCAAGCACAGTCCTGCAATTTATGTCCAATACAACTGTACCTGCTCAATGAGAGTGTTATGATGATTAATTAATTCATCTTTGCAAAGCACTTTGAAAGATTAAAAGCTGCAATTAAAGTGCTTGGCTTGTACAAAGCTGAGACAACAAAATACTTTGGAAGAAAACAATAACTGATAACTTTGAATATTAGTGCTGCCACTTAGAAATAATGCACAGACAGTAGTAAATTAATGAACTGGGTTTTAATGAACACTATAACCTGAAGGGATGGAAAAATTGCAAAGACGTGCTAAAATATTCTGAATTGCTTAACAACTGTGGATAATATCCAGAGGCTATACCTGGGTATAAACAAAGGATGAGGTAGTGGTTTTTTATGCTATTACCAAGTCTAGGAAAGTTTCTAGAAAGTCACTTATCTTTCTGGTATCTAAACATCAAAGGAAGTTAAATTGTGAAGCAGATACTATGCTCTCTGTTATGAAAAAGCTGTAACATAGTGGAAAAATCTGCTCTGCCTAGGAATTGTGTTGAAATAATCGATGTAACTTCAGTTTCATGCTCTAAACCCTGACCAGCACACAGCACAGAAAAAGCCATCTTTTCATCTGCTAGCAGTAATGCAACTCCTGTTCTTTAATTTGTACTTGGAAAGACAACAGGTTTATTCTCTTCAGGAAGAAAAATTCCCTACAGAGAAAGGGCCCTTGAGTAATTTGTTTTCCTAGCAATGCTTTTATATTTTGCAGTACAGGTTGGTATTGTGAACCTTGAACGCAACTGCAAATATATGTGTAAATATGCTCTGACAGTGTTTTTCTTCATTCCTTCTTGCAAAAGAATGCAGAAACTGCATATCTCTAAGATTAATGGAAACTCAGCACTGAAATGAGCAGCACTGACTTGTCTTGCATATCTCGTTTCTCAGGGTACCCAGTTTCAGCCAGGCTTATGTGTGGGTATGACTCAGCGTTAGGTAATTTGAAATTCATCCAAGGTAACTCTGAAGAAACTTGTTATACCTCGGATTACACTATGGTATTTCTTACATTTTGGGTTGGATTCTTCATTGCTGTCATCTAGACTGGTGTTATGAAAACAAAACTGTATACAGCTACAGCCATGAGGAATCCAGAAGCAGGTGAACAGCAGTAGAGGGAATAACATAAGTGGCAGAAGTAGCACTGGTCCTCTCTGAAATGCCCATACCACACTAATGACAGAATACAAACCAATAGAAAAGTAGAGCCTGGAAAGGTGTGCAGTCTCATTTCACCATGAAATGGACAAGTAAATAGCACTGTTCAAAGTTATAAATATTATCAAATTGTTATACATATATTCCATTACATGAGGCAATGTTTTTATATAGTTGTGCATTTGATTATTAGTTGTTTATAATGCACAAATCATCTATAGTATATTGGATCCACTAATTGCTTAACACCAGAGCATTCACTGCCCAAATTTATTGTTTATTATTTGGCTGTCAGATTTACATGGACATGCACTGGACTACAGTCATATATCAGCTAGAGTTGAAGAATTGTAGTTGCTTCTTTTACTTAATTAATCAAAGATAAAGATTATATTTCTCCAGGGATTGCAGGAGCAGCTACCACTATCTCATTAGTGTCTCCAAGGCTTTCTACAGCCTGACTACTCCTGCCTTCCCTACAGATGTATATGGGTTGCCTATGCCAGCAAGTTGCCCTTTGGACCAATGACTGTACAACTGCCTGCTCTTACACAGGAACACAGGTATGGTGCCTATCCCACTCACCTATCTCATCATCGGAATTTCAGTTCCGGGAAAGCATCCAAACCAAACACCTCCATGGCCTTAATGCAACCAGTCCCCAGCAAATACTCTCCCAAGAGATTTTTGATCTGCTTGCCTGTTATTTTCGCCATCACCCTCTTGGCTAAACACTGTCTCATGGCCAGCATTTCCACTTCTCTTCCAAAATAGTATGCACACTTTCGCAGCAAAGCAGGAAATCTTGAGCCAGAGTTTCAGCTTCCTGCTAGTTTCCTCAAAGCTCTGTTGATTCTACAGGGTGTTGTTATCCAGCAAAGATGCCAATAACTCCATTGCCACACTCAATTCAAAGCTTATTTCAGAACAGCTGCGCATCCTTCACATTTTTATTGACGTAGCTATCACAGGCTAGTAAAGTTTCATTAGCTGTACTTAAAGACATTATTATGTTGTGTGTTTATATTATACAGAAATAAATCTGAAAAGAATCATTTTCATCCATAAATGCATAGCTATTTAGACATGGGTATGCCAGTATGCACTATATCATATGAAATGTAAACTTCCCTCCACTTTCCTCATTATAAAATACCATAGGGACCATTCCTATCTTAGGGACGAATTACTTCTTCATTCTTAATCATTCCTTGGCTATATTTGAAAATACCAAGAAGTCATCAGTGATAACGGCTTCTGATCTGCATACCCGAATGCCTAACAAAAGTCCTCAGATGTGCAGGAATTTGCACTATTCCTGCACTTAATTCAGGATCTGAATGAACCGCCAACATTCAAAATATCCCCTAAAGTACATATTTCTATAAATATTTCATTTAATCAATTAAAAGAGAACATTTTAAAAAATATAATATTATAATTTCTCACCTAAATTTCAAAGCAAAATATCAAAAAGCTATCTTTTTAATGAGGCAAAAAGCTACTTCACTTTGATTTCTTTTATAAATGGAGTGTGATTGAAGTCTGTATGTTCCAAAAATGTTTTGATTTTGTTGAATAAGCAGTTTCTGTGGGAAAATTGTATTTTCATCATTTCTTGGAGAAATTGGTATTGCTCTATTAACTTCAGTGATTTACAGCAAGTGAAGACCTGGCTTGTAACTGCAGCAATCTTTGCTGGTATCTTGTGGACACTTCTATACTGAAAAGGTATTGTACAATAACAGAGCATGCAGTTTGGAAAGATTGAGAATGGTGGATGCACAGTAAATTACTTTATATTAATAAGCTTTGTTTCAATATGTTTCTTGGCAAGCAGAGCAGAAGATAAGCCTTAGCAAAGAAACATTCCAATATATGCCCACAAATGGCTACCATGGTATTGTCTTTAAAAAACAGATTTCAAAATACTGCCTAAAGCCAGATAGATAGATCAAGCAGGGTCCCAGCAAGACAGAGCTACAGCTGCTTGAGAGAAAAAGCTGTACTTCTGCAAGTGAGGGCTGACACTCTTATCAACCACTACACAGTGGGGACAGAAACCAAGAACTTCTGTTTATACCTGTTTATTGTGCATGCAAGCTTCAGCAAATGTATATATGCATATATATAATATATGCATGCACAAAAGGCATCTTTAATTAAAACACCCCAACCAGTAGCTTGCTGATGTCCTCAGATGACTCATTCCACTGCAGCAATATGGCAGGGATTTATCAAAAGGTGTTGGAGGGTCTCAGAGTGGCATATCCTTCTGGTACATTGTGGTCCTTTGTATTCACTTGCCTGTCCCCATATTTTTGTCTCGTTATTGGATCAAAAGAAACGTTTTAATTCTTTCTCTGTGTACATGTAAGTACACTCGATGTCATGTAGCTTTGGTGTCATTAGGACTAGCAATAATGAATAGCTCTGTCAGTCCTATTTAAGACCTAAAAGCAAGTTTGAGCTGCTTCAGTAGCATTTTTTTTCCAATGGGTTGAAAACGAGTTGCTTGGCAATTATTAAGAACCATTTCTATGGAAGCATAACCCCTGACAGACGTAGGAAAAAGAGGGAAATACAAATTAAAAAGAAGTATAAATCAAAACCTCCATAACTCATTTGTACCTAAGTTGCACCATTTCAAACAGGGATGACCTTCATCAAGAGATAAACAGAAGCAGGTAACCCCATTCTTAGAGTAAGATGCTTTCATTCTTATTCCCCACAAGGTTTGTTTTAAGACAGTCATTACATGAACAGCCTGAATGATTCAATAGGGACAAAAACTTACCACTGGGGACCATATTGAACTAGTAGGGACATTATCCACATTGCAAAACAACATTTGAGTCCAAAAATAATCCTGACAAATTGGACATAGTAGGTGGGGAAAAAAAAAAAAAAAAAAAAAAAGAGCAGCTAGGCAAAATTCAGAAGGGAACACCATGAATAATTCAAGTCTAGAAAACAGCACCTACCAACAAGACAGAATGAGTTTAGACTACAACCTAAAAGGAAGGGACTGGAGGGGAAGTATAATAACATTAAATGTAAAACATCCAAACATTAAACATGCCAAGGGCATTGGAATTATCTGTCTTCCTTGTTCTTAAAGGTGCAGAGAAGTCATGGGAGTAAAACAGTTTCATGATAAATATAGGAAAATATTTCTAAATGATTCTATGAAAAAGCTGACCGGGAAAGGTGAATAATCCTCACTGCTGAAGGCCATGAACAGAAGGATAGAAAAAATATCCTCTGTCACAAACTGCATATCTCAGATCTCAGGTGATTTCTCTGCACCAAATTTGACAGCTCTCCAAACCATAACTGATCCCACTGACCTCACTGCAAGCCTACCAAACATGGAAACTTCTCTAATAGCATGGGAAGGTACAACAGCAGTTCCAATAATATTCACAGGGCTGTAGATGTGTAAAGAAGAGAATCTTTATCACAAGTACGTGCAAGAGAGTGAATTCCTATGCGAAAGCAAATTATACAGGACCAGTTTATACAACTTTATTCCAAGGGACATTTTGTTTCGTTTTGTTTTAGAATGAAGTACAGCATCACAGGAATCAAAACTGAACATTATTTAGAAGACAAGATATAATCTTGCAAAGATGATCACAAATCCAAAGGCTGCATTGACACAGAAATAATACAGTAATAATAAATTTGATTGAGAGCAGATTACAGGATATTTCAATGACATATCTTTGAAATACATCAGAGTTGTATGGCCAAGGCAGATATTTGAACAAAATGCCCAGAAAACTACCAGTTTCTCTCCTTTGACTTGAGAAGTTCCTTACCATTGAGTAAGAAAGCTTATAAGGAAAACAAGCATGATTTCACCATGAGAAAAAAAAGAAAAGAAATTTTTTTCCAGTTACAACCTTTCCTAGGAATTAATGTGGAGGCTGAAGCTTTCGCATCTACTCTCCACCTAAAAGTAATTTTTCCTCTTTTTTTGACTGGAAGGAAATCCGCTCAATTTTTAGCAAGATACTAATGAGAAAGAACTGGCTCCCTGCACTAGGATTATTTTTGATTTTGAACTCTGATTAAGGAAAAAAACCAACAAGCAATCAACCAATAAACAACCACAACCACACTTGTCCTGCTCAGGTTGTTTCATCAACTGAGAAACTTTAACCCCTGAGAAAAAAGTACTTTCACTCAGTAGATGGAAAGCAAAATCTTATTTTATTATACATAGAACTCAGTTTGAATTAACAAACTTACAGGTCAAATTGGTAAAGTCAAATACACACGGAGCACAGTACACGATTCCTCCTGTACCATAAAGCAAAGCCCTTCCTTCCTCTCATTTTGGTACTTATTCACCAGCTCCTCCCGATGCTCATGCTATGGGAAACAGTCCACACAAAAGAAGTTTAGGTCTTAATCTCTGAAACAGCAGCAATTTAAGGTAATTCAATGTGCCATTAACATTGATTAAATAATTGGCAGTGTGAAAAACCATCAGCTCCAGTGTGAAGTAGTTGCTCCATATTGGCAAACACAGCATAAGCAAGTCACTTCAGCAGTGCTGACAGTGTCTCTGCGAAATACAAACCTCAGTGCGCTGCAGGTCCTTACCCTCATAACAGAGATCTAGCCTAGTGGAAGTGAAAGCATACATAGAAGAAAACAAAACAAGCAAAGTGAGCAAGTATGTCTCTAACATGGTCATACTAATAGAGAGACAAATGCTGATAAAGATTATACCTTGTGGCTCAAGAGAAAACGTAGTCTCTGGATTATATTGTGGTGATTTATTATAGATGGGCTACAGTGATTCATTTCACTGAAGTAATTAAGTTTCTGTTGACACAAAAATCTCATAACTCAAGAGTTTCAGCAATCCCTTGAGTTACTTTCAAGAGAAAATGAAATTAAGGTATGTTGGATATAGACAGAATGAACAGACCAGGCTCATAAAATTAAGCTAATCGAAAAATTCTGTGTCATAGACACTCATACACTCAACTAGCTCTGTAGCTACTTGATTATTCTAATGTCCTTCCTTTTATAGCCCATACCTGCATTAATTTATGGCCTATTGCACCAAAATGTCAACTGTAGCCAATGTAAAATTTTATAGTGGAATAAGAAAGCATGATTGCACTTCACAGCTTCAGGCTAAAACAAAGGTGTTACATCACTGCTCTCCAAGGTAAAGATCACAAACTGAGAATAAACAAGCACTGGAATTTTAAAACTATTTTTACTTTTTCAGTACTGTTTTATCTATCATATGTATTACAACATATTCCTTCACAAAACCCAGCCTGCTGAAGGGCAGTTGAGATTGTGGTTGTCTACTGGACCATGTATGTATTACCATTCAGGAAATCAAGGTACATCATGAGGGTTAGTGTCCGAGAGCTACCCTGTTGTGCCCTCACTCATAGGAAGAATGACCTTACTCAGGAGTTGCTCAGCTTCCAATAATAAAATTGTGCTGTGCAAAAAGGTAGGGGCTGGTCCCAAAGGGAAAGCAGAGCAACAGCTCCACAACTCTTATAAGAACTTCCTAATTAAACAGACAACTCCTCATAACTAACAAACCTGCCACCCTCAGCTGCCCCTCTTGCCAATCAACTCCACAAAGAATAATTTTTCTTTTCCAGCAAGCTTTCTCTATCGTCCATGTTTCTTTCTGATGTTTCTCTTTGAAATGACACAACACAAGGTGCTAACTTAGAATTCACAAAACTGCAGATACAACCTAGGAAACTGTGTGCAACCCACTAACTTAACTGTGAATAGAGTTAACATGGAGATCGATGTGTCTGACATGCCCCCTTTTCAGTTACTGATCAAAGCCCACTAAACAACAGAACCTTTACTTTTAACTTCAGCTCTGTAACCACACTCAATTATGTTAGCTTAGCACATCAAACTAAAGCTTCCTAGCTGGCTGGCTGCAGACGCATTTCTAGTTTAAACACTAAAATTTAATGCAACTTTGCTGTAAGATGACACCTTCTGTTTTCCTTTGGTTCATATATGCACTCATTTTCCTCTTGCATTAATAATTAAAAAAAAAAAAAAAAAGAGAGAGAGAGAGAGAGAGAAACAAAGCCAGAATTCTATGAATACGCTAACAAGTAGCTTATGGAAAATAATTAAGAAATCACGTCCAAATATTTTGAATTCTGGTCATCGCTTCACTTCATGAGCTGATTTCTATCTGCTATAAACTGGGATTAAAGTCGGGTCAGGTCTACTAATTTACACATATTGAAAATGTTTCCAACTGAGCTCTAAGCTTACCTGATACTACCAAAAAATAAAAAATCCTGAATATTATAAATATCAAAGACTAACTGCTAAAAATCACTCCACCTTAAACTCAAGAGTATGTTTAAGGTATTCCTACCATTCCAGCCTTAGAATATAAATTCAAAACCCACAAAAATTCTCTTCCAAGCCATCTCATGTCCTTTCACTTCAATGGCAATGCTGTAAGTTTGACTTCCCTAAAATACACAAAATTTGAAAAAATCTCAAGGTAAGGGAAGGTTTTGAGTCATGCTATGCAAAAGCCAGAATAAGTAAATCCACAGCTAATATAAATCCATAGTAACAGGAACAAATCTGATTTATCCTAGCTGACTAATAGTTTCATGGGTTTACTTTCCTTAAGAAAAAAAAATTACATAGCAGTACTGCATAACTAATATGATCTTCTAGCTTGATTTGTTCCCTAATTAGTTTTCAAACTTGCATAGTTGCCAGTCCTGAATGTTTTTATACCTTCACTCTGCATTCTTAAATTATATTTAAGCTGAATATGAGCTTTAATCCAAATCCTTCAAGTTGAACACCCCACTTAAGGAAAAAAAAGAAATTTGATTCAGCTTTGACTTTTTCAAAAAGCTCCCCCTCAAAATTCAAAAGCCACAATCCTCAAAACATTTTTAAAAAACAAGCTCCTTTATGAGTTTCAGTTCAGAGCACTTTGAATGTTTACAGACTCTTCCTCATAAAAGAGCTCCAAAGACCACTAGGAAATTAAAAAATGGTCTAAAATCTATAGTTTAAAGTTTCTGCCTAAAATTATATGGGCTTTTGAGAAACACTGGTCCCTAACAATGAGAAGCCTAAGTATGATACCAATCTGGGCAATTAAAGCTAACTTTGACCCCTATGCAGCATGCAGTGCTTTCTCAGTCCTGATCTCATGTCTTGGCACAGGCTGTCCCCCTCAAATTAAGATATTACTATAGGTAACTAAACAGCAGGAAGTATTTTCCTGGTTATTCTCACAAAAAAGGACAAAGCCATCAGATCCTCAAAGTGTGAGAGAATGTGTCCATGTCCATGGCCTCTGTCAGGCTTCTGAGACACAAACAACTCACTATGAGAGATGTTCAAGATGCACCTGTTGGTACTTGGACCTTTCCTATCGTGCCCTGACAGTGTCAGGAATCCCACAGACTCAAGAAGGAAGAGACAGGCATGTGGAAAAAGAAAATTCATCCTACTCACAAGGGGAAGAGAACAAGGAATAAAGACTGCATGCAAGACTGTTCAAACATCATCAGCATTCACGTGCAATACAAAACTAAAGCAAATAAGCTTTATCACATGGGGAATGCATTTTGCCTGTGAGGCTATGGATCCATTAATTCCCTTGGTGCACTGAAGGGCTTGGGGAGGAACTCAAAATAAATATTACCCTTAATTAGGCAAATTCGATTCTTGATATAGAACAATTTAAAGAAGGAAACAAGACCAACCACAAATCCAGCAGAACAAACAGCTTCAAACAAAGGACTGATGCACATGAATGGACGCTTTCTCTTGCTTATGCAAAATATTCCCGAAATCCAAATGAAATTTAAAGAAAAACTAAACAGTAATGCTTCTCTAAGCCTTCAAAAAAGACAATTACATTAAAAAAAACCCAACCTGCACAAAAGATTGATCACAGTCTTTCCTAGTATCTGACATAGTCTCAAAAAAATTCTTTTTACCAAAGCAGCCAGAGGCTACAACTTTTCTCATGCTTGAACATCCCTTTGCTGGTGGGAACCCAAATGCACCACTTACTGACACCTCGGGCAGAAGACTGTTCCAAGTGTTTTTCTGAATCATCTATTTTCAGAAGAGTTCAAGTCCCTTTAAAATCCTTTTGCTGAAGTCTTCAAGGGACGCTTGAGTCTCAGATGTACCTCTGTTCAGGGAGGAGTGCCAAGAGCTGTCTCAGGTGATGCATTACCCATACTATGTTGCTCCTACTAAGTGGAGAGCTGATTTCTCTCCCTGTGGCATTCCGCACATCTACCCCATATCTATTTAACATATAAATTCACCCCACTGGAAGTCCCAGTCCTGTTGTCTGCATCAAATTTAGGAATTTAGAAGTCCCCAAGCAGTAGATTTGGGCCCTTTTGTTCACCCAACTCTGAGTTCCTTGGCAAATGAAAGGATTGTATGCAAAGCGTGCTGAATCAAACATCCAGCAATCCATATCATTCAATTTGCCACAGTGGGTGAAAAAAAAAAAAACAAAAACCCAAAAAAAACCCTGAAAAACTTATTCTTGCAAGAAACAGAAATCAAAGAGAGAGAAACAAAGCTCAGCTCAGTCTCAAAAGACACTCAATCCCAAGAAAAGGAAAAAAAAATCACTGTTCAATGTAAGAAAGTTTCCCTAAACATGCAGCTTGCTTCTTACGGCTTTCTGAGTGAGGTGTACACAAATTTCTTCTCTACAGTGCCAGTATCGTTGCATGGAATCCATGGCGGAAACACGTGAGTGCTGTTTTCAGAAAGTTATTGCACATTACCACAGCTGACTTCAACAGTAACTTCTAAATGAAATGTAGATAAGCCCTCTTAATTCCAATTACCCTTTATTTTAAAGCTTAATTACAGTAGCACAAGACTGTCATGGAATGATAATTACAATTTATTTGAACATCGATAAGTAAACATTAGGTTTTATTTTCCTACTGTGAAATGTATCTAACCTAATGGGCTGATAATTCCATTTAATTGTGTGCAAAGAAACTGGGAAATTTCTGTCAGGTATCATAAAATGACAATGACTACTTTATCACAAGATATTAACATTTTCCAAAATCAACTGTTCTTTTTATGAATCAGCAGTACTGCTCAGCTTTATTTAGTTCTCAATAAAAGGACAAAGGAAAAAGTTGGAGACTTCTGCAGTCAGAGAAGAAGGTCCATTTTGGGTCTTATCAGTAAAATCTAAATTAAACTGTGGCAGAACTGTTCTTGCATCGTTCAGGCTTCAGGAGACATGTAGCAACTGTCACAAGGCTGTGAAAGCCATACCTTGAGACCTGAGGTACCTACGTGGCATTAATCAGCCAAGTCCCCCAAACTATGTCCATTTACTTTAGCTAAAATCTGATCTGCATATAGTTATGGCCTCAGTCCTGAATCAGGCAGATACTGGTCTCGGACACACTGCTGGAAATCAGGAGCTGGGTTTTAAAAATATTGCCAAGATGAGAATTGTCCTAAATGGATCTTGTTTTCTAAACATCCCAATTGTATTCCAGCAATCCTTTACTGATTACTGAAATGAAACAAAATAAAAGAATCAGTGGCAGATTTGACTGTTTAATACTTATAACCAGGTGCTGCAGACACGATGAAGGGTTCAGTTTAAGACTTCAGGGCATCATCAAAAGGTAACAGAACAGTTGGATCAAGCCCTTGGGCACTTTTATTTCCACTCCAGAAAAATTAATAAGAGAGACTTTCTCTGAATCCCACCTACCAGATGGTGTTTCTCCTTTTGTAAACACTCTTGGGTCTATTTCAGAATACGAAATAAAGACTTTTTAATAGGGAAGAGGTGGAAGGGTAGAAGACATGATAACATGGGTACTGCAACTAAGGATTCAAACAAAGGATATGAAACTTTGTTCTTCATTCAAAAGTTTCCCCGTAAATCTCAGAAGAATTTTAATAGCTGCAAGTCCACACATCCAGATAGACTCTCTACATTCAAGGCAGCTGCATGTGGTATCCCATACCACATTAAATCATCTTTCCAATTTTCCTAGAGCTGCACAGTGTAAACCCTGACTGCCAGGAAGAGTTTTTCTAATACCAAAGAAACCAGTGTCTACTTGGACAAACAATTCCAGTATAACACACACGCTGCTTTTCACCACTCAGTTCAAATGGAAATCAGTTCAATTTCTTCCTCTCATGTCAGAAGGGAAAAAAGCAAACTAATAGCTGGGGAAATAAAGTTTCCCTCTTGAAAGGAGGGGCTTTCCCCTTTGCCCTCTTAGCCTCAAACTTCCTCACCCACCTTTCAAAATGCAACATCAGCAGAACTCAATTCCATTCCTCAGGTCTTCCCAGAAGGAATGTGGTTTTTTATAGGGATACAGTATCTGTGACACTTCCCTCTGTAGTGGTGACTTGGCCACACTGATTTACAAAGAGTAGCATTGGTCTGTAGCCACTCAGATACCATTACCACACTTTTTGCTTTCCCACAGGACCTTTCCATGCTGGGATTATGTCGAGAATCCCTCCATCAGTCACCTGGGCTACACAACATTGCATCCATCAGCCACTTGCTGCTGTTCAGCCCAGAGCATGAAGCTGATGAGAACCCTTTCTAAGCACTCTGCTCATATAAACACAAGCAACTCCTGGAGATACGTGCAAGCAGCTCAGAGCAGCATTTGCATGCTAACTAACATCAGTTCCACTTCACAAGCTTCTGTCTTTATGAGAAAGTTGAAGCATCTGAACATTTTACAGAAAGAAAAAACTATTTGTAATGCTCCCATCACAAGAACCTTCATTTTTCTGAAACAGAATTTTCCGTGTCTCTGCACTAAATGCTTGTCAACGATTCAAAAAGGAACTGTGAATATTGTTTGACCTAGGATATAAATAACAAAAGAAGGGAAAAGCTATGGATGAGAGACTTCTCCCCTCAAAATGTGGTGTCATTTTTATTAATAAAAACAAATCTATGCAGTTTTTACATGTGGATTAAGCTGGCAACGGTCTAGCAATGTAATTGTCACAGAGTTGTGCTGGTAATTTTCAGATTTGTTCTGCATCAGTAATACTTGTATTTCTGAAGAGGAGAAAACATGAGAAGGCGGAAGATATCAAACAGAAAGAACTACAATTTTATTATTGCTATATCTAAAATCATTCAGTTTATGACACGACTGGGTGCTGAGGCCTCTGCATGCAAATTATCCTGATATCTAGGTCACAAGATGCTTCAATGTGATTTCTAATTAACAAGCACAAATTACCATTCCAATCAAATATTTAATAAAATTGTTGATAGTGAACTTAACTAACCTTTATCAATATGGTAAGAAATTCCAAAGACAAAATCTAGATATTTATGCTGTTCACAAGCTGTGTTAGCAAGAGACGTCATTCCTCACACCTACCATGCTCACAACCTCTTTCAGTTGCAGCTCTCTGGCTCGATGAGGCTTTTAATTGTTGTGCAGGTGGAGATCAGGTTAAGAGGAGCAGACTATTTTGATTAAATACATTTCCATAACAGTGCAGTAACTGCATGGAAACAAATAGATTCTCACCAAGCAAGAGCAGACTTACATTCTAAAATATTGATAAAATACAAGAATTGCAAACAAAAGTATTTTGTTTTATTGATGCAGTAGGACAGATCTTTGTGTGGTCTTAACTAGGGCCAACAATGTCAATTTCTTTTTTAAATTGATTTTTCCCTATAAAATCAGATGGTTTATTTTATCCTGATCTCTTCCAAGTGAGCTGGTTATAGTTGTTTGTCTGACTCAAATAGATTTTTTACTATGCCATGAGTGTACCCTCTCTCCTTTTCCCCCCTCTCTTTCGTTTCTAAAGACAGTCTCACTATGAGGCAGATTCCTTTCACTTTGAGAGCCATGGAGTTTCCACCAATTACCGGAGTCACAATATTGCTGATTTTACATTATAACCTCCATAACTTAGAGATATTACAATCGAGTACAAAAGTGGCATGCATTATTTGGCGGGCACGTGAAATCAGCATAAATGAATAATTTAATTTACTTAGCCTCACCATATCTCTTCAAATTAAAAAATGGCATCAACTAGCCTTCTCATTCGTATCTTGTTTATGAGCCCATCTCTGTGGCTTAAAGTCACTCATAGCCAATGGAATTATGTACTATGAACAGTGCCAGTCAAGCAAAGTGTATCTCCGTCATTAGGAAAAGTAAGTAATATTACCCAAGTCAGGAAAAACCTCTCAGCATAGTCTAACCTGAGCCAGGTGTAAATACTGCCAAACAAAGCTATGGGCATCAAAATAATATTCTACAATGCTAGAGTCAACAGATTTCTGCCTTGATAGGAAATTAGGGTAGAAATTCTTTCCCTGTTAAAGACCATAAAAAATAGATAGAGACATTACTCATAATGCGTACTCAATATTGCTAAGCACAAGGTAAAGGAATGTACCAGTAAGGGGACAGAAGTATTCAGAGAATAGCAGGATGAAGGAAGACACTGAATAACTGCATTTTGGCACACTTTCCCCTCACTTAGGGAAGCAGCTTTTCCCAGTACTCACCTCTCTTTTTGCACACATGCATGATAGGATCTCATTTTATGCAAGGAGGTGAAGTGGGTTCCCTATTGCCCCTGAAATCATACTAAAATAAACTGCACACAAAACTTAGGCTCCTGGTTCTTCAAATGTAGATTCTGCACAGTTATCAGTAGGTCCATAGGAAAAAAAAAAAGATGGTGAATCCAACCTTTTCTTCATTTTCTTCCCATACTTTAAACACACTTGGTCTCAGATCAGTCCTGAACCAATTAATTGGCATACCACAGTGAGAAACCTTCCTTCATCCCCAACACTTTGACATTTTCGTCCCTGCCAGAAAGGAATAACTAAGCTGTGAAACTGGTACAAAAAGAAATCACCCCAGCAACTTGAGAATTTACCCTGTGTTTCATGATACATCTAAGAAGACAGTGAAGCCTGAAAACTTAAACCAACACCCCATTCTGGTGACTGGACTGGAAGGTGGCACCAAGTGATAGCCCTTCAGGATACTTAATGATGCTCTTGTGCCGAGACTGATGCAGAGGCATGTGCTCCAAACAAGTGCATTTTAAGCACAGTTTTGTATCCTCAGAGATCAAATAGTTTGCAATGCTAAATAACATTCAGAAGAGCTCAAAGAGCACAGGATAGTGTGGCCTACTCAACATTTTGCCTCCACTGACGACTTCCAACTGCAAGTCCCCAAATATCCCTAATTCACTTTATTGCACATGGGGTTAAGAAGCTCAACAAGCATTTGGGACAATTTCATGGGACAAGGAAATGCTATATTTATAACAAAAATATTAGAATTGTGATGGACTTAAATAAACCATTCCTCCTTGGAAATGGATGGTGCACCTCATTCTGGAGGCCATCTCTATCTATATGGATGACACAAAGGTGATCAGGAGTAGTCAGCATAAATTCACCAAACGTAAATCATCCTTGACCAACGTGACTGCCTTCTGTACTGAAACAACTACACGGACGGATGAGGGGAGAACAGTGGATATTGTCTACCTCCAACTCAGAAAGGTTTTTGACAGTGTCTCTCTCACATCGTCATAGGCAAACTCAGGAAGTCTGGACTGGCTGAGTGGACAGTGAGGTGGATTGAGAACTGGCTGACTGGCACATCCCAGAGCGTTGTAATCAGCAGCACAAAGTCCAGTTGGAGGCCTGTCACTAGTGGTGTCCCCCAAGGGTCAATACTGAGCCCGGTATTGTTTGACCTATTCATCAATTACTTGGATGAAGAGACAGATGTTTCCTCAGTGTGTTCACTGACAACACAAAGCTGGAATGGCCGGTAACCCAGAGGGCTGAGCAGCCCTTCAGAAGAACCTTGGCAGGTTGGAGAGATGGGCAGAGAAGAACAAAAGGCAAATGCAGGGTCCTGCACCTGGAAAAGAATAACCCCAGGCACCAGGACAGGCTGGGGACTGACCTGCTGGAAAGCAGCTCCGCAGCGAAGGACCTGGGGATCTGGGTGGACAACAAGCTGTCCATGAGCCAGCTGTGCCCTGGTGGCCAAGAAGGCCAATGGTATCCTGGGATACCATTAGCATTAGGAAGAGCATTGCCAGCAGGTTGAGAGAGATGATCCTGCCCCTCTACACAGCTCTTGTGCGGCAAATAGGGAGTGCTGTGACCAGTTCTGGGCTCTTCAGTGCAAGAGAGACATGGAGCTCCTGGAGCAGGTACAGCAAAGGGCAACATGAGGAGGGGGCTGGAGGATCTCACTTATGAGGACAGGCTGAGGGAGGTGGGCCTGTCCAGACTCAAGAATACATGACTGAAAGGGTAACTCATCAGTGTTTGTAAGTATTTGAAGGGAGAGAGCCAAAAGGATGGAGTCAGGCTCTTGGTGGTGCCAACCAATAGGACAAAAGGCAACGGCAGAAACTGATGCACAGGAAATTCCACCTGAATACGAGGAAGAACTTTATTGTGCAAGTGACCCCACCCTGGAACAGATTGCCTGAAGAGGTTGTGAAGAATCCCTAACTGGAGATATTCAAGAACCATCTGGATGGTCTAGGATGATCCTGGTTGTGCAGGGAGGTTGGATCAGATGAGCCCATTGGTGTTCCCTTCCATCCTGACCTTGCCTGAGCAGCTCCAGAAAAAACAAAGATTGCAAACAACAAAAGCAAGAACCAGGAAGAATTTCAAGGATCTTTGTGGAGGCATCTACATATTTGAGATCCCTAGACAGTTCATGTTCTCCAGAGAGCAGTTCACAGAACTCAAGCAAATCACCAGTGTACTCCACATTCTCCTCCTGACGATATGAGGCAACCTCTGGCACAGAACTCAGGCCACTCTTCCTTCTGCCTCCCAAGTTTGATGGTGCAAACACAGTTCGCCCTTTGCAGCCTTTGCAGAGAATGTGCTATGCAATACTGAGCTGAGACAAACACTCCCTGTGGAGTTTCAAACTTAAGTGTTACTCCTTGAAACTTTCTCTGCAGATACTGCTCCTGGTATCACTCAGCAGCGCAGGCCAGATGCACTTTGAAGGGATCCATGATCCATCCCTTCTCTCCTTACATACCTATTGGATGCACAACAGATGATCCAGGGTTTATCTTGCTCAGCACATAGAGCATCTTGGATTAGCAGGAGTCATTGCCTTTGTTCCCACACTGCATACTATCTCCCATCAACCATCTAGTGCCATATTAAATTATTCATGAATGAAATAACAGTTTTCAGCATTAATAATTTACTGCTACACCAAGGGGATGTGTAAGGTAAAATGTAACTGATATGGGAGTCTGAGCTTTGGCAGCTTTTATAATACTCATTCATCTAGAATTTTCCATCATTAATCCTCGTGCTTTGCTGACTAGAACATTTGCTCAATGACAGGCATATTTCCCCACTGACATGGATCTGGTACACAGGTTCAGTGCCTGCAAACAGAAAGCATATTTTTGTTTGGGGGACTTAATTTATTAAAGTGCTGATATCAGATTTTGCAAAGTCTTACTCTCAGGAGAAGTCACATGGACCTAAGTAGGTCTGCTTGCTTAAAAAAGCTTGCTGATATCAGTACAAGGCAGTGAGGATGGGTCCCAGGTAAGCATGTAATAATAATGCAATTAATAATAATTAATAATTTATTATCCAGCTTCACAGACAGTCCCACTGTCTTTCTTGTTAGAAAAATGAGAACGCTTTTCACTTTGGGGAGACCTGAACTAATGATATTTACTGAGAACCTCATCAGAAAGCTCTAATTCACTGTGGCAACACATAGGCACTGAAGAGATGCAGATGTGAGGAATTCCTCCAGACAGGCATCAGACACAGGGATGTTTGCTACACTCCTCCATTAGGGTAATGGCACATTTGGCATTTCCTTGGACTGATCCCTCCAGCTATCCATGAGATGAAAGTAACAGAATCACGAGCAATGTACCTCCAAGTATATTCTATAAGATCAGGAAATTCAAGCACTCATTTCAAAATTAAGCCAAAAATCTAAAGAAAAAGGTTCTCCTCCTTGCTATTTCTTCCTCGCAACAAGAAAAACTGGAAAAATTACTCTGATAAACTTCAGCTCCTGCTTTGCCTAAGCATCAGTGCGAGGCTTGATTTGCAGATCAACAGACACACGAGAGTTCATCTAACTCCAAGCAAATATCAGAGTTGAACTGAGTGGGATGGCATGTCATCCCACATCTTATCACTGTTAAACCTGATGATATCCCCATCCCCTGTTGTACCTAGCTTAAAGCCCTATCAATAAGCACTGTCAGCCCTTGATTAAAGACCCTCTTCCTCCTTTGATAGAGCCAAATGCTATCCAAATTCAACAAGTATGGTGCCATGTAGACCATCCTATTATCAAAGAAAGCAAAAATTTTGGTGGTGACACTGAATATAGAGCCATGTTTCAATACATTGAGTCTGTCTGCTTCTTTCAATGTCACTACCCACATCAGGAAGAATAGAGGAAAAAATAACCTGTGGCCCTGATTCTCTCGCCAACCATCCCAAGTCCTTGAACTCTTTTGATGGTCTTTGGGCTACGCTTTGCAACTTCATCACCACCCTCATGGAGCACCAGCCCACACGTTGTAGTCCAAAGGTCGAACGAGGTTAGGAGGTTTCCTGGCAACATCCCTAACCCAGGCACCAGGGAGGCAGAAGACTTCCCTGATGGGAGGGTCCTTTCTGCATAGTGGACCCTCTGTTCCCCTTAGAAGGGAATTGCCTAACACTACAATCCTTCTTTACTTCCTTGTGGAACTGGTCTTGATACGAGGTGTAGGCCTTTCTGGCCTTGACAATACCTCTGGTGGAGAGAGACCTTCATGCTCATCATCCATTGGTTGTGCTGCCACATCCAGAGCCTCATACCTATTGTACAGAGGCACCTGGGAGGGTGAGGTGGGCAAAGACTGCCTGTAGCCTACTGCCCTGAGCAATGACTTGCCTCCATTTACCCTTTCCTCCTGACCTACTGCAGGGCCTGGCAGGGCAAGATACAGAACCCTCATGGTCCGTGTTTCTTTCTGGTCTCTGCTCCTGTCTCAAGGAGGCTAGAGCACGGTTCCACTGGTCTATCTCCTCTTCAGAGTCCCTGATACTTCACAACCTTTCTACCTCATCTTTTAGATCTGTGACTAGGCTGAGTAGATTATTCAGCTTTCATTTCTAGTGCTGTCCAATACCAGTGCCAGGCTCTGATGCTCCTCACAGCTGGAGACCTGGATGGCTGCATATTTTCATGCGGGCACCCAGAACTTGCCAAAGCCAGCCCTGCTGCTATCACTGTCACTGCTTGTCTTGATGGCTGACATAAATAAATTAGAAAAAATTGTTTCAGCGTGAACTTCCACACAGATGATATTTAAACATCTTGTTGAAAAAAATATCAATGGACAGGAAATAGAGGAAAAACAGTATTTCTACCCAAATTCAATGACATGGTGATTTATTATTTATTTTACCAAGTGAAGACCTGAATATCAGAATACATTTAAAGACCTGGTTCATAGTTTTTAGATCTCTACTTTCTGGTAGCAGCCATATTATTTGAAAAATATTGAGTAACAAATTGAACACATGATTTTTTTATTGAGAGCTGGGCAAAGTCCTAACAAGTCTTATTAACTAGGCATATTGAGCACTCTCACAGACTTACAACATGCCAGAAAATATGTCATGATTTTCACTCATTTTCTTGCATTTGCAATGATTTGGCTGAGTTTTCCTGAAGAAACAGTTTTCAACCTCCAGCTTGCTCCAGACTCATTCCTGGATGAAAACTCACAAGTTTGCTCATTTCTCTACCCTTGCCTGTTCATTTTACTGGGTCATCTGCAACAGCGCACATTCTTCAAAAGTAGAAGACAGAATGAGAAGCCAGAAGCTATTTGCTTTCCAAGACACCTGTACACTAGCTCTGGGTTTGCCAGTTTGCCTGTTGCATCGTGTTGGTCCAGTCACTGCTCCAGTTCTGCCATTCTGTGAGCTCCCTGGCTGAGGACCGGTCCCTTACAGTGCACTTACACAATCAATAGCATAATAGGGCCTTGATATTGATTGGAGCTGCCAGCTGCCATGCTTAACAGCAATAATCAGAACAAATAAGAAGTGCTACATGGGGTTTACAGTGCAGGGAAGGCTTTTTTTCTGTACTGCACAGTGTGTCAGCATCAGTGCAGTAACCACCAGTACTTAAAGGCACAGAATGAACACATTCATTAACCAGATCCCACTTGATGCTGTTGCTCTTTTTACTGTAATCACACTCGAATAATATTGAGTATTTTAGAGCATATTACTGGGAAGAACAAACAAAAAATAATGCAGCTATTCTGACTCTCAGTGGAAAATTGCTGCTGCTTCACAACAAAGCTGCAAATAGGTAACACTGTCGGTTCAATTGCACTTTCCTTGCTGCAATTGTACTGCAGAGCGCTCCTCCTCTGGGTGGTGACTCGGTAGTTTCTTGCTGAACCTTACTTACAACACTCTGCAGATTTCCCACTGCTACCGCCAGACACAGGCATTTTGCAAAAGGAAAGAAAAATATATGCTTTTGCTTAAAGACATGTTAAGGAAGCCAGACTTTGAGAGAGGCTGTGATGCTTACACCTTATCAGTAAATAATGCATTTTTCTCTGGGAGAGGAAGCTGATGTAACTATCGCTTAAGACACAAAAACATCAAACCAACAACCTACATAGAGGAACATGCACTTATCTGAGAACTAAGCAATGAAATAGACACCTGGACCCCAATTCATCATGCAGTAAAGCTTTATAGTATCAGCACTTATCTCCCACAATTCCCCCTTTGATTGTCATATTAAATGAAGTTGAAAATTGCTTCTTAAAACCAATAAATATTCAACACAATCTTAAAGTCAGGGACAGACTATTTCCTTTTGATTTTAGCTAAACAGTGCCCATTTTGCACAGTCAAGTTTTCTCAAGGCTTCTGATTCAACCTTTTGGGCAATTCATACAGAAGCATGACAGAGGAAGCATGTTAACCCATATTTGCACTAAGACCTTGATACAAAATTCTTAGCTGTGATAATGCTGCTCCTGGCATGCATAAGCCACACTGCAGACCCATGTGTCCTTAGGATGTGTATCTCCATCCTTAAATGGCTAGTACAAGCACTTGGGACTTCATATCCACACCAGAGCTCAGTACTGACTAGCTATCTGGGCACTAGAAATGAGTTTTCCAGGGCAGATTAAACCCTGTTTTGAACAGAGATGATCAGGGGAATCTGTGGAGCCAAACAAGCTGTTGTGCAGATGTAGGAATGTGCAAACCTCACCAACACAGTGTTAGAGCAGTTGCCAGAGACTCCATATGCACAGGGGTGATAAGGATGGTGTATCCACACAAGTGGCCAAGCAGAAACTTCCAAGGTGATATGCCATCTCTTCCCAAACAGTGAGTTTAAAACAAATTTGGATGTGCATATGTGAGCTCAGAGAACAAGTCAGAACTGGTATACTGAGATGTCAAGAAGCTTAGTGGGCCTATGGCAGGTGCTCTAGAAAAATACATCAGGTCCCTCAGAGGGAAACCACAAGTACTTATGGTGTTTCAGGGATTGTTTCCCAGCATCACTAGCACCTGTGTGATGGAGCAGACATACTTATGAGTACAAACAACAGAGCAGGCAAATGTGTTACAAAATGCTGCAAGCAGCTGATGAAGTAAGATTTTGTGAAGACTAATCACAGCATCACAGCCACACATCCTTTTCTGTGTTAATGTAGCTGTATTCTTAGGAAGTGCTTGTTTTATCCTGCTAAGTGCTCACTGCTTACAAACACCTTCCTGACAGCTACCAGAGACCAACCCTTACTCAAATTTGTCCTTTCAACACTTTTTTAAGAACAAATTCCTTCCTCAAGTTACTTGCTTGTGGACTTTCCATTATCTGAGCGGACCTTCTGAGGCTGTGCAAAACCTCTGCTTCAGAAAAGATCTGACTTGTCTCAAGGCATGGGCCAGAGCTTGATTTAATCACATTTATCCTTCCTACATTTTTGAATCCTCTACAACTTTAAGCCTTTCTTAACTTAATTCCTTTGGGAAATGTTAATTCATTCGCACTTTTGATCCCTTTCTCCTGCCTGCCTCCCCTCTCACCAGCTGTGGAAGATGTTTTACCTCCCAGCTGAGAGTCTGTAGAACAAAGGTGTATCCAGCCCTGTTGTCTGATCCAAGCATTTTCTGGTATCTTTAATAATGCAGAATAATATTCTCCTCACAGTGGAAAAAGGAACCACAAAAAACAAACAACCAACAATAACAACAACAACAAAGAAAAGCCAAGATAAACAGTTTAAAAGAAAATACTATGATTTAATTCTCTATGCTTAAAAGATAAATTTAAAAATGAGGTGATCTTCTAGAATTAACTCCCACATGATTCCAAAGCTATGGGATGCTGCAGAGTGCAATATACACCTAAAAGGGATATTTGAAAGGTAAGGAAATAAATTCTGCCGTCAGGCAACAGAGATAGACTCCAGGAACCATTAAAAGTTTTGTCAATCCATTCTGCAAATAGACACCCTATATTGGCAGTTCTCTTTATCAAGCACATTTCAGGAATAATAAACTGGTAAAATACCAGATAGTATGTAAAGTGAATTGATCATGATGTCTGAGTGCCAATATAAGAGGCAAATAACCTGAAGTAGAAGATTTTTTTAATCCCTCAGGAAAGTCATAACATCATGTGCAACTGGACCTGAAGTGAGAAGAACAGAAAGTAACATAAGGTCAATTTTAGTTCCATATATTTAGGAGATGGGACAATTAATCTTCAGATTCAGCATAGAGAAACAATTTGGGTGGGGTTAATGTTTTGCATGGTCCTAAATACTGTTGCTCTGTGAGACAGCAAATGGAAAAACTTCAGACAACTACAGTAGGACAGTGATGGATGCTCCACAATGGATACTTGTGTGGGAGACCAAGTACGTGGCTGCCCAGAACAGCCTCTGCATCTGCAAAACAATTTCACTTGCAGTTTGTGACAACCAGTTATGGTGAGATTAAGTGCCTCACTAAGCCCTGTATCCCCCAAAACTGTAAACTGACCTCACACACTATAGTTTATTTACCTTCTGCTCTTCCTAGTTATCCCTCCTTCAGCTTCATTCATGTCCCTGGAGAGACAATTCCCCACTTACAGAATTGACATGATCGTTCCCAACCTGAGAGACTGCTGACGACTGGATACCTGCAGTGTGTGACAGGGTGTGACGGAGCACTCTGAAAAAAACTCTTCCCAAAAGAGCTCTGCCTAACTAGATGTGAGAGGATTAGATGCTAGGGGGAAATTCCAGGCAGAGAGAGCTTAATTTAGCTTGCTCAGACTAAAGCAACAGAGCAAAATAGGGTAGGTTTTGCCCAGTTCACATTTAGCTTCACTTCTCATCCATCAGAGGAACATTTCTTGAACAAAAAAAGGTTCTTTCAAAATTATTTTAGTATAGGGACTAAACTAGGGACAAGTGAAACGCTGCAGTTCTGACAGCTTATCTCAGCTGACAATCTGACCTGTTCATCTCCTGTAGCATGGATAATCAATTTTCCCCACATCAAAATGTGTTGGCAGTTAATAGCAGCACTCTTTCTTTGTTAATTAAGAATGAAGTGTACCACAGATCTTAATTATTTTTGAAAAATGTCTATGATAATTTAGCATTTGAACAGACAGAATATTTTATCATTATTTTAAGAAAAATATAGAGCTTGTGTTCTTGGAAAAAACCTCTCTATCTTCTAAGATTTTAAAAGCAAAAGTAGAGAAGATCAGATTCAACAACAGTATGGATTTTAGGAGAGATGAGTAGAAGGACCTTTTTTTTTTAATTCATTAAAATCTGCCCTGTGACCTTATCTCAGTACACCAAGGCCTGGAATGCAGAAGTAGTGTAATAATTGGGTTTTGTGTGCAGCATACGCTTTTTAATGAATCCATGATGCACGTATTTCACTGCATCCAGAGCAGGAATGTATGACTTCAACACATTTTGGCATTTTTGTTTCTAACATCTTCTAGATATTTACGAAAGTACATAACAAGGTGCTACATTTGCCACAGGACAATATAGGTGCAACCTCTCCTATATTTCATGTTTTTTATTAAGAGTTTGTTCTTTGAGGAAAACAGACAGTTGCATGAAAATAGCCTCAACCCTCTCAACGTGCCTCAGCAGAGAGTCATCCTGCTTACTGCAGTGTTGAACTCCAGCTAGCTCTAACAAACACTTCGTTCATCTGCTTAATCGCCGGAGGGCAGCAGCCAGGTCAAGATTAACAGGCACTCCTGGCTCCCTACTACTACTGTTTTTCATATGACCCTTAAAAGCAAACCAATATGACACAGTGCACTCACAGAACAAACTCTGAAAACACACACCCAAACAGAGTCCATGCTCCCCAGTCCATGCCCCAACATACAATGACCAGATCTCCCTCTGGAGCTTTAAAGACCACTTGAGTACAGCAAGCCCCTCAGACTGCCAGGCATATGCTCTTATCTGATCTAACTCCCACAGGAAAGGAGAACCACTAAAGTAAGCACAAGTAAGCACCAGACTGCCAAAAAGCCAACCTGAAAAAAGGGAGGGAAAGGTCTTCTCTGGAAAGTGCTCACACATCTAACACTAGTTAGACCAAACTGTCTGGATTGCTCCATTTAGTCTACACTACTAATGACTCCAGCAATATATTTATAGCATTATAACTCAGTGAGCATGCTTCAGCTCTGTGCATGAATCTACAGTTTATTCATCTCTCGACATTTGTAATAGTAGATTACCTTTTTAATCCCCTAGGTCTAAATCTTGAGGTGAAAAGTTGTTACAAAAATCACTCGCAAACTAATACAGGTTCATCAGAAATTCACATTTGCTAATGATGTTTAACAGACCACAGTGATTGCTGTCCAGAATTCTTCTAAGAGGCAAAACAAACATCTAAATTATAACTTTATAACATCTGCTTCCTCTAGGGGAGGATTTGTATGAGGTTTGACAGATGCGAGAGCTCTGAAGAATGGCTGTTACAAATGAGCCAGCTCTCAGAGTCTTGGAAAACGTAGCCAATCTCAGCTTATTGAAATGAGCTCCAACCCGAGGCAGAAATAACACACAGCTGTTCCTTCTGACTGCTGTTCAGGAGAGAGATGGTATCTTGTGATGGTATTAACAGATCTCATTTTCCAGGTGGTATGCAGAGTGAAAGAGAGCCCACCATTTCATCATATTTGATGTTATTTACAGTGTATTAAACAAAACAAAAAAAAAAAACAAATAACCACACAAAACCCCCCCACCAAACCCAAAAAACCCCCTCCCCAAGGTAGCCAGTGTAGCAATGATAGTGCTGAACAAAACAGTCAAAAAGTAGCCAAATCCATACAGCTTTTTCCTCAAAACATGATTTTGAGCAGACCACAGAAGGAACTTTTAGGGTCATACTGTCTTCAGAGAAGTGAATAACAGTTCTGCTACTACAACTCTTCAATTCAACACAATTCTTAGTACAACTTGTGGTGAACTTTATTTGCTAAGCCTAACACACAGAAAATTGAGTGTAATGTATCAGCAATCACTTTTAACAATAATTTTAAATCTGTCTCTACACCCTATTCTCAAGACATTCCTCTGATTCAAGAAATAGTTCCCTTCTGGAGAGATTGAAGGGAAGAGAAAATTCTACACTTAGCGCAAGTCCTGAAAAAAAGGAGGAAAACCAGAAATTATCTACCTTTTTAAATTTGTTGAGGTGGTAATTTGTTGGTTTTTATTTTTCTTTGTTTTAACAGAATTATTAAGAAGATGTACCAGGGCTCCTATTTGTTAGTACATCCTATCAAATAATCACCACAATCAAAAGAACAGCGCCATAAAGCTTTACAACTGGGAAAGAAAACAGGAAAAGCAGATACTTTTTTATGGCCAAAGCAGCCCCACAAAGCCAGTGACCCGCAGCCTGCTGCCATGGACTGGCCACCTTAAATAATGCTGCACACATCTCCTCTCAAACCTTTGCGGTTTCATTACTGTTTTGGGCCATGGGAGGACAAGCAGTTTGGACTTGGGCTGATTTCTGCAGGACTACACCTCCAGGACCAGCTGTTGACTCCTTTCCTGGAAGAGATGGACAAGGTCTGGACAAATCTGTCCTACCAGTCTCCTGTGGAAAGGTGAGCAGAGTCAACTTCCTCAGGCAGCAGGAGTGAGGGAGTTTGCTGGCTGTGTGTTGAGCTGCATGTTTTAAAACTGCTGCTAGTTTGGGGAAGGAAGTTTGTCCACATAAGTGCTTTTCCCCTGTGTGGGAGAGCCTGCCCATACAATTGCTTCTATTCAGTTTTGGGTCAAGCTGTGCACAAATCACACGCAGGGTATAAAACCATAACCACATCTGTTTCTCATGCAGCAGTTCCACACAGCTCTGCATCCTTCTGGCCTCATAGTCCATAATCTCTAATAAATTCAGTCCGTATATGACAGGATAAATTCTAATTAACATCTTGTGCTTTCCCTTCTGAGATCCCATAGGGAATAACATACATTACATGCCAACCTTAATGGTACTTTTCCTTGTGCCCAGCCTCTGGCACACAGAGAAAAAAAGACCAACTATCCTGCAAAAGGGAGCATTGGCACAACTTGCAGAATTTGATGGCTGTAAGTGGTGAATAACTTTCATCAGCGCCCAAACTGACAGGATGCTTATCAGCTGCCAAACTGAACAAAAGTTTGATGGGCTCACAGCACCAGTGCAGCATGTACTTGTTCCAGTATGTGTTGGGAAAAACGTGGTGCCCACAGGAATGCATATGTATTGCCTACCACTTAGCCAGGAGAGAGAATATAATTCACAGCTATTTAGAATAGTATAATATCTGTTTTGAATTTCTTCATTTTGCTCAGTTTCCCTTAAGATACCTTCACTGAAGTGGCTCAAAATGAAGGATAAATATTTAACCCCCTTGTTTTCAGAGATGCACTATCATGGAGGAACAAACTTTCAATAGAGATAAACTGGCTATGTTGTAGAGGTCACACTGTTACACAAGAGACACTGAACATACAATTGGTGTGCCAAGGCTGGGGTATATTATCATATATCCACAGTAAAGTCTTCTGCACAGGTGATGCGCAGAATACATAAGACACACATTACACAGCTAATACAATACTTCAGGATATGGAGGCGAATTGCCTAAACACTTTATCATTAAGACTCTCTTTCCAATCACCTACCATTTACAACCTTGAGTTGTTGAAGCAGAAAAGAAACAGCTCACTGTGAAAACCGTGTGGAGCTCAAACTGCTTATCATTAGGATGAAGACTTCTGACTCCAAGGCTATATGCTACAAGCTGAACTAATCTTTATAACTACTGATCAGCCCTCCTCCAATATGGGCAGACTTGTCAAGTCAAGGTGCCATAGAGCCTTCCTAAATAAGCAGTCTTAAGAGTTACCCAAAAAAGTAAAAGTACTTTCCCGTACAGTATCTAATCCCTCACAAGTTATCAAGCATTCCCTGAGAAAATTAAGGGCAGAACATGTTATTGTCCAAGACGCTCAAAGACAGCAGACTGGAAGCAGGTGCAGACAGAACCTGAAGATGAAGGTTTATTTTTCCAAAGTACTCTGAGAACTTCTCTTTAACTATATACCATGGTAACCTTTCGTCAAAAGAAAGGCTTTATACACTTGTTACTGGAACTGAAATCACCCATGACCAAGACAGCAATTCAGAAGTGAAATCCTTGCTGCAAAAGTGCACCACTTGCAAGAGTCAGCTTGTTACAGCTACTTTAAGGGGTAATGGACTTCCTTAACCCAAAATTGAACTTCTAAATTAATTCTTGAGCAGCTAAGTTTTCTAGAGGAATGAGTGTCAGCACATCCTGGGGGAGTTCATCTCCAAGTAGCAAAGCACAGAAGTCCACAGATGGAGTAGAGGCTACCCCTTCATTATCTATATTCTAGTAGAAAGCTGTTGTCCCTTTATCAGACCACCCAGAGATAGACAGTCATGTGAAGCTGATTCTGAATTGGGAAGATATAAGTGAGAAGGTTGCAAGAATCATATGAGTCTTGGGGAAATGATGAATTACACACAGCACAGACTGGAATGACCGATGGTTTTCTTGCATTATGAACATTTCTGAACTACAAAGCCACTCTCTCTCCTCTTTCCTCTAATGCACCAAAAAGCAAAATTTTGATTTGAGGAGAAGAGCTTAATGTTTGAGCAAAAAATACCAGACCTTTCATTTAATTTTCGTTTCCCAGAATACTGCAAAAATTAAGGGTTTAATAAGAAGTTGAGGAATAGCAGCACCATAACATCTGGTTCCCTGTCCTACAGCTGGTTCTCAGATGCAGGAAGCAGAAGCCTCCTGCAGAGATACATAAGGAACTGTATGCTACTAGTGGTTTTTTATATTTCAATTATTCTATAAATGAGAGGAGAAAAAGAATTTAGCACTAGCCGAGAACGGATTTTTTTCTTGATCACAGCCATGTAATCTGTAGGATTGACAATTCTTGCTACCTGTATTTTGAGTGAATGTCATTTAATCAATAAGAATTTGATAAGAAAGCATTTCTGGATCATTTTCCCCCCCACTCAGTCTGATATAAACAGCAAGATCAAACTATGCACTGATGATGTTACCTAGAGACAATCCAGCACACTGAACATGGAACAACTTCTACTGCATGGTGAACTGAAAAAAGACAAACACTTCAAACCAGTAACACCAGGAGACAAATCACTTCTGAAACAGCTGTTATAGGTCAGAAAAAGGAAAAGCTGCTATGAGGGATTGATTAATACTAGCAACCTGAGTGACTGGGAAGACCTTGAAAACATTAAGTGAAGATGTTAAACTGTATCACTTCTCAGGTCATGTACAAAGCGAAATGAAACTAATAATTCAGAATATATTTGCAACAGGATGGTGATGGTTTCAGATCCATGGATACAAGTCTCAGGGGGATCTGAAAGTTTTGCTCTGTAGTTCAAATCAGTGGTTGGGAAACAGTGCTCAGATGTTCTCTGCTCAGCGATTAAAGGATTAACAGAGCAGGGCAGCAGCTTTCAACCCCTAAAAAGTTCTGAATTTGTGTTTGTACATGCTGAGCTTTTAGAGCTGCCCAAGCAGAAGATCATTTGAATAGGATTTTCAAAGGCATACGGAACAGACCTAGACCCTTTCCATATTATAAAGTAAATGAAAACCACATATTTCCTGAAATTAAATCTTGATCCTCCAGTAAGCTCAAGGAGGGAACAGACCTTTTCACCAATGTGTGGTTCACGGCGGAGAGAGGGCTCAGGGGGTAAAGGCTGAAAAACAGGGAGTTCTGAGAAAAATTTGTCATCATCTGTAGGGTCTAGAAATGAGAAACAAGAGTGTCAGAATTTCACCAGCAAGTGCTGTCACTAAGATTTCCTGAATGCTCAAACTTGAAAACAGTCTTAAATTAATGATTGACTGGATCAGATACTGGATTATCAAGTATTTGAAACCCAGTTTTGAAAGAAAAAATTATTCTGTGTTTGAAATGCATCTAGAGTAAGTCATCTCTGTTTTGCTGAAGAAATAATAATAATGTCCATAATTACTTGACATAGCTCAATTTTCTATATGGCTAGCATGCTTTTCAACACAGGAGCTGTCAGAATTCATTAAGCCTGTTCTACACTCATCAACTGTCCTGAACCTGGTCACAGCAGTGCAGGCTGCTTCATAGCTAAAGCACAAAAATGAAATGATTGACAGCATAGAATAATCCATTTATGAGGGATGCATCTCTGCAGCACTTTTAGGCTGCCTACCTCCCAAAGCTTCCCAGTTAAGAACAGACAGAGTTTCCTCAGCTTTATTGCCCATGGTGCCTAGTATGTTAGCAGTCCCCCTGCAAAGGCATGATCCCTGTTTCCATCATACCTGCCCAATTTCAAAGACCTCAATCTTCTGATCTGTTTTCTTTGTAGATCTGGTATTTTTGCCTGACAGGCAGGTAGAATTTTATTTTCTATTTTAAATATAAAGCCAATTAGGCAGGGGCAGATCAAACCAATCAACTGGCACTTCTTATGCTAAGCATGTTAACTATAAAGCTCTCCTCCTATTCTTAAGCTCTGTCAACACTTTATACCATCTTAAGAGCTTGATGCTACCTAAAAAATCCTTGTAAATGTACTTTCTCATACTAAATTAAGGTAGAAGGTTTCTATCCAGGCTCTCAAATAACTTTAATGCTTATTACTTTACATCAGCTCTTGTTTCTGTCACTGTTATTCAGCCATTCTCTGGAAAAGTTCACTGAACTTCCTTCAGTCACGTTTCTGCTGGAGACAAACACAGACAAATACCTGGAAGGAGTAAGCCTTCTTCAGTGCTGATGGTCTCCTTGCCAGTTTGGAGCAGGTAAGCAGGTAAAGCAGCTGAGATACAGGAGGAGAGGTCAGACAGCCCCATAGATGATGGGACCAGCAGGTAACTCAGGCAGTGCCACCGTCTCTCCTTGGCATATCAGGTCGGGTCTTGTGGCAAGAAGTTTGAGCATACAGGTTCAAAAGGTTGGCCCCAGATCACATCTGGTAGGTTCCTCTGCCTCCAGAGTAGACTGGGGGACATGACACCACTTCAGTGCACAGAGAAATGTGGTTTTTCAGCAGGAATAAAACCCTTTTACCCTATCGTATAACTCCATATGTGGCAGAGTAAAGACTGATAGTTGAAGTCTGACAGTTTAAACAAGGAATACAGTGCCAACCAATGATGTGAGGACACAACTATGAGGACAGTTTCCTTAGGTCTCTAGTAGGTTCTCTAGCACATTAACTCTACCCATAAAAACCCTGTCTGCAAGAAAAAAAAGAACTAACTTCTAATCAAATTAGAAACAATTATGAGCTTTTATGGTTATCATTATTACCGAATTTTACATAATGCTAGATTAACTGTTTCCTCAGGATATAGAAACACACACATCCATGAAACTGGAAGGCTAAAAACTAATGCAAAGCACCACCAAGATGCACATTACTCCAAACTGAGCCTTACTGGCCATAGTCACCTACTTGCAAGTCTGCAAGGCTTGCACCTCCATTCTGATTGCTTGCGCAAGGACTCTCTCGGATCCCAGGTGGCCACTCAGCCAGGTTCCCAGCTTGCCACAGTCCTGACTCCCTGCCTGGTCCCAGCAATGGACAATCTGCTCTTCCAGCCCTTCCAGGTCAAGAGTGTAACCAGATATACACACACTTTCCCCAGAAATGGGAAAAAGACAAGTTAAAAAAACATATTGAGCACATGCTTCTGAAGAGATGAAAGACACAACCAGATACTGCATGGATACTTGCAGCAAATTTATTTTAAATGTTCAGAGCTGTGGCTCCCAGTTCTGCATCATTCCCTCGTAATGAAACAAATGCATCACTGAGTTTGTATGCTATTTGGTTAACACTGGATCCACAGCACAGAAATTGAAATTAGACTCATAGTTTGAGCAGAGAAGAAAAATAGTAATTTTGTCAGCTGAAGTTATGCCAGCCATCCAAAGCTGTTAAGTCCTGTGGATCTCAAAAATGGTGGTTTTGGCACCAATGCAAATAAATGTAAACTGAGTAAAGACTATATGAAAACAGTATGATGAAATTTAAATACCAGTAAATAACGTTTTCGCTCAACAGGAATTTGATTTAGAAGATACTGTTTAAGTTATTAATGACTGTAACATTTGCAACTAGACAAAGATAATTCATGGGTTTTTTTCTGCATGGGCCAGGATATGTTTGTAAGTATAAATACTATTGACATTTTGCTGCTACAGAGAATCTGCTATCACCATGTAATCATCAAAATAATACACAAAGTAGCATATGTCAAATGCATGATTTTGTGGAATGTTATCTTTAGCAACATAAGTTGAGAATGAGCCACAAACCCCAGAAGTTATAGTCATAACTCCCATGACTATAATTGATCCTTCCTACTTTACTAGAAAGAATTGATGACGACTTTCTGACACAGGTAGCGGAGGATCCCACAAGGAATGGTGTGCTCCTTGGCCTCATTCTAACAAACAGGCAAGGCCTTGTTGGAGATGTAAAGGCTGGGAGCAGCCTTGGCTGCAGTGACCATGAGATTGTGGAGTTCAGTGTCCAGTGAGGAAGAAGCCCAGCAGTAAATGAGATTACAACCACGGATTAGAGGAGACCTAACTTTAGCCTCTTCTTGGAAGAATCTCCTTGGAATAGGTCCTGCAGGGAAGGGTCCAAGAGAGTTGGTTGACATTCAAGGATCACTTTCTCCAGGCTCAGAGTAGGATGCACCCAGAATGATGCATCTGGATAAGCAAGAAATCGGGCAAAGGGGGAAAGAGACCTGTGTGGATGAATAAAGATCTCCTGTCATTACTCAAGCGTAAGTAGAAAATATACAGAAGATGGAAGTAGGGTCAGGCTATTGGAATGAATAGAGAGAAGTCGAAGTAAGTGGAAATAAGACACGGAAGGCCAAGGCTCATCTACAATTAAATCTGCCAAGGATGTCAAAAACAAAAAGGGGTTCTTCAAATACATCAGTAACAAAAGGCAAAACAAAGGATAATGTGGACCTGTTTCTAAATGGAGGGGGGACTCTGGTAACAGAGGATGCAGAGAAGGCAGTTTCTGAAGCCTTCTTTGCATTGGTCTTTATTGACAAGACCAGTCCTCAGGAATCTCTGATGCAGATCAGGGTAAATGAATGTTGTAAGGAAGAGTTTTCCTTGATTGAGGAGGACTGGGTTAGAGAACACCCAGGAAAGCCTGTCGTCCCCAACTGCATGGCCCTGATGGGATGCATCCACAAGTGCTGAGAGAGCTGATGGACACCACAGCAAGGCAGGTCATGATCATCTTTGAAAGGTTGTGATGATCAGAAGAGGTGCCTGAGGACTGCAACAAAGCAAATGTCATTCTAGTCTTCAAACAGCGCAAGAAGGAGGACCCAGGGAACTACTGGCCAGTCAGCTCCATCACCTTTCCAGATAAGCCTCATTCTGGAGGCTTTCTCTACCTACACGGATGAAACGAAAGTGATCTGCCCCTCTATTCAGCATTAGTGAGGCCATATCTGCAGTGCTGTGCCCAGTTCTGGGCTTCTCAGGACAACAGAGACACGGAGCTCCTGGAGTGGGTCCAGCGGAGGTAACAAAGACGATTAAAGGATCAAAGCGTCTCTCTTATGATGGAAGGCTGAGAGAGCTGGGCCTTTTCAGCATCAAGATGAGACAACAGATGGAAGCTCATCAATGTCTATATGTATCTGAAGGAAGAGTGTCAAGAGGATAGACCCAGGCTCTTCTCGGTGGTGCCAAGCAATAGGGCAAGAGGCAATGGGTAGAAACTGATGCTCAGGAAGTTCTACCTGAATATGAGGAAAAAAAAAATCTACTGTGTGGGTGACTATGCACTAGAACAGGCTGCACAGAAGTAATCCCTTCCAACCTTCTGCACCCCATGACTCTTTGATTCTGTGAAATGTTGGGTCAACCCCCTCACAGTGCTTACTACCCTTCAACTCAACTTTCTTTGATTTCAAACCAGCCCTTCTGCTCTAGGGACTTTCACATTGCTAAAGCAAGTCAATTCTTTACATTTTTTCACCAGCAAAATCCTCAGGCCTTGTGTGGCTAGATTTTGTTATGTAACCTGCCCCGCACAATACCAGAACTAACGATGCTCTCTACAATGCAGCCAGGATCGGCTGCCTGGTTATAACCCTTTAGAGAGCATTGCAACCTTTTAGAGTCTTGTGTGTCACAGCTTTCATTTCTCCCATCACATTAATAATGCTCTCATTGACTCTTTTTTTGTATTTTATCTGCACATGATAACTTCTTCAAGCTGAAAGCTCCGCCTGTAATCACAATATTTCATCCACGCCTACCCAGTAAATGTCTCATTTGCACTAATGTAGAAATGTGGCAACACGTTGCCTAGTGACCAGGAGCATTCCCCTCCATCCTTTTCTCCCGCAAAGTGAGAGCTTTTGCCATGGCAAATAAGTGAGTATTTTAATGTCATGGAATTAAGTTTTATTAGATGTCAGCTTCCCAATAACATTGGAGAGATCTATAAAATAGAACTCCACACATCTGCTTGCCAAATGGCTTTCTAAGCCTCCTAATGTTTCCATTTACGCAATACAATCCTATTTTATATGTCATTTTACAGCTCTAGGAAAAACACTTTCCAGTCAAAACACATTCCAATGCATATATTTGGCTTACAGGAATATATGCAGGGGACAGTCCAGTGTATATCCAAAGGACTGGCTCTTTGGCTCTCTTTTCCTACTCCATTTCCAAACAGTCATGGTCTGTATTTCACCTGTATCTTAACAGCCCTGCCATTACACAGCTAATAGTAAGTGCAGGAATTACTGAGTAAAGTTCTTTCATTTGTGATCTGCAGGTGGTGATAATGGTCCCTTTGGCTTTAAAAATTTGTGTGTCAGATTAAAACAGAGAGAATGCAGGATGATGCACAGAGCAGAATGTCAGCTGCAGTGCTGCCAACACCCAGCTCACAAACCTTGGGCCTCGTTCCAAGAATACACATAACAGTCTTAAAACCCAAGGATTTTAAATACAAAAAAGTCATGTGATGCTTGTTTGTTTTAGTTGCCTCCTGTCCTTTTCATGCTTCACTCATCAGATGTTTCTTCTGTCAGTAGATAGAAAGAGAGCAACAGTTGAAAACATTCCATGACATATTTTCAAATAAAAACTGCCAGTCTCACATAAAATTCCAGTTTCTGAAGCCTTTGAGAAAAACAAAGTACTGCAAATTTCAGTCGATTCACCTGTACACAACATGGCAGTAAATTCCTCTGCCATCCAGATACAACTTTTCTGTGGCTCCACATGATACTGCACCATCTCAAAGCTTCTCAGAGGGAGATACCATCCTTCAGATGACTCTCCACTCTGTCTCCCTTGAAGCACTGCATTGACATCCCTGAAGCAGCCTACACCAGCATCCAGAAGTTTCATCTGTATCAGGGACCAAACGGAGACATCAAAACTTCCCTCCTCAGCAATGACAACCCAAGTTCACAAAATAAATTCTGGCATTTTCCTGTGCTTTCTGGAGCAGACTCAAATATTGACTTATACACGGCTGCATGAGATATTCTCAGCCAAAATGAACAGGAGATTAAATGCACAAACAATGAAGCAAAAATTCTGTAAGAGGACCCAAGAGAAATAACAGGTCCCTTCACATACCATGTTGTCTAATGTTAAGATCATTAAAATCCTTGAATGCTGCCATAGACAAACGCTCTCTCTTGTGGAAAAGAAATATTACCTCTCTTATAAGGAAGCAAGAGAACAGCCTTAAAAAAAAAAAAAAGGAAAAAAAAATCTACCTTTGGGATTTGGTTATGAAGTTATATTTACTCCATCCCTTTCTGAACAGGGATTTGGTCTAACATTTTAAAAGGCTCCAATTCCCAGTTTCATAAATGACTTTTTTAATATAACTGGCTTCTAATTCAGTTGAGCATATCCAAAAAGTACACAGTTAAATAGAAACCATACACATATTGTTCAGCTTCCAGCAAGCCCCACTGCATCTCACAAGGGTAACAATGACAGTTCAGCTTTGGACCAGCCGAGGCGAAGGACAGAAAAAGCAAGTGAATTAAGGGAGAAATTTCAAAGAGAGGGATGGAAGGTTTTGCTGGACATTATTAGAATATTGGCAAAAAGGAAGGACTTTCAGACAACCTGAAAGAGTATACATAGCCCAAGCATAGGAAAAGATACCAGTTAATGTGCCTTAGGCTGTGAAAAAGGACACTTTCCTGCTATTAGATTTCATTCATGCAAGGGAATTTATAATTTTTCCACCCATTTATAAATAAGCAAAATTCTTCCACCTAGAAAGAGCATCAGGGATAGAACTGTCGAGCTGCATTTCTACCTTCTGAGTTGTAGTTGCAACAGTGATAGCTGGAATAAAATTTTGCTATGGGCTGCACATTTATGGTCTCAGATTTTTATTAAAAAGTAGTGGGAAACATTCTTTATAAAACCTTGCTTGGGTGTTATTTATGAATACCAACAGGCCAGATTCATAAAGTAAATTAGGGATTATGGTTCTTTTTGTCTGTAAGGAGCTCCTTATGTCACTGAGTATAAGGGGAGGGAGGAGAAGACATGCTGAAGTAACGTATCAAATATGTATCATCAAGTTTTTACTTCTTGAAGCTTTCTCCCATCTTTCTCCCCATTTAGCCTTCTGCCTTGTCTAGGATTCTCAGATGGCTGCTTTGAGCAATTCAGTTGCTTTCTATGAAAAGAGACTGAAACAAGGTCCTTGTGCCCTTATACCGACCAAGAAGCATAATTTCATTTCCTACCTGCTCTATCGGGAGGAAAGGCTGGCACCTGAAATGCAGCCAGCTTAGTCAGAAAGTCAATGAATGCAGAGAACTTGGCAGACATTCTATGTATGGATATACAGCACAGTAGTTATCTACCCTATACCAGGGCTCCATGCATGCCAAGGGATCACACCTCTCTAGGTTCAGGGCCCGGAGACCACAGGCCTCGAGTCATTTGGTTGGGAAACGGAAGTAGGTTATTTTGCTCTTGACAAACATGAGCAAGTCCAATTCCATCTGTGCTGCTGCCCCTACGCCACATGCACTATCTCACTAGATATAGACTCCCACATCACCCAAGGCAAACCGGCATTAGCTGCCTCACATGAGTGCAGCTGAAACAGCATCTGCGAGGTGCTGTGTACAAATGCCCTGTGCCTGTAGGAAAGCAGAGAACAGACACTCTGAGGACCCCTCTGGGTCTACTGCATTGCTGATTGTGGGGACAGGAATCTTTCCAGCCATTTCCTCCTCCTGAAGCATTTATAACACGATGGGCTGCTTTGCCAGTGAAGAAACAGAAATAAAGCACTAAGTTTCTGGCTTTAGAGTGGTGAGTATCCCCAGCCCAAATTTCCCTTACATCCTTTCACTTATGTTCTGCACTGCACTGGCACAATCTCCACACCTCTCAACCCAGTATTGCCATCTTGCCTAAGTGCTGTATGTATTTTTAAAAACATCAACACATTCTGCTAGTTCAAAAGTCACTAAGTAAGTCAATCTCAAGAAGAGTGAAATAAAAGAATTATCTGAAATCAGCAATGAAATTAAATGTCTGTTTCTAGTTGTCATCCATAATTTTTTTTAAAGCATATAATTTGCATTACTGACAACAAAGCTCTTATGAAGTCCTTAAATAACAAGCATAAAACTCATGGGAAGGAGAAGGAAGCTGAAAGCTAAAGACCTACTGAGAAAAATAAAACAGGCTACTGAGAGAACAGAGCAGTGAAGACAGAAAAATTTGAGTAAAAATAAAAAGCTCCTGAGGAAGTGGTGTCTGTGTCTTACTCCCCAGATATGGGGAGAACTTGCAATGCTACTAGATAGGTTTTCTCTGTCTTCTTTTTAAAAACGGGCATGGTAGGTGTTGCAGGTATGGAATAGAAATACAGTATTGTTCTTGAAAGCCCAAGTGCCACCACAGCAAATCAAATCTTTTCAAGTCAGCAGAAAAATGTGTTTGATAAAATACTTTCAAGTCTGGGCAGCACAACCTGGACCACTATGATGGAAAAAAAATAGGTAAGGGCGTGCCATGGGAATTGAGCTGGGTTGGAAGGAAGGGAACTAAAGCTTGGACTGTTTCACAGCAAAGAAATTATTAAGAAGCTTCCCAAAGGCAGAACTATATACCCATGACATGCATTATTTAAATATGAAGGGAAAGAAAGCATTGGTTAGCTACAACATAAGGGATATTTATACACTTGCAAATGGGAAAGCTCTCTGATTTACAAGACAGAACAGCCAGAAGTCTTGCTTCATTACACCTGTGAGACCAAGGCTCTTATCTACTTTGTATTTTCAAAGCAGAAGGTATCTAAACACTGTATCTAAAAACTGATGTTTCTGTACTAGATAAGTATAGAAACATTTTTTTCAAATACTTATTTGATATTTTCAATTTCCCAAGATTTTATAGCAAAGCAATTAATACATCCACCTATTTTCATGAATTTTTACTAGGAGTTTCACAAAACAATTCTGAAACTTTTAATTTATTCTAACTTGGGGAAAATATTTTTTAAATGTTTACTCGATGTCAACGCTGTTACAGATTCTCTTTGCACTGCCCACATTTCTCATTTATGGTATTGATATGACTTTCATCTTCAATGTCTCCTCTCCTTCCCTCCCACTCCTGAATCTTCGTACAACAGTCTGGTTTGAAATGGTAGATGAACATGGTAACTTCCTTAAAGATAAAAGAATGTACCAAGTTCAAAGTTTTGTATGCTTGTTTAAGTGCATTCGAATGTGCTCTAACACATGTCACAACATGACTGTTCAGCTGTATGACAAGCACAGTCAGCATGCTTTCCAGACGTATTTCTTAACAGACAGGAAAAAAACTCCCTGAAGATCTTGATCATTAGATAACTATGCTAAAAGCCCCCTTATTTACACATACATGCAAAAATGCAAGTAGCAGCAAAACACACTTTCTTCTCTACCTTCTATTTATTCATTCCTTCCTTCTTTATTATATTTTCAGTGGTAGTCTTGAAAACTCAGACATCAAGATCATCCTATTACTCAAATATGATAAAAACCCCAAACACATTAAAAGATGAGCAAACAATTGATTTCTTGGAAAACGCCAAAAATAACCCTGAACACACCGCACACATACTTCAGGTAAATCATCAATCCTATTTTGTTTTTAAAGTCAATTGAAAAGAAATTAAGTTAATCAGTAGTTGTAGTTACAACCACTGTAGTTACAATGTCACTTTAAAATATTTTTTTACTGTTAAATACAAGCAAAATACAAGTTATTTCAGTATTAAAATAGAAATATTTAATAAATAAAAAAAATTACAATGTATGCTTTTCAGTTTTGCTTTTTTATTTCCTCCAACAGGCATTCAATCCAAAATGTATCTTTGACAAAGCAACTTTTCACCGGAAAGCTATACTTGGCTATAATAATCAGAGTGTATACACCAACTTATTCCAAAGCTAAAACAACCTGACTGATGAACTCCAATATTAATATCTCAAAAATAAGTATTATCTTAAAGCAACATGTCTTCACTACCCACATGTGCTCAGAGGACCAAAACTGCTGGGCATGCAGCCATTTCTAAAATTGTATTGAAAGAAATGCTTAAAAGAAAAAACGAAACACTACATGTCAGAGGAGTTATCCTGCCAAAAGGAAGCACGTCCACGAGCTCCACAAGCCAGCACCGTAACTATCCCACCACATTGCTTTCGTCAGGACTGCTACAGCACTATATAATCTAGAGGAGTTGGTGAAAATGAACCACACTGTGCTAAGCACTAAGCATTCTATATAAGTACAAATTAGTCAGAAGTCCCTGTAGTGCCATTAGTTAAACCCTGGAAAATGAAACAAGGCCAAAAAAGGGATAGGTAATGTCTGGCTGTAAAAGTCAGTGAGTGGTAAAGTTAGCAGCAAAGCTCCAAAGTCCTAATTCCCTGATCAAGATTTAATTAATGTCAACTACAAAAGGTTTCAGATTGTTTTAACAATCTAACCAATAAGAGCCAGGAACATAGGTTTTATTTCCAGAAGTGACCTGAGGCCCCACTGCTCAGCATCCCAAATAGTCAAGAGTCAAACTGAAATCAAGGTGTCCAGGAATTATAAGTACCTAAAATAGGATATAGCTGGCATTTTTTTCTAAATAGCAAATGCTTTTCTAGAGTGAACGTCTCATTTAAGCATCCATTTTGTGATTAAGGAGCACAAATAAAGAAAAAGACCATCCCCAATGAACATGTCAATTATGATTAACCACCAGTGCATCATAACACAGGAGCAAAATAAGAGAAAATATTTTGATATTTTAATGTGTGCCTCACTTGCTTGAATGCTGCCAAGCTTGAACCAAATTTAACACAGATTTTCCACTTTAGGAGAGGAGCTTCATGCCTTATAATTGCATTGCTTTTAAAAATGTTTTGGTTTTTGTTTGGTTTTTGTTTGTGTTTGTTTGTTTGTTTTTTAAGTTTTTGGCATTTTTTAAGTGTATGCCTTCTTCCTTTTTTATTTTTTTTCTTGTAATATGATATAAATCCTAATAATGAAAACACTATAGCAAAGGAATAATTTCATACACCCGTTATTCTACTCTCCCACATAGTTTTGATCAAAATTTAGCCAATGAAGTTACTTCTCTGCACTCTCACAGATTCAGTTTGGCTCACACCTTTAAGTGTGAGCCAAATATTGGTGAGGAGGGAGAAGCGAGAAGCTGCTAAGTTTCCATTAATCTACATGAACATAGTATTCAGATCTCCTGAACATCAGTCAGCTGCAAAGGAAAGATACAATTCCTTCTGCTAAGCAGCCCAATTATTTGCCCATCCTCTCCTGAACATGGACAATGATGACAGGCAGAGGTACTACTTTGAGACCTGACAGTCACGAAAAGGAAGTATTTGCAGTCATACAGACCAACTCCTGGAGTCAGAAGCCCCAGTGTGACTGCATGGCTCAGGATGTACTATTTGCATCATTCCTCGGTGCTGAGAATATTTGCAATTAGAGAATTAGCAAAGACCTGTAGTAATATAAAATTTAAATAAAGTCTAAAAGAGTGAAAATGTGCATAGCTGTTTAAGTGTCTGTGAGCAGGCCAGAATATAGAGGAAGAAATTTTAGTATTTTCTACTGGTTTAAGAAAAAAAACCCAGCCTTTATTTATTTAACAGCAAGCATTTACTTTGCTCATTTACTTTGTCCAGTGGAAATCAGTGCCTGTAACTGTAAAGAGACAAGGCTCAGAAAGGATGAGGGCAGTCACAGAGTTGTTTGGATTTCTTAACACAGTGCAACTGAGTGCCTTGAAATCTGTTCAGGGATTTGCAAGAAAAGAGTGAGGTTTTCTCATATGAAAGTTATATTATTATAATGAACCCTGTAAAAAAATACTCTGATCTCATTCACTACCTTTTAAATTTATGTTTATGGCTGAGTTGTCACAGATAAACACATAAAAAGACGAGCCACCCCAACGTTTATATTATACCATAGAAAATTAGTCATTAAATTGTAATGTAGTTTTAGACATGTATAATATAGAATGAAAACTGCAGGGAACTTATCTGTGGCAATATTTACCCCAAAGGCCACTTAGTAAGCTGCCTTTTTTTTTTTTTTTTTTTTAAGAAAGCAAAAAGCTAATATTTGGAAATGATATTGCTTTTTTTTTTTTTTTTCTCCCAATAGAAGAGGCATCTGGTCTTGACAAGTATAACTGCAGTGAGACCCAGCTCTCTTGCAAACTCTTGCTAGGGAGCAATGTAAGTTCAGCAGGGAATGCTGACACTTTACTAGAAAAGTTTCTTCAAAGCCTCTTTCAAACAGAATTATGGGGAACAGCACAGGGACCAAACCATTCAGTTACGGCAAAACAATGTCTGACTTGAGAGTCCGAAAAAAGTTTAGAAATACTCCTTAAGGAGAGAAGAAAAACAGTTATAAAAAGGTGTGGAGGGCTCAAAAAGTTCCTTTTGAAATGGCCAGGAGGAGTTGCTGCACTTCACAAAACAGACCCTTTCCTAATTTTCTCCTAAAAAATATTTTGTGTAAAGTGACATCCTCAAAACTTCTTTCATCTAGTGATATTGCTGACTAGGAAGATACCACCCTGAACTTAAACACTAGGAATGATAGGATGTTCACTGATGCAATTACTATAAAGATGAAGTGCAAAAGATATGACCTTTTTAAGAGACTGTCAAACTCATAGATTTTGTCATTCCAGTTTACCTAATGGCAAGGCATTAGCTGTATTTCTTCACAGGATCTACACATTTCACACTCTTTTTCCATAAGTACAAATGGGTAACATTTTCTTCCTATAAAGGTACATATGCTCTGCACATACAACTCTGCAGATGGGCAGGACAAGGTGCCGTGAAAAGATTATTTACATATTCTCCACTCAGATAAAATACGTGAAATTCAGCATCACAATTCATTCTTTCCATACTAAAGGCAAAAGGTCTGGAAATCCAGCACCAAGACCACATGCTTTCTCACACCAACACTTCTCTGTGCCTCACACTGCCACAGTTCAGACAGTTGGTTCTTGCATATTAAGCACAAGCAGTTGTACTCCCCTCACTGATGAGACATCTTGTGTGGGTAAAAGCCATGCAGACAAGACATCCTTCTCAGAAGGTAAGAATCTGATTCTCCTTTATGACCAGCCAGCACAAGAAAACAACCTGAAAGAGATGTAAAAGTACACCAGGCCTAATTCTTTTCAAAATAATTATTTTACTCTGTACTACCTTCCATTCTCTAGACACTTGGCAAAACACTGAGAAACAACCCACAACCGACTGCTACAGTAGCTGAAAGAACAGGGGAGATTTTGGAAGACATGAACAAGTCCTTCAAGCAGAGTGGTTCTCCCTTACCCATTTCCCAAAAGGTGAGAATCACTTCAAGGATCAAGATAAAGAGGACAAAAAGGTCTTTATTACTGGAAATTTCATGTTTTAAATCTGTCTTATTTCATATGCAGTTGAAAATGGCGCAGTCACCACTAGACAAGAATCTTCACATACAAGGTGCTCCTAATTAGGTGCCTCCTAATCTTCAGACACAGACTGTTCCTACAGTCTCCAGCTCTTCCCCTGCTACTTATTCCCACAAGCCATTATGAGTCCAACCAAGTCAGTGTTGCTAAACTTGTGTAATAACTCACTGTCACCTCTTATCCAGGCCAGAATGCAGAAAAGTCTCTCCCAAGTAAAAAAAAACTGGGTATAAAACTTTTTCCAGGCTACCACATCCTTAAATCCTGCTATTCCTTCACCTCTCAAGCCAAGCCCACAGACCTCTGAAGTCCTTTGTGTTTACATCATTACACAGATCAACTCATTCCCTTTACCTCATTTTTAATTTTTTTTTTTTCATGTTATCTTTACCTTATTTCTCTCTTTTTATTTTAGAAATGCTCCCTTGTCCAGGCTACTCCATTGTGGATTCTAACTCAAGTGAAATATTTATGGCTTTAAATATTCTCTGGTATTTAGCACCACAGGCCATATCCATGGCTGTAGACTTTCCACTAGGCTTATTACATTAAGGCAGTGCAAGTCTCAGATCACACATTTCCATTCTCTTTGTAGTCAAAGCTTGCTTGATATCACTGGAAATTATGAGTCCCACTGGAGTAAGCTCTTCCTCCTCTGTTCAAATAGCATAGGGCTGCAGACAGCTCCTAAATTCCCAGTCCCTCCAGAACCACTCCTCCTCTCTCACATCTCCTACTCTTTCCAGCACCTACACTCAGTCTTTTCTAAGATATCCACCTGATTTCCAGAGCTAGGCACAGGTTCAGCTCTGGACTCCTTCATCCAAAGGGATGGCTCCCTGTTGGGAGCCATTGGTCATCACATTTTTACACAGTTGTAAGGTGAACAACATTTATCAGCAAACTTTCTGCCGGACCAGCTCTCCCTTGTGCCACTTCTTTACATCTCTGGGAATTTCACCTTCTCAATACCCAATGCATCACATCAGAGCCAACACAGAAGCTGCTGGACATTGAACAACTGTGTGGGTTTGTCGTGGTCAGCAGTGCAAAGATACCTTTTTGAAAGGCTCTTAGTGAAAATCAGGGCCTTCCAAAGCACCGTGCAATGTTACACCATTCACAGCAAGCACTGCTGAGTCCTGGGGTTCAGTTTATTTCCATAAGCTTTTCATCTACTTTATTGAAAAATAAACCACTGATGAGCAATACCACACATTGCTTGTAAAGGATGCACAAGTGTTTGCCTTGAGTTGAAATTCCGTTTCACCTGCAGGTTCTTTGTTAGAACCTTACTTACATTCTAACATTTTTATATTAATTAGAATTTTGTTACTTCAAGCTGATTTCCCTTTTAGAGCAGTTATTTTTACAGTTTTCACAGGTCAAATTACAGTTTCAAAATTCACGTCTTTAGATGATTATCTCAAATTTTGCTAGTACTTTACCCATAACCCAACTCAAAACTCATATTTTCTACTATGCATCATAGAAACCTAGAATCTGGTAAGTCATCCTGAACAGGACTAGCCCCTCAGTAGGGTGGGCAGTGCTTCAACTTCACAGTGTCATGATTTAATTCCAATCAGCAACTAAACACCATGCATCTGCTTGCTTGTTTCCCCTGCCCCGCTGCGATGGGGAGGAGAATCAAACAAAAAGATAAAACAGGTGGGCTGAGAGAAGAACAGTTTAACAATTGAAATGAAGTATATAATGGTGATAATTTTAATGAAAGGGGAGACAACTAAAAGAGAGAGAGAAATAAAACTCAAGAAACACAAGTGATGCACAATATAGGTGCTCACCACCTGCTGACCAATGCCCAGCTTGTCCCCAAACAGCAAGGTACCAACCTCTGGCCAACTGCCCCCAGGTTATGTATTGAGCATGGTGTTCTACAATATGGAATATCATGGCCAGTTCGGGTCGAGCTGTCCTGGCCTTGCTCTCTCCTGGCATCTTGTGCACCTGCTCGTGGCAGAGCAGGGGTAACTGAAAAGTCCTTCACTTCAGATAAGCACTGCTGAGTGACAACCAAAACATCAGTGTGTATCAGCATTATTCTCATACTAAAATCCAAAACCCAGCACTGTACCAGCTACTGGGAAGAAAATGAACTCTGTCTCACCTAAAACCAGGAGAAACAGGAAAAGCACCCTTGTGACTTACTTTTATAAAGAAATAATGGTTCTCCAAAGGGATTAAAAAATTACAAACCAAAAAATTGCTGAAGAAAGGGAAATGCTAATCATCTGGCATGAAAAACTTGCCAAGATTTGCCATTTAAAGAAAAAAACAGTGTCTTCAGTTCCTCAATTTACAAAAAAATTGTCTCTTTGTCCTTTTCTGTATTCAAAAATAGCTGTAAATATTTGCAAAGCCTCCCTAATAACCTCATTGGAAATCTTCACCAGAATTCTCCTTGACTAGATACTAACACACCATCTGAGAATGAGAAGACAGGTAAAATATGGGCCTCTATTTACCGTAAAATCCAAATTTCTCTCTGGCTTGGACCTATTTGTCCATCTGTAACCCAGTCTTATATTCAGTCCAGATTCTTTGCAACATGGTCAATCCTTTTGCCTAGACTTTCATAGCAAAAACCTCTCTTTTGGACTAAGCCAACACCTTAGTGCAGCATTTCACGAAAGAGACTACCTGGTAAGAATCAGCATTTAAGGTGAAAATATCAGTTTAATTGTTTACTTGTATTTCAATTCTTTTAAGTTTGTTTTTGAGGAATTCAGGAACTCTAGATTAAAGGAAGTGCACAGTACCTTATAATTTCAGCACAGTGCTTTTTGTACTGCAGCTCTTTTGTCCATACCCTGTCAGGTTACACTTTTTTCCTCTCATCAGCACCTTCTCTAAAAGAGGAAAAGGAAAGAAAAAGTGTGGTACCTCAGTTTCCCAGAACTCACTCCTCTAACATAAATTCAGAAACAGCTGACAGGGAGGTTGAACAACAGACTCTTGCCAAAGCATTTTGTGTTATACCTACAGCACAGAGTTGGTTGTGATATCCCCAATTAGACCTCTCTATCATATGGCATCCTTACCACCCTCGGCCCCAAAATAATCCTTTCTTAGAAGGAATAAGATCTTACTGGATTTGCAGGAAGCAAAAACCTACCTGTCCCTACCTTACAGCAGTAGGGCTATTGCACGTAAGTTAGTGCTACTTGTTGATGGTTTGGCACCTGAAGAGGAAAGTTGTTGCTCAAGCAATTCACAGTAAGTCTCCTATTTCCATACCACTTTACAAGGTCTCTCTTATTTATTGGATTGCCACCACAATGTTTATTGCCTAAATCAATTTTTATTAAAGCTTGAGGAAACAACACAAAATCAAATAAAAATACCTTGTGGAAAAAAACCCCAAACTACTAATGTGAAAAATCATTTAAAATTATTAACTAAATCACCTTAGTAGACAAACCTCCAAACTGGGTATACATACATTGATACAGGTTACCTATCCACTGATGCAAGGAAGTTGTGCTTAGTGTACTTAAATTTAAAACCTTGCTTTTTATAGGAGCAAGCATTTACTTTCTTCTTAATGAAAAAGCTAGAATCAAACCCATGTGCTATGCTACTCCCAGCACCCAAGCATCCACTCTACCCTTTTTAAAGGTTCTAACTTTTTATGTGAGCAGGAAAACGATTATTGTTGCACTGTCACCTTGCACAAATCCAGCATATCTAGCTGCTCATGGGTTGTGGGGGAGAAAGCAATAGCACCTCAGTCTTCTGTCCAAAGCCTTTTTCTGCTTCAGCTTCTCCTAAATGTAGTGTTCCCAAGAAGCCACAGAGCTTGTGGAAGAACAGGTTCAGAGTGACGGGTTTTGCCAGCCCTTCCCATGCTGACTAGAGATGTTGTTCACTCCAAATTCCAAGTCCACTCTTTTCTCAGTGGCTGCTGCCCCCCAGCAGCAGGACAGGGAGACACCCCTTTCCTAGCTGCCACAAATCCTGTGCCCTATTTGTTTCATGCAGCAGCTGTTTGCTGTGGACATCTGCATGTCTGAAGAAAGCAGGGTGCTATAAACATGGTCTATCTCTAGTGAGATTTGCTGTGATTCACAGACCTGACAAATCCGCTGAGAGTTGAAGACATCCTCCAAACTCCTGCGTGTTTAAGAACCCAAACCCCTTTTAAAGATGGCTGCCAGAGGGTACAGGCTGGATGCAGTTTGCATTCCTGTTTTTTCAATGTAGTTCTGCAGATTTTGTTTCTTGTACAGAGAGAAAAAAAAAAAAAAAAAAAAAAGCAGGCTTGCTGGCTGGCTTGTTTACTCAAATAAAAAAACCCACAATGTGCTTATACAAATCAGGGCATGTGTCAAACATTCAAAGAGCAGCATAATAAAAAGCAGGTGCTATGACAAACTTGCCATACAAGCACCAGCAATAATTTATTTATAACTAGAGTTCATCCCACTTAGGTTGTTTCCCAGCAAGTGGTTCATCTGTTTGTCTAACACATGCATTTAATCAAGCACTTTCACCTCTTACTGTCTTTGTAACAAAGTGGCTGTTCTCACACTCTGAAGGTCCAGTTCTGTGCTTGCTTTTGGGACAGAAAAGAAGCACCAAAGACAAACAGGAGTGTATTGCCTGTGATAGAACACTTTCTGCTCACCTTGGCTGTGAGAAAGGGAGGGTAAAGAGGCACAAAATATTCTGGACCTGCCTCCCCATATGAGCCCTGCAGCCCATAAGAGATTATCAAAACCAACAGTACAATATATGAATGCTGAAATATTTTGTTATCACTACAAAATAATGAACTAAGAGATCTCTGTGAATTTTATGTTGATGCATTTCAATTCATTCTTTGACTTGAGATCAGTGGTGCTAAAATGTTGCAATTTCCTGAGACATGCAGCTCTTTTTTGTCATTGGTTTATTTTTGACATTGAGTTGAGATTATAAAACTCTGCAGCCGTGCTGAGCACCTTCTAGTTTCTGTTGAGAGAAACAAAGGTGAAAAACTGACCTCATCTAAGTGCCTAATCTGGGAGCTGAGCTCCTCTGAACATCTGTTCCTCTATGCCTGGCCATAACCCTTTCCAGTATGGTCTGAGTAAAATAGGTGACATTGCTTTCACGTAAGTTTAAACATCTAAGCCTGTCACTTTACAACCACTGTGATAAAACAAGACAGATCAGTCTCCAAAGGTGGTTCATGATTATAAAGAGGACTTCATTCATTAGTTTGGATTATTTAAGCATCAAAAAGTTATTGCACATGGACCCTATCTTACACCTTTGGGATAAATGGAGATTATGGGGCTGCTCTAACAGCTGAAAATTGAAGCCATGAGTACAAGACTCTCACCTTTGAAATCAAAAGTTTCCCAGTGCTCAGTTTGCAGTAGTCCACAATAGGCAAATTGGGAAGACAGAAGACAAAGTCCATCCAGGGGACAAAATAGCAGAGCCCACAAAAGCACCTATGTGTTTGCCTGTCTAACAAGGACTGGCAGCAGCAAGCTATCAGAGAAATGCTGTCACAATAATGAGACAAGCAAACAGAGATAGAGGTCTTTTCTAGAAAGTAATCAGTTTTTAAAATAACACAACACTTTCTACTTCAGTTTACTTCTACATTTACAAGCTGACGAGGCTATAAATTTTAAGAAAAGTGTCTTCCATCCTACTTTGATAAATAGATTGCAGACAGTATGTCAGCCTTTTTAAATTAAGGACCTGACTTTCATCAAGTGGGATTTTGCAGAAATATCCCCCTCAGCAAACTTAACCTGAACTTTCTCAATCATAAGCACAAAGCCACACATCCATCCTTCAGGAAGCATTTGTTCTGTCCAAAACATTTTTCCCCCATAGTAATTTCTGTCATAGATTCATTCTCTTGCTGGTGATGATTACATTTCAGCTGTTATTTGTTTTTTGGGCCCCAGTCCTTAGATTGCCCTCCACAGAGGAGTAGCATTTGCTGTAGATCCATTAGACAATGTATCAATACCACTTCAGTCTACTCAAATATTTCCTTAGATACACACTTTGAGACAATAAAAGATTATGGAATTACAGTTTATAACTTTTAACCAACAGACGCTTCATAGTCTTGGAAATAACAAGTCTTTTTTCCTGCATGCAAATGAGAAACAGTACCACACCCCAAAATTTTAAGAGCAAGGTAGACACATAATTCAACCAAACTGATTAGGTGACTCTAAGATGTCAGCAACCGCCCCACTACTGTTTATCCAGACACCAGACTATCAAAGGCTTGGAAGCGTAAGATGGCAGAGGCAGTTCATACGGGACATCTACCTCCTCCCAACGTGCATATCCACAGTCCAACACCAGCAACAGAGCAACGTCAAGAGGAGACGAAGAATGCGACACTTTAGTTGAGAGTGCTACTTCGCTTTCAGAGGTCATCCCCACTTTTAGTTTGGATACCAGAGTGCTTTTGGAGAGCACGAAAGACTCCCTTGTTCAATGCCAACTGGTCTCCAAATTAACAAGGGAGCCATATCACTTCAGCAAAGTCCTTCCGCGCATACTGAACATGTGCACTCCAGTAATAGTGCCTAACCCTTCACACTTGCTGTTAATCTCCATTCCCTAATTCTTACAGCTCGCTATTTTGTCCTTCACCAAGACAACTCTGGCCTTGATATCCCAACTAACAACTAGAAGCTGAAAGAAGTAAGGAGTAATAAATGTCAAAGTATTTACTGGAAGGATGGTTATTTAAGACTGCAGTTGGTTCAATGCCCTGCTTAGACATAAACCTTCTTGGTTGTGGGTAGGAGGCAAGTTACTATAGAGACCTGAGAGTTGCTGTGATCAACACAGTGACTCTGGAGCTGTGGGGTCAAGGAGAGGAGAAATCAACACCACTGGGGGTGAAAGCGCCTTTATGACAGTGACAGTCTGACAGAGAGCCCGTGATGTGTGTGGAGCAGGGTCTTGACCCTTCTCTGCCAAGCTGACTCCACTCTGGCCCAGTAACTCTGGCATTATTTTCTTCTCAAATGTCTTGAGAGAGAATACACTTATGAGAGACAGTTATTCCCACCATAAAATGTCTTAGTTTCCAGGCTCTTGCTTATTCTGCTGGCAGACTTTAAATGCTTAAAGGTTTGGAATGTTTTAAGCAAAGCTGAGCATTAAACCTTCCTCTCACATCCCAAATGCACTGCCCAGGTATTGAGCACTGTCTGTTATTCAATAACTTTTGAACATAAGCTTCTCCAATCCCTTCAATCTCTTCTTGGACTCTCAAAATACAGGCAGAGAAATCTCTAGAAGCTGAAGACAGATGCTCATTTCCTGTGCCCAGGTGGAATGAGGACTGTTCTGGGAACTCACAAGACTTAAGATGCAAAGGCAGTTTGGTCACTTACGGTATTCACTAGGAGACTTGTGGCCTGCACATTGATTTAGCCACAGAGGGACACTTAACAATACTGACTGCTGAAATCCCTGGGGGTATCTCCTCTAAGCCTCTTTGTGCTCTGGTTTGCTATGTATAATACAGAGAATAGCACTTTCCTGCCTCGCAGGGTGGTTTGCAAGGACAAAGAAAGCTATGCAGCTCAATTCTGTGTTGCACTACCAAAGATTGAAGAGTCAATCACTCCAAACCTATTTTTCACCCAAAGCATCCACTCTCGAAAGAAAAAATGAGCTACATACATTTTACATCAGTTTGTGCATGAAGAAAGACAGGCTTAGCGGATGGAGACACTTCACACTGAAGCATACAAATTAGCTCCCTGTGGGAGTGAGAGAGATGAAAATAACTCTCAGAGTCAAGGAATGACCCCTAGGCCAGTCCAGGACAGGAAACGTCATGCAGGCTGCAAAAGTAACACCTGCATCTTTGTGATGAAAAAGAGTGAAAAAGTGAAAGAGTCCTTTTACCAGCAGAAGCTAAAACTGTATTCCCTGAATAACTCAAAGGTAAATGCATTTTGGAGGAGAAAATGATATGACTGAAGGAAACCCCTGGAGGACTACAAGTCGTCAGGTGTAAGAACTAGGATCCTCTTCTAGGACCTGTCTGCATAAAGCAAGTCTGAGATGTAGGGCATGGGGGAGGACACAGTGTCTCCTGAGGAAAGACTCGAAAGGAATTCTATCGAGTACAAGGAGAGATACTTTGTAGATCAGTGAATTTATATCAAGTGTGGTTTTCTTTCATTCCTTCTTCTATAATTTCTTTAGGGATTTGTAGCTTGGATCTAGTTTGTAATTTGAGTTTACTTGGCATATTTTATGTTCTCTTATTTCCAGTTTCACCTTCACCTATTCTGAGTTGAAAAGAATTTTCTGATGCCTGGCTAGCATCAAGACAGGATGTAAAAATGCTTACAATCAGATATTAGTGCAACAATTGCACACCTCTTCTGCACATTTTTCCACGGTATGAAAATGGTGGCTGTATGTGCCAACCTAGAAGTTGTGTAGTCCAATTTGATAGTGATAGGAGAGGAGGAACTGCATCACAGTGGTCAGAGATTGATGGGAAACTCCTCTGCTTTGGGGTAAGGCAGTCAGAGGACACTCCAATTCCAGGGAACCATTTGCAGTAGTGCACAATGGTATTGAAAGATAAACATTGGGCTTGCACAGTTGTGGCTTATAGAATCAATTTGCAGTTTAGAAGCCTCAGCATTGCGGTTTCTGTCTTGCAGCATGAGAATTTGTTTCTATCAAGTTTGCTACAAATTTTTAGCAGGAGCCTTAACTTTTCTCACCATGGGATCAGACTCACAAACAAGTTATTAGAGAGCAATAAGCTGCTGCACATTAAATAACAAATTGTGCTTAGCTTTCTTCCATCCCGCTACTTGGAATGCTCCTGAACTTGCTAAGATACATTTTGCCAGTCACGCCTTAACTTGCAAGTACCCTCAAGACTTTGTTGTAGCACTTCAGTCCCCAAGAAGCTCATCCAGCTTTAAAGCTGAGCCTAAAATTTAAGAATTATCCCTGAGCTCTTTCTGCATGCAAATTATACTTGACACATGATGTTACAATTTCCAAGCTAAGTTGTTTCTTTTTGGTATTCACAAGTAGTCTTAAAGCTTCACAGACAAATCTGTCATGGCGCGATCACATCCTAACAGAATGATCAGCTCAGAACCATTCTCCCCCCGTGGTAACTGAGGAGTATTCCTACAGCAGGGCAGCAGATTATTACAAGGGAAATGCATAATTAAAGTATTTTTTGCTTCTTTAAATACAGCTCACCAGAGGGAAATGAATAGCAGACTGTTGTGGCTGCATAGTCAAGTGTTTGAAAGAGGAGTGGGGATACCCCAGTTTATACAAGCTGTTTTGTCCTCTAGGTTGTTCATACGTACTCCATTTCATCTTTATATTCTCCCCTACTTATGTTACACATCCAGACTTTTGAATGAAATGGTGTTATGTGCCATGTTTAGGTAACAACAATTATATAGGGTAAGTATGAGAAGTTATGAGCACATGTACAAGTTAATACATATGAAAATTTTTATGAATTTTAAGCATTGTGGAAGTCCCAGCAGTCATATGCATACAGGCAAAAAGGGCATAATCCATAATCCTTCATGTAGAGGGGAACTTACATTTCCCCTTTCACTTATAAGAAGTTATATTTGTATTAATTGGTGAGCTCTCATCAGCAGGTTTGAATATACCAGTAACCTACTGCACAAATGTTGTGTCAACACATTGGGATTATTATTGCATTTGCATGAACATTGTCACAAAGTTTTGATGGTTTTAATTGAGACATGTTTTCTCTGATTATATTTTAACAAGATTTATGAATAAATACCACAGCGAGAAGTCTGCAACATCTGGATGAGTCTCACTCAGAATCATTATGACAGAATTTATTTTAACAGAGTCACTGGAAAATACTCTTATCTCTGGTTACACGACAAGCAGTAAGAATTCAGTCTATGTGTCTGGTGTGTAGGCTGATTGCTATCCCTTTAAACAGTCTGCATTGTTGACTTCAAGTTGCGGAGCTTGAACTGCTTGAAAGGATTTTTCCTTCATAATGGAACATAAAAGCTTCCCATCCCTGCCAAATTTAACCACTTCTTCCCATTTGATAAAGATGCATGCTTCTAGGGAAGCTATATCCCAGCATGCTCTTTCCAAAACTGACCTTTATATGGATGCTGTCAGTCTTAGATCAAGACACATGTAAATGTAATGGGCAAAGGTGTCACTGAAAGTAGTAATCACAGCCAGGGAAATTAAAAATAAAGGGACATTAAGTCAGCTACCCAATCTTCCCTTTCTCTTTAATAACATAAGCCCATAGAGGGGAAAAAAAAAAAGAAAAATAAGTCCAACTTGTAATGCTGCTTAGTTGTCAACAGAGGAAAATATGTTCCAACATCATTGCATAACATGGATATACTATTCAATTGTTTACAGAAAACATCTTTCCTACAACATTTAAAGTTCTACCTTCAACCTGTTAACTTGTCCTGTTTATCGGCTGCATGAGAGAGTAAACCTCTTTGCAATGAACGACCAGGAGGGAAGTTACAATAGAAATGGTCACCAAACAACTTACCACCTGATGTCCAATGTGAGTGCAATGCAGCTTAATATTTTTAAAATATTTTTTTAAAAAATCAAGTGAATACACTCACCATTCTCTTCCTGTCATATTTTGCAGAATTTCATTTTCATTTGCAGATCTCAAAATCTACTCTGTGTCGAGTGCTGTGTGCTGATTGATGGAAGGTTAGTGGCCCGCTCTCTCAGCTAGTGAATTTTGCTGGGGAGGAACAACATAAAAAAGCATACATTAGGACTTTCTTTTGTGTACTCAGGCTCTGCAGCATCTTAGTGCAAGACTTTCGGATTATTAACTCCATAACATCACACAATCAGAAGAAGTAGAAATCTTCCTGCAGTTATTGTTATTGAGAACACACCAAGTCTTCCCAGCAAAAAGAACTATCAGTGTTTAGGCATTCAGACCAACAAACCAACTATCCAGTGAAGTTCTTTGTTAAGAGACCCTCTAAGGAAGGTGGAAGGAAAGAAGGCAAGAGCACTTACTGTGTTCTTGTTTCCACCAATTGTATATTTCTATTATAAATTCATATAGTTATATTTGTATCATAAAAAATATGCCAGACATCTTCAGTGGCAATATTTTTATTAATTATTGTGCAGGGAATTCATTTAATTCTGAAAGAACAGATGTTGCTCCATTAAAGTAAACCACAGCATCTCTTCTGAGGGACTAAATGATGTTTACCTGACATAGTGGTTTCATGAGAACATTTATGCCTTTATTACTTTACTGATAGCAAAATAAGCCATATAACAATTGAATTTAATATTGAAATATTACTGCAAAATAAAAGGTAGAGTTAACTTTCTGTATATGTTTCTTCAGTGAAGCTGAAGACCAAGAAATCTATTATGGAGTTTGCATGACAGTAATATGTATTTTTCAGTATTTAATTAGGTACATGTTAGGTATATGTTCCCTTTTTTTTTTTTTTCTCTTTTTTTTTTTTTTTTTGCCAAGAAGTGGGGGGAAGATCTATTGCTTAAAATTGTACCCATATATACATATTTTGTTTATGCATTACAATTAATCATTTCTACAGTCCATCTTGATCACCCTTTAGGAAACAGCACAGTGCAAATTATTTTTGCATAAATCACACGTAAAACATGTAAATTCAAAACCAGCAGTCAAATCTTCACTGGAAAAAGTTGCAGAACAAAAGCACAGACTGACACATGCATGGGCACAAGCTGTTACCTCATGCTGCATGTAGGAACCTGGGCAAAGCTACTGTGAAATCCCCAAATTAGGTCAAATATTTCCAAACCTTGAAAGAATCTGCATCATTTTGGTGACAGTCATCGATTCATACATTTCTCTTCGTGCTATCAGGGGGGTTGAGCACCCTGCTCAGGTAACTGCGCCATCTATAAGCCTGTGCTAACTTCCACAACCACAGCAGATAGATGGGAATCCCTCCATTACAAATCCCACCTCCGGTCAAGGGAAGCTTTGAAGCCTCACCATTTCCCAGATCAGGCTGTCATTACCCAAGTCTCAGCAAAGGCCTACAGTCCCCACTTGGCAAACAGCAACCTCAGCTCATAGGTGTTGGATATAGGCAGTCTACCTATCATCCCCCAGCACAGGCAGCTTAACAACTCATCCTGTAAAGTACCAAAGAGGAAACAGATTCCCACTAACGTGACAAGAACCAATATAAAGGAAGGCCTTCCCATCAGCAGAGAGCCAGACCTGCTCATCTTGTGTTAACCACTATTACTGCCCCATTCCTGCGTGCATGATATACGCTCAATTTCAGTTTCTGCTAATCATTATTCTACACACCCAAAGTAACTGACCTTCTGGTCTAGCACCTTTTAAAAAAACATGTGAACATTTGAATATAATAGAAACAAGACTCAGAAGTGCTGACAGATATGAAGAAAAGAAAGAGAAGGTACCAGAAGCTGACTGACATATCCAGAGGTACAAGTGCAAGACGTGAAAGTCTGCGATATCACCAAACATGTACCAGACTTCTATCCTTTGTTAGCTAGTTATGGATAAGCCAAACAATAAAGATGCATTGCTGAACTATAATGGCTTTCCACAGAGTTATGTACAACTGCAAAGAGACAGACAGAAACTACTGGCAGTGAACAAACTGGTGCTCTATCTGCGACATAAGTAACCTCTGAAATGCAATCATGCACCTATTTGTTTTCCTGAGCCCATGATTTATTTATTCCATATCCACTTTGGACTGCTATCTAAATTGCCTGGAGTTACAAACCACAACAGATGTGATTCTTGTTCATGTAAGTAGGAACAGTATAAGCCACCAAGACTCCCAGTTGAACATGGATTTGGATTACTGAAGCTTGGCAAAGAACATGCAGAAGGAACAGGGATGGGAATTTCAACAATGTGTCGTAGGGCCATATGAAGGAACATCTGTGTTTGTGCTGCACCACCTCTTCAAAGCACCTCCTGTACACCTGACTGAAGAGGTTTCCAATCCAAGCAGTACTTTCCTGTGTGCCCGAGAAACCACTTTCATGTGGCATCACCAGCAGGTCATCTCAGTAACAGACTTCTGTACTTTCCCATACTACTTCTCTCCCCCTACATGCCCCCTCTTCAGCCTCTTACATCCGAAAATGTCTACTTAGAAAAACCATGGTCTCATGGGGGCTTCTTTTTAGACTTTCAGAAGTAGGTTTAGCCAAACAGCTCACCACTTCAGCTCAGTTTTGCTGGGCATACACACTTTGAGGAAGTGGAAAGCACGAGTAATGCAGCACAGCCAGAGCCATGTGGTGCTGCAGAGGACAGTGGGCTCAACAGGACTCATGCAGCAGGATAGAAACCTTTGGGGAAGGTACAAAGCATGAAAGTAGTCAACATATAAAAAAAAAAGTTAAGAAAATTAAACCTCTACTTCGAAATTAGCCTGAGCTGATCTAATCACTTGCTGCCACATTCCTAATTTTTTCTGTCCATCACAAACTGTGGCCCTGAACCCTCTCTGTGCCTTTCTCCATCCTTGCACTGAGACACTTCAGCTTGCTAAGCTGGCAAAAAATAAATCACTGCATCAGCTAGGGAGAAAGTATTGTGTTCTCAGCCCCATGTAGCTTCCCACCAGACAGCCTGCCTTCTGATCACCAGAGGTGGCTCCACATCCATCTCTCAGGTCCTGTGAAGAGCTTCCCAAGCTAAACTCCCAGGGCTCTTCTGCTACAATCATTCTCATTTAACTTGAGATAAAATTGTATTTTCTCCTGATTTCTCAGAATAAGAGGATAACAAATTCCCTTTTGAAATGTGGTTACTCGGATTTTACGTGGTTGGGTCACTGGACAAACTGCTGTTCTAGAAACCTCTTTCCCTAAGTCCCAGTAGAAGCAAGCCAGCAGCCTAGATACTTCAGATGCTGCTTAGATAAGATCTATGTTAGGACTCTCAACCCTTCCCTTGAGAGGGGTTTTATCTCTTCCTCACATAGTTTATGGAGTAAAGAGGAATGTTTCTAGATAGTAGCCTAACCAGAAAAATGTGAGCCTGAAAGCAGGTATTCAAGTTACTGGACTGGGACCATCTGTGAAAAAATGAAATATCCCAGTCCCTTCTTCTACAGCACCCCGGTAGTGAGAAACAAAGTGATGACAGAAAGCTGCAAAAGCCACCTGCACTGAAACATAAGTATACTTGACAGCAGAAAGAAAGCATGAAATCCAGTGTTTGTGCTGGTGGCTCCCTTTTACTGCTTTTTGGGTTTTATAATACAGTTTGGATGCCTTGGGCCTGAGCTGCAGAAGAGCATTCAGCTGTAAAGTTGGTTGTGCTAGCCTTGACCCAGCTTTCTCCAATTTATCTTGGTTTGAGTTTAGGCCTCTGCTGAGTACACAGGCAAAATCTGGTTATTCTCACATTAATACCTGCAAGACTTGACTGCAAAATTCCTTTAGGTATGCCTAACACCTAATTCCATAGAAATGGGGGAGCTGTTAAAGCATGGATTGTTTCAGTAGTTTAAGATCATTGTGCAAGTAATTAAAAACATAACTGTGCTTCCAACTGTTAAGACACTTCATTACTTCCTTGAAATTCTATGTCACTTTCTTGGTATCAAGTACCAGATATGTTAAGCTTGTGATACTTCATAAAGCACATAGAGGAAATTCAGTTTCAAACCAAAATATACTTACAATAGTTACTCCCCATAATGACTGAAAATACTTAATTACAGAATACCATGCATCCTTTGTGGTTCTTCCCTCCAATCCACCTTATCAAATGGATTAATTCCTATTTCTCTATTCCCCTGCAGAACTTCTACAGTGTTTTACTCTTAGGAGCAGGCATCCCATATGGAATAAAGGGAATGTCTGCAGCCAGATATATTATGGATGTCAAAGTAATTTGTATAATTGTGACTATTATTTTGAAAGCTAGATATCAACATGGATTGAATTTTATGGTTTATTTTCCAATTCTAGATATTTAGCCATGTACAAGTACTGACTCCATTCTGGTACAAAGGATACAAGAGTGCATCTATAGGAAGTAGCATTAGTCATATCCTGAACTATTTAGTCCAAGGTTTTTGAGGGCCTTAACTATAAGTATTAATACCAAGAACAGAGTTCTTCATGGATAAACAGTCATTTTGAAGCACTGAAAAGCAGCATTAAGAGCCTGTCAGTGTGACATACATAAAACCCACTTAGCTAACTACTTTAACAGCCCTTCTTTTAAAAGCTGCACTAAAGGTAGATTCTTCTTGCAGAGATCTGCAATTTTAAATTTTACGAGGGATTTCACAGTTGATGGAAAAATTGTACTTCTAATTGAAAGTAAGGGTAGGGAAAAAGTGAAGAACCAAGCCAACATGTATTTTGGAGACTCCATTCCCATGAAATCCTTACATGGAAGTTGACCTAGCACCAGACTCCAGTAAATAACATTGCACTTGCTCCACTACCCAGCAGCAGTTGGATCTGTTCTGAGCCAAGGCAAAAAAGAAGTAATGTTTTGTGACAGAAAGAAAATCCCATTACTAGGAAGTCAAAAATGAAATGTGTCATTGAAGTTTTATGTAACGTGAGACTGCAGGATGATTTAGTGAAATATTTGTTAAGATGTCCTAGAAGCTTCTCCATGCAATAGCAATTTCTCTGATTAAAGGCAGTGTTACGTTAAGAACCATATTATAGTCTTATTCTGACCCTGGGTAATAGCTCTGAAAAGACCACATCAGAAGTTTGCAGTTGTCGAGGAAATGGTTGGTTGCATGGGTTTCATTTTTACACAGAACCCCCAGGGTAAGAACTGCACATATTTTGGATCAGATCTCTTATTGAAATCCACTGTGCTACTGAAATTTTTCTCTACAGCTATCACTGAAATCATTCATCAAACCCTACAAATTGTCAGAATGGGTGGAAGAAGATCCTTCGGCAAAATATGTTTAGGAGTCTTGTGGGCTGTGTTTCACTATGCATCCAGACAGGCAATCATTAAAACCACAAAGCTAGAAAACACAGATTTCTGTTGTGAAATAATTTCTGTCGTGGAAGTACCTCTTGTGAACAAAAAGGTGTATTTCAAGGGAATGGAATATGCCATGTGAGCAGCCTTGAAGTAATTTGGAAAATGTGTAGATGTGTAAAGACCTGACTTTCGGACAGACCACTTTGAGTAACACAGTGTACTCTGTGACATTTCCAGCCCTGTCTGCAGGAACCCACAGAAGACACATCTCTGTAGTTTCATAATAAACACATGGTATGCAACAAATGTATAACTAATTTTTCTTCTGGCTTTTGCTTTGCTTGTTTAAATGGACTCTATACATTAAAAAATGTTTATTATGCATCTTACTAGGGACAATTTAGTATGTGCACTGCTTTGAGGGAGACCCTTACAGGAGGGATGAACACCACTTGGGATAAGGGAGGGACACGGGATATAGTTCGTCTCTCGGAATGCTTTGCTTGCAAGAAAGGTGATACACGGACAACTTAAAGATTGATCATGAACTATTTCAGAACAAGCCATGAACAGTCCAGACAAACAAGCTGGCATGCCTCTTCAGAGAAGAGGTCACCATGAAGACACTGCTCTTTGTATGTCAAACTTAGTCTTTTGCAGTATGTAGTACTTATTAACGTCAGCCAGCTGACTCCTTCTGAAAGGAGATGAGAAGGCAAAGAAGTAGGACAAGATGAAATAGACATGAGGCAGGCTGGGAGAGACAGGACGGTGTATCATTGTTTTTGTTTTTATCCCATATGTTCACTTACCAAACTCCACTGGTGGAGCTAAGAAGTGATGATAAAGAAGACGAATGCCTACCCACTCCTCAGCAAAACTCAAATATCTATACCTGTCTAGGTTTATTTCCCAATAGAGTGAATACATGCTTGATGGAATTCTGCTGAAGTGATACAAAAGTGTGAGAAAGCTACAGGCAGAGCTTTCACTGGCCGTATCAGACAAACAGTGAATACTGTATAACATTCCAGCAAGGGATTCTTACTAAGCCTTCAGATGTTAAGACCTCTGAAAAAGTTACATCTATGCAAATTCAGTGACCTGTTAACTGTGAAATTGAATCAACAGGTGCAAACTTAGTGAGAACCTTTTAATAAACTTTAAGGTAATACGGAAAGATTCCCTATTAATGAGTGAAGTTTTGATAGTAAATAATTTATTTACCTCAAAAATATTGTGTGAACGTGGAATAACCGTATTTGTTTTGTAAGAAAATATAAGCCAACATTACGCCTGGTGATTCTGACTAACAGCAGCAGCTCTCCCTAACCAGAGAGATGGCAGAAGTTTCACTGAGCATTTTTCTATCCAGAGCTCTTTGCATAGAAGGAAGGTGCTGCCCTCTCAGCCATTATCAATTTTAACCTTTTCTTCATCTCTGCTACATCCAAAAGACCTTTATTTCATTATACAAATTACACAAAAACAATTAAAGATTACTAGACGTCCTAAACAACTACAATAGCCACCTTCAGAAATCCCAGTCGATTTTGAAAGACTAATCTTTGAAAGCCTGCATTCTCCAAGAAAAAGACAAAGAGTAAAAGCCGTGGCTAAGCTTGCAAGATGAAAGAAGAGCAAGAATAAAAAAAGGTTAGCATCTCTGGAACACTATATCCCAGACCTCTTTATTTCCAGTCAAGTTTTTCAATCAATCAGCTACGCTCCCAGAAAAATGTACTGTCTTCCCTTAGACATTAAGCTACAAATGAAAAATGCAGGCATAAAATCATTTATACTTCCAGCAAGCACCTTCTGCACTATGCTGATATCTGGGCTGCTGCCCTGCTTATTAACATCTCAATTTCTCAGTGCCGCAGAACAAATGGGGAAGAACAAAGCATAAAGACTTGCTTTTACATCTTGATTTTTGCTCTTCTTCGAGGACATCGAAGTAAGCAGAGGCTAATTTCTTGGTTCAATATTTTTAGATCATTGCTGTAGGAGAAAAGACCTGGGAGTGGGTAGAAAGAAGGAGAATATTTAATTTAAACAAAGAAGTAGGAAAAAAGGATCTAAAGGTTCTCTGTCAGAAAGACAAAGTGCTAAAAGACATTTCAAAGAGTAACAGCACCCTGATTGATATAAGTAACTGAGCAATACACAGTAGGAATTTCTAGCAGTATCTTCCAGGGAATCACTCATGCCAGCCAAACCTCGCTGACCACCTCAGCTGACAAAGCCTGTGGGCTTATCCTCTCATGCCCTGGAAGATTAGGGATAGAGCTGAAGATCATGCCTCCTTCAGAGCCCACTTAAAAGAAGAAAAAAGTGGGCATATTTCAGAACATCATGGAGGATCTACACCCCATATTAGCTATACAAAGACTGTAGGCAGCATAGTCAACTAACCAAACTGAACAACTAAAATTAGAGGTGTAGTCAGATCCTCCAGCAAAATTGCCCAAGGTGATAGTTTTCAAGGATCAAGGGGAAAGGGATGGAAAAAAAAAATAAATTATCTTCTTTTATTCAGTTGCCTCCACTAACAGATTTTAAGGTGCCAAGTATGATCTCTGAGTGAACAGCGGGATATGAAGGGTTTCCCTGTAGCACATCCAGTCCACTTTAAGTTAGGAAGATTTTTCCTCATACCTAAGTGAATTAAGAAACACTGGGAAGACCAGTCTCTCTTTCATGGAATATCTATAACAGATTAAACATGTTTGGTGGGAAAAAGGAATAGTTCATCCTGCCTTAGATAGTAAACTGGTCTAGGTGACCCTTTGTTAATGCTGTCCCAAACCCTCCTTTCTGCAAGACTTGAGCTTGTAGATCTGTTTTCAAGCTGCAAATTCAGAATACAAAAGAGTCCATTCAGAAGAAATACGACCTCCTGCAAAGCATTTGCCATCATTAGATCTGCAGGTGCCTTATACGAGGCTGGCATGAATATCTTCATTCTGCAAGGTGGTTAATATTACTTGTGCAACTTCACACAAACTGAAGCATGAGAAGAGTCCCAAGTGCCAGGTAGTAAGTTACCTCTCAAACCAAGGTCCACTTGTCATTCCAAATACATTTTAGGTCAGAAATCATGACGTGGGTCAAGGAGATGCTGACAGACTTCTTCAGGTTGAAAGAAAAATTCAACCTGCAACCCCAACCAGCACTGGAACCAAGATGCATAAAAACCAGGCACTTTAAGATGTGGTTGTCTCTGCACTAGAAAAAAGAACATTAAAGCCTTGCCAGCTGACTCAGCTCACGGACAAGGACTTGTTGTTCATCAGGTATGGAGTGCAAACAAAGACTCAGTGGTTAAAGGCTAAACTACTTCCTAATCTAGTCAGGCACTCTCCTCCTCTCCCTACATCAGTATTGATTATGATGGTTCCTTATAGAAGGTTTCCTCAACCCTCATTAAAATAGGGTTCTTTTCTAAATGCTCCTTCTTTGTGTCTTGTTTGTAAATTCACTGATGCTGAATCATTTCCTTCTAAGGAGCTCATGAATAAAATATGAAGATTATAAGTCCATGAGTCTTTGATGTATTTTCAAGCATTAGGAGCTCAATCAGCCCTGTGCAGTTATCCCTTTGAAGTTTCAATTGGGCATTTCTTCCTCAAAAAAAGAAAAGCTCCTCTTCTTTTGAAGGATGACTTTCTTAAAGGTATACTGTTTATTTTGGGTTTATCCTTGATAATTGTTTAAAAGTCAGAGAACAGCACAAAGATCAGAAAAGAAAATAGTAACCATTAAGAAGGGTTACCTTTGAGGTAAGCATAGATTTATGACCCTACAAAGACCTTTTGACTTATCCAATTTCCACAGGTATCAACATCAGTATAATCATTTCAACATCAACCTGGAAGAACACAAGGCAGACCTCACCCTAGATTATTCACAGAAATGTGTAGGAACAGTCATTCTAGGGAAGGGCTCTACCTCTGAACTTGTGGCAAGTTAACTGACAGAGGAGCAGTGAATAATTTCAGAAAGACGCACTAAAATAAAAAACCCACTAAATTTTGCCCTGTCCCTGCTTACACAGAAATATTGCCCTTCATATTCACTAATGCTCATGTGTATGTTGCTTCTTAGTTTTGTCAGATTCCAGGAATGAGACGTGATTGTTCAGAGCCTGAGCTGCTCCCACAGCTTAAACACCAACCTCCTTTAAGAAGTGCGTTAGTGTTTTGCAATGACATACATCATAGGGTACTGTGGAACTCAGAGAATACTTTACCCACAGGGCCCCCCTGCAGTCATCCTAAGACCAGATATAAAATCAGTTTGCTTTAATACTCTTTCTACAGACATTATTGTCTGCCAGTTTTCCTTGAGGAATGTTCTTTTAGAAGATAAAGTTTCCTCACAAGGAAACATGGTCTTTTATTCTCTCCACTAATTGCATTTTTCAAGCCACATCCTAAAGAAATGATCTGTGCAATTTCTGTAGATATGGCCTTCTGCAACAATGACATGACTCCACTATGCCCAACCTAGCATTAAAATAGCTTGTAGTAAGCTGCACTTTATATTCAGCTCAACACAGCCACTAAATTAGTCAATAACGAGACTAATCTGTGTTGGACTCTGTGAGGCTTCAGTATGGGCATCTCTGAGAGCCAAATGAGGTATTTTTGTGCCTGCAATATCTGAATACCTGTTGTTTTGCCCACAGGTGGATTCATCGAGGCAGGAAGAGAAAAATCAAACTTGACCACCCGCATATCTATAGAACATCATAACTTTGGTTATAGAAATGGCCAGATATTCACATAGAAACATCTACCCTGACTGAAGTGCATAGTTCAACTTTCACTCCCCTATGTGCAGGAATTTGGAGTCTTACCTTCTAATATCCTCCTTGATAAAGATGGGTTTGCAAACCTGCAGTGAAGTCAAAATGCTGGAATCTCCTAACCATGTACCATACACCAGTGATCAGGCATCTCATGGAAGGTCAGTCTCTCTCTGCCCCCACCCCACTTTGACTGTATAGTACCTGACTGAAACAGTCCAGAGGATGACCCCAACAATACTCTCCAGAGCCAGTAGGAAAGTGATCTCACACCATCATCTCCCCTGGGTGTCTGCACCTGCATCTTCTTACTCAGAGACTTGGAGGTGTTCAGACCTAAAGCCAACACTTTACATTAGTGAACTTCACTCCTTGTTCAGCCAAATGGAAATGCAAAATAAAGCAAGCCTTTGAGCACACTGAAGAAACCCAGGCTTATTTAATATTACAATATTAAAAATCAGGCTTTTTACTATCTCTGGCAAGACACAATCTTATTGCATCTTAAAAAAGGCCTTCACACCATTTGTAACAAGCTGTAGGTGTGAAAACCACGAGGGAGATCGCCAGCTCCGCAGTGAACTAATACACTCAAATAAATAGTTTGATTAGAAATGAGGATGTTGTATTCTTGAACTAGTTCTCCTTCCTTACTGGATATGGGTGCCAAATTATATTTTGCAAGTGGCACACAATTACTCTTTTACATGTGACTGAAGTGAGGTTTAGAAATTACTTTTCATGGAAGATGTTCAACAGTTCTCATTTTCTGTACTTTTTATCGGTGGTTAAAAATGAATGAAAATTACTTTAACTACATGATATTAGGCAAAGAATAAATAAAACTAAAGACTGCTGAAAGATTATTTTGATACGTTTTAACCATTTAAATAGTCTAGATGTGTTGGTAATATGCATTTTAAAACCATTCCCTCAACTCCTTGGATCAGTTTAAAGGAATACATATGTACAAAAATTCTTTTCAGGCATAAACGCATTTAAAGTGGTTATTACAGCTTTTAAAAATTGCAGTTATTTTACATGCACTTAGCTGAAAATAGTATTCAAAACACTGTCTGACTCCTGTTGCTGTGGCAACACATTGTTCATGGTTTGCCTGTCTGAGGTAAGAAGTCTAAAATATTGAATTAAATATACTTAAGTCCAGCACTTAGATTTGGCCACCATGTCCCAGTTGAAAGCTAGATTATTTCGTTTCTACCTACAGGTGTCCCCTCACTGAGATCCAAATTATTACTTAACACATTCACTGGCAGTAAAAGCATTTCCAGATTTTAAGAAAAAGGATTGTTTAACACTCTGTGGAGCAGCACTACTAACAATAACAAAGAAGAGTTTTGCCTTCACTTGCCACCACGGGATGGGATAGAAATCAGAAAGAATTCATTCGGTACACACAAGAATTCACAAGGCAGAAAGTAACTTTGTTTGGAAGAATGTCAAAAAGACACATCATTAAAGCCAAATTTACAATATGATTCACAAACCAAAGGGATGTAAAAATATCCCTCTCGATATCACATCCTCTTATTCCTTCAAAAGCATCTAAATATCCCAATGACAGGGGGTAAAAGGAAAGTCCTACGGAGAATAGCAAGGTGATGATCTTCCTCTAGGTCTTGTACATACGTTTAGCAATTGCAACAAAACAAGTTATGATGATCACCACCTGATCCCAAGCCATGCCAGCTTACCCACTGCATTTATACCCACCGGCCTGAGATCCTGTTAGGTGTCTGCACAACAGGCTGCCAGTCCTTTCATTGTACATTGCTGCCTTTGGCTAATTAGGCAGTAGGACACAGAGCAATCTCAGTGTCAAAAAACCCCAAAGAATGACTAATATACCGTAAAACTTTGGTTGAAGAAAACCACCCTGAAACATGCAAAAAAACTTCTTTAAAGTAGGTGCCAAGAATTCACAGGGGAGAAAAAAATACATGGCTAAAATGTTTTAAATATATTCTATGCTACTTAATTTCCTATCCATGTTGATCATAACAATAATTTTCCATGACTAGCTGAAACTGAAGAACATGAAGGTTTTCTTGAGTATGAGATTACTAAACTTCTATTATGGAAAGCCCAAAACTTTAAGGGGAAATGTTCTTAAAAGCTGGATCAAAATCTCCCAGAAAGTGATCAGTTTAAGTGGACATGCCTATTGGGTGAAGGGAGTGAGTGGAAACAAATCCAGAGAAGCATAGTAATACTCCAGATAAAAACAAACAAACAAGCAAGCCTCAAGGAGATCCTAGTGTGACATATTTTTAGGTTGAATACAGTGTGTGAAGAAGAAAAGAGAAGCCTTGGACCTTTGCCATTTCCACCATTTGATTCTTTCTCCTGCTGTTTGATTCTTCCCCTATTGAGGCATAGGCTTTTCATTTTCTAAAAAGAAACAAGACTGAATCACATAAGTAACTGCTTTCACCATTAGTTCTTTGATCTCCTTCCTATAACAGCTGATGAAATTTACTCAAGAAAATAAGCACCTGCAACTTTTGTAAAATTTACCTTAAACATTGAGGGCTCTAGCCTGGCGGTATTTTTTCTATTATTATTTTTAAACAATAGATTAGAGCCAATTCTTTTGTGGAAGACCTATTGTATCAGTCTAAATAAATCCCATGTCCATCCTCAAAGTATTGGTACTTTTCTTTGGGTTTAGAAACCTCTTTTTTATGCTGCTTTCAAGCTCTCTGCAAACATTACAGCAGAGCCTGCTCCTCCTGGACTTGCTGGCTCTTCTCCAGCTAATCAGCTCAACACAAGTTGTATCTCCCCCACCTGCTTCTTCCCTCTCAAACAATCTTCTGGATATACTTTTCAGTGTGGGAGGAAGGGCCCACGCACTGTCTCAGTTCACTTGGAGGATCAGAGGTCTGAACTGATTCCATTTATTATGTGGGCAGATGTATGAAGGAAAAAAAGATTCAAACCTCCAAACCCTTCAGGGAGGGAAGGGAAGGTACCTTGTGACAGAGGAAGCTTTACATCTCAAGGAACCTGACATCACATCTAGACCACATTTTACAAAGGGATTTTCAAGACACTCTGATTTCATGGATAATGGGGAACTTCAAAGGCAAAAACCCTTCACCATGCTGTTACAGTGGCAGTACTTACCATCAATGACAACAGCAGTTCCACCCTGAGCTATGGCACAGGGATTTCTCTAACCCCGGGAACTGTAACTATTTTTGCAGTTTGGAAACGTGCAAATAATCTTTCACACCACATACCTCAAGGATTAAGTTCCCTTGGGTCATAAATAGCAATCTCATTTCTTTTCCTCACTTTGCCTCAAAGCAAAGCAATGCAATGTTTACTTCTGTCAGGACAGTATCACGTTCTGCCTTCAGCTGCAGTTCCCACTTTGCTTTCCTGCTGGAGGACCAGACAGCCTGAAGAGCCTGCTGTGTTTGCTAGCATCTATTCATTCCCCAGTTCTAACAGCACTTCCTGAATTCACTTCAGCTCTCGGAGAAACGCAAAAGAATTTTGCGTTCAAATGCCACCCAAATATTTATATTTTGCTTATATTCTTTATTTAATGTGAAATCACTACCAGCTCTTTTTTATTCTCAAATAATGAAGTAATCCAGAATAGATTTTCTATGAAGCTTAGCTCTCACTGAAATCATTGAAAGCTGCATGCTTTTCAGATCCAGTCTTCAGCTCCAGTGTTTTAATATTACTATAGCTCATGTGCCAATGGAGTAATATCACTTTCCCGAAGTGAACATACTATCAGCTATTTAGCTCTAGCAGTATTTTTTAGTAGTCCAGCTTTTAAGAGTCTGAAAATATCAAACAAGGATTCTGTGTCACTCCTTTAGTACTGCAATAACTGATAATTAAGGTAACACCTTCATAAAAATACAGTTTGGGGTCAGATTTAGGGGTTTTATTCTTTTTCCTTCCCTTCCTCCTTCTCTGAGAAATTTTTCAGGTATCACATAGGAACAATATTACTGAAAAGACATAAGAAATTTCTGTTTATGCAGTGGGATTTAGAGAAGGAAGTGATTTACTGATCTATAATGATTTACCAATGTATTCCCTCTTATTCCAGTTTTGACATCAAGGTATCTGACAACCCTGGTGTTAGTACCTACAAAGACTATTTCTAGAAGTCTGTATTTTTGTCATTCTTTCCAGAGATTAAAGAGTGTTTTTTAAGTCGCCTTTCAAGACAGATACAAACATACTGGAGTATGTTCAGCAAAGGGTTAATGAACTTGATGGGATTAGAGTGCCTGAAATATGCTGAGAGCACTGGGATTGCTTAGCACGGAGAAAGGAAAGTTTAGAAGAGATGATAATGTGTGTGTGCACCTGGTGGAAGTAGGGGGGAGGATGGTAAGTAAGACAGAGCCAAACTCTCCTCAGCAGAACTCAGTGATAATACATGATGCAATGGACACAAACATGGGATCCTATTTAAACATAAGAAAATACTATTTTATTGTCAGGATGACCAAACACTGGATCAGGCTGCTCAAAGAGATTGTGGGGTCTCCAGTACAGAAGATATCCAAAACCCAACTGGGCAAACCTTAGAAGTCCTTCGCAGCCTGAGGTGTTTTACAATTGTGACTCACTTGCAATCACAAACTACCTACTTCAACATTTTCTCATTATTTTTTTCCTAGGAAGCAAATCAACAACTGGACACAAATAAATCACTGTTCTTTATGAAATCAAAGACACTCTCACAGGAAAAGAAACAACATTTTATCCACAGAAAGAAGTCTCCAAAACTAATTTCTCACAGCCAAAACCTGAAATGTGTCTATTCTTAGAATACAAAGAGAGAAAAGACAGACTATTCCATGAAAAGCTGTAAAAGAAGTGAAGAAACAAAAAAGTTTTTTATACCATCCCTGGTAGCAAATACCAGGGACAAATCAGTTTATTTGCATGTCTGCACACCCATAGTTATTTGCCATTCAATTCATTCTAACCCACCATCTCCCCAACTTACATTTTATATCTTCCTTCCCATTTCAAATGCAAGAATCCTTTTGGAAAAATGTCTTTACCCACAGAAACCCATAGCACTCAGACCCAAGGGACCATGTTGCTTATACTGAATGCCAGCAGGCTGTCAGACTTCACTGGCAACTTTCTCTTTAATTCAGAGCAGCTTGCTTTTCAGGGAAAGGTAAGGCAGTGTAAGCCTCAATGACAACAGCTTTTTGCATTTCTGCCTCTCTTGCTGCTGAGAGATTCAAATATGTATTTAAAAAAGCAGTATGCTCACAGGTGTGGAAAGTATGAGTCTATTTCAAGTAAATTAAAAAGTACTTGAAATATCATACTTCTTGTTCCAAGCTTTGGAATTGTAACCACAGAAAATACAGAGATTTCAGACATTACGGTGACTCCCTTCTAATCTGCAACTCCCTTAACTCTCACTGCAATTTCAGTTCATTTTGAAGCTGCACAGTGATTCTTATTATCCTAAAAAGAGCATGATCCCCAAAAGAACCAATTTTTCCCTAGCAATTTCTCTCATTCAGCACTTGCACTGGGTCAGTATTTTGACTGCTTTTCTCTTACTGCATGCAATACAAAATTACTGAGAAATTTGATGGTCCTCCAGGTTCTATTATTTTCAGATCCCATCATTTTTACTTTATGCTTCTGGGATTTTTATATCCTTAGATGGTACTGTCCCAGAAATACTCATTTCTAGCTAGATGAGGTTCAGTTTCTTTGCTCTCCACTCACACGTAATACTTCCTTTGCTTCAGCATTTGTGGTCCCTTCAGGATCAGATTCTTAAAACCAGCTGTGGTTAATTGCTGGATTCCAGGAAAACTGGAAATGCTCATAATTACATCAACTCTTCTGTAAAGCTTACAACAATAATTCCTGTGTTAATTGGCAGAAAACTAGTTGAGCTTTACGAAAGAACTTCCATTTAACTTTTGATTCACACTGGAATTAGGTGATAAAGGTTTCTATCCACAATCAAATCTTGTTCTCTCTTGCAAACACCAGACCACGCATCTTGTCAGTTCACAGATTGACTAATATAATTCCACATTCGCAGGTCTCCCAGATAGCACTGTAAGAAAATGTCAGCTGGTACACTGTAATTCTGCTGAGTTAATCATCAGTTCAAAATGTCACCATCCCATTTCCTTCTTCCTTCACTTACTTGATTTCCTTCTCATAAAGTTTCAAATGAACTTTAAAAACTACAGGACTGGCTCTCCATTGCACCAGAGCTTAAGAAATACTTGGGAAACAAGTAGCCCAGAACTGGAGTGAGGTGCACTGAAACTCGATGCCAGTATAAAATAACCAGCAAAGGCCTTCAACGCTCTTTAGATTCTCATCCCATCCCCATCACTTTGGTACACAGGGGCACTGGATTGCATCGTGCGGTCACAAGGGAGACACTGAATAGCAAATACTGCCACATCTGCAACACCCTATGTGGGGGAGCCCAGCTGGCCCTGGGCTCTCTGAAAGCTAGGATACTGAAGACGGAACTTTACACCTGGCAGAGGGTTAACCACGGAGAGTA
>JAYRBT010000139.1:18395917-18409246 GCA_036023395.1 Myiotriccus ornatus | reverse complement strand
CCCAGAAGTGTATATAAGTAGAGGCACTGTTGTAATAAAGGGGGCTGGTATCCCTGATCACCGTGTCGTCCTCCCGCTTTGACCGTGACAACCCTATGCAGAAATATGTGTTTGCTTGCGTGCACAAAGGTAATCACATGACTTGGCTGTGGTGCTGTTGGGGAACAGGCATATTTTATAATCCTTGTGGCTGTACCTGGCCTCCTTTGGCAAGTCCTGCTCAAGGTGCAAGGACTGGCTCTTCAGATTCAGGTAAGAGAAAGAGGAGTTTTTCAGATATGCTGCACAGATCATTACCACATAAAAAAATCACTGTCATGTATCAGATGAGATTCTATTACAAACCTGAGGGAGCACTGGACATAGTCTTTGACCCCAAAGAGTTTGGAGATGCCTCATTAAGATTGCTCCCTCCCATCTGAGCTATCTTCCTGAGCCTTGGGATCAAGCCTGGCACTTTCTCCTACCCATTACTGCTCCCTGCATTAAGACCATCCGGCTGGTAGGAGATATTTTATTTCTTTTTCTTTTATTCCCCATTACATCATCCCAAAAATTTGACAGCAAATTTTCTGAATGGCTTTCTGGGGTGGAAAATATTAAATACAGGCACGTATATGCAGAACATTTTAAAACATCAAACCCTCAGGAGAAGAAAAAAAACCAGACTGCATGATCACAGCAGGTTACTTGCTCTGGTGTGTAATTGTGCTCTTTTTTAAAAAGCCTATTTGTTTGGGTTTTTTTTCAGATTAGAGGCATGGAGTGATATTTGCCAACACTTAAACTCTCTTAAAAATGCAGAGTGACAGGGGTGAAAAATCTTGTTTTCAGGTGAAACAATATATTACCAGGATAGCTTTCTGCTAACTCAAGTCCTTCCTGTTTTTCACACTCATGGAAATGGTAGGCATACAACTCATCTTTTAGTCCATCTACGCTTGATTTTCACATATGGATGCACAAAAGTGTAAGGCACTTGTTTCAGCATGATTATAAGTTAAGATACCTGCAAAGGAATATCTTTGACAGCACTGGGAGTCTTTCCATGTGCTTCAGTAAGAGTGGCTACATCAGGATCAGGTGAAAGATTCATCCTCCCTCCGAAACATCCAAAAGTTTTTTACTGATTTTTTGCAGACAATTAAGATGTTGCTGAATTGCATCCCAATTCAGAAATGCTGCTACTTTTCTCTTTATTATTATTTTTTTTTTATTTTATAGTCCTTTGATAGGCATCTCCTTCATTAAATTGCCCCTGGAAGCCATGTAAACATTTATTATCTACAAAAACGTGAAAAGCTGCTGCCCTATTTTCAACTGGATATTTTCTAGCTTCACTGGTTGACTCCAAGCTGTACTTTCTCTTCCAATTTGAAAATGAACAAATAATCCTTATTTACCTCCTGTATCCCACTCAAGGTTTCGCAGATCCCGCCACACCCTCCCCCTTATTGCCTGCTATCCTGGCTAATGAATACCAGCATGGAAGCCTGTCCATACTTTCCTTCTATATCACTTTTGAGGTGAGGGAACGAGATTGCACAGTGAAAATGTAACTGAACTATGGATTTAAACAGTACACAATAAACATAGAATCACAAAATCATAGAATGGTTTGGGTTGGAAGGACCTTAAAGATCATCTAGTTCTAACCCCCTGCCATTCACAGAAATACTTTCCACTACGCCAGGTCGCTCAAAGCCCTGTCCAACCTGGCCTTGAACACTGCCAGGGATGGGGCATCCACAAGTTCCCTGGGCAATGTGTTCCAGTCTCACCACACTCACAGTAAAGAATTTCTTTCTAATATCTAATCTAAACCAACCCTCCTCTAGCTTAAAACCATTCCCACTCGTCCTGTCACTACATGCTCTTGTGAAAAGTACCTCTCCAGCTTTCTTGTAGACCCCCTTTAGGTTCTGGAATGGGCTCTAACATCTCCCAGGAGCCTTCTCTTTTCCAGGCTGAAAAATCCCAGCTCCCTCAGTCTGACCTTGTAGGTGAGGTGCTCCAGCCCTCTGCCTTTGTGACCCTCCTCTGGACCAGCTCCAGCAGGTTCACTTTATTCTCCATTCTTTCACCTGATAATTAATTACTAATATTCATGTCCTTTTTTGGAACTACTATTAATTAATATTACAACCCCAAAAACACTTCCTGGGGAGTCGCAACCAGCCCGCAATCTATCACTCTTTATAAAGTCTGACTTATTTCCCTCTCCCAAGACCCAAATACCTATTTATCAACATTATGCTAGTAACAATTTGTAGTAATTCATAGTAACAGAAATCAGCCTAACTATGAATACAGCTATTTAAAAAATGTTGCAGTGGGTTTGAAAAGAAAAATTACGTCACTTTCTTTTAAAGACTAATCCTGCTTCTAAAGGTACAATCACTTTCCCTTCTTTAGTCTCTGAAGTCTTAGAATTGCCCATATCCTCAAGATCTACATCCCCAGACAAACAGTACTAATGCCATTTTTTGGCAATACATTTTTAAACCCATTTTTTTTGTTATTTACAGTAAACATGGTTGAAAATTTGGGTAGAGAGGATATGTGTGTGATGAAAAGCAGTCTTGCCAAATCATTCTTGTTTTACATTTGCAAGCTGGGATTAAAAGACTAATTTAATTCCATTTCATTAAAATGCCTGCTTTCCGAATTTTCTGTGCCCTGACCCATTTCCTGCCCTCCCTCCCTTAATGCAATGACTAGAATGTAAAATGCATGAGCGGTGCAGGAGCTACACAGCTACAAAGCTCTTCCTCAACAGAAAGGCTGACTGACGCCTTCCAGGTGAACTTACAGCTCTGTGGTTGGGGTTGGCACCTGACAGATATGTGCTTGAAGCCCTCAAACTCGAAGGAAAGTTTTCACAGTAGCAATGTTCAAGGGCCCACTGTATGAAACGCACTTCCTTGGGCAGCAGAAATGTGACGCCCGCAGGATCCCACGCTCTGGCCTAGGAAGCAATCCTGGCACCCTTCAGCGGGGCAGAACAAAGTGGAAGCAAACAACCAATACCCATTCTCAGTGGAATGGTTGTATCCCCAACTACCTCCAGGAGAAAGCACCATCTTGGTGCCTATCCCTAGAGAAATACCCATCTTAGTGCCACTTCCTTAAGCCTTTGTGCCTTTCCAAACCCCCTTCTCACCCCCAGCTTACGCTGCACTTAAACATTATACTGAACACAACAACAAATTTCCAGAAATTTACACTCATTTAATAAAGAGGTGGGAAAGCCTGTAAGAATGGGCTATCACAAATTTTTTTTCAGCTAAGAGCTGGAGCTGAGGCAGAAGAGATCCCAACAGAGAGCTAGAGCTGTAGCCTGGCAGCCAAGAAGACCATATGCAATTATAGACTTTACCATGTGCTTCTAGACAAATACCTGGAAAAATTCCCTGGTGTACGGCTTGGACTACTACTGATCCATCTCCACTTCCTTGGCCATCCTAGCTGGGAGGATGGAGCCATTCCGTCATACTTTCATAAAGGCTAACTAGACCTGATCTGCAGCAGAACAAACCAGCACATGTAGCACCCAGAGTCCCTCCTGCCTTGCCATATGGCTTCCAAGTCTGGCCACACACTGAAATATGTGCACTATTTCATGTCAGTGAGCACTGTATTGTTTTAGAAGAGGAGGAGAGGGGTAGCACATGGCAATAGGCTGCTGCACATTTTCTAAACCGTCAAAAAAATAGAAGTAAGCACAAAAGGGAAAGAATCTGAGCTGTTCATGACAGGAAAAAAACTCCAAAGCTAACTCCAAAGAGTTGCAAAAAGATTTCATTATATTGAGTAAATGGGCAATGAAAATGGCAGATGAAGTTAAGGCTGAAGAAATGTAAAGTGATGCACATAAAAAAACCAGTCCTAACTTCCTATTCACAACAATGGAGTCTGAACAAACTATTACCTCTCAGGAAAGTGAATTCAGAATTAAAAGAGAGAGTTCTATTAAAACACTCAATCAGTGGCAGTCAAAGTGTCAGACAGAGTAGAGATAATAAAATAGAGAACAAAATAGAAAATAACTGTATAAATCCAAAGTGACCCTGAGTTTTGAATACTGCTTGCAGGTTTGGCCTCTCCCCAAATCTCTAAAAATACACTGTAGAAGTAGAAAGGAAAAGGGAAATCAGAGGTATGATATGCCTTCAAAACAGGGAACAACTGAATCACCTACAGCTGTTTAGCCTAGAATAAAATCAAGCAAAAGGGATGATATGATACAGGTAGAAAATAAAAAATACTATTAAAAAATAATTTGAAATGCATATTGACTTTTTTGTTAAAAGAGAAGGCATCGATCCACATCATCAGGTAGGAGATTCAAAACAAAGAAAAAGCTATGATTTCCAATACAACATACAGTAAAAATGTAAAGTCCATTATTATAGGATTATGTGAATATCAGAATTTTACACAAGTTCAAAGAATAATTAAACATTTTTATAGAAGGGCAATGCATTAAAAATCATTAGATGAGAATTTCACCTTGGCTCCAAGCAGACTCTTAGTTCCAGGCTGACAGAAACCACACCCCAGACAAGTACCACCACTCTCCCTCCATTTGCAGCTCCCCCAAGCACATGCTGCTGCCAGATCTGTTGTTTAATTTGGTTCGGTCACTTTCATGCTCTCAGGGAAACTGTGTTACTCAATGAAGTCAGCAAAGTCTTGCAGCTTGCATTAACAAAAAACATAGAATGCAGATGGATCTTACTTAAGAAAAGCCTCAGCTATTAGTCCCACTGAAGTCAACAAGATTAAAAGCATATTGTTGTTCAGTCTTTCTGGACTGGTCACAAAGATGTTCGCAGTCACAAACTCATATTTCAGCTCCAGTTATAAATAATTTATATCAGATAACAACTAGTCAATTGATAATCCATTTAAATTAATAACTTAATAAACACTGCTACTGAGTTCAGTTGACAAGTTATTTCTACTCACTTCCTTCAGTAGTCTTCTGGAGTTCCATAATTACAAATGACTTAGTCCTAATTATAACAACTATTATTTGTTATTAACTGGTATAATTTTACAAATCAGCTATTAAAGCAGCTGTAAAATAACTTGTGCATATTTTATTTTTCAATTTAAGATAATAACCTGTGACATTCTGTGCCTTTGCAAATGCCATCTGGAAGAGCAAGTAAATTCTCACTACATCTGACATAAAAATTTTTATAAAGTTTTCCAACTTTTTACCTTTGCAGCAAAGCAAAATATTTTATTATCTCATCACAGACTGAAATGTGGATAAGGAGTTTGAACTGAGAGTTTGAAATACTGCGCATAACAGCTATTACTGAAAGGTTGCCCTAAGCAAACCAAGTACATCAAGCACTTGCTGCTGAGGAGCTTTGTCTGATTTGACATGTCTGCACCATGCAATGGAAACAATTGCAGAGACCTCAGCTACTGTCTCATCCACTTCAGCTCACACCAGAGCTAGGTATTTGAGTGCCACTGTGAATTCATCTCCTCTTTTTTTCCCTGTTGTCGAGAGGCTTGGACTACATGAGAATAAAAGGCAAGACCCATTTATTCCAATTCTCTCCCAATCTGTCATTCAGTATTAAGAGAGAACACAATAACAACTCAACAGCAGGTAAAAGGGAACTATAACACACATCAGCTGGCTGTGCCTACATGCAGGGCACATACAGCCCTTGGGTACCTTGTCTTTGGGGCGTACCTTTACGAAATGTCTCATGTTCCTGCATGCCTTGGTTTCTTTTGGAAGAAAAACCTTTATAGGGATGAGGAAATCATAAATGCCTTTAGTAACTCACCAATGCAGAAAGCTGGTGAAGTAAAACCACCTTTGGGCAAAATACATGTCTTATGGCGCAGGCACAGACAGGCACGCTTCAGAAGAGCCAGAGACCAATGAGACTCTGCAGAAATTGCAGTGAGCATCCTGGCACTTTCTTGAATGGGACTGCAGGGCAAGCACATCCCATGCCTGAGTTTTCAGTTTGTTTCATTCCAGTGATGTATATCCATAGCAGCACTGCTCAGTTTCTTTTCAGCATTCACGTTTGTGCCTATGCATATACAATAACTACTGCAGGAAGTAACAGCTTTATTTAAGGTCACCTATGCCTTTCTGCTTATTACTTTTACTTATGAGAACAAAACTCTTGTTTTTCTTCCTGCAAACATGGTTATCTAAACATGGTTATCTAAAGCAAGAAGTGTGTGTGGGGACTTGTTCTCAGGGGGTTTTTTAGGAGTTCTTCCACGCTTCATCTTTTTTTTTCAGAATATCAGCTGAAATTTGTTTAAGCTTAATCAAAGGAGGCATCAGGGAAGCGAAGAGTTATTGCACCTGCAGCCAGTACCTTGTGAAAAATCTGCTACACCCATAGTTCAGAGCCAGCTGGGTATGAGCAGACCTCTCCTCTGGGAGATCACTGCTAACAGTGCTTTGCCGCTCAAACACCAAGTGTTATTTAGGGTTTGTGCAGGAATTAAAAAAAAAAAAATCAGAAAAAGGAACAGCAAAAAGTGCTTACAGGCATGTCTCCCTCTTACCTCAGGGTTGCTGTTCCTGTGGGGCAGAGTCAGGCTCCCTGCATCTCTCAGAACACCCCTCCATGCAACTCCCTGCTAGGAAAAAGGGACTTTTCCCTTGGTGGTTAGGTGCCAGCTCTCTCAGGTGCCTCCAAACAGGACTCGTACATGCTCTCCTCGCCCCCACAGGGCCTCTCTCACCTCCCTGCAACTGTGGCTACCTGCAGGGCAATGGCTCCACACAGTTTAGCACTCATAAGTCAGTGGAAAGGCCAAGTATTCAACAACACGTATAAAGTATTAGTGTTAAGACCAGCAGGACAGGAAAAATTGCAGAGAGAAATCTTCAAAGATTTGACTGAAGAGACATATAGGTAGAGTAATTTTGAGAAGAGTGAGGAAACCCAAAGGAGAACATATAGCAGCTGTATTTCCAGTTGCCCACATATTTCTGAATAATATAGTTATTTATAAGAACAAATCTCCCTGCCTTTTTGTGGCATAAGCAATAATGAAGGCAAAAGGTGTGGGGATTGAAGGTCTTTCACTCTTTATGCTTGGTGACTTTACAATTCTATGCTGAAGTTATAAAGTCAGGGGGAAAAAAGTGGAGTTTGTGTTTTTTGATGGGGTTTTTTGTTTGGTTGGTTTCTTTGTTTTGGTTTTTATTTTGGGTTTCTTGGAGGTTTTTTTTTGTTTTGGGAGTTTTGTTTTTTGTTGTTGTTGTTTTGTTTTCTTGGTTGGTTTTTTGTTTATTTTGTTTTTTAAGGAGCCTGATGGAAATGACCAGAGCTTAAAGTGTGCAAAGGGTCAAATCATCTTTCAGGGCAAAGGGTAAGAGAAAGCAAGCCCTGCTAAGGGACTTGGATGGTTAGACCTCATCTGAAAGCCCCAGACCATACCTACAAACCCCAGACTGCACAGTTCTGTATCAACTGCTAGCTAATGCAGAACTGGCAAGAAGTCTGCAAATACGCGTTGTCCCTCCAAAATTTCAGTTATACCTAAAGCTTTAATTCCAGAAAGGCCCAGCATCCCTAGCAGCTCAATGCCTGTTTTTCTGAGCAACCCAGTCTTGAGCTCTAATTCTCAAGGGATCTGACCTGCAAAGCCTTCTCCAAGCCTACCAGAATAGGCTTACCACAAACCAAAGAGGCCAAAACCCTCTTTCAGAGAACAACAGACTTTTTATCTTCCCAGAAGCTGTAGGAAATGGGTCTTTCCTCAAGGCAGTGAGAGAAAGAATCAGTTCAAAACTGGCATGACAGTTCCCAGAAGTCCAATATACAAGACTGAGCTAAGGAAACCCCATCGGCATGCCTGTGGTGTCTGAGGCATCTGTATGGATAGCTCATTTTCCTCCAAATTACAATTCACTTATTCTAAATTAAAGGTTACACATCCCTGAGTTACAAAATTACAGATTTTTATTACTAATGTGCACACTATTTCATTACCAAGCTTCATCTTAGACATTAAGAGGCATTTTCAAATCAAAACCACAAATTTCAAAGAAATTCGGCTTTCACAGAAGACAAAGAGGTGTATTCCCTTTTATGTCAGGATTCATGTTAAAATTCGTAAAGGCTCAATAAATACACAGTAAACATTATAAGCATGTTACTTGAGAAGTAGATATTATATACATGATTATAAAGTGGGATTTCAGACAACCTATGTCAAGCTACTTAATCTAAAAGTGCGTTACCCATTTAGTCACCTCTCATAAATGACATAGAAGAGAAATAAAGTATAAAGTATCATATATACATATATATATACATATATAAACATGTATATTTAACACTTCATTATTTTCTGCAAGTTTGCTTTGAAGTGAAGTCCCCTTGACACACCAATAACCAGCACAGTTTGGTACTGGGGACACAAAGACGTCTTTCCAGGTCTCTCACTGCCATCACTACTCCAAGATGAAAGCTGCTATTGTCCGTGTGCTTGGAACCAGCCACAGGTTGGAGCTGGGCAAGTAGCAGCAGCCACATCCTCTGGAAGCTCATTGCCAGCAGCAAGCCACCATCCACACAATATCAAAAGCTAAGTATTACTAAAGATTCACAGAAGAATGAATCAGACATAGGAAAAGCAAAAGGCAGCTCCAAAGCATGTCTTCTTTACCTAGATGCTGCTGCTTTTCCAGGAATGAGGCTGGTGTTCTCTACCCCACATCCATACAGCCCCCACAGAGGAGAAGATAATTTTTCCCCCAGTGTTACAGGCACCCTGGTGACCCTGAATAGCATTGCCTGGCCTCCCCTGACGGCAGGCGGGCACCAGTCCTGGCCATAGGCACAAAGCCCAGGGAAGTGTCCACCTCCCTGCTCTACTGTCTGGATGCTATGGATGCACCCAAATGCATTTAGGAAAGCCCCATACATTGGAGAGTCACCTCCTCTCAGCACCTCATCAAAACCTCAGCTCCCTTCTTCCATGGGCTCACCCTTAGGTCACCATTCCTTGGCTTGCATGCAGACTGCACTCGTAGTTGCCATCCAGGGCCCCAAAACCCCTAGGAAAGCTACAGCCTGCCAGCTAACCCCCCAACATACCCTTCAGGGTATACCCTTCAGGAACATCTTGAGCAACAGGAGCAAGCACAGCTCAAGCAGCTGACCAGTGGACGCAGTGGATGGCAGTGGTCCAGCTGCTGCTTTTGCCCAAGTCAGAGTGGAGTGCAGCGAAGCTCTGCTGGATCCTGCTGCTGCCCCCTGGAAGGAAATAATGCCAGTCTGTCTAAGAAACAGCAGGAGTACAAAAAAAACCCTTCAGAGATGAAAGTCTTACAAGACCTGGCTGGAGAGATTTTCAGACTTTGCTAATTTTTTAACAGTGGAGAAACTCAAAGACTGAATTGAAAATTGAAAATTATCCTCCAAATAAGTAAATGTGACTACAGCTCAGCTAGCTGGTCCACGGTTCTGGGTGCTGCATGGCAAGGCTGTGATGGTTAAAACCTCTATCCCAAACAAATAAAGTGTTTTGACCACCTACAGCAGCAACTTGAAGGTTGCTATAGCAATAATGCCTTATTCCCTTTTCTCATTCAAAGATCCAGCAATAGAGAACAAATAGTGTGCTGCCTGAAGCAGAGTCACAGCTAATTCTCCAAAACTGTATAGGAATCAAAAAGCCATTTACCTGAGCTCTTCTTTTTTTCTATTACTGTTGAATTGCAAGTCAAACACTCACTAACTGTCCTTCCTTAGTCTCAGAAAACAAAAAAGCTATTGATTTTCAGTACTTTTTTTGTGTACTGACTTCTTGCTCCCATTAAAATGTCTCCAGAAAAGCAAAAGATTTCCTTCTGTGTTTGCATCCAGTGTGAGTTTGCATGGAAGCATTAATGAAGAGTAATGAAAGACCAATAAATGTTGTGTGACAGGACTTGCAAAATGTCAGCTCAAGCGGTTTCTGTTTCTTCTGCCTTATCCCAGAAGATGGAGCCAAATGACTAAGTGTCTGTGGCCCCCGACAAGCTGCACAAAGGCACTACTGAACAAACCCTTTTCCACTGAAGGTAAGGTTAGTCTCACTCAAGGTCTCCCATTGCCGAGGTTGGCTGGGAAGGCAGTCAGGTTTCTTGCAGATATTTTTTGCATGTCACAGCTGTTTTATCGCTCTTTGAAAAGAAAGAAGGCCAACTAGATCAAGGTCAGAAGCCTACATTTTAAGAAAACTAAATGAAAGGCAAAAAAGCCCGCACTAAACTTCTCCACAGAAAAAACCCTTTTATTTCCTATTGGCATCATCACAAACCTATTTCATAGCCTCACAAAATGAGTTTGAAAGTCTTAAATAAAAATATATGATTTATCCTTGGCTAGCATGTTATTTGCATTAACTAAAAACCTATGAAAAAAGCTGGAAGGAAGAGCTTTCCTTAAATATGTCAGAACTGATGAGCATATCCTGTCCTCTCAATTTATGATTTGCTGCTGGGAGTAGTTAAGAAAGCCATACTGCAAGAGCAGACTGGCTGGAACGGCCTTTAGGGTTAATCTAAATCATTCAGAAGTACATCTTTTCCTTTGTACAGCATGAGGCAACCTTAATTTCTGAGGATAAGCAGAAAGGGGTGACCTGAGACTGGTCTGCCAAGTCAAGTGATGGTGTTCCATCACAAAACAGGGTTCGGTTTACTCTAGACCCTTTACCATCCTGATGAATGGATTTGCTCTTCAGCTTTATGGCCTCAATACTTCAGATTCTCAAATCCCACTGTTGGGACCACATTTCCAAAATTGCAGTCCTCCCCCTTTTTAGAAGCTTAAAGATGGAGAATGCCTTTCAAAGGGGATTACTGCCTGTACAACACCTGTTTGCCAAAATAAGAGCTAAGCTCTTAAAACCTCTTTGCCCTTTCTATGAGACAATACAGGCCAAGACTTAAATTAGAAGAAGAGTGTACGTTTTAAGGAAAAAAACAAAACCCCAGATTTAGAATTTAGATTTAAAATCACAGATTCCACAATTTCAACTTTGTTACTTCTACTACAGTTAGTTAACCACAGGGTTAAACTCATCTGATTTCCACTGAAAATTTCAATTTCCAACTACTAGATTTTGTTATTTCCTAGGGTCAAGCTCAAAGCTGTCAGTTATCAATGTTTTTGTTCCCCTTAGAGGTAATTATAGCCTATGAGGAAGTTGCTCATTTATCTTTGCTTTGATGAGACAAATGAGAGAGAAGGCTCCTGGAGTCTCTCTGTATAATGCATATTTTTACAGCTCATTTAACCGTGTGTGTTTTCTTCAAACGTCCTCCATCCTCACGACACTTCTGTAAGCATGAAATCTAGAATAGGACTCTGTAGATGTATTCCAGATGAGCCCAAGTGTGGGGTTGGTGGTATCTCACATACATAGAAGTACTGTCACAATTTCAAGGAGACTGTTCCCCAAAAGCATCAAATACAATTTTACCCCAAAGAGCTCTTTTAGCTCCATTTGCAGAATATGGCATAAGTATCTGCAAGAGAACTGTGTGAATAGTACAATTTTATGCACAGCTACTTTAAAGTAAAATTGTCCTGTCAGGAAGGATTCAAGTTCATCTCTTTCAAAGTATCAGAGGGAGAGCTTGAAGGAGAAAGGTTTGACATTCAGGATAAAAGAATCCAACAGGTTTGGGTCAGTAGCAAGAGCACAGTGCCCCTTCACAGCCTCTCCTTTACAATTTTGGGTGCCATGCACCTTTCTCCTCAAGAATAGGAAGAGATAATAAAAGCATATTAAACCTGCTCTTGGTAAATATCACCTCCTTTGAATGGAAGCGATGCCTTATGAATTCCTAAATGAGGACTCACACAGCACACATTATTTGACCACTAAAATCTGCCCATGGCTGGTGCTGCTGTTATCTAACAGCACAAGGGGAAAGTAAGGCTTAAGAGAACTTTACAAAGGATAAGCATGCTCTAAATTGAGATCCACATCTGGAGCAGCCAAAATATGTCAGAAGTCACTGAATGATCAGGAACTGTGTTGGACTTATCCCACCACTCCCTGCTTCAGTTTTGCAGGCCAGATTATCTGGATACAGACTAGGAAGGAATTTCAGCTTCAGTTCTTATCAAAAGCTTTTGATACACTTTTTAATGGCAAGATAAAAATGCCTAGCACACAAAGTTATTCTTTTCTGTCAGATCTGGGAATTAGTGATAAATTCTGATGCAACACTGTAAATAACTGTTTCCATTTAATGATGCTGAGCATGTTAGGCTATGTCAATCATCCCTTGGAAATGAAGAGGAGATGTGATTTGAAATGGCAAGCTGTGTGTGTCTAATCAATAATCTCATTATGTGTCAAGCAACACAAATTTGATTATCGCAGAGCAGCTACAGTTCCCCTCGGCATAGTTGCAACTCAGTTGCCATTCAAACTCCCAGTCTCAAATCCAGCAGCTGAAACTGGTGGAAGTTTATTTTTATTCCAAACGGGGAAGATATCTAGAAGGTTTGTGAGGTAACAGTCCTATAACTACTGTAAACCACGGGAGATTCCAGTCTCTAGTGGGGAAAAAACCCCAGCTTCCTACCACTCCTTGAGACATTTCTTCTTGTCGAAGTCCCTCACTGGCTCCTTGCATCTCTAAGCCCTTTGAAATACAAGTAACTCCAGACCCTGAGTAGACTCTTTACTTGTCCCATAAAACCAACAGGATTATTCAACTCTTCTAGTTTTGGTCTTCTTAGCTCTATATAGCACAGTCTGTCTTGTAGATTATTCCTTTTCATTGAGCTACCCACAAAGGCTCATATTCTGTCTCACTCTGACCTTGCAACATAACTAAGGGATCTGCACAGGAGTAAGATGTAAATCAAAGGATGTTGTGAGATCCAGTGGTATATTCCTACTAAGGATCTGCAAGACTTCATTACATCAGTCAGACCTCTCACTTTTTTTTTTTTATTTGATCCCCACATTCACAAGAACATAAGTTCAAAGCCCTGTTCTGCTCACTCAATGTCTACATGTAGGATAATGACACTGAATGCCTTTGTTAGGTGTACATTTCACAGTTGTGTGCACTCCACCATGAAGCATCCATACAGAAGGAGAGCTCAGACCCATTATGATTCCATCAGTTAGTACAAAACCAGATTTTGCTGCCATTTGAAAAAAAATATTTAAGGGTGGTGAGTCCCTGCAACAGGCTGCCCAGAGAAGCTGTGGATGCCCCATTCCTTGAAATCATAGAATCATAGAATTAACTGGGTTGGAAGAGACCTCAGAGATCATCAAGTCCAACCCTTGATCCAACCCCAC
>JAYRBT010000139.1:18372778-18395817 GCA_036023395.1 Myiotriccus ornatus | reverse complement strand
GCCAAAGTGCAGGACCCGGCACTTGGCCTTGTTGAACTTCATCCCATTGGAATCAGCCCAACTCTCCAGCCTATCCAAGTCCCTCTGCAGAGCCCTCCTGCCTTCCGGCAGGTAGACGCTCCCTCCCAACTTGGTGTCATCTGCAAATTTGCTAATTATGTTCAAGGCCAGGCTGGATGGGGTTTTGAGCAACCTTGTCTACTGAAAGGTGTCCCTGCCCATGGCAGGGTCGTTGGAACTAAACAGTCTCCAAGTCCCTTCCAACCCAAACCAGTCTATCTTTTATGATTTGTATTGAATCTATATCAAAACTAATGCTACAAATTGCACAAAACAGTGTGACCAAACCTAGCTCCAGGCTGGTTTCAATAAACACATGGTCTCTTTCAAAGCAATACTAAAATTCTTTATTTGTCTTCTGTAGTAGCAATGTGATGAGAGGTTTGTGAAAAATCGAGGGATAAAAATGGGCTCATTTACATTTCAGAGACTCCAGCTAGAAGTGCTTCCTCTCTATTTAACAACAACACTGTTAATAACCCTGAGATTAAGTTTTCTTATGGCCTATGTAAAGCATTAAAAAAGTCCTGATCTTTATTTACTAAATAAGTATTCTAATTAACACTGAATGTTTTTTCCCAAGATAAGGAGTTGTCTATCAAATCAGAGCTAAGATTTTAAAGATATTGTGACTAACAGTACTTTGATATATAATAAATCAATGTCTTTTCAGTCACAGGTAGTGAAAAAAGTGCTCCGTGATTTACTTTTGTAAACATCAGTTTACAGGCAATTCTGTAAAGCATCTGCCTTGGATCATCATATCATGGAGCTGAGAGCCAGACTCATATGTTAACCACATACAGAAGACAAGGTTTTTCAGGAGCTGCAGTCTCAGGTACCTACAGACAAATTCCAAAGCACCAAACAGCCAGCAGTCTCTCTGTTCCTTTCTTTTGCAAAACCCACTGCTGCATATGGCTGAAATAGGAAGCTCTGGCACACTGTCAAGGCATGCATCCAGCCAGCAACTACGACATGGCCAAGCTCCCCTTCTCTAGAGCCTCACACACAAGTCCTAGAATGGCAGGTCTGTTTGTGGTGGGTTGACAGGCACGATAACTTTTGATCCTTGTCTCCACTTGCGGAGCTCTCTCGTGGTCAAAGCACCTCTCCCAGCATAGCCAGAAGGTAGGGCAGTTTGTGAAAGCAACAGAGCAGTGATAAGGCCATAGTTATAATTCTCTGGTGACTTGCAGCAAGCATATTTTGTTCCTGCTGCCATATAAGTTTTAAAGTTCTCCTATCCATCAAGAAATATATCAGGAGGTTTTTTCTTTCATCCAAATGGGCATTTTCTCTTATTACTTTCTGAAGTAAGGCTTGAGCTTATTTCAGCTCCTGAAAGCACCAGCTGCCCTCAGGAAAGCAGGCAGTTCACTCATTTTCTGACTGTGGGAGGTGATGCTGCTTTTATAATGAGAGGTGTAGAGAAAGGACAGGATCTGTTTGTTACTTCATTCCACAGCTTTTGCCATAATCCCTATTGAATTCTGAGCATGTCTGCTTTATCCCTTGTCTTCTTCCCATTCCCTAACAACCTGGTTATAACAATCATACTTAAAACCTAGAAGACCTGAGCAGAATTACTTTGTTGTGATTCCAGTTTGGTGACATTGCCCAGAACAACACACTCTGGTTAGAGATAAGGCAGGAGCTTAGGAAGCTGTATCTGTGTTGTGCACAATTCAAAGATCATGGGCCCTGCTGTGCTTTTCACAACAAAATATAGGTACTGACTTGAAAAAGACTATGTACATTGCACTTCTCAAACAGCATACTTCAGGACATCACCCTCACTTCCTCTGCTAGATATAGAAAAGAAGGCAAGACCAGACTGCTGTGAAGCAGACAGGAGTTTTCCTATTGACATCAGTAGGAATCCTGCCTTTAAGTATCTTATTGCTTCTCTATTCTTTCTTGTATAGCAACTGCAAGTACCAATAGCATTTTAATTTTGACAGAATACTTAAAACTTTCTCTTTTCAATGAGTGCTATCATCACCAATTTTTCCTAAGCAATGACTCCTACTGATGAGCATGTTTATTAATTAAAATTTTTCCTAATGGTTCTGGAAATTTTGCCTGATCAAACCTTTTCTCAGCATCAGATTGAGTTTTCTAAGGAATCAAAAGGAACAGAAGTTGCATTTTCCTCATGCTGTGTTCATTACAAAAGTCTTCATTTAGCAAAGTGCCTTCCAGCTTGGAGTGTATGAGCAAGCCCACTGAGACTAATAGAATTATTCCAAGCTGGTAAGGCATGTTCTTATGTATCTTGCTGAACCTTAAATGAGGCATGATGTGATTGAAAAGCCTCCAGAGGAGGTCCAGTTTGATCAGGTGGAGTATAAGGTACAGCCAGACCCAAAACATGAAGTCCAGCCTATGTGGTATGATCATGTGAGGGAGGCATGTCACTCCCAGAGGAATCCACGCTAGAAAGCACACATATGTACGGGTCACATGCCCTGTCAGGGCATGGTTCTTTTTTCTTTGAACAATGTGAAGTGCTTTTCAGAGAAAAGTTGGCTTGGAGGATTCTTCCATGCCATGCAATATAAAAAGTCAGGGAAAGCTTTTACACATCAGCTGACCCCACTTCTATTCGGTTCCCTTACATTGTTTTTTTCAGTGGCAAGGTACCTTTCTGGTTAGACTGTCCAAAACCACTGGAAAACTCTCTGGAACAACTCAGACTGCAGTTCTGTAGCATGCTCACTTCAAAACAAAAAATTCAGAAAGAGCTACTGTTATTAAAAAAAAAAAAAAAGGAAGCCTGAAGCAACATAAACACTAAGTTCAGGCCCTGCAGCGCTACTCCCTGAGCTATGATCCTGTCAGCACTCTCCTGCTGTGCCTCAGCAAAAGCAGATCAGGATGTAGCTGTGGAGTCTCTGATGAATGCCCTGAGGCTAAAGAAGTTTTGCTGATGATTCATTAGAGCATTTCTCTTAAGTCCAGCAAAGTGTATGAGAAGTACTGTTCTTCAAGCTGAGGTTCTCTGTAGACCCAGTGGTCAGTAGAAGGTCTGACATCATTTCCCAAACTGGATGAAGGATTTGGATTCTGATTTTCCAGAAAAAAAAAAAGAAAAACAGAAAACCCTGACACTGAAAATTTTCTCATTCTTTCTTTTGCATTTTTTCTATGACATTTTCCATATCCGTGTTCATCTCTGCCGAAAAGGTGTTGGCAACCTAGATATCCAAGAGGACAACTAACTATCCTTTTAAATCCTTCTAAATTTAAGAATTCTATGCTCTTTAATGTCAATTCTAGTACATCCAAGTGGGAATAAAGCATGTTCTCAGACATTTTGATTAAGAGCATTGCAGGTATAAGATTTACATGCCATTGTATTCAGTATGCTTAGGAAACAGATAATCCTATTCATCTGGCTTTGCCTTATCAACTTAAATAGTTTCTCACGTACCAGGTGTCTTCAGTAATTGAATAGTGAAATTGCAAAGTGCATACATTATTAATGCTTCTAGGAATAGACCTAGCACTTCATAAAACAGAAGGAGTAAAGATTTCAAGGTGGTGGCACAGCTTGCTTTTAACAGTAGTGAAAAAACCTACTGAGGAATCTAAAGCAAGTTAATACTCCATTGAATAAGAGAAGCAGCAAGCTAAGCTACTTAGAATATGGAAATATCCCAAAGCACACTTCAAGAAAGAAGCCAAACATTTTGTAGAAAACTCAGTAGTTACAGCTAACCCAAATGAATGGTACCCAGAAGCATAAATGAAACACCCTCACTAAGACATCCTCCTCACTAAGATGTCCACTTGGGTTACAATGGCTAAATCCCACATCCACAAAACTTCTGAACAATACAATTTCTCTCCAGTACAAGGCAAAATTTCTCAGAAGCTGGCATCAGGCTTGTTGTACCAACAGAAAGAAGCTGGTGCATCTTGATCCTTATTAAATTCTTAGTGTAACTGAAGTGATTGACTTCTCTTGGACTCCAAGGAAAGTATATCTCCTACATGATGATCTAGTGGCGAGCAACCCAGTAACTCACCCTGTATTTTAAGTCCAACTAACAGTGGCACCAACTGTTGCTTTGGTCTTCCATATAAGGATCTGCTGACATTGCATGGAAAACAAAACACAACCCAAACAAGCTGTTCAGTGAGCAGTGAAACCAGTGAAGGTGGGTATCCTGCACCTGAAGGATGAGTGTCCTGTGCTTGTAACTCCTGCACATCCACAAACCTCTTTTTCTCTTGGACAACCCTGTCTGGCAGAAGCTACTCCACACTGTGGCTAATTGAGAGTAAAACTCATGCAGATTACACTACTTGGTACAAGCAAGACAGCAAATGAGGTAGCTATTGCTTAATAAGTTTTAATATCTAAATTTGGCTAATTCAATGCCCTCAGCAAGGACATTAGTCTGCATAGCTGTCCTCATGTCCAGAATAATATAGGAACACAATGACTTTAAATCCCCTCTTTCCAAATGGGTCAGGAGAATTTTGAAATTATTGAAGGAATTTCCCAACCATGTTACCTGACTCTCTCCACTGGAAAGCAGATTAAACAAACAAACAGAAAAATCAGGACTAAAGAAATAGATACCAGTTACCTGAGAGCCTACTGACACCCACCATCTTGTACAACTAAATCATCGTCCCTTCACCATCCACTAATAGACACATATGTGCACATGTATACACACATTTACTTCTAGTGTAATTTTTATTCTTCAGTCATACTTTTTGATTACTGATACAATATGAAACCTTCCATTTTTTTATGGCTTAGACCACAGATGCTTCTAAAGTGAAAAACTACTTGCCTTTGCAGAACAGCAACATGAAAAATAATTCATGCCTTTAAAAAATGATAACTGTCAATTTTCTCTTATGGAAGAGAAGACAGTGTCTAAACAAAGTCAGTCAGTCTAACAAAAAGGTTTACTGATTACGGGAACACTTTTTATATTTTTGTGATTGGATTTGGTACTGGGGAAAAAGATCCTGAGAGAGTTGGGGAGGTAAAAATCAAGACATTAAAGGAGAAACAGAAAAAATGAACGGTAGGTTTCTTACCAGAGCAAGTAAGACAAGGAATGATTAAGTGGGAGAAAACTTATAAGGAACAGCTAGCTTCTATTAGTGGTCCAGACTTGGACAACAACTTTGAAGCTGAGTAGGAAAGAGCTGAAGGACTCCAGAGGAGATGGTTCTCTGCCCTCAGCTCCCTGCAGGAACCGCATACTGATGTGTTCCTACACTGCCTTCTGCCTCCCCACAGGCTATAAAGAGCCTCCAAAGGCGTCTCTTCCATTGATACTAGGGAATGGATGGTCTGTATAACAGGTTACCTTCACAATCTCAAAGCAGTCCCTCAAGTACTTTTAGAAAAAACAATTCCCTTTTTGACCTTTGACATTCTATGTCACATTCACTTTCCTGAAGTTGAAATGTGTTGTCAAGCACTGCCCCTTCTCGTGAAATGAATGGCCCTGTAAAAGTTCTCAGAAGTGTATAGGTCAAAGTTATGAAGAAGGAACCGGTATTTTGTTGCCAGGCAACTCAAAATCAGTGTCAATAATTAGAGCCACAGGGTACAATTTTCGAAAGCACCTACCTGCTTAAGGAGCTTAAGATCAATTTGTGGAAATCACTTAGGAGTCTAAATTCTACTGAAGATTCCTATTTGACTTAAGGATGTCTTTAAAAATTGCATTTTAATTTCAGGTAGTGCTTGAAACATGGGCCATGAGTTAGCATGGAAACATGACTGGGAATATAATAGGATTTTCCAAAGCATCTCACCCACTTCTGTGCTTTCATTTATCCCTTCAACCACTTTCTACATCCTTTATTTATAAATCTTTTCCTCCAGACTCCTTACTGGCAAAGGTGTGTCCTAAAATTATATCCCCTTATTCTTGGAGTCAAAGAGAATTTATCTGTGCATCAAACTTCTGTTTGATTTGATTATGGGTGTTTTTTTGTGCTGGTTGAAACAAGGGTTTAAGGAAGCTGAATAAAGCATAGTCTGACATGCCAATATATGACAGCTGGCTCCTGGTAAAACAATCCATCAGGTCCTTGCTTGTGCCCATTTGCAAAGATTGAAGAGACAGCAATGAGTTTCCAGAACACAGCATATGGCTTTAAAGCCATAAAATCTACTCTACTGCTGTATACTCAGAGCGTTGTGGGCATGCAGGTATGTCAATTATTTTCCCTGACCAGCTTGTGAAACAAACAGTAATCCCTGAAACGCTCTGACACTGTACCTACACAGCTCCTGCTACAGAGAGGACGGCCAGGAACATACTGTATATTACCTTCCTACACACCAGTTTATTTATAGCATAATTGGCAGAGCACAGCTATTGCAAGAATAAAAATGAAGCATATGCAAATCCCTTTCTCCCCCTAAACACAAAGATCTCTCTGCAGCCACTGAGGCATGTGCAGTACAATGGGTTCAGTCAGCTGGGACGATCCAGTCAAGTCCGCAGGCAGCAGTTCCCATCTGGGCAGACAAGTTACAGAAGGGCAGCAACTACACCACTAAGAAATTTTTTTCAATAGACATAGGACTCACAATCCATGGCCTTAAGATTCAGATTCTCATGCAGTTTATAAGAAGGGTTGAACTCATGTTTAAGCCTACATCTTCAATTTTGTCCCAAAGGCAAAGGGGTTGGTCACAATCATGAGGGTTTAATTAACAGTGGAGATGTGATGCCAAGATTTTGTACAGCATTCATAAAAGCACTCAGTTCTAGTGAATTTTCCTTCTCTTGCTAGAGCTGATAAACACATAACAATGGCTCATAAAAATGAGCAAGTCTCCTTCCCCATCTAGTCTGGCATTTACATACAGCTGCAAAGATAGATAGCGAGAAGGTTTAGACCCAGCTGGCAGAAATGTCAGGTCTTTCAGCTCTGTATCTCTATTACATCAAATACAAACAGCATTAGCTCCTAGCTGTGCCAGTCCTCGGGAAATGCAAGTATTTGGATGAAGTAAGATTGGGTAAATCTAAGCCTAGACATGGCTGAAGAAATTACAAGGAAGCAGGAGAAAAGGAGGAGCCAAAAATAACTTCAAAAGGCTATGAAACACCAGCTATCATGAGATAAATCTTATTTTACATGTGTCTGATTTTGAGATGTCTAGAAGCTGCTTTCTGAGCTCTCTATTGATGAGTCCTTCTATCTACAGAGGACCAAGACAACACAACCACTCTTAAACAGAGATGGGCAAGAAAATCTGCCCACTTATTATCTAATATTAGTTTGAAAACAAAAACTGTGGCGATGTTTCTTTCTTCACGGCTTCTGGAACCAATAGCAAGTGTCCCCAAACATAGTTCAGTGTGAATCATTTTAGAGGAACGGATTAGTTCTTTTTGCCTTGGTCTTTCAAACCAGGGTATGTAACCTTCAACAATCCATTTGGGCTCAAAACACCTTCAATATTTAATAATACAGGCTGAATCTTTCCTCTTTTGATTTTCTTGTGGTACCTTCTCACTCAACACGGAAGCCAAGTGAAAGTGTCTGTCCCAGGGACTGATCTTCCCTCAAGGGGATGCTTTGCCCTACATGATCAGAGCATGAGTACTATGTAAAGAAGTTGACATGATCTTCATGCACCTGCTGTTGTTAGCAGCTTGCTGTAAACACGAGAGTTTCCTTCACAGTTTGCTATTACCTGTGAAACCCCCTTCTGCAGCTGGCTAGAAAATTCATGAGCTTCAACATCCTCAAGAAAAATGAAAGTTCATTTCAGAGTGCTCTCAAAGTTAAGAGCTAAAAACGTAGGATATCCCCAAACTGAAGCCCTTAAAAATTAGCTAAGGGCAAGCAAAGTAGAGTATTCACATAGAACTTCTGTTTGAATGGTCACAGAGTGGAATGGTGTCCTGAGGAGGGTACAGACAGACTGACAAGTATTTGTTTTGCATCCAGCCTCAAACTAAAATTGCTTCATTTTCTGATATCCTGGACAGAGCTATAAATAAAAGATAAATGTGATTTTGCAAGGAAATTGTTGGTTGGTGGTTTCTTTTGTTTTGTTTTTTTTCTTTTTTTCAATATGGGGCTTCTTCCAGTTCCAAACTGACATCTCCTATGCAAAGAAAAGCCACAGTCCATTCAACTGCAAACACATGCAGACACACATACTTTGTCACCTAGCACTGAACATGGGAAACCTGGAAATCATTTCAGGGATCATTTTTGCCTCCTTCAGCACAAGCCAATAAATCTCACATCCTCGCACTGCCAGGACCACAGATCCAAGAAGTTTGAATACTCATCAGGCCAGTGGGACATGTAGCAAACCCTCAGAGCCACCCCTAGGTTCTACCTGACACAAGGAACTCAAATGCTCCTGCTCCAGAAAGTCCTGTAACTGACTTCCACAGAGCTACTGAGCCTGGAGGTTTCAGTCAGATTGTCAAGAAATAAGTCTAGAAAGAAGTTGTTGGAAAGTTTTGGGTTTCTTTGTAAAACTGAACGCTGTGAGGTTTGAATGGAGATTGACCTACCGAGCTCTAGATCTCATCTCAAAGAGCGTGTTGCTGTGACCAAGCAGTTTACTTTCAGTTGTTTTCTAGCGGCTTTGAAGAGCAGCCTTCTCAGCACAAAAGGCCCAGGAAGACTGACACTGCTTGGACTCAGTTTAAAGACTACAAGAGTTCAAATACTCAGCTTTCTTCTACATATGGTCTTTTCAGATTGCAGGAAGGCATATTCCTCAAACAGCGAAGGGAAAGTTGCTCATCTGCTGCTGAAAGTATTCTGTAAATTAGCTGCAAGCATCACTTCTCAGAGAAGCTGAGCAGAGGGAAACTGAACTTGGAGAGCAACTGGGTGTTGCTCCAAATTCCTCTTCTTGAATGAAACCTTTAATACTCCATCATTTTCTTTCAATATTAAGTTAAAAAAAAAAAAACCAAACTGAAATGCCTAATCAATTGCTCTATGTTCCTTCAACTAAACTAGAGTAAGAGACAGACAGTAAAGCATACTTTGCCATACACTGCAAAACAAATAAATGAACAGAATTACTCTCTGGAAAGCCATATTTATCTATAAAGTTGATTAAAGAGCTTCAAGGCATTTTTATCAAAATAATGTTGTCAACAGAAGTTCTTTCTGACCCCAAGCTTTGTACACACAGTTCCAAGTTTCAGAGAAAAAACATGTCTGACAAAAACAAGCAACAAATGTCATTCACATAACACTCTGGAATTTACGTCTGCTTTCAATGTTTGCAAAATAGTAGACCCCTTTTTCCTAGGGTAGACATTTGAAAAACTAATTGTCAACAGCAATGTCCTCATCTGCATTCTTCAATATGACCATATGCTACCCCTCATGCATTCCTGAAATAGAGCACCCAGGAAGAACTTTTCAGTGTGAAATCCCACTCAAGGTTAATTCAAACTGACTCTCAGCCTGAGAAGTTTTTTCAGGGTTTCTGTAGGACAGTCCACTGAGAATCCAGAAGAGAGTCTCTTGGGTAAAAAAAAAGAAAGCGTTATTCAAATTGATGTTAGTCACTGGACCCCTGCACACAATGACTGACAGCTGTATTTTAACTTAGGGAAGTTTCACTTAATATTAACCTTCTCTTCAGGAGGTCATGGCTAGCTCAGCATGACAGCCAAGATTAAAGAAGCAGCAAAAACCCCTCAGAGATGTGCAAAAGAAGTGTTTCTAGAGAAATGCAATGAAACAGGACCGAAACAGGACCAAAACAAAAACCCTCAAAGCAAACCTCACACTGTTTGCTAAAGGACTAGCTCTTCTTTGTTTACTGAATAAATATGTTCCAATCTACTGATCCGTAAATATACAGAAGCTTTTCTTAAAAAGAGAAAAAATAATCCTTTGCACTTACATGCCTCTAGTTGATCCCCACCCCAGGGGATTAAACACATTTCTCTCAGTTACAGCCACATGGATTCACAATGAAAAGGAATTTAACAATAAATTCACAATTCAGTTTTCCAGGCCAACATACAAGCAATCGTGTAAGCAAGTGGTGTAAAAATAGAATTATACCCAACAAGCTAGTTATTATTAGGAGACCAGGCAGTTACTTGAAAATGTGATTAAAGAGGTCAACAAGTATTCTTTTCCCTCCTTGTATTTTCATCTTACCTCAGAAATGCAGTCCTTCCTTCACCTCTATACTTATAATTGCCTTTCCCTGTATTATCTGTGAGTTAAAGGGCCTTGTGTACTTAATATCATTCAAACCAAGGCCTTTCTACAATATAGGTGTGTACATATGTATGTATTTTCCCACTTAAGTGGCAACATTTAAATTAGCAACTTTCTCCTCAGCTGGTGAGAGACATGGTGACAGCAGTGACGACTATCCTAAGTTCTGGGGCAAAACACCCAAAGGAGCTAGGTTGGAGATTCCTGGAGTCAGGAATTCTGTTTTGTTAGTACACTGAGGCCTATCTTGGAAAGCAGTGGAAGACCCTCACCTAACATTTTGAAACATCCCTATTGTGACTGGTTTTGAGGCCTCATTCAGTTACTTCAAAAGCCAAACCTAAAACTCTGCTGTTTGAAGAGATCAACATTTTATACATTGACCTTTAATTCCCTCCTTTTCTTAGTATTAAATGCTTCTCAATCAGATTTAAATTTACTTCCAACGTCATCTAGACTAACGAAATTAGCTACCACTGCCTTAACTTGATATTCAAGCACAACGCTATTTTAATAAATGTCAATGAGCAAATTAAATATTTGAATTTTGATGTTGGTCTCCAGAAGCAGAAGAGATTTAATGCTCATCTAAGGAAAAGCATGATTAACACTCAGGTCAGACCCAACCAACAAAACCTGATGAGTGTTCAGCACCGACACATTTCTGGTTTCTTTTGGAAGCGCTAGTCATAAGATCTGTTTGCATATAAACATATGTGACAAAACTGACAAGCCAATCATGTATAATTTAAATATTTGCAGATTACTACAACATGGTTACCACTGAATTGGTGACGTAGATGCTGTTGCTATGGGATATAGTTTGACATTTTTATAACATAGGAGGCATTTTTCCCACCAAGCAGGTCAAAGCATGCGTGAGGTTGCTTTGTAGTAATGGAGTTTTATATTTCATTTGTCTGTGGCTAAATTCTGTTCAGGATGTTAAAAAAACCAAACCTTGACCTTAGACTGCCTTCACTCCCCATATGTGTTCTGTAATGATTTATAGTAGCTTGGATAGTTCTCCAGTATATGCCAGGTGGCAACATGTCCTATCCACCAGCTATCTTTGGCAGATCTGCTCATGGTATTCCTGGCTTTCCTGGACCCTTTGACATCTGGCATTACAGGTGCAGATTAGCTGTCCACAGAAACAGTGGCTGCCCTGCTCTGCGGGGCAGCCCACAGCCTGGTCAGAAGAGGAGCAGATTGCTGACACAGTGGAACACAGGCACCTGGATCAGCTGCACCCGCCTGGTGGTCTTATCATATACAGCAATGTGACATAAATCTGGCAGGAAGGACTAACACTGTAGCACTTCAGCCAACGTAGCACGAAGAAGGGCCTCAGCAGGACCTTGGCAGAGGCAGGTCTGCAGTTTTAACTTCCTCGGTCAAGCCCAGAAGGCCAACATTACTCTGAACACAGGCACGAAAGGATAAACAGGGCACAGCAGGAAATGGAAGAGAAGCATTTGGGGTGGAGTTCAACACATCATGTTGTATACCGAACTCACTAAATGAACATCCTTTCTAATGCATTCTCTCCATTATCACTCCCACATTAATCAGCAAGCACTTCAAAGTCAAGACTAAGAGATGCAGATTTGATCAGATCCTTGATTATCTTTGATAGAAGAGGGCAAACAAATACAAACCCCCCAGACAAGGTAAAACAAAGGTCTAATTGATATTGTAAACAAATAAATGGGAGATGTGGCACTGCAAAGTCTGGATTCCATTTCTGAGGAAGTTAACAAGTAAAAAGAAAGCACTTCTACCTGGAAACCTCCATGACCAAGTCACATAAAGTCAGTCATTAGCAGTTAATAAATTGCAGTCTGGATACAAAAACCTAATGAAAAAAAGCTGAGTGCAAGATGAGGTAGAGCCATCCTGAATATCATTGTGCAAGTTGAAGGACTCCACACATCACTATTCCTCACCTGGTGCATCCCATATTAGTGACCTGGGGCCTTATTGTTAATTACTGCTGCTCACAAGTAATCACTGGGGTAACATTTGTGGGAAGTGGCTGTAGTAGTGAGAAGCCACTGGACAGTGCTGCAGCCACAGACAAGCCCTTAGGAAGACTAAGGACTGAAAGAACAAAGACTGAAATAAACCCAAACCCTGGCCAACTTTGAAGAGGAAAGAAAAATCCTCCCAGGAAAAGAGCTGTTTAGAATTCAAAAATGAATTGCCCTGGATCTCAGTCCCTGTAATTCACCATTCAAATAGAGCAGACATACACAGAAATGAAGCAAATGCTATGGTACAGCAGACATTTGTTTTTTTATCCTCGGATAATCCTACCAATGTGTCACTGAATTCAGGGCACTACGAAATTCTAAATTTCCCATTAGAGCAAATATTGTGGGCTCTGGGGTCAACCTGAGCTTTCTGTTAAGAGACTGTAAATTCAAAGACTTCAGTGAAGTCATCTTGGATTTATGAAGGTATATTTGGCCTTTTGACTCCCTGAACTTAATGCCAATTGAGATAATTTTATGTGTTAAAAAAAAAGAGAAAAGCTATGTTATGATCTTTTCAACAGCAGTTTTTTTGAAAAGAAGCAATGAGAAGCAGTCTTCAGAGAAAACTACTATTAAAACAGCATTAAAGGAGCTGAGAAATGAAAAAGAAAGTAAAGAGCTGAAGGATGCTCAATTAAGAGACGTTCTGATATAAGCTTTGTTATGAGCCATCACTGACAGAAAACTGTGGTATCTGACTGTTAGGGAAGGTCTTTTGAAAAAGTGGGGAATTGCAGATAAAACAGGCAAGCAGTTTTACTGTTAATTTTAATTTACCATGCCGAGGTTTAACTGAGGTACAAAGCTTAAGGAACAGTGCCTCACCTCCTAGCCTCCCCGAGAGAGAACTGTCTAAGAGCTTCACCCTCAGAAATAAGGGGAAACAAGCCAAGGTAAAGACAAAGACAACTAGAAAACAGGATGGAGAAAACATAGGAGATCTCTCATGTCATAACAGCCCCAAATCCACCCCATCTGAGTAGTGCCACCAAGAGACCCTAATACACTGCTTTTCCTCCAGAAACAGAACACATGAAAAACACAGAGGACTATTCTGTGCGAAGCATTAGGCTGGTTTCAGTGAGGTCGCCATGACTGTTACCAGCTACATTACCTGAGTGCCAGAGATACAATATTCACTCATTACATCCCATGTCAGAAATTTGAAGCTGCCAGGCTAAGATGCCAGAAACCAGGTGTTTAAGAGTCCAGGACAGGGAACTATTAAGTTCCCAGATGGAAGAACTCCCAGGATATTCTCAGTCTTCCAGGAGTTCTCTGCCAATCACTGAGGATCTTCTAGCTATAGCAACAACCAAGGCAGTAATCCTCATTTAGCAGGTTGGCTGCCCCATCTGATGCTTGGAAAATTACCAACCACCCCTATATCACCTTGTATTTAATTGCTGTGTTGATTTTGATCCTAGCACAGCGCTATAAGGGATTAGAAAGCCACATGAAGAACGTAGTTATGGCGAATCTAAATTCAGCATCTTCCTGCGCACTAATAAGTTAAAAAGAACATGTGAAAGTTTTCTGATTTTGACTAACCAAAACACATTGCAAAGCTCATACCCACGTATTTAATTTATTTGGCACTGCATTTAAGACTCCTTGAAACTCATGTGTCTTTTCAAATTAACTCAACTATATAATATTAGGCCAAACACGCCAACTGGCTGGGAAGTCTCACAGTGTCCTGTCTATTTTTACTTCTTTTCGTATCCTTAGTAATTTAAAACACCATCATTCATAATAGCATGTTACTCAAATTTTAGCAAGAACAACCCCCTCAGAGCCCAGTATTTGGTAAAATTCTGTCATACTCAATTCAGTTTAATTGAACAGCAATTATGATCCCTTCCAGCACCAAGGATGCAAGGTATCTGACTGTTAGGGAGCTGAAATGGAGCTCAGGATCCTGACTGTTTGCATGTTACCAAACTATGATCTACCTACAGTTGGTTTATTTTTAAACTCTTAAGAGTAACTTTGCATCTGAATAGGTTTTTTTTTCCCCAGAAGAAAGCACCCCTGGGAAGCATGTTTAACACAGTTGAGTTTGGTGATTTGTGATTTGTTATTCCCCTTATTCTAAGCTCTCTGATGCATTACTTCCTCATGGGCAATGCCCACTGAGTACATAAAGCTGTGATTCAAGTTAGCTGATAAATGCTGGTTTGATCCCAGGATGTTTGGTTGAAACACCTGCCACATAAAAATAATTTGCATCTTTTCCTGATGCCAGAAAAAGATCTGTTACTGTGGAAGCTGAAGGGTAGCCAGATCCACCTACGTACATCCACCTCAACTTAAGAACAGAATGAGTAAGGTTAAAATGATAGATGAAGAAGAACAAAAAAAAACCTTTAGATCTACTTTTTCCTGACTTCTTAGCACTTTATATATTCTAGATGAGGCCAGCAACTGGTCCATTCACTAGGTCTGGCAGGGTACTCACACACGTCAAGACAAATTGCAGGATTGGTATCCATCCCCTCTGACTTCAACAGCCTGCAAAATAATCCAAAACAATTCCAAGGAACTGGTGGAAATTTACTACTTTGAGATATCAGAATGAGGAGTGCTATGGGTGAGAGGCCAGATTATAAACTACATCTTCTCAAACCCAAACCAGTGTTTCCTCCAAGCTTTCGGACAAATCTTTGGAGCTTGAATAACACCAGTGTGTCTGCTTTTAAACCTACACTACATATCCTGCACATACATAATTGAAGCAAAACTTCCAGGAGATGGCTGGCATTTTCTGGAGCACTATTTGTGTTTGTATTCATTTGAAGAGCTCAGGAGGGTTTTTGTTCTCCTGAGTGAAATTAACTGTGAATTAAATATAAAGATGAAAACGTGGAACACACTAATATTGTGCTGCATACAATAGTATAACCTTTGAGGGATAAAATGCAGAGCACAGCATTTGTGTGTACTACTGGCTCAGGTTTTTGTTTCAGGATTTCTGTTTTCCATCCAGCTCCTTCACAGAGAAAATTCTTAACATTTGTCACTTTGCCTAGATCAGCATTTACCAATTTACTAAGACAAAGTCAATGTTTTCTTCCATTTCTTCCACCTGAAATACTGTTAAATGTTTATCAGTTCAGTGATTAAAAAAATAAATTCATATCCATGAAGAATTGCACTGTCCTTACAATAAATGAAGAATTAAGCAAAGAGGGGAGAGATCCTGGATAATTTGGGGATTTTTAAAATTTGTTTACAATTTCTGAGATTAAATCACGTGATGTACATGCAGGAGTTTGCACAAGCAGCACTTTAGCTAGAGATCTGTTTTCTTAGCAGATTGATTCTCAGACAGTGACTGAGAGAGCTGGACAGGGTCTAGCACCCACAGTGGAACACTACCATCTGATGAAATATTACTGCTAGATGCTGTTATATTGTTGAATATTTTGGTTGAAGACCTTCAAAGGGTAGGTCTTTTTCTTTTACAATGCACTAATAAGGAGAAGTCCACCAAATACTTCTAATAAGGGCCATTCTTTCCCTTTGGGGCAGCAGGTATATTATGGTACTGGACTGCACCTTTAATTCACAGGGCTTTTCTTACAGTGGTATCAGTGTGACTGTAAGCAAGTACTTGTGAATATTCTGCAAAATGCAACATTATCCATTCCCTTGGTATCTTAGTCACTGCTAAGAACTGCTTTTCAAAGTTCTCAATTCCTTCAAATTCTTGCAAGCACTCCTTGAGGCAGAAGTTCCCTGAAGGTGGCTTGGGTATTTCTTGCAGGGCAATTGCACCAGCTTGAGGTGCTGCTACATAAATGTGTTCCACTAGCCTTGCTAATACAGTGTGCAGCCACTTCAAAAGAAGTTGTCATAAATACTGCATACCAGAATAGGACCCAGCTCTGCAAAGTGCACAGGTTATCTGGAACAAAGGCACAGTAGCTGTACCTCCCCGCTGACATCCCAGCATACACTAGCAGACCATAATCCTGAGATGGGTCAGACATTGAGAATGGTAAACATTTATAGCCTGCCAGAAGGTGCTCCAGACAGAAGGACGGCTTGAAAGATGGCTTAAAAGATGCCTTCTTCCACTGAATTCCTCAAGAATCATTGCTGATCTGCTAAACCTTCTGTTGGGTGACTTAATTCTCTTGAAAACCTCAACACTCGTTACAGCATTAGAAGATGACAAACACTCTTTAAGTAGGATGATGTAATAGACTTAGGGGTGCTGTCAGTCATGTCTGAATTTGTTCACATGGGGAGGTGGGAATAACAACCCCAACAGTACAGAAAGGAAGAAAAAAATCTTCTCCATTGGAAAATTTCAAGAAACCCAAAGTTCTTTAGTAAACAGAAGTACTTTGGTTTAATGATTTCACTCAGACAAAGCTATTGCTTCTTATCCAGCTATACTAATGTTCATGTCTATGGTAGAAAAACAGGGGAGAATTACAGCATCCCTAGGGATTCTTATGTCTAAGGGCCTTTGAATATTTACTGCCACTAAAATGCAAAATGCTAGTGGTGAAAAATGAGATGCTTTAAATTCAGTGCTTTAAAATAGTACATAATGTGTACTCTGAGGTTGTGGTGGTCAACTGCTATCTACAAAGCTTTCCAAAAAACACCAGTTGCCACTCTATACACTTATTACAGGTGGCAGGGCTCTTTGATTTGTTCTCAGTTTGCATTACCTTATGTTTTCTTACAGAAGCTGTAGCTGAACAAGAGGGAACACATTTTTTGCTTTGTTCTGGCTGTCCCAGGACCCATCCAACAGGCTGGAATCAGTCCTTTGACCAAAGGACCTGCGACACCAGCCTTAAAGCAGACTGAATGGACCCAGTTGTTAAGGGCCACAGTGCCATTCCATGCTGTAAAGTCCCACATCTGACCCTGTGCCCAGCCTGTTCAGTTTCTTAAAAAAGAAAAAGCAAAATCCCACAAAGGCAAACCAAAAGAGCCCCCAGTTTTCCACTGGCCCAGCAAGCTGAACAGGTGCAAGTACCATGTGGCCAGGGAACAGCATCAGAAGGAACAGCATTGCTGTGATTACAGTGATGTGTACTACTATGGATTTCCAGCCTTAATATACTCAGCTAGGTGAACCTGACAGACAAACGAGGGAGAGAGAGTCACCAGGTGGGAAACTGGAGTCTGTGAGGGGAACAGGGAGCAGCTGATATCCAGTACTTGTATAGCTAAACTGCAGGGATGACTGAAAGAAGACTGGAATAAATGACTTGCCCTGAAAGGGCTCTGTGGACAAATCAGAGATTTACTTTCTAGAATTTAATTTACCTCATCCAGTCCCGAGTCCTGAGAATTATAGGACCAAAGAAGGGAAAAAGCAAGGAGGAGATGACTGAGGCCAAGGAAAATAAAATATTAGGCAGGAGAAATGAAAGAAGCAGCTAAAAGTACAAGACTGGAAAATCAGACTCAGTACAAAGCTTGACCAGGAGCAAGATTCTTAATTCATCTTTTCCAGCATGGGGTGTCTTCTCTTCCTCTTTTCACTTCATATATTCTAAATCTGCCCCAAGGATGGGGCAGTGCATGTGTGAGAGGCTCCTGCTGAACTTTCTGGTTATCAGCTTCAGGGTATCACATCTGCAACACGACCGTATACCAACATGCCTGATTTGACAACACACACCCCTGTAAGATGTTGGTCATATTCCCATCAAATGCCCTCAAATTCCCACTAAGAGCAGGCAATAAAAATCAACCTTCCAATCTGTCCAATGCCCAGACTGGTTAGGGTATTAGTGTGGGATGCAGTCAACTCAAATTTATATCCCAGGCTGAGCCAGACCAGGAACTGGCCCCACATCTCCCTGTCCCTGCAAGTTTCCCAGGCCCTGAACTGTTTCAGAATAAAGACTCTCTTCTAGCCCTATCAGAAAGTATCCCCCCATGCTCTTCAGGAAATATTTCCTGAAAACACTTTTGTCACAAACATTATTCATCAATCAGGAAAGTTGCCTGATTTTTGCTGAGCAGAAATATTCCCAGCAATATGCTCTAGTCTGTCCAACCAACAGATTTACCTAACCCTGTCTTCTCGTCTACTTCGTACCACTGATTTCTGAAAGTCTCTCATTGCCAGTATTTCCTTCTTCCAGATGGTCAGTAAATAGCATACAAATAAAAAAACCCTTGAATTTTCACATTTTCCTCTCCAGCAACTATTTATCCTGTGTATCAAACACATCTTTGATTACATTCTTAGTTGGACAATAAAATTATTGCCTCTTATTAAAATCTGATGACATACATGGGGAAAAAAAAAGTGAGAATTGCACAGCATGTCTGTTAAAAGAATCGTTATGAACTCAACTGTGATGACTTCCCAATAGATAAGAAATATTCTGAAGGTGGAAAAACAAGTCTGTCCACAGGCTGCTATTAAGAGTGCTGTGGCTTGTACCAGGCTGCCTTTTTAAAAGTAGTAGGCTGCTGCACTGAATGTTGATGTTCATTCATAGAGTTTTTTAAAAAATCATGCTCCATCTGGAACAATAAATTTCTCTTGCCTCAAACATTAAACCTTCTTTAATCCTACAGACTAAACAACAGGTGGTAGATTATTTTTCAGAATTAGCAGGCAACTGCTAGAGCAACTCTCAGCCCAGTTACTTTGGTTTGAATGTCATGGCTTAGCAGCAGCCTACATTTCTTACCAATAGAAACCAATGCCAGTTCTCCAAGACATGCATCCCCATTACCCCAGTCCCTCCAAGGTGAAGACACCTTCATAGCCCTCATGCTAAAGGGAAATACACTTTTGGGCATTAAACCTCAAAATTTAGTAAGACTTCCGTTGCAAAATATAGGAAAACATTTTCAAAAGCATTCTTTCTGGATTTTCCTAATATTTTGTCCCACCGGGCATTAGAAAAAACCCCAAACCCCCCCCCTCCAAAAAAAAAAAACAAACAAAAAACTCCCCACCACACTTCTACTAAAATGGAATGTATTTAAACAGGCACTCAATTGAGATAGAGAAGACATTACTTTACCCATCTAGGAGAAAATATAAAAAACCAAACCAAACCAAGCCAAACAAAAAAAAACCCCAAAAACAAAAGAACGTGTCAAGTTGACATAATAATGAAACTGCAAAAAAACACAAAACCATTTTCCAAATGAAATGCACAGTGTCAACTCAAGTCAATCACATGACTTGAATTGTTTTGTTCTAAATTTGATTGGTAATCAAAATAAAAATCACCAGTTACATTTCAGTCTAGAAGACAAACTTTTCAGTCAGCACATGCTGTTCTGAAAACACCTTCAATCTGACCTTTTTTTCTTTAATTTTGTAGATACTTCTGAAAACATGCCCAAGCTTCGTGTTTCATTAAGCCGGAATTTTCTGATTAAAAATATTTGAGAAAATCCTGACAAGCTCTAATTCAAAGCACATCTGAAAAATTCCAGTAGTGAGCAATTTAAACCATTACCCCTCATTTTTATAGGTGTGTACTTTTCGAAGCAGCCCTTTCTATATGAATGGCCATTAGGAGTGCTGCCATGGGAACAGGTAGGTTATCATTAGGGATTTGGAAATCCAGACAACTAAGCCATGGGCATCTCCCTGCTCCCTCCAGCCCTGATTGTTTGGTGACCTGTATAAGGTAGTTACCTTGTTTGTCCAGAGTGAGAGCAGGCACCTCCAGAGTGTGTAATTCACCTCATCTATCAAACCCTGATCTCATGATGGGACTACTCAGCCTCCTCTGCAACAACTACAGAAGGAGGGCAGCTGCCTAGTTTGAACAAAGTGCCATAGCACTCCGCAGCTCAGAGCAGAGAATCCTGATCCCTCCCTGTGTGGGCAGTTGGCAGAACTATCTAATGAAGGCCAATGTGCTCTCTTGTAGACTAATTACCCACAAGGCTGATTAAGGGGCAAGTAATTGCTTGAGAATGGCTCACCTGATCTTAAAGTGAAATAAGTGAAAGATAACAGGAAGAGACAAGGATATCTAATCTCAAAGTCTTTCTGACTATGATACATTTCAATGAAAGCTTCCCTTCCATTTCAGTTAAATCTACCACCACCCTCCCATTAAAAATAGAGAGAATCACCTGCCTGGTAGAGTTCACCACCAGACTTACAGATATCTTTTAAGTATTTTTAGACACAAAAATAATTAAAGCATCACTATATACTGGGTGTGTTAATTGAAAAATCAACTACACTTCACTTTAATTAGCAACTGTTAAGTATTTACTTAGTAACTTGTCATGCTAGAATTTGTTTAGCTTGCTGCCAAAGATATTATTGCCAAGCATATTTTCCATGTTGGTTTGAAATAAGGGGAGGATGTGGTGCATTGCACAAAGATATGTACATTATGCAGCAGGCATAATTTCCAATATGCTTCTAGAGAAGAGCAACAATAGAGGTGCCACGATTATTTTTGCTCTGCTCAAGCACACAACAAATTCCAAGCCTCCTTACAGCTGTTTGCCAAACCCATTACAGCTCTCCTCCCTGTCCAGCCTAATGCTCAGTAGCCCCTGCAATAATAGGCCCATCTCTAGAGCTGGTTCCAGCTCAGACCCACTCAACAACCTGCTGCTTTTCTGCCCTCCTGGCTTGCTTCACTGACAGTTCCCAAAACACTCCTTGTTCTGTGCCCCTGCTGTATGTACACCACTCCTGCTCTGTCACACAGGTTGTTCAGCTTCTTGTCACGCTTCCCCACCTTTTTTAGGACCTTACTGAGGTATTTGGTCAGCTGTATGCTATTTTTTTCAGGTGCCTCTATGCTTTCCACTGTGTGTCCCTCTACATAGGGATCTATTTTACTCATGACAAAGGCCCTCCAGACATTGATCTAATGTTTTGGTTATATCTGCAGCTACAGGGATATCTGCTTCTTCCATTTAGTTCCATTTCTCCTGCTAACTCAGTCTCCTCTCTCGGCTTCTTGTGCTCCTGATGCTGTCTGTCCATAACTACTACTCACGATAAGAGTCATAAGGATCTCCAATGCTTTTAACACTTATTTTAGCAACTCAGCTCAGTATTTATCAGAGCTCTGTTTGTCCTTGCAACTATACAAGGGTCTTATTTATTCTCTTTGTTATCCCACAGACCCATCTGAAATGTTTTTTCTACTGGGATTCAGGAGATCAGACCTACTCTCTACAGAGTGAAACAAACTTTGCGAGAAGAGAGTTGGAGTGATTTATTCTCCATACCTGTTCTCACTGAGGCCTTGCCCCTGAGAATATCAGTGAGCTGCCAATTAGTAGTCTATTGTCAGAGCTCAATGCCAATAATGCCAACAGTGAGACAGGGCTGTAAATATCAGTTTGATAGGTCAGGAAAGGTGTGTAGGGTTGACCTTGGCTGGATGTCAGGTGCCCTCCAAAGTCGCTCTCATCACTCCCTTTCCTCAGTTAGACAAGAAAGAGAAAAATATAATGAAAGCTCATAGGTTAAGATAAGGACAGGGAGAGATCACTCACCAATTAACAGCATGAGTAAAACAAAGTCAACTTGGGGGAAAATAATTATTACAAAGTCAAATCAGAATAGCATAATGAGAAATAAGAACAAATCTAAAATCAGCTTCCCTACACTCCTCCGTTCTTCTTGGGCTCAACTTTACTCTAAATTTTCTCTACCTCCTCCCTGCCCAGTGGTGCAGGGGGACAGGGAATGGGGCTTGTGGTCGGTTTGTGACATGTTGCCTCTACTGCTCCTTTCTCCTCACCAGGAAGACTCATATTCTTCTCCCTGGTCCAGTGTGGAGTCCATCCCACAGGAGACACTCCACCATTTCTCCAACATGAGTCCTTTCCACAGGATGGAGTTCTTTATGAACTTCTCCAGTGTGGGTCCCTTTCCACAGGGTGTGGTCCTTCAGGAAGAAGCTGCTCCAGTGAGGGTCTCCCACAGGGTCACAAGTCCTGCCCCAGCATTGGCTTCTCTCTCCACAGTGCCACAGATCCTGCCAGGAGCTTGCTCCTGTGCAGGCTTCCCACAGGGTCACAGCCTCCTGTTGGCATCCACCTGCTTCAGCATGGGGTCCTCCACTCCAGGTGGATCTCTGCTGTCCCGTGGACCTCCATGAGCTGCAGGAGCACATCATGCCTCACCATGGTCTTCACCGGGGCTGCAGAGGAATTTCTGCTCTGGCTCCTGAAGCACCTCCTGTCCCTAGTCCTTCACTGACCTTGGTGTCTGCAGAGCTTTTGTGTTACATATTCTCCCCTCCTCTCTGGCTGCAGTTGTTGTTGTGCAGGGCTTTTTTGTTCCCCTTTCTTAAATACATTATCCCAGAGAGACGCTACCATTGTGAATGATGGGCTCATCTTGGAGCTGGATGGCATCGGCTCTGGCAAACACTGAGGAGGCTTCTAGCAGCTTTTCACAGACACCACTCCTGTAGCCCACCCACTACCATACCTTGCCAGGCAAACCCAGTACAAAAGGCCATAGGAATGCTCATGTGGAAAGGCAGGAAGCAACACAGGTCTCACACCACTTAAGTCAAAGCTCCAGTGACCACCTTTCCTTTCTGCATCCAGTTCTCCTGCAGCATCTTTTCTTAGATACTGTGAGTGTATTTTAAAAACAGTGCTGCTAAAACCCACCAGTTATTCAACACCCACTTCTTTGTCTGTGCTTTGTCTGTGATATTTCCAGACAATAGCAGTAAACATTTAATTTTAACCTTAGAAATAGCAAAAGACCACAATGCG